>CM055970.1:3927500-4600000 GCA_029531755.1 Holothuria leucospilota
TTGTTGATACGGAAGAAGTCGTAGGCTATTTAGCGTAATAAGGGGCGCCATATCTGTTTACAAAATCAATTCTCACTTGATACCGTCTTTGATTTTTCAAACTGAATATTTCTCATTATCTAGCCAAAGTTCGTAATCTGAAGATCCAAAAACCATTTTTGTAATCATTCCAGTATAGATGAAATTCGGTAGATCCATCAATACGGCGCTGCAAAACCTGCAAACAGTATGGAGGTTGTTGTTATTGTGGCTGACATTACTGTTTTCTCCTTTTGCGATGGCCTTTTCCTTACTGAGTTTTTTTTTTTTGTTTAATGTCTATTAGACAGAAGATATTTACATGCTGACTAAGAGAAGACAATGTAGCTGCCGCCTACAAAGAAATGGGACAAAAGGTTTTATTATGGTAGCAAAATAGGAACAATATGTAAAACTATAGTAGTAAACTTCACCGTTTCAATTCACGACTACTGCAGAAAATAAAAGACTAAAACCCCTACTATACGAACCCACAGAAGATCTATATGTTGTGTAAACATTCTTGAATTTTCTAGTTCTTTCATTAACAATTGTTAACATGGCAATAGGAGCCGAGTTTTTGAATATGAAATGTGCCAAAAGCTTAAGACATTTTAACAAGAGCAACATTCCCTTAAAAAGGACTAATTACTTTCAGGGCTGGTAAATGAGACATATCAACTGTCTTTTGCTTACACAAGTTTGGAAGCCCGGGAACAAACTTTGCGAAAATAAAACAAATTGTGATGTATAGATAGTAACAAAACAGCATTATGTGTTGCATCAACAAGTCTCCCTAATGATGCACATATATGTAATTTTTCAAATAGGATGCAATAACCAGGGCTTTAACGCCCGAGTCCGGACTCGGACTAGGTTCCGGACTCGAGTCGTTTTTTTCCTGGACTCGGAATTGGCCCGGAATGGGAGGTCCCGGAATCGGAATTGGCCCGGAATGGGTCTCAGCTTGACTTGGACTCGGAGCCCATTCCAGCCGAGTACACAAAAACGAAAGTTACGTAAATGTCACTTAAGGCTACATTCTTATTTGCGCACAGTAATTATATGAATAATATATGAATGGTCACACAATTTGAACTGAATTACAGACTTAGGAAGACTGTATGAAATTGACCCCTGAAATTACTCTTTCAATCAAATGTATTTTAAAATGGCATTAGAAGTATTTTCATGCTATGCTAAATTGTCAAATGGCCGTGATCGAAATTGGTCTGGAATTGGGAACACTGGAATCAGAATTTGCTGGGAATCAGAGAGTACTGGACTGGGAATTGACCCGGAATGGTAGCCAATGATATCAGAATTGACTCGGAATCAAAGGGTACTGGACTCGGAATTGACCCGGAATGGTAGCCACTGATATCAGAATTGGCTCGGAATCAGGTTATATAGACTCGGTAACAGCCCTGGCAATAAATATATGAAATATCCTGTGAGAACATTTATTACTTACAGTCCAGCCTCCTCCATCTATCATGTTACAGTAAATTTCAAAAGGTAACCCAGTCCAGGCTACTCGTTTTATATTGTAAACACCGCTGACTGAGTTACCGTTGAATACATCAAGACAGTTGGTAGCTGCACTACTACTGGTTGCACATGTAACTCCATCACCTGCGTAACCCGGGCTACTATTACATTGTCGTAAGCCACCTCTTTCTTCACACACTGCATTGGAACTGCACTGAATGTCTTTGTCACACATCAGCTGGCCAGCGGAGCAGTTACATCCCATCGAACAGTCAGTTGCCATATAAATTCCACCTTCCCTAAGATTTAACATAAAGTCGATTATATCTTAAGCATCAGTAGCTAATGGAGCCTAATACATTATGTGATTATTTTAGAAACCTAAATATTGTGTTTTCCATTTTAACCTAAAAAAGTGAGATGTTTAAACGGTCCATTTATTACTCGATAACTCTATAGAAATGTAAATAGCAGCTTAAAAGGGGACAGACTTTTTTACAAAAAATAACTAACCGTAATAACGTTTCCATTCAAGAAACAACCACATTCTTCATTTGGTACGCAATAAACATTTTTAAGTGCAAGCCGCCTTGGCAAATGCGTCTTCTCTTCCGTGCATGTAACATCTCAGACAACCGGGTGCTCACACGAATTCTCACATGTACATGGTACATATTCTTTTTTTTTAGACATGTGGTGAAATCTTGAAAAGTAAGTAACAAGATATTATTGTTTTAAGATTTACTCATATTTATTTTACTCTTAAGTGATATCAAAAGTTATATTTAATTAAGAAAGAATGGTAAGTTAAACTTGTTTTTTCACTTGCATATCCGGAAAAGAAGCCGAGATTAGCCAGAGCGTAGCCGCTAAATTCATCACTGATACGGAATAGGGTGTATACAGCCTAGAAAGATGACAAGTTAAAATAGGTCAAGTCAATTTGAAGTTCATACGTGTTTTGATTTGTCAGAAATGAGTGTTTTTTCGTTAGCAAGCCAAAACTTGTGACAAAAAACCAGACCTGTCTTTGTATTTAAGCCAGTTACGTTGGAGTAGTTACGCACTCGTCCTTTCAGCGCTGAATTACAAGTATACAAAGAAAGTAGTGTTAGAAATAAAAAAAATTCAGAAGTTTGAAGTTTTGATTTAAATATTTAGTGAAATACCACTGTTCCATTTTCGGGACCAGCTTTTTTGTCAATTGATTTAAGACCGAAACATTTACCTTTCCGGCCGCATTTCTGTCAACAAAGTTAAGATGCAAATTCGTTGTACCTTTCTAATCAGCTTTTGATCACTTATATTGTATAAGGCTAGCTTACACGTTAGACAGCCAAGGCTTTAAAATTGATACAAAGTTATTCGTAGGCGTAATCTTTCCTTGTTGAAAATATGGTATGGTGAGTAGAGTCAATCCAGTATGAATAGAATACTTATTCAACTTTTAAATCATCTCTAACGGGTGAATTAGTTGCGTGTCACTTATCGTTAAACGATCAAGCAACTTATGTATCTTGTGTGATCTAACTCTTCTGATAATGTTTAGAACAGATAATTTACCCAACACATGTAATTTTTGCTTTTCATTCAAAATCGACAGAAAAAAGATATGCTCAACCATTTTATTTTTACGCTGTGTAAATTACCCCGTCTGCATTAAATAATACAATAGTTGAAGTATAATACAATAGTTGAAGTACTTACCGTCCAACCGCCATAATCAGCGTCGTTGTTGCAATATATTTTTGATAGCCGTCTGGTTTAATCAAATAAACAGCCCCTAGAAATTTGAATATTGCGAGAATCGTGCACTTCCTGTCAGTCTCTGGGATATTCTGGTCGTTGATTAAATAATATGAAGGCCCCTGAAAGACGATTTAATCATCATGGTGTAAGTGCATATTGAAAAAAAAAAAAACATATGATCTTTATTTTAAAATTTGTATCCCTTTGGAGGAATAGAAGAAAACAGTGAAGCGGAAGAGGTGATTCATGTTTGTGAGTTAAAGAAAGTAAGTTGAAATACCATTTTTTGTTACTTTAAGGATTATTAAAAGAAAATGAAACTATATTGCGACAATAAAGCTTTTGTAGTTAACTAAAGCTGCAATCAATCGATTCTTACGCCTTAATAGAGATTAAGGTGTGTCGTGTGTAGTCTAACATAAAAGGATAGAATAACACCATTGGATAATTATAAGAAGCAATATAAAAAGAACTATAAAACCAAAAAAAAAAAAAAAAAAACAGTAGGAAAAGTTTAAGAATAAACTGCATCTAGCAAATTTTCAGACTCTGTTTCAAAGTGATATGAACAATTAAGGTTTGTATTCATACCACATTCTATAGAGACGCTTTTCTTTTCCATTTTGTAAACAGAAATCTGTTTAAATTAAGTTTTGCAAACGATGACATTGAATTTGCAGATAATATTAAAAAATGATAATAACTTTTAGGTGGCTCTTCCTTTACAGTAAAGTATGAACTCCAAATAGAGTATGAACTCGAAACAGTCAGTACCGTCAGTGATTTCCTTTATTATGTATTAAACGTTTTCCTTTGTTGAAAATTTTGAATCAAGACGTTACCATGATTCTAGAGCTGATTAGCACGAGAAGGAGGTCTATACACAGAATATAGAAATTGCTTAACAAATATTAACACTGAACGTGTAAATGCTGGGATTGTTCAAACGCTAGCAGAGAAGTTGTACTGGGAACACTTTCTGCAGCTCATCTCAATTTCCTTGTCTACTTATTTATTAAAGACTAAATATATAATTATAATTGTTGGTAGTGAATAGTGTAAAGAATTGTATGGAATTGGTTGTGAACGTTTCCTTATTTTCCTGTGCTAACGTCACCTTTTATTTTATCTATTAAAATTACTTCATTTTCTTAAAGATTTGTCTTAAAACAGCTAACAGAAAGTTTTTTTTTATTTTTACTCCCGTTCTTTTGTTTTCAACGAGATATTTCTGAAATTAATGTATTTGTATTTTTATAGAAAGTTTAGCAAGCGCTAGTATTAGAAACGGCAGGTATACGTACATGAGAAGTTGAAAACTTAAAATCATCCGCTCGATATGGACAGTCACGCTATACGTAAGAGATGCAGCGTTTGATTTCTAGGTTGAAAAACCTGAAGAGAGACGTTAATCATCTATTCAGAACGGTTAGACATTAAGAAGACAACTCCTACAAGAAAAATACACGTAATAGTAACATAATTTAAACAAAATATTCTTTTTCACAGAAACATGAAGTTCTTTCCTAGCAGCAGAAAAGATTTGCAAGCAAAAACATTTGTTCTGGAAGATAACTACTACATTTCCATTTAGCTCTTTGTTGAATATTCTGGCTATAAACGAGAGTAGTAGGTACCATTCAATAGAATTTTGAACCCTATAAAGCGGATGTGAGAAAAATATGTTCTTTCGTAAAATATTGCCACTTTATCACACAGTTGATTGTTTTTCACAAGAAATTTATTTGAATAGCATTTTTGTAAACCTAAACACAGTCTTCAAGTTGTGTAATATTAGAGTACTATTCAAACTTTGAAGTAAGATTCAATAGATTTGCTTTGCTTGTGGCGTCCAGTGTAACCTTAGGATAAACACTTTCAAGCCAATGACCTCTTTCAAACTTGTTTAAGCTAATTGTTTAACTTCGCTAGAGATGAGAATTTACTTCCAAAGTAAAATATTTCTCTTCGTTCTAGCAGTAAACATTATCCAAGGTTGGCTCAAGGGAAGTGGGTACAAATTGAAAGCATTAGGACACGAAAATAAGATTTTTAGTGACTTGGTATAAAATATAACTCAATTGTTTGTATTCGGGTGTAAATCTTCCACGTTTAAGTCCTAAAAGCAACAAAAAGCACACGTCAGTTCTTGTTATAGAATTCCGATTCACTTAACATTGTGTGACTTGTAGGGCTTTCGGACCTATATTTTTTCTTTTACACCCATTAAGTAGGAAAAGTAAAAATCACAAATATTATATTTTCCTTAAAATCTAAGTTATATGCTGATTGCAAGCATTTGATCACTCTAAACACAAACGTAAGAAGGAAAAACGGTTGGTTGCATACGTTTATTTGAATGTAACACCGTATCATACGAACACCGGGTGACTGAGCGTTCTCACTTAAACGCTTATTTCAATGTAAAAGTCCATTGTTACTTCTTCATGATAGGACACTTTAAGTAAACAGGGTTTGGATCCACAGAAGTTTACAAAGCAAAACTTCTAGGCACGATTGTCCCAGTCGTCTATCCTACTGGACAGTGATGAATCTGTCCACATAAACTGCTTGTTTTGCTCTCATTTTATGTCACCATTGCCAACTTGTGCCTGCAGTGCCTACTATACTCCATTCAGCAAGCGCTTGCAATGGATAAATTTTTTGTTTTATTGCTGTGAAAAAATGAGAGTCATTATCTTCTGTGAAACCTTTTCAACGGGTTTTGTTCTCAAATAAACAAAATATTTCTACAGTAAAATGGAAAATTTTTACAGGGTTATTTCCTGAATTTGTAATGTTTTAAATAGTTAAAGCTACATTTCTTTCACTTTGTGTTTGGAAAGGCTGAAGTTATGAATACCTGAAAGACATTTTACCAGAGAGTTTGCTAAAAATATGAATATACTTTGACAAAAGCTAAGGAAAAGAGTAGATAAAGTTAGAGGTAAAATTTCTCTAATCTCAACCTGAATTTTTTCGAACAAAATGTACAATTTGGGAAATGTGGAATTTATTAGAAACATAGTGCCTTTTCAAAATGGCAGGTACAACGGATTGCGGGACAAAATTTTGGTACTATGCGTCGTTTTTGGCTACAGTAAAATACCATTGACAGAAACAAAAAATCCTTTGTAATAGCTATTTGGGAAAAGACGTATATTTTGTATAATTCTTGAATATTATTGAATTTTTTTTAAGATATATCGCATCTGTTTGATACAACTGAAAAACTACAATATACGTTGGCTGAAAATAGTAGCCCGAAATAGTATTCGGCGCCAAATGTCTCTTTATATTCTCTTTATAATATTCTGACGGTTAAAAATGAATGGGAAAGCCTGTCCAGGAACATGCATACGTGTTAGTGCTTTAATTCTGACAATTTCTGGGTGTCTAGTGTGTAATTTATATAGACCGAACAATTAAAACTTTTGAGGTATAATCAGATAAACTCCCTAGAGAAGAAATTTGCCTTTCACTGGCAACTTATTCCTCTTGTTTTAAGAGGAAAGTAACTCAGGACTTAGACTGTTGCTTTTGGGTCAGTTATACACTACAAAACTGTAGAACTCTAGAGAGCACCCTGTGATGCATAGAAGCTTTTGCAACCTCACTTGCACATAAAGGTTAGCAAGCAATCGGTGGCTCGTTCAACTTTGTTACTTCTTAGTCCTAAAACAGTAAATTCATTTACGGTACAAATTAAATATCTTCCTCAATTGGTAACAAGACAAGCAATCAACATTGGTACTTTATTAAGAAGAGCGGTAAGCGATGTCATATAGTCATACCCAATTAGTAAATGTTCCACTGTTGCGAACGTGAAGCAGCCAGTATGGGAATAACCTTGTTCGGGCCCATCAAATAAAGAGGTGGTACATGATCAGTATACAACATAAAATGTTTACCACTAAGTATAAATGGAAAAGTACTTAAGCTATATACGATAGCTAATGCTTCTTTCTCGAGCTGTGAATATTTTTTCTCAGCTGTTGTAAGCTTTCGTGATGCAAATGCAATTGGCTTTCCACCTTCTGTCTGTCTGTTGTGGGACAAGAGATAACGGCTCCTAATTCAAAATGTTGCCGGTTTACTGTCAGGAAGCATCTTAACGAGTATTTATATACACCACAACTTTGGAACTAGTAAGAGTGGACTTCATTTCTTCAAAAGGTCTTTGACAACTGCGTGTGCAATTAAATTCTTTACTTGCTTTAAGGCATTCACACATCAGAGCCAAGGTAGTTGATAGATTGGGAAAATTTCCTATAATAATCAGCAGTTTCACTTAATGATTGTAACTTTTGAGAATTATGGGGAGCAGGTGCCTTTGTAATGCCATCTAGTTTCGAGTTAGATAGGTGAATTCTCGTAGGGTCAACCAACACTCCTAGATATCAACTGAATCCAAAACAAAAACTACATTTGGATTTCTTAAGCTTTAACCCAAAGTGCTTAAGTCAATTCAACATCAATTCCGAGTTCTTGATATGTTGTTCATCGTTCGTACCCGAAACCGTTATATTATTAAGAGAAACACCTACTCCCGTAAGGTCGCTAAGCACTTGTTTCATACATGTTTGCCATGTAACTGAACTTCAACCGTAGAAATAAAAGTAAGGGAGAATGATGTCTGCCGATCTGGACTGAAGCCATTGATTTGGCTTGGCTGTATGGTAACAGAGCAAATGCGCAGCAAATATCACGTCATTGCTTTTGCCCCAAGTATTGGCAAAAAAACTACAAGTTTTCAAGTTAGGAGTATAAAACAAAAAAAAAAAACAAAAAAAAACAAAAAAAAAAAAAACTTAAGGCACCATGACTTATTTCTGTTGTGAAAATTACTCCTAATCTTCCGAAAAACGGATAAAATAAGCTATAACCTCTGCAGCAGAAAGCACACTGTACGTACGGAGACACATCAATCAACCGGCCTTTGCCGTACAACGAAAGCTCCCTCACAATTTTCGTGGCTTCACCGATTAAACATGCATGGATGCATTGTGTCAGCGTTCTCCCTTACTTTTATTTCTATGACTTAAACTCACTCCGAATGGCAATGGCGTATATTGAACAAGCCCATGTGCTTACTAATTGTTACATATATTTGAGACGCTGGGTTTAAAGGGAATATGAATAGCTCAAGTTGTAAAAACTTCCTACCCCTTTGAAGTTGTAAACAAAATCCCTCTTCAGTATTAATTGTTAAGTTTGTAATCTCTACAGATTCGAACAAAGATATAATCTCCTCTTACTGGCGTTATTGGTGACACCTACTTTTAAAAAGTCAACCATGTTTAAAATACCCTCCTTGACTAGTCGATTAAGTTCTTTGGATACCTTATCTTTCATTACAAAAAGAATGGAACGGGGCTTGAAAAGTTTGGAACCATCCCATCTAATCTGAACTTTGCTTCAATTCCCTTAACCGTTCCTTAAATCCTACCAAATGCATAATTTCTTTTATAATTTCCCTCAACTTTACAGGAACATTAGCCAATACTTAAACATTACCATTTTCCCTTATTAATTGGCAATTATGACAACCATTGCCTACCATACAAGGCAGGGTCACTTCCCTTAATCACAGCAATTTCTTAACGTTATTATATTAAATAGCACTTCACACTGTCCAACTAAGGGAATCAATACTCCCTTATATGATTAAGTACTGTTTTGGTTAGAGTTAAAGCAATTGTAGGCTTCAAAAGTTCAAGATACATTTTTTACGGAATTATCGATACGCCTTTCTCGGTATCGACATTCATTGACAGCTTTTGGTTTCAATTCCACATCTTTCGTAATTTTTTTTCTCGAGCCTAAGGTTCGTATGTAACACACATTAATTTCATTAGTACTGTCAAATTCTTCCGATGAATCAATACTTCATTCAGCACCTCTACTTCCCGGACCTGTGCAGACAGCTCATTTGTGCATGGGGATACGCGCATAAGTCTACTCACGCGCATGCGAAGTTTATGCCGTGCGTGCATTTGTGTTTTGTTTTCCTCCAAACTGACGTCGCGTGACGTCAATTGTTAAGGTTCATTGCTCAAACCAATAATGCCACGCATCAGCTGGTACATCCAATCCTTCTAGCTAATAAAAGATCGCATTGCATCTATGCGCATAGAATGTACGCGCCGCTTTACGTTAAAGTCTCTGAGTGTTATAATGTGGGCCATGCGGGTTCATTAAAATTATCTTCATTACCTCAGAGATGACAAATCACCCTTGATGCAGAACTGATTACACCAGGTTACCTGTCCATGTGTGAATTACCCCCCCCTCCCCCCCCCCAGAGCGAAGTGGACTTTACCAGCATCGATGGTAAGGCAATGCACACGCTCTTAACGCCACATACACCGAACCTGACCGCCTAAAAAATCTTTATAAATATATTGTTCACTTCAAAATAAAAAAATGACTCTGTTCCTACACCTAGAGAGGAGATATACTTTAAACAGTAGACTGGCGGTTATTTTGGATTTTGCCATTTCAACAAAAATTCGCAGTACCTACTGGATTTGGAATCAGCAGCTAAGCATCGACAAGAATCAGTTGAAAAACATTATATATGTTACAAAACAAGGTAATGTGGCTTGTAGCCTGGACTATAACTGTGAATCAAACATTTACTAAAAACTCCCATTTTGTGCTTTATACAACCCATCTATTTCGAACGGCAAAAACCAGTGCGCCTTCCTTCCGTAGCGATGACATCTGCTGCAAGCCATCCAAGTACGTATAAAAGAGTATAAACAGGACAGCCTGTTTAACTATTCTGAAGAAAAGAAGGCTATTGTTGGTTGCTCCTTGCAAATTTTCTTGTTCAAAGGTAACACCTGACCTCCATCCGACAAGAATACTCATGTATGAAGATGCGTCAGTTCGTAATTTATACGCCTTTTAGAATTAATTATGGAAAAGGGCAATTATTCCTTAACATTCCGCTTCCACCAAAAACTTTGTGGAATATGCCGAACACGCAGATAGAATTAACCAAAGGATAAGTAGCGCAAATACCTACATATAGTGTTCCTGTCTACTTTATTAAAATTTGAAAATCTTGACATCACCCTACTTGTGACTCGCCTGAAATGTATTCCCTGTTGTAGGCTAAAGAAATAGTGCTTTGCTAGTCTCTGATGTTTGTAACGAAAGTCTTGAAGGTTTGCGTCTGCTGGGTACATATGAAGTGTTCATTACTGCTTTACCACTACATGCTATGTGTTAGAGGTCCTTGCTAGTTGCAACATTCTGTCTTACACAAAGAATGCTTTGCTACTCTTTATACATGGTAGTTCATAATTAATCCTTTTTATAACAATGTCACGTGTCCGCTGGTTAGCTTCTTCAAATTAAAAAAAAAAAAAAACAAATAACGTAGCCACTAGTCAGCTTAGATTCAGCCCATATAAGAAAGTGAATTCCATTCCAAGTGGAAACTACAATAAGACAATAAATATTAGTTCTTACGAACTCCTAAATCACTTTCTCTGTGAAATGAATCATCGCAGTGTTACCGCCTTGCAGTGACTCTTTCGGGTCTTCAGGTTTATTCATGTATTTAACACAGGTTGGAATTTTGAAATCTCTTGCTGTTTATGTTTTAGAAGGCATTCAGATAATAACGATACGATTTAAAGCAAACCTTACTTGTATCTTGAATCATTTTGGCACACCCAGAAAAAAAAATGATTTTACTCAAAATGTACAAAAATAAATAAATAAGTATATCTCTTTTGGAACCAACGTCTTCATTTCATCTTTACAACGGGGAAGCGATTAAGTATAATCTTATCACGCGAAATAAATTGACATATGTTAAGAAAAACTCAGCCACTACAATAACCGTTACTGAAGGTATCTTCTCAGTTACAAATTAATAGTTTGTACAATACATTTAGACTATCTCTATTTCGTATCATTGGTATACGGTAACATGGATATAGAATGATTACAAATGTAAACCAGTGTAGCTAGAAGACAATCGATATAGTTAGTGCGCGATTAACCTTTCGGGGGGGGGGCGGTTCCTAAGCCAGGCTGTAAGTCTCCCGAACACTCAGTCAGGCGACTATGCATGTTCACTCTAGTATTAAATGTGATCAAAAGGGATAGATATGCCCTGCCCCTTCCATTGAAGAGTATTTTCATTACGTAATCAGTCGATCAGATGAAGAGTATTTTTAACATTAGTTGAATTTCCCAAGTTTATTGGATATCGTAGAATATTTATTAAGCTAAAATGAATCTCACATAAAAAGTTAGCATCTCAGATAGAACGTGAGAACTCTTGAAAGCGTTCGATCAGCGGATATACAATAAAGCACAGTTTATTGAAAAGTTATGAAAAGTGGGGAAAGGGGAATGAAAAGGACGAAAAAAATGGGTTCAATATAAATGAAATGCCTAAAGCGGGATACGGGAACGAGAGACGGTCTTTCCCAGCGGCCCGACGAGGGTACGAGGAAGGGACCAGTTGGCAAACCACCAAAGCTCTTGTCTTTAAAATCGTGGCCATTCTAATGAGCCATTTAAGGAGCTTATAGAGATGATATCGATTATTTTGTGACGAGTTTGAAGGATATCATTGCATAACAATGCTTCTAATTACCCTCGTTACTCATGTATCACTTCCTATAGCTACCGAAAATGTGAAAAAGTGTTAGCTTTTATGGGCTTTTAAGCATGTGCGGATCCAGAAATTTTGACGGCGGGCTAAGATGGAAAACTTCAAATGCACCGACGGTGCACCACGATCGCGAAGCGCGAGTGCCTACGCGTGGGGTCCAGAGGCCCGCGTTAGTGCCCCTGGCGGGGTCCAGGGGCGGAACCCCGGTGGAGTCAAGGTGGGCGGAGCCCCCGGAAGCTCTCGCAATATTGCATTTTAAGAGCACAGAAATCGGCTCCAGTTCTTATGTTAGTGATATACCTTTTCATGTTGCATGGAATTTGATGTGTATGGCTCAGTATAAGTTACTATATGTACCTACAGAAGTTCCAGAGAATCTAAGTTATCTTAAAACTTACACGTCAACATTATGAGCCCATGTAGGTAACTTGAAATGATTTTTGCCATAAAGAGTGTTTTATTTTCGTTTTACGGTATTCGGGTATAGGACGCCAGATGAAAAATTGCGCCTGCGAATCGCGCTGAAAATTTGAATATACATTTAAAACCATTGCTATGACTAACGGTGTCAATTCCCTTTATGTGTGTCTATCAATTAGAAGGTGGGTTCGATACTAAGTTTTCAGTTCTCATAAGAAGAGGGGAAAGAAAATATGAATATCAGTTGCTTTACATCCTTACAATGCTGGTTCCTCTGAAATCACCTTCATGCACACGAATAATTGGCTTATGGTAGAACTCCACCGATGAGTAATGCGAATACGTTTGGGATCTTATTGATAGTAAAAGGAGCAATTCAAGGCTAAAAGTGCACAGATCAAGCGAAAATAAAAAATATGGAGAAGACTTTGCAAAAAAATTTGAAAGATTTCAAATGGTTTTTGGCAAAAAATGATAAAAATAAATCCATCACTTAATAAAAACGTACCTCTCTCCGTAAGCGTAAACAATTGCGCGCGAAGCGCGAAAAAAAGGGGAACCAACAGGACTCTCACAACCTGACATCCATATGGGGGATATATCACCTTCTTTATTGATTTCTGAAGGGTATACCCTTCAGAAATCTATGGCAGATGGTACCGGCGGGAGTTGGTGATTGGGGGAATCGCAGATAACTGCTAAACTGTGCCTATTTAGGCAGTGGGATTTTGTATACGCTATATACAAGAGTGGGGGAGCGTTCTCTTGTTAGTACATGAGAGGGCAATCCGAGGAAGAGTTTTACCCTCCCCTTTGAGAAATTTTTGTTAATTTTAGGGGGCCTATATGCATAATGGTGGTATCTTTTGGTCATTCTAAAGTGATTGTATGTTTAAAAAATGTCCACAATTTAGTGAATTCTAACTTTTGTTCGGGTGAAAAACGGGAGTAAGAGACGGTTAATATATTGTCTTCAAACCTCCTTAAGTCCCAGGAAAAATCATGGCGTGGATCCATCTCCAAAAGTGTGTGTGTGTGGGGGGGGGACTTTTTCACATTTGTGAATCGCCGTCCTAGTGGAAGAAGCAGTGAAGGTAGCCAGAATTAGCGTCACTGGGAGGCAGTAAGTTTTGTGATCGTCGGCACGGGGGAGGGGCCTAAGGGAAATTTTCTAGAACTAAATGCCCTCAGATGCGATTTGGTGCAACAAAAGTGAAGGATTTTTAGGTTATTTTTGTTCTAAAAATTTCGTTTTCCTAGGCATAATTGCAGTCTGTTCCATCATTTTTGAAAAAGTGAGGGGGACGTTTTGACGATGCCCCCCCCCTTCCAAAAAAGTGAGGGATCCACGCCCATGGGAAAGTTGTACTCGCATTATACCTTCGTGGAGTCCACAGAAACATTCTTGGACTATAATAAAATTTTTCCTTTACATTTACAAAGGATATCCAAGGTTGACAGAGAACAGTATAGAGCCTCCCGGGAGCTCTGAATGAGTTACAGTATACAAAAGAGGGACCAACGGGATTCTCACTACCCGACATCCATATGGGAGGAGATATGATATATCACCTTCTTTTAAGGTATAGCGAGAGGGATGGTGGACAGACAAAATTCGTTTCAGAAAAGATTTTCGTCGTTATTAAACGTCGCGGTAAAATGTTTGGAAAATAAGCAACGGCAATTAATACGTATTTTCAATCTTTCAGATCATGTGCTAGACTAGATTAGTCAAAGATCCCATAATGATGAGAGCCCTACAGAGAAGGGGATGTACTTTTTAGAAAAATGTTTGCATTGGAATAACTTCTTGCGTCATAGCTTTGTCAGTGGTATATGAAATCGGGTCTAAACCCTGTCGTATGCGCGCAAAGCGCGCCGAAATTTTGAATAAAATGTTAGATAATGACAAAACCTGCATTCAGACCCATCGGACAATGTCACTTTCCCACCAACCTATGCTATTCAGAAACGAATCTTCTGACTGAGAATTCTTAAAAAGCACTTTTGCTCCTTTGTTCCCCCGTGAGTAGTTACCGAAAGCTATTGATAATAAGGACAACTTTGCCACAAGGCTTGACGCTAGCGGAGCTTGCGAAAATTTGGAATTTGTCAAGAATTTTCAAAACTTATGATAGTTTGAGAACAGTTTGTGAAAGAAAATGGTTAGAACAAATAAACCAATCATCAAAAATACATCTCACCCTACACCCTCTACAAAAATCTGTAGCTTAAACGACTTTTTTAAAAATTTTCAAGAATCGATGCGGGAGGGGGACACACGTCACCCATTGCCCACTGTGCTGACGCCACTTTCTGTAGCTTAAAAGCCTTTGGGTTAATTTTAAAATTTTTCAGACAGTTTTGAAATCGAATATGGTATGCACGCCGCTACTTTGCCTGCAACAGCTGGTGCCACTGTGCACAATATCACGTCACCTGACAGCTTGTCTTCTGTATGTATTCTGCAATAGTTTTATGGCGAAAACTTTGCCTCTCAATCTCTCTAGATTACAAAAAATTTCACTCTTTAACACAAAGTTTTTACTGAATTTCAGAGCAGCTAGCCGGGCCCATACTGCATATGTCACGATGTTTAATTATTTAGATCTTAAATCAAGGATCATTACTCAGCTATTCACCTGTTTTCGAACATTGTAGCTCTCCTTTCGTCACCAACCACTTTGAAAGATATCTAATGAGATAATCCATCTATAGCTCCACCTAACCCTTACAGAAATATATACTTTGAATACGCTCTTAGATACTTTTATTCATTTTTTGCTCTTAATTTTTCTTTCTCCTTTTCTTTTTTCTTTTCTTCTTTGTTTCTCCTTTCCTTTATTTCGTGGCGGGGGGGGGGGGTGGATCCCGCCTGGGCTTAAGAGCTTGTATTTCGCGATGCTTGTCCAAGTCCTTACAAACCAGCCTCTTGAATAGTACAACATGTATATACAACTGAAACTGTGATTACAATAGTTGTTGGTAACAGGAGTTACAAGCCTGTCAATCAAGTTCAAGGTAAACGCCTCACCCAATGTTGTCTTTGAACAGAGGTTGCATATGATTACTACCTAATGGTAAGGTCACGAATTTGTAATAATGTTTTTATTCATTAATTACCCCATCATTGCCGTTTTAGTTGTGTGTCTGTGTGCAGAATCTCTATGTTTGACCATTTATCATTAAGACGTGAGTAAAACTCATGCCCAGTGCTCACCAACTGCGCTGCCTGCGTTATCTTGCGGTTTTTAGCGCCAATTTTTTCCGCAAGTAACTGCGCTGTAAATTGCGCTATAAAATTTGCAGCGCATGCCATTGCCCACCGGGGCAAATATTCGCGAAACAGCTCACAGTTGAATTCATTTACGGACACAGAAGATTCGAGACTGGCCTCTGCACAAGACTACTGTACTCCATCATCGACTTATCATAAAACTCAGGGTGCTGTTGATACCATTCAGCTACAGACAGTTCTTTTTCCTGATAAAGCTTAAGTCTTGGCTGCCTGGCCTTCTTGGGAGCCATTTTTGTTGTGAGGAGAATGCTGCAGCCCCACGTGTGCACTGTACTAATAGGATGGTCAAAAGGCAAATGATCACTGCCTATAATTGAGAATATCAGACGGAGACGGGCATCAGACGGAGACGGGACCGACCATGCCCAGCATACTCGCTGTACTTTCCTGGGCCGGAAAGATTGTGCCGACTTGCGCTGCATAGCGCTCCTTGCGTATGCTTGCGATGGGCCTGCTCACTGCTTGCGATGCATTGCGAAAGACTTTTAGCGCAGCCTGCCTTGCGCTTTTTTTGGGCAGGTTCAAAAATAGCGCAACAGCTTGCGAAGCAATTTCGCAAGGAAAATTTGCGCAAACTTTCGCAAGAACACTTGCCCACCGCTGCGCTACTTGCGCTATTTTGGCTTCGCAAGCTGGCGCAAGCAGTTTCGCAAGTTAACGCAGTTGGTGGGCAATGGGCATCAATGTGTGTGACAAAAAATCATGAATTTTGTGAACTAATTTAATACGCTCCTTAAACTTAGTCTATTTTAAAATGGTATTTACAGCCCTCAAACAGAAGCGTGAGAACATCACATTTTGACCCTTTCTACTGACTCAATAAAATATTGTCCTATTTCGTATTTTGTAGTCGACATAATACAAATATGCGGTTATCAGATAATAGCCGGATTTATTCTAACTGCCTGTCAATAATTTGACGATATAAGTGATGCATGATAGCAAGCTGCCCTACAGGAAGTGATACTAATACTGATTATGCGAGAATTGGCAACTTTCTCCATCCCTTAAAAATACAGTATAGAAGTTTTAGACTGTTCTCTTTTTATCTCGGTCGTAGTTTCACTTATTTGGTGCCGGGATATTTTGGGACCCTGAAAATTTGGAGCCCTGGATCCGATTCCTTCTGGTGTAGTGGTCAGTCCTGTCCTGGATATAGTTTAAGTAATTCTAAATTGTGACGAATAACGATTGGACAGGTGGTGGAACTTTATTCAGCTTAGACATTTTTCTATGCATTCAAGCAAGCCATCAGGTAAAGGAAATAACAATACCAGGGGCTTCCAGATATTCCGACGCCACAAACTGACGTCTCCATCTCGTTTTGTAAACTTAATAAAATTGCTAGGAAAATTTTTGCTGGGACTTGACCAATAAGGCACATTCTGACTTGACCATACCAGGTCTTTTCCGACAGATGCGTTTTCCTGTATATCTCCAACCTACTACCCGTATACCGTTATTAGATACTGTTAATACAGACAGCTTAAAATAATGTCGCCACTATAGTTTAGCCACTGACAATACTATGTAGTGTGTTACTTTAACCAACCATCCACATGCATATCTCGTTTGAACAGTATTTACCTACAGGTGTCCTGTGTGCTATGTTGCCTTGAGTTCACTGGAACTAAGGCACAGACAATATCAAGCATATTATATTCAGACGCAGGCCTGCCAATATATTCTCTTCCTTTGTTTCTCGAGTTGTGGTCCGAGAACTGACAAATCAAATAGCGATGGAGTTTGAGGAAGTTTCCTGGATGCTGGTATCATATGTTTTCTACCAAGTATCTTTAAATGTCTTCAACTAGGTCAAGCTTTATAATGACGGACTGTGTATTCCATCTTTAGAGTGAAGATGAGAAAGGTTTGTTCACTTAGCCTACATTAGACAAAGCACGTAATACCACCATAAGTATGGAATCAGCCAACAAGAATAGGGCTATAATAAAACATAAGACGCATAGTGTCCAACTAGTATCGACGACGCATTTAAATGATCGCAAATTCCAATGTTCGTATAGTGGAAAATCTGACCACGTTTTAAAGTATTGTCGTATTAAAAGCCTTAAATGATTTAATCGTGGAAGTATTGGATATTTACGTATTAGTTGTAGGGATAAACCAGCTCTAGAACAAAGTTATGGTAAAGAAACACACACACACACAAAATACATGTCAAGGTTTGTTATCGTAAGAACCGAAAGACTTTAAAGGTGAAACAGGACCACCGGGAAGTACAGACATGTCGGAGAAGTAGAGGTTGCTGAATATAGCATTGATTCATCCGAAGAATTTGACAGTACTAATGAAATTGCTGTGTATTGTAGACGAACCTTAAGCTCGAAAAAACAATTACCAAAGTTGTGGAATTGAAGCCAAAAGCTGTCAATGAAAGTCAATACCAAGGCAGGCTTATCTTGTATCTTGAACTGTGAAGCCTACAGTTCCTTTAACTCCAACCGAAACAGTAGTTAATCATATACGGGGGAAGTGATGCCCTTAGCTGGACAGTGGGAAGTGCCATTTAAATGCAACGAGCATTGCATAAGCAAGAATACCCCTTCTATGAGCAGGGGAATTTTGTTCACAACTTCAAAGGGATAGAAGGTTTTTAAAACTTAATCTATTCATATTCCCTTTAAACCCAGAGTCTCAAATACACGTAGCAATTATTACACACATAGACTTGTTTCAATATAAAGCACTGCCATTTGGAGTAAGTCCAAGTCCAGCTATATGGCAAACATGAATGAAACAAGTGCTAAGCGACTTTACGGGAGTAGGGTTTTATCTAAATAATATAACTGTTACGGGTAAGAACGATGAACAAAATAACAAGAACTTGGAACTGGTGTTGAATTGACTTAAGCACTTTGGGTTAAAGCTTAAGAAATCAATCCAAATGTAGATTTTGTTTTAGATTCAGCTGAATATCTAGCAGTGTTGGTTGACCCTACGGGAATTCACCTATCTATTTCAAAGCTAGATGGAATTACAAAGGCACTTGCATGCTCCTCAGAATTCTCAAGAGTTACAATCGTTAATTGAAACTGTTGACTGTTATAGGAAATTTCCCAATCTATCAACTGTCTTAGCTGTAATGCATGAATGCCTTAAAGCAGGTAAAAAATTCAATTGTACACGCAGTTGTCAAAGAGTTTTTTAAGTTTTTAAATAATGTGAATTTCTGTTGATAATGACTTCAATTGTGAAAAGTATCATAACTTGCAGGAAGAATGGCCTAACAAAACAGAAAAAGTGCAGCATATTACTAAAAGCAAACATTTCATTTACATATTTTTTAGAACGGTATATTGACTACAGGTGCTGTTTGTGTTAGGTTGATTTGAGTTCACCGACGAATACACGCACAATACATTAATGTGCAGACCTGCCAATATGTTCTCGTCTGTTTACTCTTGAGTTGTATATTTGAGTTATGTGCACCAAGACCTACACAACAAGTTTAATACTGACAAACCATATTAAGCTGACCGCTGTCAAACTTCTCACCCATTAAAATCAACACGTATCACTGTTTATGGCATTGATCGTTTGGTATCGTTAATGATTATGGTAAAATTTAGCAAACACAAGGTTCTTACGATGTACGTCTGTATTTATAGCCTTGTGCTTACTTCACAGAAGTTGAATCACATGTGATGCTTGCATATTAGACAATAGTATTTCCTGTCTGAAGTTTTCATTTCATCATTTATTTATTTTTCACATCATAGTTCCATGTACATTTTAAAACAATCAGAGGTTTGTGATGTGTTGGGAGCAGAGCGGGAAACCCTAGAGATCTTGACTCAAACGATCTCCGCCCTATTTTAATTACACTATGTATGTAGATATGTTTTATGCAGGGCTCAGAGATTACAATAATACACAAAAAGGACAACCACGCCCTATATGCAAGTCACCCCCAAAGAAAAAGCAAAACTGGAAACTCACCCCACCTTACCCTTCCTCACACAATATCATCGACCTTGAAACCTTCTTCCATAGAGAGAAGATAAGACAGCAAGACACCTTACAGTTTCAACTGCTTCTTGTCAAGAAAGATAACTTGCATAGAGAAGAAGTGAATTACCATCGCAGCAAGCTGAATTCTTGTACTGCGTATAACCATAGGCAATCCTGCAATTTAGCATTCCTAGCTGGGAACTAACTCAGATGAACAGATCCCTGCTAGGTAGCTCTTTGTATGGCCTAGTTTTAACAATATATTGTGCCAACCACAGCTCGAGGTTGATAAAAAGTCATTGAATAAATAAGCAGTGTTTTAGGATCTGTGAAGCCTTCGGGTGTTCAATCGTAAGATGATCAGAAATGTATTCATCATTTGCATTGTGCCTGATCTTATTGGTCTTTTCTTCCCAAGTGTTTACCCTTTCGGACTAAAAATCAAACTGACTAATATGCAGACACCTTACGGAGCTTTCCTATTTTTCATATCGTAATTTATTACTTACCACTATTTTAAGCGGGAGTCGGTCTCCAAGAAATGTACTTGGTCCAAAAATAGTTCACACACACCCTGCGAATTCATGTATGTACGCCCCTGACTATCTACTTGATTTTGGGCCAAAAACTGATATCTCCTCGACAGTTTTGGAACTTGGTGTCAATCCTGTGTAGAGAGCCTTCATGGAATTTACACAGAGCAAGAAACTTCATATGATCATCCATCTTGATTGACAAATGTAGAATCCAGCAGTTATAAAATCAGACTTGGCTTGTGAATTTTAGACAGGGACAACGGTAACTTTAGCAACATCTAAAAGTTGCACGCATAATGGCTTACTTTAAAAATTCTTATAAGGCTTGTCAAATTGCATTTGGATTTCAATTGCGTTTGGATTTCAATTGCATTTGGATTTCGTCTTCGAAATGGAAGTTTGTGATAGTTCATAATCAGAAGTGAACTTAAATTGATATTAACGGGAAAAAGAAAAAGCATTCAGAAATATTCCGAAGCTTAGATGAAAATTCTTATTAGGCTTTTATTCCTTCATGTACTTCTTAGCAATGACAATAAATTCAGTACCTGAACTCATAGCTTGAAATATATTTAATAATTAGAGAGAACGTAATTATGTCAATTGATCAGATAGGCCTCCACGATATAGATGACTCGAAATTCAGATGCCTAGCTACTATATTTTTTATTTTTCCAACATAAAACAATAAATTTAGCAATCTGAATCCGATATCGTTGTAGTATGACCGTCCTGAAAGGAAATCCCCTAGTCCAAGTTTTTCGGAATAAATCGGATCGGAATCCGGATTCGGAATTCCTGTAGTGTGACATTGACTTTAGGCTGCCCATTCCTCTAAATAATAAATCATTAATAACAATAATGCATTCATTAAAATATAACCTACATTTCTTCAAATGACTAGTCATTTAACTATATCAAAGTACTTGGTATAGAAAAGCTCCATTGTCAAGTTGCGGAATATCACGTTTTGATAGTTCTTAATCGCTATAACTCAAACAATGCAAATTTAAAACTTAGTAGGACCATTAGGTTTGGAGAAATAATGCGTATGCTGAGGAGGTCACAGAAACCTGCAAGGAGGTCACAGAAACCTGCAACCTTCAGATTTATATTAAAAAATTGAAGCTGCAGAAATTGGAATGGTGAGGTGAAAAAGTGGGTTTGAAGACGTTGAACAAAGTTACATGTTTCTATGCAATAAAGGCACATGATAATATTGTGGATGAAAATCAGGTAGCTAAATATTTCTATATGCAGTAATGCAACCCCTACAAAAGTCCATACTTGTTTCCATGTGGGAAAATCTCGTACGTTACCATGACCATTATGATGAACTATGAATATCATATCTTTTTGAAAAGCAGCCAGTACGAAGTAGTTCCATGGATCATTGGGCTCGTTTAGAAGTAAGGTACCGACCTGGAACAACTTCGCAGCAGTCAGGCGAAAAAAAGCTCCGATAGTTTGTAGACAATTTGCTTTTTGTTTCTTTTGTAACCCCTGCAGCATAAAAGCGTAAGTAGTCAAAGGTATTTCAAAGCGGTCGATAAACTTGTTTTATACGACTGCAGATTTTACAGTCTAGTAAAATATTTTCTATTGAAGTCGAAGACAAAAGCGTTTATTTTCTCAACCAAAACGGAGCATCACGGAAATGATAAACGTAAGTCATATATTAGTTCACAAAACACTCAGATAGTCCTGTTCTTGCTATGTACATGGACATACCGACCATGGGAGGCACGTCAATATCAGCGGTAACATGGATTTCTTTGACATTATTGTATCTCACCTCATCAGTGGGAGCACAAGTAATCAACGAAACCTCTTGTACAAACTTGAATGTACAGGGCAACGTTTCGCCACAAAACATCGGAGACATCCCGTACGCCATACAAGTATCGAATCAGTTCTATACTTCTGGTTCCTCAATAGAAGGTAAACGAATTGTTTTTAGCGTAAGACACTTGTTAAACCATAAAGCAACTTCTTTCAAAGGAAGATATGAG
Source organism: Holothuria leucospilota (assembly GCA_029531755.1). Classification (NCBI taxonomy): domain Eukaryota; kingdom Metazoa; phylum Echinodermata; class Holothuroidea; order Aspidochirotida; family Holothuriidae; genus Holothuria; species Holothuria leucospilota. The sequence goes on from CM055970.1 coordinate 3,949,641, forward strand.
ATTATTTAAGGGAGGTATCAGTCTCATATTATAAAAGAACTTGTTAAAGTCAGCTAATAGATCTGTTTCGGATGCAAATTTTGTTGCAATAATTTGTTGAGATTCGCTTTTATGAGTAGAGCAACTATAAGAAAAAAACAGCATTTTCGCATGACCGTGACGCCAAAGCTCGAGCAGTTACTTGTTACGTGGAGCTTATGTATGACCCTTCATATGACGAAGGTCACATTTAATGCGTAGTGAGATGAAATATTGTTCTTCACCAAACATCAGGAATGTGAAGCTATGGGTGAGTGTCTGAGTTCAGTTAGTTAGGTAGTTAGTTAGTTAGTTAGTTAGTTAGTTTGTTAGTTAGTTAGTTAGTTAGTTAGTTAGTTAGTTAGTTAGTTAGTTAGTTAGTTAGTTAGTTAGTTAGTTAGTTAGTTAGTTAGTTAGTTAGTTAGTTAGTTAGTTAGTTAGTTAGTTAGTTAGTTAGTTAGTTAGATGAGGTTTAACGTCCCAGTTTCCAACCAATTGGTTCAAGTCGAGACGACCACGGCCTTTTTTCCAGTTGTGGCTCACTGGCTTATTTTCCCTACTCTATTGCTTATGCTGAGCACCAAGCACAAAGGCAGTAGGTCCTATTTTTAAAGTCTTTGGTATGACCCGGCCAGGATTTGAACCCTAGACCTTCCGGCTGTAAGTCGGATGCTCTAACCACTTGGCCACTAAGTTCAGAGTGTCTAGATGTGTGTATGTGTCTGTGAGCAAAACGTTTGTAACAAACTCCTAAACCGTAGGTACCTTACAATAAAGAAGTGCGCATGTATCATTAAGGAATTTATAGGTCAAAAGTCAGAGGTCAGATTAGTGCAAAGATTGCCTTTATTTGCTTGTCAGTTTTTGAAGATAGTCATTAAACCACATCATTCACAGGGGAAGTAAGACCTATTTTAAAATAGTGGATTTTGGTTCCCAAGGGTCTAGGTCAGACTTCAAATGCAGATAAAATTGCCCTTAATCTTTCAAAACCGTTTGCAGCGACACAGTAAGTCCTACCAACTCCCCATGCTGTGGGCTTAGCTCGACCACGAGAACTTGGGCATGTCTTATTTTTCCATAGAAAAAAACATAAACCGTTTGTACGGAAAGATAAGTCAAATTTTAAAATTGTGTTTTTGGAAGCTCAGGGTCAATTTGAAAGGAAGATGTAGGTCAAAGGTCAAATTGGCCCCAATTTTGTGAAAAATTGTGTCATTCAACTTCTCAAAGTAAAGTACAACGTTGTAATTCAGACTTAGTTGGTAAGTACATGATCGTAAAAACTGTGTGCGCAATTGTGACATTCTTCAGGTAAAAGAACAGAAAAAAAGTTAAAATGTAGCCTAGTTTCTAGCCTATACCTATACTTGTCAGCATGTGGAAAATTTCTTCCAGACAATGTGTCTAGAAGTGGAGAGGGATGAGATGTGCAACGCCAAGGCTTGTTTCCTTGTTTGAAGTTTCTTTGAACCTAAATTATACCATTTTGTACTAAACCTGCATGCATTTTTTGTGATACAGTAATCAATCGCTACACCTGATCTATAATAGCTGTAGCTAATTACGGTGTCAACTCGTCGTTCGGTTTTGTTTAAAGTGTATCTAAAGTCTAAAATTTCAAAAATATATATATGTCACAAAGCTTGACAAATGCATTCAGATTGTTTTACTCCCATCTTCACAGGACATTCCGGAGCTGAGATATAAAATGTTGAAGTTCATTCACTTAATTTAAAATGGTGAATTGCGCAATAATTTGTGATGTCATTCTTGTACTACTCAAATTACAGTCTTTATTTTTCTTTGGTATTTCGAAAGCCACTGCACCTTGTACCAAAATGTGATCACTGCATTACTGTTATAGGGTGACTTGCCTATAAAAGCTCTCTTCCTTCCACATGCTATGCAAGGAAACGGTAAATGTTTCAAGCTTACATAAACATATTAATTTCGTACGAAAACAATAGCAGGTAATGTGAGTTGTACGAGAAGGGCATCACAAATTATTGCTCAATCAACTTTTCAAATTAAGGGAATAAATTTCAACATTTTATATCTCAGGAATGGTGTAAGCTATAAATATGGGAGTTGGATCAATGGAACTTATTTTGCAGCCTCTAAAATATATGTTCTTGTAATTCCAGACTTTAGGTCCACTTTAATTAACCTTACCCATTGTAAGGTGGCTATTGCACACATCCGAATGGTCACAACCAAAATGAAATAGTCTATTGGGCTATGGTTCTGTTAAGTTTGTCTGTCATTAGCCCAACGCACACGGACGACAAAAAACGTGAAACACGAAACAGAAAACACGTTTCGTGTTTTCTCACGATGACTTTCGTGTGTGTTGGTACGAAAAAAATAGCTTTTCGCGAAACAAGTTTCGAGAAACAAGCACTGCTTATTTCGCGTCTTAGCTAAACAAGTGTTTTGGTCTCTCGTGTGCGTTGCCTGTTTAGCGTTTCACGTAACAAGTTGCGAGGTACAACCAATCACCATATGAGGATTGGCTCACCTGAATTACAAATGGCAACCTGGATGGAATCCTTGGACGTGCACCCGATGTAGAAAATGTGTTAGCTGAAATATGCCTGGGGCAGAATAGCCATACCTGTTCGTTTTTTCTTCCCCAGAGTCTTCGGAGAAGGACATGAAGGAGAAGGCAGTGAAAGAATTGTGAATGTTCTCTCAAAAAAACATGTATTTCCCACGGACTTCAGTCTCACGTCATTGGCCAGCAATCCTGACATGGGGGGGGGGGGATAATACAACCCTTTAAGAGGGAAAATAACCATCATTGTCTCATGCTTTCTATGTGCTAGCTTTCTACATCGGTAGGCCGCGGCCAACCGATTGTCCAAGAGGGCCGCAAGATGGGTCAAAGGAATCGGCCTGAAAAGGGATACGTGTTTCTTAACGTCATTTTCAATTGCTTTTCCTAGCCGATACACTAAAAATTTTAGTTGTACCATTTTTTCGTTGCTTTGTATTGAAACTAATAAAACTGCAACCTCATTTTCAGTAACTGGTCAAAGGTGGTTCTCCAGTAATTTCAACAATCACAAGTAGGCGTCGAGTTACATAATGGCAAGAAAGCCTGGTTTAACCTATAAGTGTTCCTAATGGGACTCAATGGCTTGTACGGAGGTGGCCTGTCCTTTTGATTCAAACAGGCGAGTTAGAGTCATACCTATTTCCAGACATCTGAGGTCACTGCTAGTCTTCTGGATGGAGGGACTCTCTGTCGTATGTTTGTGAAATCTTCAAATTCCCCGAGCGCTACCCGACAGATAAGCCGGTACATTTCAGCATCATCAAAACAGTAACTCGGGTCCCCACCCCTGGTTTTGCCGACGCCTTTTTAGTGATCGCACCTACACAGTCCGGCCTTTAGCCAGAAAAAGTACCGAGAGGGGACGAGATAGCTTCCAGGGGTGACATGTATTTAGGGGGAAATATACCAAAAATCCAAAGAGGCAGTTGTATTTTTTATATATTTTAGAGAGGAGCACCTGTAAAGGGTCGTCTCCCCCTGGTCTTCCTTGGTCACGAGCTTGCAGACATTACGGCTTCTCCTCCGACGATGCCGATTACTAAGTAAAAGAAGAACCTTGAGGCAGGGTGGCATCACAAAGTTAACCACCAAAGGATAAAGCTCCTGCCGAGTGGGGGGGGGGTCAACTATCCAAAGCTCCTACATGGGCAACAGGTTGCTGGACCGATGGAGTAAGAAGGGGTTTTAATTAAAGCCTTTGCAGCACAATATCATTCCACTACAGGGTGTAATGATATTGTGCAAAGGCTTTCTTTTAATCACCTCGTCATCCCCAAACGGTGATTGGTTGTACCTCGCAATTTGTTTCGCGAAACTTTAAAAAGGCAACGCACACTGGAGACCGAAACAGCTAAACACTTGCTTCGCGTACCAGGCAGTGCTTGTTTCGAAAACACTATTTTCTGTTTTTTCCGTTGTTTTTCTGTTGTTCTCACACGGACATCAGAAAAAACAAAAGTAACATGTTTTCTGTCTCATGTTTCGCGTTTTCTGTCGTCCGTGTGCTTTTGGCTATAAGTTTGAGGAATCGTAATTGTAGAGGGAAACGAATACCGAATATCCTTCAAATATGCATTCAATTTGAACAGTTATCATTTCAGTGTAAACTGAGTATTGTTGCTCTGTAATGTATAAAGAGTTAATAGTACAAGATCGATATGAAATGGACGTCTTGAATCTAATCAATTCTGTTATATCTGCACATTTTTCGCGATGTGTTATGTTTGTTAAGTTTTGCTATGCGAACATTCTTAAAAGTTTCATCCTCGTTGCACGTTCTTGTCATTAAAAGTCTTTAGTTAATCTTCTTGGAAGAAACCAATAAATGGATAATATTATAGTTGTGGCTTATCTAAATGTTGAAACATGTAATATCTGGTAACGTCATTCTAATTAGATATGTCGTGGGTGAAGACTGAAAACATGCTGATGGTAAATTTAAAGATATTTTTTTTTATTTCAGAAGGTGGTCTAAATTTATCACGTAATACATAATCGTAGTTGAATTGTAGATTGAATATGAATTCACATAATAAGAGATTGAAGAGCTTGGTACCCTTGGTAAAATCTAAATGAATCTTTCATTATTTTGTAGTGAAGTTTCAACCAACACAGAATATCGGTGCAACATTCCAGGAGATCATATTACAAGCTCGTAGAACAACTGGGAATCCAGAACCTGTTGGGCTGTTTTCATTCGTAAATGGGCAAACAATTGCAAGCAGTGTAGACTACACCACCTACAACTGTCCTCTTGGTATAGCAGGAAGCACTGTTGGTACTACGAATGCGAGCCAAAAGTTCCTTCCAGTGACGTTTACGTACACTTTTCCAAGTCCATCTGTTGGGGATGTAAATTTCTTGTAAGGAAAATAAAATACAATTTGTTTTAAGACTATCATGAAGTGCATATGCATCATATAATGATAATGATTAACATGTATATTTTCATATAGCAGCAGGTTACAGTGTGGTTGGTAGATTGTTTAGATGTGAAGAAGATAGGATTCCGTGTGTAAGAGTAATTGCACCCAAATGGTAAATGCCATAAGTTCTGCCAAAACTATACCAGTTGGCAAATGGTGCCAACGCATTTTTCAGTCCTTTAGTTACACATAATGTACCCTTAGCCCATTAGAAAATTTAATGTCGAATATAGCTTTACAAATACAAAAGTGTGACCTTGCAGAAGCACTGCTTCTGTTGAAGATTATTCTCCCGTGACTTGGGTGCCTCATTACAAAACGAACGGCTCATTGTTCCATACATAGCACTTGTTCAGCACGTATATGCGAACTTTTTTCCAAAGGTCCCCTGACTCTCTGGCGAAGAGCCAGGGGCGAAAACCAAACAATACTCTCGAAGGAGTTCTGCTCCCCGAAGGAGTAACAACGTCCCCAAGGGACAAACTATGCGAACTCGTTTTTTTTTCTCTCTCTCCCTCTCTTTTTCTTCGTCGCCTGACTCTCTGGCGAAGAGAACAAGCCAGTGAGCCACAACTGGAAAAAAGGCCGTGGTCGTCCCGACTTGAACCAATTGGTTGGAAACTGGGACGTTAAACCTCATCTAACCTAACCTAACCTCTGGCGAAGAGCCAGGGGCGAAAACCAAAAAATACTCCCGAAGGAGTTCTGCGAACTCGTGTGCTTTTTACGTGCTAAAAACGGACACGGCCAGACCGGCGAACTAGTGTGACACTCCGCTGCACAGTATAGTCAATGGGCTAAATGTTCTCACCCCGCTCATTCAACTGTTATAAGCTGAATCTACTTAGAATTTTGTTTCTTACTTAGCTTACAGTCCTACCAATCGTTTCGTATTGGTTTTTTGACGAAATATAAAACTAGTCGCACACTGTTTCCAATACATGTGTACTATTTCATACAGCTATTTCGGCTATTATATTGTTAGTTTGCGAATGGAATTTCGTTGGCAATGTAGATGAATATTCATTTAACAGTTTCCTGGCAACAGAAATTTTTTTATTAGACTTACACATAGGGACCAACGCTTTTTTCGAACGAAGGAAATGATATGAATATTCAGCAGATTACTTCATACCAACTTGGATTGTTCTATTTATAAGAGGTATTTAAGAACTTACAGTTAGTACATTCTGGCATTTGAGTTAAGTATAAGTTTGATTACGTGATTGAGTGTTCAAAAATTGTCTAAAAAGATTCAGACGTACTACTAGGATAACATTCAAACATATGCCTGATAATACAGTGATATATCATATGAGATATATTTATCATGGTATTCTAAGTAAGCATAATGAAAATACAGAGCAACAGCAAAGGCGAAGTAATTGCGCGAGATGTTTATTTACAACGTGTCTGACGACAACACGTTTATTTCTCACCTACATGGGCACCTAGTTTTACATGGTGTGGTAAGTTACGTCTACCAAACATTTTCCACAACATTATATGTATTTTAAACTAAGATAAGTTAACTTAATGGTCACTTTGATGGTAAGGAACATTTTTCACTGTATATGCACCTGTTTATATAATTCAAACAGCTTGTGCAGCATAGGCGCCGGCCTAAACAGAATGTAAACAAAGAGAACGACAGTAAAATAAACCGATAAATTACTCGTTTTCGTCTACCAGCTACTTCAAACGGTGTATTTAGATTCCATTTCTTAGCAATGAACAACTTTCGCAGAGCTTTCTTTATTTCTGGGGGAGGCAAATGACGATAGTACGCAACTGGTTTTTTGGACTTCTGTCGTTAAGTTGGCGGGAAGCAGATAAGGCCTCCACGCTCGGGGTGTTTTGCATATTTGAGTATTCAAGCTTTACGTATGGCAAATTACAGGCCGCCGTGGTTCAGTGGGTTGGGCTTTAGTTATGAGCCGATATGCGTACAGTCAATTTGTAATGTACGGAAAACTGTAAAAGTAAGTGTAGGGTTTAGAGTGAAAGAGGCAAGTGAAGATATTGAAAAAAAAAAAATTTTTGTGACGGAAAATTATAAAAGGACCCCTGTTAAATACTTTAGCAAGTTGGGACGGTGTTTCGATTGGGCGAGGAGGAATGGAGGATCTTGGATGTTTGTGCACAGTGACTGAAGCCCGAATGTAAGTTATGGAATACACCCTGGTTCCATTATTTAAGAGTCAGACGGTTAACCATCAATGGGAATTAAGCATGCACAGTGTATATGTATATGTATATGTATATGTATATATATATCTATATATATATATATACATATATATATAGATATATATATATATAGATATATATATATATACATATATATATATACATATATATATATATATATATATATATATATATGGTGGGTGGATGGATGGATGGATGGATGGATGGATGGATGGATGGATGGATGGATGGATGGATGGATAGATAGAGATATTATATCTTATAACTGTTTTCTACACGAGCTTGGGTGAAGACTGTTCGACATTACTTTCTGTACAACAACAACATGGGTATCATTTCGACCATTAGTTTCAAAAATTTTGAACAAAATACCAATACCCTGGTCGCCATTAGTAAGGTGACACCTGAATTCTACTCCTTCCGGGACGAACACTTAACTCCTTTGCAGTAAAAATGTTCCAAATGTACAACCATCGTCGTTTAAAATATTTCTAATGCACTTCAAACTAGCCTTTAAAAATGCAGAATTTTCTTTGCGCATTTCCAACAATTTCTTCAAAACGTATGTAGTTAAAAACAAATGATGGGAGGACTATAAGACCAAAAGCCTTCCTTGCCTCCTTCATAGTGCTTGAGGCACTCGCTTTTAAATACTCCTCCTGCCACACCTTAAGAAGCCCGAAGTCCGTTTAAAACTGCTTACTCTCTATGTATTTTTTCCTGAGGACGTAATGCGTCACATCAATGTATGAGCTACCCCCAACATTTTGTCACAGTAAAAGATTCATCTGTCCCTCAGAATTGCATCAAACTTAAACTTTTATGTCGCAACCTAATTTTTCAAATTTATTTTGTTATGTTATGTTATGTTAATGACACTTGATATAGCGCACTACACAACCAAAGGTTTTCTGAGGCGCTTTACAATAAAAATAAATCCACTACATACTAAATGCTTCGTTAAACACGTGGGTTTTAACTTAGTCTTAAATATTTCAATACTTGAACTACATTTGATGCTGTCTGGCAGGGCATTCCACAACTTAGGACCATAGACAGAAAAAGACCTGTTAGCAAATGTGGAATTGCGTGTGAATGGTACAGTAAGGTATATTGATTCCTGGTCACTGGATCGTAGTCTCTAGCTTCACGCAGTAAATTCTTTAAATACTGTGGAGCGTCACCGTTGAGAGATTTGAATACTAAGGACAAAACCTTATGTTTAATACGTTGATTAATTGGAAGCCAGTGCAAAGATTTTAAACAGACCTTAGCACTGGCGAATTTACTTTCACGAAGTACTAATTTGGCGGCACGATTTTGAACACGTTGTAATGTGTTTATATCGCATGCCGGTAATCCCATTAATATTGCATTAGCGTAATCTAAGTGTGAGATGACAAGCGCTTGTACAATAGTTCGGCAAGTATCATGATCTAAATAATTCCTAATAATTTGAATTCGGTGAAGATTAAGTGATGCACTTCGTGCTTTAAGAGTTATGTGTTCTTTCAGAGATAAATTTTCGTCAATATGTGCCCCAAGGTATTTAATACGCCCACTTCTCTTAACACTAGTTCCATTTACATTCAGTTCTTTTGTAATACACTTTAAAATTTGAACTTTTGACCCTAACATAATAAACTCTGTTTTGTCATTATTCATTTTTAGTCTGTTGCAATCCATCCATTCTTTGACACTGTTTAGGCACTTCTCTAAGCTGGAGATGCTTCTTCTTTCTGAAAATGGATCATTTAAATCAATTTCCCTACTCAAGACGTGATCATCCGCAAACCCATAAAGGCTGATGTTATGCTCCGACATAACGATGTCACCTAATGTGCTAGCATACGCTGAAAATAATTGCGGACCAACCACCGAGCCCTGTGGTACAGAATAATCTACCGCACGAGGTTTGGAGTATGTCTCAACAATACGTACTCGGAATTGCCTTGGTCTAAGGTATGCTTGGAACCATGAGAAAACATTACCAGAGATGCCAAATCGATTCTTCAACAGTGCGGGTAGTACATCATGGTCAACGGTGTCGAATGCTGCACTAAGATCAATTGCGCACAGAGTAGTTAATTTAAAATTAATTTCATGTTAAATTACATTATGATTGTGGACAAAATATCAAAGAATTTTGTTCTGAGAGGTATAGAGCCCCCTGTAATGTTAAAACATATAGAATCATGTTGCACCCTATTGTTGAGCTTTTCTAAAAAAAAATTCTGAAAGTGGAAGAGACAAACTCCAGTTAGGACTTAAGTCTAAGCCAAAAATCCCCACACTAGATCGATGCCCCTGCTTCAACGCAACTGGTACACAAATTGTTAGTTATATACCGATTTGGACTACAATTATATTGTGAACACAATATTCTTGACTCTCAGGCTCTTCTGTCACACCAAGTTCATTCTTTTCCGCGACGCGGGGGAGGGTGACTTGACAAGTTGTCTTACCCGGGCAGGACGCATGAAATTTCAGCTTCCAAATTAGTGATACCTGGCTGGAGTGAAAACAAGAATTCTACCATACACCAAGTTGAGTAAAAATATTGATATTTTGAGCTCTACAATAATGCTCGCTTGAAGTTTTCTTTCGGTTTCATTCGGCTCATTTTCTGCCAGTATATTCAGTGCCCGAAAAATTTTAGCGCTATAGTTTTTCCCAACTTCCACTATAATACTAAAAGTTAGCTAATTTATGAGCAATCTGAGAACAGTTCCCACCCCTTCAAATTCGTCTGTCTTTACACCCTTCCAATAATTCACAGCATTGGGGACTCATGTGTGAGGTTATTTAAACTTCAGCTGGACGGCGACTCTCGATGACCCTAAAAATATGATAACCTAGTTTGTTGGGCTCCCTTTCTGTGGGCCCCTCAGCACGTGTCCATCTGGCCTATGCTCAAATCCGGTCCTAGAGTGCCGCATGTGCGTCTCCTCACACATATCCCTAAATATTCTGTAAGGTAATATACAAGTTAATATTCCCATTTAGGACTACCATGGAAGGATTTGAAAATAAAAACCATTTTTCAGATAACAATGTTGGAAGTGCAAAACCCTGTTCCTTTTCTTCGTCAGCTTTTCTCATCTATTACATGTAAATAAATACGACATAAACTTCAGTTTCGATTGTCCCAAAAACTCATTTAAACAAAATTTGCACTTAACTGATTTATTTAGGTACAATTAATGGAACTGGCTAATTATCAACATTTACATTGCAGGTTTACAATTGTGCAACAGCCTGGGCAATACTTTCAATCTGTTACATCACAGACAATCGTTGATGTAAATTCAAGTAAGTAAGATCATATATATGATTCCTCGAAAGGGCTTCAAGAATTTTATTTTCTTCTTTAAATGTAGATACTGAGGGGCAAGAAATTATTGACAATGGGGTACCTGCCCCAATGATTCAACAAAGTGTTCCAAATGCCCCTTTTGAAAACAAAAGCATATTTAAAATATAAAGATGGAAGATATATTATATCTGGAAATATCCCATTACATCATTGCAAACATCAAAATGTTCATGAATAGGTAAAGGGCAGGACGGAGCCACAATGAATACAAACTTATCGACGTATTTAATAACTTGAAAATTGTTAAGATGAATTATAAGCATATAAACCATCATTGTAGACTTCTTTAAATATTCCTTTACTTGAAACTGGTATTTACCTAATGTTCTTATAAATAAATCATTTCTTGTTGCCACCTCTAAATTGTCTTTAAACTGGGGGCAAATTAACTTCCAGGTTGCTAAAGTTTCTAATTACTATAGCCCACGAAGAGCCCAAATATCTCATCACGCAGTGGTTTCAAATTGATACACTTTTACTGTGAAGTTAGCCTTTAAACAAGAGGGTGCAGACCGGTAAGCACCCATCCAGGATGACTATTTTGCATACCATGGATGGCTGTATATGTTATGAAAGTATGCAATTATCATATTTATAGATTGAAATCGAGTAGCCTTTAGTGACTTTGACCTCCATCAAAAATAACTGAAACCTGTAATATCTGTTTCTTCCATCACACGAGGGTAATTTGCCATCAAGGTACAAGAAATTAGACAGCGGTGCTTTCTTTGTAATTAAGTTTATACTGGTCAAAACTATCTGTCCCTTGGCACGGATGGAGATGGGAAGAAAACGAGCTGGTAATTTAACCAGATCAATTCGTCAGGCCATTGCTCTTGGCCCTTCTGCTGACACTGCATCACTGGTGAAACTGAAAAATTTCAAACGATAAGCTAACCTTTAACACTAGACCTACAACTACCACGTAGTGCCGAAATGGAAATTTTTGGTTCCGAACAGGTAGCCATAGGGAGGCATGTGTAGAAATAACCAACATTAAGCCTGACATTTCACTGACTCCGTTTGATCAGCAGGGTATACCAGTACGTAACTATCTGTGATTCTTTGTGTCTACAACAGTATTCCTTGAAGTCACTAATTTTATGATCAGAAATTAATACGGATAATCAAAAATAGTGGCAACAGTACATGCTGCTCAGGTATAAGTCCTTCCAACATGTCATGGTATTGACAAGAAAAATTGACTAATGTTTTGCAATGGTTTGCAGACTTTGTGTCGGCTGTTTGTATAGGGTGCGCCATCTACACCATGAGTATTAGAATTATCAAAATAAGGAGTTTTGGGAAATTGTGTTTGCGAGGTATTCACAATTGACTATTATGACCTAAAATGATCTTTGACCTCCATCAGTAACAAATGGCATCTTACACGCAATATAGAACATACATGTAGTGCTAAGTATGAGATCTTTCAAAGTTACCCTGCTCAACATATCGTGTTTACGAGATTTCATATCATGCCCTCCGGATTCCTTCAATGACTTGCAGCCTCAAAAGCATTACCGTTCATTTTGTTTGGCATAGCACGTCGACGTGCTATAGATGATATCCCATTCGGTAGTGACCTCAGATGATCTTTACCCTACACCAAAACGATAGGGTGCTTCATATATTAACATGGAACACCCATATGCTTAGCATGCAAGTATAAGTGTACTCAACGTTGCGCTATCGCGTTAACAAGCAGTTTACTTTTTTATAGTTTCACTTCGGGTGACCAAACTTGTTTTTGACCTTTTCTTAAACGTGTTCTCTAACAGACTATTAGTTCTCTTACAGACTGTTAATGAAGGCACATGCCGAATATTAGAAGTATCCATTCTTCCTTTCTTGATATATCATACTTACCAGGATTTAAGGTTTTGTTATTTGGTGACCGCAAATGACCTCTGACCTCCAACAAACCAAAAGAGTTCTTGCTATTTATATGTTTCATATTAAAATATTAAGTGGCAAGTATTAACTATATCCTTAATTTTTATCATGAGACATTGTGTTGACAAGCTTAGTGTCTCAAGTACTCACATCTATTCACACAGGCATACCCTTTTCATCTCTGGTAAGGTATCAAATGAGAAGAAATTGCTATTAAATCTTCGGTGTTATTTGGTTGACGACCAAATATGAGCTGTTTTAGGATTTGGAGTTTTGATACGTTATACTAACTTCAGCAAATAGACTATTATACTGCAATACTACATAGCTGTTCATATTAGAAAAAGACATCACACCTGTATCACTATCTCAGTTGTCCTTTTGTGATTTGAATTCTTTCAATGGATAGCAATCAAGGTCCATTCCATCTTACAAATAGTCTTTTCTTTTTATGTGAAATTAGTTTATAAATTTTAGAAAACTGATTATTATATTGTAATGATATTCTCTCATGGAGTTGAAAGAGTAAGGAGTTATAATATAAAGTCATGTGATATAAAAATAAATAGCTGTTCAGATTGGGGAAAAGTCATTTCGTTTTTATTCTTATACACCTGAAACGCCCTTTCAATTACCTGACTAAAGATAGGGGGAAATACCATGAGACCATTAACCCAAGCTTATCCCCTCAGACCGTGCAAAAAGAATCACTTATTTTTTAATACTTGATAATAGCTCTCTTATCTTTTGTCAGGTACCACGATTACATAATTGAAATCATTTAAATTATATAACAGATCGCATGAAAGAGGTTTTATATTCTTACCCAGCATTTACGTAATGTCACCAAAACACTCTCTTATCCTGTTCAGTTCAAACCTAAAGAAAGAGTTAAAATTCCATTTTGCAGTTTCTCAAGGACCGCTTATAACAAGATGCCCAGGGAACATTTTCTTGCCAAGTAATCAGGCATCTCTAATTTCTGAGAATGTTGCTCGTGTTGAGTGGACGGAACCAATCAGTGATGGAATAGCAGATACTGGCAACCCTATAGTTTCTGAGACCTTTTTTGAAATTGGCAATCCATCTAATGTGATGTACATCTTCACCAATGGAGCAGGGACGAGTGTGTGTAGCTTCACTGTACTGGTTTCACAAAGTAAGTTAAAGAAGAGATAAAGATACCACCACTGGGATATAATTCCATCAGCAATGATTCTTCAATGCACTAGATGAGGGAATTTATTGATGATTTGGTGTTTGATGATAGCCACAACCTTAACGAGAATTTCAAAATGAGTCAACTGCATAAATAGTGAAATCATTACAAAGTCTTTATCTGTATCCTGATTCGCAAAACATAATATTACAAATAGTGGTTTGGAAGACAATATAAGCTATAGTGGTTAATTTTGTTAATTTTGTCCGATAGCTTTATCAGTTTCATTCCTAATAGGAATACTGCATACATAGGCAGATGGCAATTGGATAAAAAATTCCTTTGTTTAGGTCTTTTACGGCAACAGCAGAACATTTTGTTTTGTTTTCTCTGATCTTTCTACACCTGATTCTTACACGCTTTTAATGTACATGCGTATACCTGCAGAGGGTAATGCACAATACTTTGCAAAGAACCATTTTACATGCACCTGTAAGGTAGGGAAGGATTATGTCACTACACCAATCAGAATAGATAGGAATCGTATTAACGACTAGGCTACGCCAGCAAGCGAACAAGTAAAACTAATACTGACATGACATTTACAAAAAAGGTGATTAACTTAGGATAAGTATTTATTCATAACATAGAGCAAAGTCTTGTTTTAACATGACTTGTTAAGAAGCAAAGTGTTATCCTTTTAGTACAAATAATCCTGAGGGAAACACCTAAGTTTGATGTGTATACTTGCTATCTTGAACAGTTACGGCAAACTCCCCACCGAGGATAACAACGTGTCCTGCTGCGAGAAGCATCATGGTTAACATAGTGATTCCATCTCAACAATGGATATTTACGTACGAACCGCCTAACTGCATGGATGCACAAGACGGTGTCCTCCAAGTCTCATGTTTTCCATTATCAGGAACCGTTGTGGGAACAGCTATAAGTTCAATAAGATGTGTCTGCGTTGACAGCCAACAAGCAGCAGCTGCCTGTACAGTTGATCGATGCGGTAAGTGTAGAGTTCATTGTTTCTTATGGATACTACACTACAAGCAGTTCGAAACAGATAGGCATCCATATGGAAATAAATACCTTACACAAGGGTTTTCAAGTGTTTTCGACCACGGGCCATATTTCTTTGCGTTTATGCTTAATCACTGTTAAAGAACCTAGAAGGGACAAATTAAAAGGTTTAGAAAAATTAACCTTATCTTGAGGGAGGAGGCTACACATAAAAGCGTCGCAATGTCTCCAGGGCAGGCAGTGGACTCTTAATTCGGATGGTTCCTTAATGTGGTAACAGTAAGGGAACACAACTGACCTCATCCTCACCAATGCTGAGGTTAGGGTGAAGAAATAACATTCCAAATGCGCTTGATAGCACAAAAGCATCATTCAATGTAAATCTGGCACCGTAGTTGGTTACGCTTTTTCCAGGTCTTTTTTGCCAGTATGCCGAACAAGTGTGGCATCTCAACTGTTCTCGTTTGTAGAAAAGAGCAATATTAAAACTTACAAACATTTCTCTGGAACTTTTTTATACTATGGACGGTTTACAAGTACTGGGAAAAATGATATCCCAAACTCTCTAGATTACAGGAAATGCCACATTAAACATTATCTTGTAATAAGACTTTTGCGTCTTCCATGTGTGATTCAAAAGTTGGCCTTTGAGAGAAAATAGGACAACCAATTACTCTACATTGCACTGAGAAAATTGCACGAAAAGTATTTTAGCTATTGGAATCTTCCATGGCCTGCATTAACCGCAGTCGCAGGCCGCCAAATAGGAACCTAAGACTTTTATATACTGGCACAGTATCTTTACAGTAATTTAAATTACATCAGAAGAAGAAGAGCAACTTAAAATGACGTGCAATTAAGGAAATCACCAATTAAGTAATGTATACGTAAGGACATTTATGGTCAGTATCTGGTGATTTTTTTCAAATAGTGAAAAACGACGTGCATTTCAATCTTAAAAGCTATAGCGCGGTGGTTTCCAAAAGCGTATGCAGGTTCCATTCCTGTGAGGGAGGTCCAAATATGGAAGCAAGATGTCCACGAGTGCACTGAACGCCTGAGAAATGGAAGAGTGAAAGATTAAATCCATGAAGTAAATAACAATTCTGGGGGTAACATGCACAAATTAAATTTCAACATATAAGAGACAAAACAAAATCATGAAAACATAAAGCAAAGAAAAAAAAAAAGAAATGAAGAAACAGAATAAACGAACTAAAGCTGTTGTAAGAAATGAAGGAACTGGCACTAAAAACATAACAAGCAGACTTCAAAATGGGAGCATTTCACAACCCACACCCTAGTATCTTGGAACGCTTGAGTTGTGAAATCACATGAGAGAGCATATGAATGAATTTTTTAATAGCAATTTGTACAAGTAATCAATTGTCGCAGTCGCCTACAAGCCACAGTAGTGTACTTAATAACAAAGGATGACTAGAATTATCCCACGGTAATAGAAGCTATGCCAGCTCGCGATAACTGCTTCAACAGACGGCAAACTTCTCTATATGGTTTTACTAGCTTCGATAGAGACAGCATTTATAACATTCAGGCCAGTTTTAATTGTTTACAGTCATGATTAACAGTAACTCCAGACACCACAGTTAACAGAATTATAAAACGAGAAATGAAACAATGAAATTAGAATGAACTTTACATAAGCAGTACAGCCTTAGCTTTAACGGTTTGAATTAAAGCTATTCCAAAAATGGAGATCGCTGCATTTTCCCCACAGCGTTTTTTAAAAATGGTCATATTCTGGTTTGTGGTCTGGACTCTAAGCATCAAATGCTATTTGATGTTGTATTATTGTTCCACTTTATTGTCTTTAGTTTTGTAATGACATGACCAGAATTTCCACCCGTCATCTTTGCAAGGGCATTTTCCCGCTAGGCTCAACCAGGGCCTCCTACGATCCCTTAACCTCATGCCGTCACTGGGCACAATCTCAATCCAGATGATATGATTATTAAGGGCAGAGACGTTGACCAGGTCAATAACTTTAAGTAGCTAGTAGTTGCACTTGATGACAAAGTAAACTGGGGAGAATATTATAATATATGTGGACAAACTATTTAAAGTAGAATACCCTTATACCCTCGTAGTCCTAAATAGCCATGTTAAATCATGTTACAATAATTTGAATTGCTAAATGTGTGCAAAAATGTCACGTTGTTTCATTTCCTTAAATATCCAGGGCTTATGCTCCTAATATTATGGTAGATATTTGCAAGGAAAATCAAACGCTTAAAGTTGTCTCAAAATAAAATTTTGGTGATTTGTTACGCCATTTTCAATCAGGAAAATGCAAGGTAAAATTAAAGATGCAGGGGAATTTAAAGTTTGAGGATAAACAGGTCACCACGGAGCTTTAGTCGAATACTTACACCAAGACTGTTTTGCGTGGAGTAACTCCGTAAGGAGCATCTGCAATGGTCGCCTGCGAAGCACGACAAAACAGGTAGTGTTCTACTATTTCTTCAATAGGTTCTGTGCGGATGTTACATATTAATCACGTCCTAGCTTCAAAGGGAGTCTTTTTTACCTTAATTAACCTTTGACTAATAACTGTTAAAAATGGAAGCCATTGCCGTTTGTTTGTACTGAGATCATATGCACATTAAATATAGAAATTTTACATTATATGATACATTACAATTTCCTCATCTTGGTTAGTAAGTGTTGTTTAATCAGTTAAATTGCAATGGTTGCCCAAAATATGTATTGTAGAACTATGAAAATAAATCTATGACCAACATGAAAAGTGTTCAAAAATGTCGAAATATGAAAAATCAATAAAGTACTTAAATAAGTGAAAGTTTCACTCCTTCATTATTCCTTTTAGTGGAAGATGTAGTTCTAACGCTTCCAGCTGGAGTCAACAGCATGACCGTCGACTTTGCAGAACCGTTTGTTCCTGGCTTTACTTTAGTTTCAAGAACACATCAACCAAATGTTTCAATATTTGGCGTCGGGACAACAAGAGTAGTGTACCTGTTTGTAAATGTAGATGGCGACTATTCCTTTGTTTGCTTTAATGTGGTCATAATAGGAGGTGTGCATCTCTCATTATTTTTTAATAGAACGAATACAACATAAGATGTCACTTGTAGGTATTATATATATATATATATATATATATATATATATATATATATATATATATATATATATATATATATATATATATATATAGAAACTGACGAATGGTGGGAAGCGGACACAGTCGCATAATTTTTAAACCGAAAAATATGCGTCTAACATTGGCAATCTTTGCCTTAGTAAGAAAGACGATACCACCAAATGATGAAAAACTGAGGTCCGAGCTGGGTTTGAACCATCGACTTACTGCTCAACGTGCAGTACGCTCCACCAACTGAACTATCGGAACTCTGCTGGAAGAACTGGTCAATTTAATTCATAAACCAGACGGGACAGTTTTTCGTCATTACGTCCCTTGTAAGCTCCGCCCAGCTTTTTGTAAATACGGAATTGTAGATGTGACGTTGCGACTTCTAAATATAGAAACTGAAAAATCGTGGGAAAGTAAGTTGGTATATGAATAAAATTGACCAGTTCTTCCAGCAGAGTTCCGATAGCCCAGTTGGTGGATATATATATATATATATATAGCCTATATATATACATATATATATATATATATACATATATATATATATATATATATATATATACATATATATATACGGAAGTGTAGATGTGACGTTGCGACTTCTGAAAGTAGAAACTGAAAAATCGTGGGAAAGTAAGTTGGTATATGAATAAAATTGACCAGTTCTTCCAGCAGAGTTCCGATAGCCCAGTTGGTGGATATATATATATATATATATATATATATATATATATATATATATATATATATATATATATATATATATATATATATAGCCTATATATATATATATATATATACGGAAGTGTAGATGTGACGTTGCGACTTCTGAAAATAGAAACTGAAGAAGAATGGTGGGAAGCGAAATTATGCGACTGTGTCCGCTTCCCACCATTCTTCTTCAGTTTCTATATATATATATATATATATATACATACATATAGAAAAAAGTTGTTGAAAAGTCGACCATAGGGCGAAGAAAAAAATGGGGCGAAAAAACGGATTCGACTTAACGTTTTCACGCACTTTTTATATAGGAATACGTAAACGTATGAAAGGGCCATCTTTAACACGTAATCTATAAGTAATTACTCCAATGTCGACAAATTTACGGACACGAATCTGTTACCATGTACGTATGGCAGGCCATTGAAATAACGTTGATTATATCTTGAGGACGGTTGGGCGAAATATATGCTTATGTATTTTATTATTTTTTTTCGCCTTAACGTAGATGATATAAGGAATTTCCCCTTAAGGTGGGAATTAGCGTTATATATATATATATATATATAAAAATATAAAAATATATATATATATATATATATATATAAATTTATATATATATATATATATATATATTATATATATATATATATATATATATATATATATATATATATATATATATATATATATATATATATATATATATATATATATATATATATTGAACGTGGTAAGGTCGGCTGTAAATGTAGGTAGAAAAGTTAGTAACTGATTCGATCATGAATAAAAATCAACCCAAGTACTAGCATAGCCTTTTAAACAAGGGAACAATAAAAGAAGAAACCAGAAGGAAAATTGAGCTATCAGGGTTTGAACCCGGGAAAGTCGCTTTTCAGGCTACAATTTTCCCTCCTTTTTACCACACAAGGAGGGAAGATATTGCGCGATTCCATGGAATGATCTCCTATTACCAGGTATAACCTCGTGACCCCACATTCTCTTAAATCACCCTTATTGGAAATTTTCTTTTTATGACTGAGAACAAGGATTATAAACTTTCTTAGCATTTATAAATGATAGCATTTCTAACATAAAATACAACTTTATAAATAAGGTGTGAATAAATATCCACGGTTTCACGTTGCAGACAAAGTTTTCAAAAATGTTCCTTTTTTCATCTTTCCTTTGTTTTGCTTTTTCACTTCTCCTTTGTATTTTGTTTCTGATGGATCTGCTTTGTATAAAGCTTTGCTTCCTTCAGATCTACCACGCTTTTCTGTAGTAGTTATTGTAAACTTAAGAATTTGAAGTGTGTGTGTCGTGAGAAGTGAAAAATAAACGAAACAAAGCGAACGAAAGAAACAAAACGAAACGAAACAACCTAATCGCCACCAGGATTCTTCCCTGCCTAAAGCACATTTGTTACTCACACATATACGGATCTATTAAATAACAAGGCTACGCCTGCATCATTTACAGTCAGCAGAAAGACTTTTACGACGGGAATCCATACTAGTAAGATGATTTCAACGAGTTTGCCGTCGAAGGTCTTGAAAAGTCAAGCTTTCGTAAGAAGTGGCTCTGACTTCTTCAGGACCGATGCAAGGAAGCAAGTGCAGTTAAGTTATATAGTTATGCTGCAACCCTGATTGGTGGATTTTGTGACGAAAGCTTGACTTTTCAAGACCTTCGACGGCATACTCGTTGAAATCATATTACTATCATTTACAGTCCTTATAATATCATGTGTGTTTCATAGGTGTATTAGGTCACTCTTTATCGATACTCTGCGGGGAAATAAAAGAATTCTTTTGTGGACATGGAATATTTTAAATGACAATCTGTAGAGAATGGGTATGTCTGCATGTTAATTTTAGATATAGCTCATATTTAGTTCACATAGTAGAAATGGTTACTTTCTTTCATGATAGGGAAAGTATACGGAACTTTCAAACCATAATTTATATTAGCACAGTAACAAACTCATTGAAAAGAAGGTACAAGGTATTTTCTACATAAAAAATGAGTTGTTCACAGGCAAAATTTTTACTGTGTAGCTCAAAAACAATTTGTTGACAAAACCTTAAAATATTAAAACGTTCAAACGGTGCAATATTCAAATTCTGCGTTTGTGCTATGCTTGAGAAGATAAAAGTTAATTCTCGGGGTCTACTGATGCAACTGAATGGTTTAATAATCATTGCTTATAAAAACAGCCTCTGTTTGTGTTATGTTGATGAAATATAATCACACTAGACCCCCTGAATAAGCATAGAAAACGCTGCTTTTATGTCATCCTTATAGCAATAAGAAGAAAAACAGGTGCAATGCTTTCCAAACCCTGTAGGTTATGTTTTATTTAAGGAACATAAACAACCAAGATGATTATGAAAGAGTGTAGTCCTTATGCAAATATAAAATTCCTTTGTGGTAGACGTTTTAGTGGAAATACCTTCCAAATTATCATGAAAAGTTGATCCTGCAGAAGACACATGTGTACAAATCAATAAAATACCTGTTAGCCTAAAATCTATCTATTCATAAAGCAGAGCTCATAAACCATGTGTTCCCTGACTGCACCTACCATAGGCGTATGAGCTGGGGGGCAGGGGGTGGCAAATGTCCCCCAGTCGATTTTTTCGGGCAGCGGTAGAATTTTGGAGCTGAACATGGGGAATTTTGAAGCTGAACATGGGAACTTCAGGAAAAGATGTGCATTGATTGATGATAGTATCCGACTATTAAACTCAATTTATATGTTGTTAAATTACCTCCATCCAAACATACTGTAAGCGCGTGGCTGTGCGTCTCATTTTACTCGTTTTGCTCGAACTTGTATATTCTCCAAATTCGGGCAAGTGCTATACTTTTCGGGCAGATTCGGTCTTGCCCCCCCCCCCCCAAGCGGAGGGGAGCCCATACGCCTATGGCACCTACTCCGTCACTTGAGTTGTATTGACCTAGCAGATCATTTTACAAATATACCATTTTATTTACCAAGATGTTGCTGACCACAGAATTCTGTGGTGCCAACTCTCTTGAGGGCAGGGAGTAAGTAAGCTGTCGAATAGGTGTTAAGTTATTGTGATTTACTGCCTCGTTTTCTTCTATCATTTATAACGTTCTGGGGGCTTGAAATTGACAAAATTAGATCGCGGAAGGTATGAAAGGTTTCCATAGAATCCGATTTTTTCAATAATATTATTGACAAAGGTTGGTTTTCTTTAAAAAAAAAAACCCTACGTCATAATATACCCAGTAGCAGTCAACCTTGAAAATTCCATAAAATAAAGTGACAGCGAAGAGCATATCTCCCAAATCGTTGCCAGACATTCCCAATTCATTGCAAACTCTTATGACCGTCAGTTCTGTGGGATCATCTTGACATGATGAAGCTTTTTGGAAAGCAAGTAAAATACTACAGGGTTAAAGTTGTAACTGCTGAGATATAAGACAAGTTTTCATTCTTTTTGTCTACAGTTGATAGTGATCCCCCAGTTATCATTGTGTGTCCGGATGAAATCACTCACATTGTACTTACAGGGGAACAAGGTGGCATTGTAAATTACGCAGAACCTACTGCAATAGATAATTCAGGAATAGTGATTGTTTCTAACAGTCCCGAGTTCTATTCTGGATTTTACTTTCCGCTTGGCACAACCACAGTTACATATGTGTTCACTAATAACGTTCCACTGACTGCTGTTTGCACCTTCACTGTCACCATTAACACAGGTAGGTAATAGAAGGATATTTAAAATAATGGTACATTTTGGAAAAACAATGCCTTAATCTATGTATCCATACTTTTTCTCGGCTGGGATTTTTAAGCTGAAGTCTTTGGAAAGAGGTGTAACTTATTAATCATTTTCTTTCAAAGTAAACAGTCATTAACGTGCCTGTAAGTAATTTGTTTCATAACAAATTTGGAGAGGGCATCAATGCGGGACAGGAGTGAAACTCTTACTGTTGTTTTTGTTTGTTTAATGCCAATACCATGTTTGTTTACAGCATCTCCATGTGACAGTGCTCCATGTATTAACGGAGGAATCTGTCTTGCTAATGACCTGAATCAATTCTGGTGTGTTTGTCCAAATTGCTTCACTGGGTCCCGATGTGAGGCTGGTAAGGATTTTTCTTTAATTTTTTTATTCCTTGCCGAAGGCAAAAGGAATCTATTCAATCACGCGGACGATTGTGCGTATGTGAGTATGTATGTGTGCATGTGTGTATGAGTGTATGTGTGTATTTGTAAGTGTTTGTGACGCTTGGCTTGTAAATACGATATCTCGAGATAGCAATTATGGATAATTTTCAAACTTGGTATATGTTTTTATTCTATAAAGAGAAATATTCCTGTTGTTTTTTAGTGAAGATCAAGGTCATATGAGTTCACCAGAGTAAAAACGAAAACCTTGTAAACACAATATATCTAGGTCGGAATCATGGATGCTTTTCTTGCTTGACATGAGGATGTGTTATAACCAAAACATAGACCATATTGATTTTGGCAAAAGTCAAAGGTTATCTGAGGTCACCGGAGATAAAAATACGAAATTCTTGAAAAGTGCTTGTAAACACGATAGGCCTATCTGAAGATAGTAAAAATGCGCAATCTTCATATTTGTTATATGATTTATTCATATTAAGTGAAAGAACCCTATCGTTTTCAGTGGAGATCAGAGATCATTTAAGGTCATCATAGGTCAAAAACAGAAAACCTTAAAAAACACGATATTTCAAGGCAGGAGTGATGGATCCTCTCATATTTGGATAAATATTTGTTACTTTAAGAGAAAGAGACCCCTGTGACTTTGTTGGAGGTCGAAGGTCATCTTAGGTCATCAGACGTAAAACTACGAAACCTCTAAAGTAAGTACACAGTGGGCGGTACCTCCAAATTGTGTCCGGCGTTGGTTACAAACGAAAAGTTAATGTTGACTTTTGTACATTCCAAAGATGAAATTATAGAGAAAACATTTATTTTTTTCACCAGCATAACTATGACTGCAATAAGTCTTATTTGTATTACCTGATTATGAACACGTGAAAAGGATGCTGCGACTACAGAATGATGAGAAATACTATATGCTGAACCAGTGCTTTTAAGGCGTTTTAGAGATCGTGGCTTAGAGATCGGTTTTTCACGCGAAGGGTCCCGTTTACGATTCCTTCCTAGAACATACCTTTTTTCTTTTCATTTTTTGTTATTCCTTTTTTGGTAGGGTTCAAAGGTCCCTAATAAGGTCAACAGAGGTCAAGATGTGAAAACATCGTAAAAATGAAAAAGTCAAGAAGTGTAAAGGTGAGGGATAAACCGAGTCAGTGCAACAAATAATTTCCTTTCAGCAAGGAATCACTAAGCCTTTAGGCTTTCTGGTTATTCCTTGCCGAAGGTAAAAGGAATCTATGCATTCTATGCAGTGATTATGTCTGCATGTATGTGTATGCATGTGTGTGACGCTTGGCCTGTAAACACGGCATCTCAAGATAGCAAGAAAGGATAACTTTCTTACTTGGTATATAGAATTATTGTATAAGAGAAAGGTCTCAATTGTTTTAGTGAAGGTCAGAGGTCATTTAAGGTCATCAGAGTTCAAAAACCGAACACCTTGTAAACACGATACGCCTACATCTAGGTAGAAGCATTGATGTTCTTCATACTTGTCATGTTTATGCGTTAT
Organism: Holothuria leucospilota; assembly: GCA_029531755.1. NCBI lineage: Eukaryota > Metazoa > Echinodermata > Holothuroidea > Aspidochirotida > Holothuriidae > Holothuria > Holothuria leucospilota. Next base: position 3,973,865 of record CM055970.1, read on the forward strand.
CGTCAAACGACAAACCTTGTTGATTTTGGTAAAGGGCAAAGTTTGTCTGAGGTCATCGGAGGTGAAAATACGAAACTCTTTAACGTTGCTTGTAAACACGACATCTCAAGATAGCAATGATGGCCAATCTTCATATTTGGTATATAACTTTTTCATAGCCTATTAACCGAAAGAACCCTATGATTTTGAGTGGAGGTCAAAAGTCATTTGGGTTCATCAGCGGTCAAAAACCGAAAACCTTGAAAAAACAGGATATTTTAAGACAGAGATGATGGTTTCTTTCTCCTGTTTGGTATATAGATGTGTAACTTTAAGGTCATCTGAGGTCATAAGATGTTAAACTTTGAAAACTTTGTTAACTAAATAGGCAGTACAAAATGGGTGTTTATTGAGAAACGGTGAAAAAGGGGAGGAAGTCTATGGCTGATTAAAACACTTCATTCGATCATTTTAGCCGAAACTGCTTCAATTGTTACCGTAACGTTAAAACATAGTACTACTCAGCAAGCAACGTATCATACCGAAAAAGATAAAAATTAAAGCTGGAGGAGATATGCAGGAATACATTTCCCTCCAGTTCTAGCCAACCATGCGTATCTGTCCTGCGAAAACAAAAGGTGTTATCCGAGTTGGGCCTCGCTTCATCCAAGTTGGACCTCTGCGGATGCCAGCAGGTTCTGTGGTATCAAATTGGCATGCCCTCCAAATTGTGTCCGGCGTTTGGTTACAAACGAAAAGTTAATGTTGGATTTTGTACCATTTTAAAAATAAAATTACAGAGAAAAACATTATTTTTTCACAAGCAAAAGTATTAAGTGAGAGGAATAATTCTTATCAGAATAACCTTATTATCAACACAGTTTCCGATTTTTTTTTTTTTTTTTGAAAATTTTGAAATGATCCGAAAAGGCTTTAGATTTCTGTAGGGGGTAGGGTGGGGTGTGTTATCGACCGAGTGATGGATTTATTTTAACCAGCTATCACAAATGGTTCTCAAACTATCGGAATCATCGCAAGTCTTTCGCAAACTATCAAGTTTTCGCGCGCTCCTTGCGCTTCAAACCTTACCTCAATATTGTCCTTTTTATCAATAATTTCTAGAAGCAATTCCCGCAGAAGCACAGCAAAAAAGTTGAAACTGTTTACGAATTCTCAGGTAAACAACTGGCGTTGTGATAGGAAAATGGATTTGTTGGAGAATTGAAAGTGTCTCCATGCAGAGCATAAACGCAGGTTTTGTCATGGTTTTCTTATTAAATGAAAAATTCCGGATCCCTTCGCGCGTTTTCTTCCCTACTCCATTTCATGAGGTAATAATACATGATGCAACTTCTCTGATCACATCACTTTCCCGAAAAGCAAAAGTACTTCTCCAAAATCTATAGGAGCTATGAAAATCTTTGGGATCTTTCAGCCTAATTTGGAGCATAATTTGGAGCATAATTTGGAAGGTTGAAAGTACGTATTTGCCGTTATGCATTTTTCAAGAAATTCATACCGAGAGTTTCGCGCGCAGCCATTATCGGTATAGATGGTGATTGTTAATACACTTACGAAGAAAAAACATCCTGAAACGCGCTTTTTAGTCCTTAGCCCACTTGCTTTACCTATCAGGGAGGTCTAATATCACCCCTGTACTTATACTCTCCCTCCCTCTCATTTCCCATTGCTTTGGGCTGTTCGTCTGGATTTTCGTTCAAACTTAGTGAACATAAGATAGTTGCATGGGCGTCCGCAGAAAAAAATTCGGGGGGGGGGCAAATTTTTAGGTGGCCAAACATTTTTCATGGGAAATATTTTACTCCCAGAAAACAGTTTAGATGCTACCTTTTCACACAGTGTTGACAAAGGTGTAACCAGGGATTTGTCAAGGGGGGGGGGGCCCATAGGCAGACTCTCAGCGCTCCGCGCCACCATGGGTTGGTGGCGCGGAGTGCAAGAAAATTTTGGCCCAAAATGCTTCCCAGATCCAGATGGCACTTCCAAGGCCTATTTATCGCATACAAAAAGGGGAAAAGCTCGCAATATCGTAAATATAAACTTTAAAAAATACCAAAAATATGTTGGGAGTGGGGCTGCTGGGGCCTGAGTGTTGAAATTTTTATTCAATTCCTGTTTTGAGAGTAGAATTCACACTGAGTGAACTGTTAAGAAATGCTGATGTAATCATTTCTTCGTTTTTTTCTTTATTTTTTCTTCTTTTTGTTAAATTTTTGATTTTCGGAGGGCAAGTGCCCCCCTTGCCCCCCTCTGGACGCCCATGGGTAGTTGTAAAGTGTTCGGCATCATACTCTGTAGAACCATTTGGATGTCAGGTAATAATCATTTCAGTGCCCCATTTTATATAATTAATTCAGAGCTTTCGGGAGGCAGTAAACTGGTGTCTGCCAGCCTTAAATATCCTTCTATAATGCACAATGAAGCAAAGGAAAATTTTCGTATAATAGTCCAAGAATGTTTCTGTGGACTCCTCGCACCTATTTTTACGTAAAACTCTCCCCAAATAGAAGGCAGTAAAGTAGGCAAAAGTGGGGCTTCAGGAGGTTTGTTGACAATATACCATTCTCTAAAACAACATACTCCCCTCTTTCACATAACCAGGAATTATAATTTTTAAAATTATGAATATTTTCCAGCACATATATGATCATTTCCAAAAATATCCTGAAGATAGCAACATTTGATTCTTAGCAACTCTAAATTAACAAAATTTTGCAAAGAGGAGGGGACATTCTCCCCTTATACCCCTTTCCCAGGACGGCACCTTTATGTAGTGACAAAGAATGATCCCACATTGGTGTATACAATCGCAGGGACGCACACTCTCCTCTTTAACCAAAAATTAGAATTCTCTAAATAAGGATATTTTCCAGCCATATATGATCAGTTCCAAAAATACCCCAAAGAAAGCACTATTTTGCACCTAGGCAACCTAGAATTAACAAAAATTTCTCTCCAGGGGGAGGGAGACACCCCTCCCCTTAGATCCCCCGGACAACACCTTTATGTGCTGACAAAAAAGGATTCCACACTACAGTATACAATCGCAGACTCTGGGGGTGGTGGACTGAGTTGGCATTATGACGTCATATGGTCTGTCCCCCAATCACTAAACCCTGGCTGCGCCACTGGATTTCATAGTGGATTGGAGCTACAATCTTGGACAAAACTAGTTGGAACACCCCCGCCCCCCGTACAATGTTGGAGATAATAATGTCAATTGGAGATGCACCGCTTTCGTTTGGACACAACATCGCACTGGGGGACGGGGTTTTCGTAAATCGTGCAAAACATTGTACTGGGTGACGAGGGTTTCGTAAAATCGTGCACGACATCATGTTGTACATGATACAACGATGGTAGGTGTTCCAACAGTTTTGTCCAAGATTTAAGGTTTCTCGGTCAGTGGTAGGATTTTCATCTAGGACATGATTTTTTCACTTTTTTTTATTCACTTTGTGGTAGGGTTCAAAGGTTATGTAGGGTCAGCAGAGGTCAAGATGTTAAAATATCGTAAAAATGAAAGACAAAAAGTGTAAATTTGAGGGATGGACCGAATCAGTTCAGCAAGTCATTCCCTTTTAGCAAAGAATCACTAAGCCTTTGGGTTTTCTGTTTTGTTTTAGCTTTAACGTCTATATTATTTCTTTTGCAAGTGGTTAATGATATTTCTGAATGGAGTATGTCTTCCTTGGTAATTGCTTTCAGAATACGTTTTCCCTCTAGGCTATCCAAGATCATCTCTTTCACTGATACAATGCTACCCATTTTTTAGACAAATAGTGGGCTCATATTCTATCGCTGTCTGTACACTGTTTCTCAAAGTGATCTGTAAAGAGCGTTTGTTTCTTTCGCACAACGATGAAACATATGTTACAAACGTGAGGTGCAAGTGATTTCTTTAGAAAATTAATATCACTTAAGAGTAATAAATGACATAGGCAGCATCCGCATACCAAAACAATTGTTACTTTGAGTATTGTTATGTAGCCTTTTAATACTTATTTCCTGTAGTTCTTTGATGTTAAAGAATCATCTGTGAAGAATTAAATATAAGTAATGAGATGTGGAGTAATAGAGGTTTCAGTGATATTCCTTGGACACCAATTTACTTTGATTACAGGTATTGATGCTTGCAACAATCAATGTGTCAACGGTGGTACGTGTAGAGTGTACGCCGGATCTTGTGATCAAACCTTCTGTGACTGCTCTTCGTGCTTTACTGGTGCTAATTGCCAAATAGGTAACAATGAACCTTGTTTTGACATGCTTTATAATAAACTCAATTTGTCTTATTTTTTTTACTTTAAGTGTAATGTCAGAATGAAAACAGCTGGCAGTTCTTTACTTTTATACTTCCTTACGAGGTAATTATGTGTAGCAAGTTAGTCAGATTGTTAGTTTACCAAACCAATCTCTACGTCATTCAATCCTTTACCATCTAAAAGTTTTTGTTGCGTGTTACTTCCAGGGTTATGTATATAATCACATCTACACGTTGTTCTTTCAGTAATGCAAGATAGTGGGCATCATAATTGCGGGAAAAGGTGCCATTTGAAAGATTTGTTATTTTCATACAACGTGGATTAGATATCATCTTTATCATTTGCCTTTATTATAATCAATTATAGGGGTATTGTCAAACCGGTCGACGAAGACCATGGGGTCAAGTGAACATGCATCCTTCATATCTATTACACTTTTGATTCATTCACGAAGAAAAAAAATCCTTGCAATCGTGCGTGCGTGTGTATGTATGTGTGTGCGTGCATAAGTGTATGTGCGCTCCTAGACACCTCCTAATCGGATACATGGGCAGTCGGTGGGACCTCCGCTCTCGCACGTCTTTCCTAGCTCACGCGCGGCTCGTAACTGGCATAGCTGCCCGAAAATTCGGCCAACGCAATGAGAAGTCTCGCTCGGCTGCACGTGCCTGCCTTGGCAAGCAGCCCGCCCTCCAGAGACGTACGTCTGCTGGGTTATTTGGAGGTCAGCCAGGCCGATGGGGAAATCCCGTGAATGCCTTGCCGGGTCCTGTCCTTGTACCTCGTAAGGCAATGAATGTGCGTATGGGTGTGTTTAAGGGTGTGCATGCGTGAATTAGTTTGGCTGAGGAGCTAAACAATGGTTTTTAGGTCCTCAGAAGGAAATTCAATAGATTTTATAGGTCCTTGAAAGTAGCAACAAAAGACAGTCTCTAATAACAACTTTTACATGTGGGCATGTGTGTATAAGCATGCTTGCTTGTCTATCTGACTGACTGTTTGCCTGTCCGTTTGTGTGCAAGTATGCATGTGTGTATGTTTGCACCTTAACTGAAGGATCATGGAGGTCGTTTCTTCAGGGAAACCTCAAAGTCCTCCTTCCCACAAAGCGCGATGGATAGTCGTGAAATTTTAACTTGTTACTTTTTGAGTGCCGCATTATTTGTGGTGACACGGTGTTAGGAATTTTCATTTGGACCTATTGGCCTACCTACAATTTGTCGCAAACATGTTAACGTGTTTAGAAAACTGAAAATTCCTTTAGAGGAGGAAGAAAATGTCTTTTTCCGGACAAGTTGAAGTTTGCTAATAGTCAATAAAACCTAGTTTTGTATTAATTTATAATGTTACAAATTCTTGTGAAAAATGATCATGTTATGTAAAAAAAATAAATTGTTGAAGGTATGTGTTAAAACTTGTATAACCACATACGCATTCGAACGTTACAAGGGCTGTTAACAGTAGCTGCCATATGTAAATTTAGTTGTCTATGAACTGGTTTGAGGTAAAGGAGGGACACTGTTATAGACGTCTTTAAAATTTAAGGAATGATTAAGCATAAACCTACTTTTGATAGACGTAAGAAACTAACCATGTGCATTCTGCTTCAATTTTTCATTTGACTCCAGTTTATGTTTTACGGCATACTAGCGCATAAAGCTACTTCAGTTGTAATCTTGGGTGAAATTTAAGCAAGGAGCCTCTTAGAGACCTTATTTATTTTACTGTTTAGCAATATTCTGTTTTTTTTTTAAATTTCAATATAGTGCTGTCACCTTGAAAAAGAGGGTGAGAGATGTAAGTTATGGTTAAGTTTGTAAATTGTCCATGTCTTACGTACGACTACTTTGCAAAAGTATGATTATGTTGACTACGTAAATACTTTCAAGGCTAACTGTATGTTTGACATCTAGACATTTTACATTGCCTGGTATCTTTTTTAGTGAAAGTTCACTTGCCTTTCTTGAACGTAACCCGAGTAAACGAAAAGTATTCCATTTCGTAATTTTTTCGGTAAAAATGTTTCTTAAAAATGTGTTTTTGTATTTGAGCCACATTTTAAAGAAATGAAATGTAATGTTATACATCGTTGAAATGGCAATGCATCTTTTACTAGCAACGAATTCAATAGAAACTTACCAAACGTAACATTCATCATTCCACTTTGATTTATGGCTTACAAGTAATTAATGATCTCGTCAGAGTAACACAATTTAATCACCTCCTCAAGGATACAAATGCAAATAACATGATCACTTCTTACTGCCTAAGTATCTGTAACAAGACTGCGTTCATGCCAACCTGTAATGTATATGTATGTGGATACTGATGACATGAAAAGGAAATAAGCAGTACTGATAGAGTAGTAACGTGTTATCTACCTTGCACCATTGCCTGACTCTAACTAGTTATCATTACTCTTCCTATTGCAGTATCCTTAAGTGATAGTATCAAGCCTTTGAAAGTTTAATGTTGCCTTTCTTCCTCTTTTTAGCTGTAAGTCCATGTGATAATAACCAATGTCAAAATGGAGGTGTCTGTGTTCCTGATACACAGAGTTGTAGTTCCTACTTCTGTCTTTGTACTGGATGCTCTACAGGACCATTTTGTAATATTGGTAAGTCATGATTAAGTTTTATAGAGTAAACATGTCAACTGTCAATCCTGAAAATGGAATGGCTTAGACAGACATGTAGTCTGACAGCTGTAACAAATGCTGAATAAAACTTCGCATCATGCCCATGTTGTGAGTATATCAATACTGCCACTGAAGTTCTGTATGATGACATAGATCATTGTTAAAATACAAGTAAGTTATTAGGGAGACAAGTCCTTCGTTGCGGAGGTCAATTTTAATTGAAAGATCAATGTAGTTTTCCTAAGAGTCAATGGATGGAGAAGAGTGTTTTGCTGGAACGTGTGCTAAAATGACGTGTGATAATAAAGATTACCGTCGTATCTTACTTTTCTAGGAAACTTAAGATCACTTTTCATGTTTTTATACTTTAGAGTTTAATCCCTGTAGTCGAGTTCCATGTCAGAATGCAGGAATTTGCACTAACATAGCAGAGTCATGTGGAAGTTATGCGTGTCAATGTATCGGTTGTTTTACCGGCTACAATTGTCAAACTCGTAAGTATATGATGCTTGATATAAGCTTTACAGTCATATTAATATGTTCATGAAATCTGCCATTTATTCTTTGTTTAGAAAATTTTCAAATAACAACACAATGCATCCATGATAGCAATTTGGTGGGTTATATGTTACAGTTAAGGCCAGTTGGAACAGTAGGGGGCAGTATACGACATTTGTTCAAATTTCAAAAATAATTCTGATAGAAGTAATAAGAAAAGGCATCCATGAGCAGAATTATATACCTAATTACACTTAAATTAACGTAGATACTAGTTTTCTAGTGAAGACAGCATGCACTCTCTAACATGGGTTTAGCAAGAAACGCCATTTCGTGTCAACCCATCAGATGTTCAGTCAATGATGAATGTCGGGAAATAATGTAACTACATGTACATTTTCTGGAAATAACTTTCACACACAAATAAGAACTGTGAAGTAGAAAGATCTCCTAAATTGATGTAATAATAACTTTTAATCAATCTTTTCACTTTAAAGAGAATAATTAAAAGGTGTGCAACACGCATGGATAGGAAAATAGTAAAAATTTTCAGGATCAGAATAGATGTATACAATTTTAACTTTGGGGTATTTACCCTGAAAATGATTTTTTTTTTATTAATTTTACTAAGATTAAGGATTGACCCTGTGTGTCACTACAGTTGAATACCCTCAGCTATTTATACTGTAGTGCTACAAAGCTATGATACGTCATCACCCTGAATTTTTCATGAATGTTTGTGAGACTTGATTGAACGACTCTCCTCCCTTCAGCCATCCCTGATCCTTGTCAACAAACACCTTGCCTGAATGGAGGTATCTGCTCTAGAGTTCCTGGTACTTGCTTTGGATACACATGCCAATGCCGATCTGGATTTGGAGGTGTCATTTGTGAAAACAGTAAGTATTTCATTTACTCCTTACATTACCCCTGTTGCTGTCTTAGTGAAAGCGTTAATGAAACTTTGATCAGTCCTACCAGGATATCACTTCACTAGCATACTATTGTATGCATATTGGTCAAAGACAATGAGCCTTTACTCTGCTTTCCCTGAAGGTGCAGGCCAGCAAAGACTCTACTGATTAGCCACTGTGTTTGACTGAGGGAATAATTTCACAAGCCTAAACACCGCATGCATTTGCTATAACAGCAACTCTTTAAGCTAATTGTGGAACTAATACTTCGTCTTGCCATTAATCAATACCAAATGACATGGAATACTTTGTACTAGTACAGCATCTTTGGTCTCGTGTATGATATACCATCATTTACCACAGGTAAAATCGCTGGAAAGTACTGCTCTTAGTGTTAGCGTAATTCGTGTGTAGTTTGATTTATCGTTATATAAGAAAGAACCACGACAAAGGACTTTTATATCACTTTTCTACTTGACTAGGAAGTCGGTGATAAAATGCATTTACAATTAATTGCAACTCTTATTTTATTCAGGGAAATGTTTGTCAACCACATCATCAACTATATTATTACAACTTTTGATCAGTTTGTTAGCTTGTTGGTGTTTTGGTGGGTGTGTGTATACCCTTTCGTAACTTTACTCTAATATTAAGTTAGTATCCATGTCGATTACTTTTTCATTTCCTTTGTAGCTGTTGATGTCTTTACCAATCCATGTAGCAGTTTTCCTTGTCAAAACAACGTTTGTTGTATAAATCTTGGAGGAAATTCCTACAAGTGCATTTGCAGAGGTGGATACACTGGTATTCAGTGTGCTGATATGACAGGTGGATTTGCTGGCAGCTCTTCTTATATATTAAAGTTTTCATATGTGTATCTTTTCGTCATATTTTGGACTTTTACAACTTTGGCTGTCTTATCCCCTAATCAAACTTTACACTAATTAACAATTCCTTGTTCATCAATATTAGTTGTGTTATAAACAGGCATTCATGGTACAGTAGCTTATTGTTTGTGTCCTTTGCTAGAAAAAATATATCTCGTGCACAGTAAAGTGATGTCAACGCGTTTTTTTTTTTTTTTTTTTTTGCAAGCAAACAAGAGGGGTGTCGTGCTTGTGCAATTCACATTATGGAAGGTGTATCCTAAAATTCATTTAAAACAGCAATTGTCATCCTTGTACACTGATTATTTGTTCGCCTTTTGAGAAGCATTTGCATATTCGTTGCACTTCTTGTTTAAAGTTTTTCAAAGGAATGTCGACGTATTGACTAGAACAAGTATCTTTATGTGTCTTTTATTTCAAACATGTCACTGCAAAGAAGCTAAATCAATCTTAAAAACTGCCTGATTGTTAAAGATTGAATATTCTACCCTTATGTCACAACATCCAAGTTTTGAAGTTTAATGGGAATGTTTGAGTATTTGAGTAATACTTTACAGTAGGATGTGACCGTTTCCTTGCACAATACTGAACACACTTTTCTTTTCACTTCAGCAAATATGGTTGGTAGTAGTAACTCCTGCATCAACAATCCTTGCGGCAATGGAGGAACATGTTACAACAGTTACAACAGTGACAGTGGCAATATTGTATTCACACCTCAGTATACCTGTGTCTGTGCCCCAGGATTTGCAGGAAATAACTGCAACCTTCCAACAGGTATACACACTGATATTCATTTATCCCTCAAAGTACACGGGGATTAAAGAGAGAAAATTCTCTCAAGACAGAATTAGTAGGTAAAATTGTCAGAATCTACCAATGCGGAAGATTTTCGTCCTTTTTGGAAAGAAGGACTCCTATTGAGACCGTGGAATAATTGCACTAGATGAAAGTCACAGGCAATGGTATCAAAGCAGAGAATGTTTGCACTCACGAAAGGCAGAAGCCATTGATGTCACGCAGGAAATGATTTCAGTACACAATCAAAAGTTATGATATGGTAGTTACTGTTATTAAACTGGAGAATACTTGAATGCAAAGCGCAAATAAATAGTGGAACAGACTGGATATTAAACGTACTGATGATCAAACTAGGGTCGATCGAAGTTTAAGCATTATATTGTAAAGAAGCTCTGACTTGATGATTAATGGCTACTGACTTTGTAGGACTAGGAATTGGTTGCACTGTATGATAAGAATAATATAAACATTAAATTAAATAATCAGTGATGATAGAAGTTAAATATCATTGTAGAATGTTCTGAAAATTAGTTCTGCTCCCCACGGACCCCATAACTTCTGGACTTTTATTACAAAAAGAAGACATCACTCAGGTTTAAATTACAAGAGATATTCAGTGGATGCTGTAGCTACTGGTATAAAAAATAAACAAAAAACTGGGTAGTAGAGGCAAGCAATCTGAACATAATTGCAACGTATTGCTCACAGGCCGTAAAAATATCCACTGGTAATAAAATTGTAGTGTAATTTCAGTGCCGGTTAAAATATTTGCTAACATTCATGAAAACTCATACTATGTAGGGTAACGACTTAGGGATGATTAAGGTGATTGGCGTCAGATGGAACGATAAAATAACGATAAAATGGCTGATGAAACAGCTTCGAGTATAAAAATCGGGCTAGGCGGTAATTATCTGCCATGCTTCCATATAGTTAAAGGTATTAAAGGGAGATAGGTACTAGTATGAAAGGGTGAGGTGCTTTCCTAGAAATTTCCTTGCCAAATGGACATTCATTTCATACCAGTGATAAAGTTATTAAACTAGGAGTATGGTAGTAATGGAAATTTCAAACAGCTGTAAGAAATCACTGTATGTAATAGTAACTGCTGCTAAAGTTTAGGACTGTTCGTATTGAATGAGTAAATACAAAGGGGGGAAGTCATTGGAAGCCATAGCTACAGAAGGGTATTAAAGTGAGAAATAATTGACGTGTGTGAGCAAACGTTATATTTAAAGTACCTCTGCATGGATGCCACAGGAACCTGGCCTTTCGATCACCTACCCTAAATGCAATAAATTATTAGCAGCGTTGATTATCAAACGCCTTTTTTCAAGTGCAAGCTTCAGCAACTGCAAATTTGGGTTGAAGTAGTCAAAGTTTAATCGAAAGCATTGTGTAAGCCAAATTCATTTTCTACAAAGTCCTGAAGAGTATTCATAGAATATGTAAATTATATACATGTACCATTACTTTTCATCTTCCGTAATTTTCAGCACCTTTACCACAAATTGATGTTTGTACTTCGTCGGGTATGGTGTGTCTAAATGGTGGAACTTGTAGAAATACGTATTGCAGTTTTTCCGATGACTCAGGTACTCTCTGTGAGTGCGGAATTGGATTCTATGGAGAGAGATGTCAAACACTTGGTTTGTAGTGTTTTTTTTTAATGTAAGGGTTAAAAGGCAATGGTGGTTAGGATTTAATTTGGTGTTTTTGTTTTCATTGCAAATCTCTTGTTACGATATCACGTCCGTAATATAGGTTCTTCCTGTGAGCCCTTACTTTAACTACACAGGAATTAACAGCATAATGCATAAGCTGCAAATACATACACATACATGTAAAAAGACATGTCATTCTATATATATATATATATATATATATATATATATATATATATATATATATATATATATATATTTATATATATATATTATATAATATATATATATATATATATATATATATATATATATATAGGAACAATGGCCTAAGGTCTCTTTACGACTATTCAATACAGCGTTGATTCACTCATATATATATATATATATATATATATATATATATATATATATATATATATATATATATATATTACAAATTGATATCAATCCCATCCTTGTCTACCTTTCTTCGAATTAGTTGGTAACCCGTGTCAAAGCAATCCCTGCAGGAATGATAATCAGTGCATTTCTTTCAACAATTACTTTGTCTGCCAATGTCAACCACCATTTTCAGGGCCAACCTGTGAAGTTCAAATGGGTAAGTTATTCATATATTCAAATAATTCCAATGCCTATTTGGTACAGGGAGTCCATTCTATGCTGTAGTTGTTGTAAGACCAGAGGCACATTTCTTATTTTGTTGTGAAAGTCACCCTCATTAGGAAAGTATCAAAAGGACGTCATCAGGTGAATTATCTCAGTCTGTTGACCCCTATTGGCTAGTGAAAATATCAGATATTGATCAAATAAATACAGATTTTCATGAATAGAACAGGAATCTTCTGAAATCGTCCAGATTTGTACCTTTTAGTAAAGCAATTCTTAGCTTATGGTCTACAAACTAACAAAATCAGAAATGAAAGGTCATCTTGGAAAATCTCCAAAGATGAAAGTGTTCATTAAAAATGTGGATAAAAATGAAGGACAAAATCAAGAAAATGAAAACGTTTTGATTTTAGATGATGAAGTATTTTATTTTTATTTGTTAACTCCCCTTATTACAATAGAACTTGTCCACATACAAATACAGTGAGTCAAAATTATGAAATTAATAAAGCCATACTGACGAAAGTGATCTCTGCTCCTAATGATAAAATAAAAGTTTTAGCAAGTTTATAAAACTTTGATTGCAAGGACTTATGTTTACACCAGTGGTTTTCTTTGAATATTATTTTACAAACTGTCTCCCAGGGAAATTCTCACTTATCGGTAAATGTGCTCTGGTGTGTTTGATACCTGACTCGAAAACACTAGAAGAGACAGTAGTTTAACGTTTTTCCTAAAATGCATAGTCATGCAATACGCATACACAAAACTGGAAATAATAAAATGGAAAACAGTCACTGGTATGGTGGCTTCAGTGGTAGTCTCAGCGTAGCGTTCTTGGGTCGAAAAATGGCTTACTGCTAGGAGGCGTAACGAGATTACGCGAATCGCGTTTTAAGAAAAAGACCCGGTTATATCACTGCGAGAGACGGGTATTACTCAACGATCGCTTAGTAACGAGAAAATTGGAACTATCTCTCAAAGTACCAGGCTGGAAGCCAAGCGAAAAAAAAATCGGGCATTACAAGTGGGCGACAAGTAAAACATCCATGCTGTAGGTATATGACCTGAGCTAATACATAAGCGCTTCAGCCACACCCTTTGCGTCTTACATTTTAAGTTTCAAGTTTCCAGTCAATTTTTTTTCCAACATTATCACAAACAACAAAACTAGGTTATATTCAATATAATTAAGTATAAATCATTATGCTTACATTATGCAGAAGAAGAAACAGATCCATCATGCGGAAGAAGAAACAGATCCTTAGGAAAGTAATGATGAAGTATATTGTACTTGTAATAATCAGATAATACAGATTACTAATATGTGATGGGGCAGAGGAACTAGAATAAGCGGAGCTTTTCAATTCTGATACCTTCTAAGAAACAAAAAAAAAATTGGTATAACAACAAAACCATATCAACAAAAGAACATAGAATAGGTACAGAGGGGAAATAGATGGAACAGAGAAACAAATTATGCACATAATGCTTTAGGGCTTTTTCAGACCTCCCCCACAATTTAGTATTGATGTAAATATTGTACTATAAGTATGTAGATATTATTTGGAAATCTTTATCAATACAAATACCATTCGATTTCTCTGTAAAATTTGTATATATGGACTTTACAAAATCATGTTTATAAGCAGTACATGTAGGTAACTACGAAAATATTTCCCTAATAAAACAGTCATATTAATACGATCATCAATATTTTTAAAGACACTAGCTAAATTTGATTAATGAAGTTTGAATATAAAGCTTGAGAAATGTTTTAAAACGATGCAAGAATTTTGAGTTCTTTATGTAACTTAAAAGAGAGTTCCCAGGAAAATTCCATGACTGCGAACTTGCGATTGATTGAGTATTGTTCTGGAGATATCTATATGTATAGGGTCTTTTGAGTGAATATTATAATTATGAAAGTCACAGTTGTGTGAAAAAAACAAATCAAAGCTTTCTGGTAAAAGCCACGATGAACTTTGTACATAAAGATCCCAACTTGATAGCTCTAAAGATCGAAAATGTTTTAAATATTAGAGCCCTTGAAGAGAGGAGTACAATGACTTTTGCAGAGAACACTATCAATATTTCTAATACTCTTCTTTTGCTAGATATGTAAATTATTAAAATAATTCTTGTAAGCATTTCCCTGGAGTAATAAGCTATAATAAAGACGAAGAAGGATTAGATCATTATAAATCAATATGAGTAACCTTTTTGGGAAAAACCTAGTTGGTTTTATAGATAATACAATTTACAAGGTTACTGTTTTAGTAATATAAGAAATGTGTTCGTTCCAGTACAGTCTGTGGAGCACACAGCTGATATCGAAAACTTAAATGATTTTTGTTAGAGCACACAGCCGGTATCGAAGCTTAAACACTCGTTTGGAGGCACACAGCTACCAATGACATGGAACAAGGCCAACGTGAAACTATCAACCGCGCTTTTTCTTATCTTGTCCTCTGAGGTGGCTAGGCACACATTAACAAACAGTACAGATGCTGCTAAACATCCATCTCTAATCTGTAAACAAAGAGTCAAGCAAGTCGCCTCAAGGAGCTGTAAGAAACTTCCTGGTCGCCTGCTCCTGCAACACATGCTTAGTAAATTCTTGCATAGCTCAGATTAACAGGGGCACCATAACACACACACACACACACACAACAACGGGACAAGCTGTGGCACAGATCCCATTTTAAGGACTTCACCCAATGAATTTATTTACTCACAAGTTTTCACAAAAAAAAAAAAAAATACTTGGGAGAACTACATACAAAGTCAGCACCATGGTTTTCTGTGTCTTTTAATAGCCTTAACATCGTGCCTATAATATTGTAAGCTCAAGGCCAATCATAAAATACTTACATTAGTTAACGTTGCCTTTAGCAGAACAGCTAACGAAACATGATCCGTTTCCAGTTGGAATTCCTTCCCATAGAGGAACAGGTAAAACTTTTTCACTGCCCAAATCAAAGTAAGGCTCTTCCGCTCTATGGCTGACGTCCCTCTCTCACGAGTTATTAACTTTCTACTTGGGTACTGCACGGAGAATTTTATGTCGCCCTCTCGTTTAAAAATCACAGCCTCTAGCCCTACATCTGACATATATGTTGGCAATATGAACGGAAGGTTTACGTATGGCAAGCGCAGTGTGGGAAATGTCGTCAACCTTGATTTGACGGTTTCGAATGTCACCTCTTGAGGTCTTTCCCACGCTACCTTTTCTTGTTTACCATTTTTCGTCAAATCTCCTGGTGGTGCTAAAATTGATTGGTACAAATCGTCTGTAATTACCAACCATGCTCCCAAAGCACCTGATTTGCTTCTTTGTAGTTGGGTGAGTAACATTAAGTATCTGTTCCACTCTGTATAAGATTGGTCGTTTCCCCAAAATGAGACTCTAGTGCCTCGAAACCGATAAGACACTAAGAAAGTCCCTTAGTCGTCGGAATGCCGTCTCTCAGCCTTGCACATGCTCCTCAAAAGTTTCATGACATATCAGCGTATCATCTAGGAAATTGAACACATTTGGAATATCCCATGTCACTCAATATTTCGTTTGAGAAACCCACTCCCTAAAGATATCTAGAACTGTCTCTGCAACTGTTTTGGCATCAATTCTATATAAAGGTATCGTTTCTGGGTAACGAGTTGCAAACTTAGCTATCGTGAGGATAAACCTATTGCTTTGATCAGTACTTGGGCGAATTATTCCTACCAAGTCAACTGTTACCCTTTTGAATGGTGTGTCTATAACAGGTAAACAGTGGTACTCTCGGTACAATTACCTTTGCAAAGCTTTTCTGACGTCACATGAGGCGCAGTAACAACGAGCATCCCCTTACAGGCCTGGCCAATAGATTTGAGTGATTATTCGGTCGGTTGTCCTTTTATCATACGCCAGTTTCATTACTTCATTACTTCCTAGGCACTACCTCATCAATCTTTGACGACTGTAACTGTCTATAAGGTAGCCACTTTCTGACGACATATGGCGGTTCTCTTCCATTCTTTGCCGAGTTTCATAATCTTTTAGGAAGGGGTTACTTATTTTTTCTGTCTCTGTTTCTCCCCCTTGTCATTGTAGAAGCTGCCCCTTTACCAGTTTGCAGCGAATCAAATGCACTTTTCTGCCTCTCCTTCTGCCCTCGAGTTTCAAAAGCACCGTCCAGCTTCTCGGATCCTTTCTGTGGACTTTTCAACTAAGTGGGTTGCCAACGAGGAGTTAAATTTTCAGGTTCCTTGACACTTGGGAGGACTCACACTAATAGATCATAGATCGGACTAATCATGACTACGGCTTCAACTGTACCTACTAAATACTGCATACGTACTGTGACTCTAGCCACGGGGACGTCGTTAACTGTCCCATTACTAGGGATGCATTCAGTTTTATGTCCCATGTACTGCCCTGCATTACAAACTTCTCCCGAACAACTGCGGTACTGCACCCTGTATCCCTTAGCACGTTCACCACATGTTCTCCAATGTGACCTTTGTACACTGACATATTGTTATATGAGTTAATAGCACTTATTACTAAGAACAGCCTTTCTGTTCTACAATTTTTTCATGTGCACCTGGTTGGTGTACACTGTCATTTATCTGGCTATTATTCGTTTGCATGCAAATACTTCTTTAGCATTGTTAATTACCTTAATTTTCTCACCCAAATTACAACCATAAGATACAAGCTGTGACATAAACAAATTTAATGCTTACCCAGAGTGTCAACTATTATAGCAGGAAGTCAGTATGCACATTATTTAAAGAAGATCTTCCAATCATATTTCAATATTTCCTTAGGCGAATGTAGTAGTGAAAGGCCAATGCATGCTGTTTCTCTTAACTCATCAAAGCAACTTCTGCATTTCTGTTTGATCTGAAAATGTGGTCATGTGACGAAGACCACTAATTTTGAAAATCATACCGTCTATTAAATACTAGCCTTGAATGTTGATCGCATTCACTATGTACCGAAATGCTTTTTTGCATAATTTGCAATGAATAAAATGTCCCTCTCATGTTGACGTTTAATTTTGTTTGAATCAAATGATAATCGTACTGACCACCACAGAGTGTGTTTATAGTACAGTTACCATTGTTATTCGTTTGGTTAATTGTAGCACGCAAAACTCAAGGTTGAACTATCTAATAAAGGACCTGTTAATTATGGATGAGAGAGTGTTTGGTATGTAAGTTTGTGTCCCTTATAAACCTTATAACATGTTTCAAGCGTTTAATTTGCAGCTTTGACCCATGCAAATTGTTTTCACAATCATATCATTTTCAGCAGATGTCACAAGTCCTGTAATTCTTAACTGTCCTACTGAGCAAATCCAGGCCACCGCTACTGGTAACAACAAGTTTGCTACAGTTGGTTGGCCAGCACTTCAAGTCACTGATGATAGTGGTCATGTTGATTTAATTATTTCAAATGGAGCTCCTGGCAATTACCCAATCGGTTCAAGAAATATTCTATACATTTATGGCGACGCAGCAGGAAATACAGCCATCTGCTCATTTGTTGTTACCGTCCGTCCAGGTAAGTGGTAGTAGAAGAAGCATTTTAATAATTTAACTTCATTTATTTTGTAATTAATTATGACACAAATATAAAATCATATCATGGGGAAATGTACATATCAATTGTGCGAAAGAACGATCTACGAGAAACATCACCCGGGCTTACGGGAAAGTAACATCATCTCCTCCTATCCCCACAAATCATTTTTGATCGTTTAGTTACTAGTCTTTTAACTATTGGTTGACTGGTGAAGTTGCATGCAGATGATATGAATGATTTGATTCTAGATAAGATGCTGGCAAAGGTATTGGTCTGAATAGTATAATTTGTACTGAGAAAATGAAAGGGCGACCTGCATGGTGGTCTGTAAATTATTTGGGTATTAACTGTTTTGTTATTAACTTCAGATACAATGAATTATGGATCTGTTGTTTCTACATTTATCTCATCTAAATTCCGTGTTAAGGCAAAGTCAGAAATCTGATTTTGTATCAGAACTTCCTTTTTATATTTCATGATCACGTACAGATCACTTTTTACCTTTCCACATCAGCCCCATTTAATCCTTGCAACCCTAACCCATGTCAAAATGGCGGATTCTGTTCCATCAATGGAAACACTTTCTCCTGCCAGTGTGTTGGCTTGTTCACCGGACAGACATGTACACAGCGTAAGTATTTCATGATACTTTTCTTTCTAAAGTAATAGTAAAAAGTTGTGGAGAAGGACACTTCTTCAAGATAAGCAGATACATCAGATTCCAAGGAGCAGCATTTTATGTCATTCAATCTTTGAACCATGTAGGAAAAGTTTCTAGATTAAGTGAAAAACGGATTAATGTATAGGCGACGAAACTTAATAAAAATATTTAAAATGCATGACCTATAATTGTAAATATTTTTACTTTCCATTAGGAATGCCAAATTCTTGTGACAGTCGTGAGTGAGAATGTATCATTTATGGAGGAAATGACGAAAATTAGCGTATTGCAGTCAGAAATATACCACTCGTCATAGCCCTAAATCAAATTCAACTGTACAATAGACGAATGCGTTCATATATACTTCATAACGAATACTCCTTCTGTGTTTCTTGAAGAGGTTATTGTCAATATGAGTTACAAACTCAAATTTGTGTAGGAATTCAAATTTTTCTTGCCTATCAAAGTTTTTTTGTTCCCTTTTGAACACATGTCGCTTAAAATGAAAGATCAAAAGATGATGTGGACGTTTAACAAGAAACTTATATCAGTTGTAATATCCTGATAACAAAAAATATGATTGTAACAAACATATTGCCCAACAATAAGACTAACACTGGAAGCAAAAATACTGTTTTCGTTACGTGCCCGATAGAAGTTCCAAAGAGGGTCGGTCTTACCTCGTTACCACTACGATCGTGTAGTGAAATTTGCACCAAAGGTACTGTACTTCCCCAAGGGATTAGAATGAAATTAGAAAAACTGTATCTTAACCAACAAAAGAACTAGCTAAAATTTTGTTTTCCAATAAGTCTAACTATCCCATATCATTGCAAGGCATATTTTGCATAATATCACTTAAATACTTCAAGAGCCAAGTTGTGCACTTATATCGTTCTTTTAACTTCAAGAGCCAAGTTGTGCACTTATATCGTTCTTTTGAATCTGAATCATGAAACTGCAAAGCGCGCGAAGCGCGTGAAAATTTTTAAGTAGGCTTCTACAAAAAACATATATATTCATTAAGACCGAAAAGAAAGAAAACTGTAGGGGTTGAAGACCGTATCGGGAATAACATACATTGTATCGAAACCACCTGGACTCGCTCACCAACTGACGGTACAGCATGACACACATTAGAAAGCAGCAACTAGGCATTGCGGTATGGGATGAAATTTACGACCTCTACATAAGCTGTGTACTCTGCCTACATGTTACTTGGTAAGGTGGACAGGACTTGTGCTATCTAGCTATGTGGAATAGAAATATTGAAGAAAATGGAGTGGCCCTACAGCGCGCGTAGCGCGACGAAAATTTTGGGCTCTTATTAGAGAAGTTGTCCTCTTGAGAGCAAAACACAGGTAAACCATCGGGGCGACTATCGCCTTTGGGGACTGCATGCTTTATTGTATCGACTAAGACTCCCCGACGAAACTGTAAAAATTTCCTGACTGAGGGCCATGGCCCCCTGCCCCTCGCCCCCACCTGGCGCCACCCCTGTAGGGACGGTCTGTCCTCCGAGTCAACATTTATTTATTTTGTTTCAAAATCAGGATTAGTGTTAGAAAAAGGGCTAGGGTTCAGTCCCCAAGGCATATCCTGTTGAAAAAAGGGAACAAATTCGGAACACCCTTTCCAGACGAGATGACATTATTGATATCCAAGGTTTTGATTGACTTTTCGGACTCCTATTGCCAATGCGTCATGCATAAAATAAGTGTGCCGTCCGTTTGCTGCGGATTCCACCATCATTACCCATCCCAGAGACCCAGATGCCTACCCCCTCCCACTCCGACCCACCAAATTCCCATCCCTCCCTCCTCTCGCCATTTCCCCCCTTTTTTTTTTTTGCTTTCCTTCATTTTTTCAACATCGCCCATTAAGTCCCCAAAATTTTTGTGGGGGCACTCTGCCCTCCTGCCCCCCTCTGGCTACACCACTGCATAAGATATTAGTCAAAAAAGTTTCTACGATCCTTTGGATTCGTGACGATACCTTTTTATCCACTTAATTTTAACGCTATTACTGGGTGGGAGCCATACAAAGTACTGAAGGTGAGCGAGATAATTTCTAAGGGAGGAAGAGATTTTTCAGGAGGGCGAGATATTCTAAAATGGAATACGGCAATGGTAAGTTTTGATCTTGTAAGGGGGGGGGATAATTTTGGAGAGGGTTCGCCCCTGCCACCCATCCCCCTTGGCTATGGGCATGGGCTATTATCAATCTAACTGTAATCTAATCTAGACTGTATGTTTTTTTTTAAAGTGGTTACGTGAGGAAGTATAATACTCAAGGAAACTTTCAGATACATTTTATAATAGTCTTTTACGTCAGTTCAACTCTGTCCTGTCCTTCATCTAAAAGATGTCTAAAAATATGACTGGAAATAAAGACCTCCCTTCATTTATAAAATATGAGCGGCAAGGAAATGTAATCAAGTGGTAAGACAGAGGGAATTAAATTAGTCTACACGCATCTTCGTGGTATGTGACAATCAAATTGATACCCAAAAGGCCAACATTTTATTTATGAAATCTTGTAGTATAATGCATGAATAGAGTACCCAGTAATGATCATTCATCAGTCAATTGGCCAAGCCACGAGGTCAGGCAGGTCTAGGGTCCTTCAAGGACAGGAATAACATTTAGAAATATTGGGGGCAATTTGCTGGTATCTGGCAACTAAAATTATTTACGAACTTTGTAGTAAACTCTGACAGGGAAGAATGCTTATTGACCTCATTTCATCTCTTTTATATGAACACTAATTTGAGGGCTCAGTGGAACATTTGGAGTAAATTTTGAAGGTCCAGCTTATATTAAGTATTTTATATTTCAAGCTCCTCCTCCTGCCCTCAGAGATCTCCTGAGAAAAATAGCCCCCATAATCAAAAAATTTCCTTATTTTTGTGGGTACGTAAGTTTCATGAGACAATATAATTCAAGAAAAAAATTACATCTGTATAAAATTTTAAGTCAAAACAACATGCATAGTTCTCCCATTTTCCCCTAGACCATTTTAAGCACAAATTCATTTGCGGGATGACTTTGTACACAGATTTAGAGAATAATTATTACCGCATATTAAGTGTCGTTCTGTTGGGTAGAAATATCCTCCTTATTTTACAACGATCCAATTTCCATAAAACCTTAGTTTCCCTTACTTACATTAAATACTCTAAGCTTATGTGGTCCAATGGTTGTCCTGAAATGGTGATGGTTAAACCTGGATTTTCTTGTACAAGGGACATACCACTGTGTATGATACACTACGTCTCTTTATGATTAAAGGTTATTTTTAAGGTCTACCGCCTTATCTCCATATTGATACTGTATCTTTAAGAACTGGAAACTGTTCTTTGGCTTGCTATACTTTTATTTTTGAGAATTACGACTTGCGACTTGACTTGAAAATAAATGATTTGAGATTTGGCTAAATTTGAAGAAAGATGACTTAAGGCATGACCTTACCTGAAAAATGGTTTAACAGTAGTGTTACATAAGGACAAGAAATCGACACATTATATAGCAGGTTTGCATGAAACGTTCTACGAGGATGTTTTGGTTTAATACACCCCCTTACCTCAGACCAAGTTGTTCAAGTTTTGGAAATACAACTTGAAAATCAAATACTAATTCAGGCCAAAGGAGTCTTCATTTTGAAATATTAAAACTCTTTTAGTGCTCCTTGAGTACATGCATGATAGTGTGTTTTATTAACTCACGACTTAAAGGGGGAATGCAGTCACCTCATTCTGAATTATTGTTCGCTACTACCCTATTTCATGAATGGCTGATGGAAATCATGTGACAATATTTTTTCAATGAATTGTGAACTTCACATGGAGTAACTCCTTGGTTAACCTTGGATATCCAATACTTATGTTCTGAAATATAGTGAAGGATAATTGAAGGGGATACGACTATTTTTGGGATATTTAGCTGTTGTTTCAAAAAAGGTTTGGGACCACAGACTGCTTTTGCCTTTTATCCTTCGCCAAACTCAACCATTCCACCGTAATCGTTGATGGACGAAAGATTGTCGCACTGTTGGAAGTGTAACCTTTAGGAGTCATTTTCTGAAATAATAACATATCTGATACATACATATACCTTGCAGTAATTTCTTGTATTTCGGAAGTTCTGAACGTTTTATTAGCCCTGTAACTGTACGAAATTACTGAAAAACTGGTATAGCCTTCTAGAGTGACAATTGAGAATGTTGCGATGTTTTGAATTAAAATCACAAATTCTTCTGCAAAATCAGCTACAAAAATGTTCTCCTTTGACCTATATACAATACGAATATCAAATTCAAAATGGAAAGTAGCAAAAACAGCTTCCACATATGAGACAAAAGTTGCCGGTCATCTGCTTTTTCATCGGTCTCGGGTAGATATCGGTTGATGATGGTTGCATGCGACTTTAAACGAAGTATCTGTACCTTTACTTGTTTAAATTGAAGTAAAACATTAAATGTTCTCTTTTGTGGGGTTAACTCGTCTCTGATGCTGCCATGACTTCAAACAGGAAAAACAAATTAGATTGTGATGTCAGTGTTTAGCATAACAGTTTTCCTTCCTAAAGTTTATAGAGGGATTTCAGTCACGTGACTTTAACCAACTAGACTCAATTTTTAAGGGCAAGATCGCGCGTCTTTTTTATTTTGAAGGGCAAGATCGCGCGTCTCTTTGGTTTTGACGGACACGCGTCTATTGTGTCACAGTAGTATTTATGGTTATGCCGTGCGCGTGAGCTGTAAGTTCGCTTACTACATGTGTATTTTGCCCTTCAGTGCCTGGGAATCCATTGCGCGTGACGTCACATGAAATCTCTCTATGGGCGATGCTTCCCTTTTAAAAGAGATATTTCCTTGTACCTCCATATTTCCACAATGTTCTGTTCGAGCAACTACATGTTTGACGTGTTGATCAACCTTTGATACAGTTAAACGCAAAGGTAATTTTTTGCTTGCTAGTTGAATTCATGAAATGGCGATTTTTATTGTCGTATTTATTGAAACTTAGTCTGTTTCAACTTGCTTTCCATTTTCTAGTCCTTTTTCATACCAATCGTAATATATCAGTCGCAATCCACCATTCAAATGGTGGTGGTGGGTATTTTAGAGAGTAGCTGAAAGTCCGACCGTGGTCCGCCGATGAGCCATGGTCTGCCCATGGATGGAATTCCAGGCGCGGATCCAGGATCTTGAGAAAGGGGGTGCACACACCGTCGGTTCGACCGACGAGCAAGCGAAGCCACGGTGGGGGGCTGGAGGCCCTCCCTGAAGAAAATTGGAATTCTAGATGCGCTTAGATGAGATTTCCGAGCATGTGGGAAGCATATTTTCCATATCTATGAGGCAAAAAATTGTTTGTCAAAAAATCGTTGGTCATTGCAAAAATAGGGGGGCGTGAGCCGGGTGCCCCCACCTGGATCCGCGCCTGAATTCACTATCAGTCCGATGGAAAATCGACGGAAAATAATGCTCAGCCATGGCGGCGGGAGCTGATCTAAAACAGCTTAACTTGAGCAAACTATACAAACAGGGTATCTGAAGAATGCATCAAAGAGATACGCGTATATTATCTCTAATGGAATGATCGTAGGGCGTCAGGCGCCAAGCAAGATAGACTGCGGTTCTCAGAACCGGTGGTACTCAGAAGGGGCAGCTCAATATCTGCCCTTGGTTCAACGGTGGCCCCTCTCCGGCTGGCGGCTGGGAGCTGCTATCGGACTGAAGGAAAGCTTACGGGCAATCTGAATCTGGCCAGGCTCTTACAGCCGACGCTAGCCCGCTGTTCGTGCCGTGCGTATTCGATTGCCGGTACCTTGCTATCGGCTTTATAAACCCAACTGCTCCCCGACTCCTAAATTACCCACATCTATTTTATTGAATCGAAAGCAACATTTAATGCAATAATGAGAAAAAAATTTATATATAATTCTAGCTAAACTATGAACCAATATTGGCACTAGGTGTGAGAGCTTGGGACGACCTGTGTTTTACCTGTTTGTGTTAACTTTGACTACACTGGGAAATCTGGTAGTGTAGGCATGATTAGTATCACAATCTACTTGTAGATGTTCATCTCTAGTGACAAATCTTTGTTCAAGACTTTAAATCTGTCCAATCTAAGCCGCGAGAGGAGTGCCAAACCCATAACAGCGCTCATAATGTAGAGGTAAGTTAACAAGTGTGACTCACAGGAGCAATTGATTGCAAGGTATAGAGACTTTGAGATGTCCCCACTTTTGTCATCTCCATTTTGGTTGAAAAACTTTAGTGGAAATTTGAATTTTACAGTTAGTTGCCCTGCAATGTAGGTCATTTGGAATACAACATGTACTAAAGTAAGTAACACCCAGGATTGAACTATGTGCTGCCATGCTGCTTGTTAAAATCACAAGAACGATTTAGCTACGCTAACCATAGGAAAAACTTTTTCTTTACAAATCTGCCTGTTTACCTGTGTCATTCAATCCCATTTGTGCAAAGAAAAAAAAAAACTTTCACTGAACCATAGAATTCTTAACAGTCTATACATTGCCTTTGTAAAAGAATGCAGTTAAGTTATGGACTCATCAATGACTATTGTTCCATAGTGATATAACAATTCGAGGCAATACGAGGCTTCAGCGTCATTGATTTTAAGTTTGTCAAAAAAAAATCACGTGTGAATGATACTAGCTTGGTAAACTTATCAGCCTTTTAATTATGCCCCGATATAGCATCTCTCTTCAGAACATTTCCATTCTGTCTTCCTGAGTAATTTATTTCAGAAATTGCTGGGAACACTAATGCCAAACTATTTAAATGTTTTACCAAATACTTTTGGAATTGATTGAATTCTCTTTATATTCGGTCTTCTTTACTCAGCTCCTTAGTGATTATCATCATCAAGCTACAGAGGTAAGCCCATGTAACATGTCTGCTCCTAAAGACATTCTTCATTCCTGGGTTTATACCACACAAAGGTCCTTGATTGCTGCTAATGTTTTGAATATCTGTTGCATTCAACTGATTATTTAAAAGTAAATCCGTATAGTGTGCTGAATTACAAATTTACACTGTTAAACATCTCAGTTTCCGTTTTGAAGACTCCAAACGGTATTGATCCAGACCTGTTGATCTAAAAGAAATGTATTGATTGCATCGATGGTGACATGATCTATTACTTGTTTGTATTCACTACTGTAATACACTGGGTTTGACTACATAATGACTGAAGTGACTGGAGTCCTGTAAGCCACAAACAGACATCAGATTTTCCTTGACCACATGTTAATTTTTTCACTTGATTATTCAAGGGTATTCCTCGTAAAGGTTGATAGGTTATTTTGAATGGTTGGTATTTATGTCCACAAGTGCTGTACTACTATAAGACAGACTTATTTCAACATTCCATCTCTATTACATTATAACTTCCGATCCGAAATGGCTTTGCAGATGACGTGACAATCTATGTGTTATTGTTATTTTGAATCTGAAGCAGAGGGTGTGACCTTTTGTCATTCTAAGCGATTTGAGTAGCAAAATGTCATGGACAGGTTGTACACTTCTTATTTTCCAAATTGTATACCGTTGTACTTAACGGCTTACCAAATCCATGTCTTTGCAAGTTACAAAGAGTGCGAAATTTAGTTGTAGAGCAGAGCCTGAAGAAGTGAAAAGTTTGGCAGTGCTGATAAATATCTTAAAGAAGTTCATTGGCTCCCTATTAGATACAGAATATACCCACACTCTCATGCATATGATTTGTATTTCTAATTTTCCAATCTTCTACTTAGTTGGTTATTATTTTTATTAGTGCAGAAGTATGAGTTCTCTTCAGTAAAGATCTTATTGTGTTGTTTTGAAAGCTAAGACCAGGATATACGTGGTCGGGTTTTCCTTGGTAATTCCATCAAAGTGGAACCCCATACCCCACGAACTTCCGTCGTGCAGCCTTCTTACCAGGTTTAGGAGCAAACTTAAAACGCATCCCTTGCGGGTTGCTTCCCACACGATACCGTCCCCTTTTTAGGATGTAATTGCTTTTGTTTGGCATCATTGTGGGTCCTATAGTAGTGAGCACTATAGAAAGGTCATACGGTAATTACTATTTTATTGTCAAGTGTATGTATCTCTTCGTGTATTTCTTGTCAAATGCTCCTTTGATAAATTACTAAACAACTAGAATTATATTGTGATAATTCATGTGCAAGAGAGAACAACTACAAATGCTCGAAAAGAAATGGATAAAAGGTCATGAAAACCACTGATTCTAAAAAACTTACAAATTCAACTTCTGCTTCAAAATTCAACATCTGTACAAAATATGTACATAACTACCATAACTTAAAAAAAAACAATTTTTACTAAGCTTTTTCAAATCCTCCAGGAAATAACAATGAAATATCTCCTAATTTAGCTAATGGAATGGGCTGAGTTTCATAACAATTTCCTATAGAGTACAAATTGATTAAACCTTTCTGCACTTTGCAGGCATATTATGTGTCATGAGTAAACGTG
Source organism: Holothuria leucospilota (assembly GCA_029531755.1). Taxonomy (NCBI): domain Eukaryota; kingdom Metazoa; phylum Echinodermata; class Holothuroidea; order Aspidochirotida; family Holothuriidae; genus Holothuria; species Holothuria leucospilota. Next base: position 4,000,891 of record CM055970.1, read on the forward strand.
CTGAACAAGATTTTACAGTTTTCATTTTAACTATTTCAGATTTCCAGGGACGTGCACTAACTTTGCTGTCAGTTATTTAAGTGGTATACGTCTGGATGGAAGTTCTGTGAAACAAGCATCTTACTTTACAGTATTGGTGATTGTATTTATATGTTTTCTTAATATTGTGGTAATTTACTTAATAAGGTTGTGGCAATTAACTTTTTTGTCAATGAATATCAAATTTTAAATTTAACAAGGAAAGTAAAAATTTCAGTTTATGATACACAAAACAGGTTTTTGTTGTCCTTCCTATGTTTATCAACCTACCTGAAGACATTGATCTATATTTATATCCAATGTCTGAATATCGACTAAATTCAGAAAATTTCCTGACTTGTATGAAATAAAAAAGTGTATGTTAGAAGCTGTAAGCAATAGTTGTTCTGTATCATTATTTAATCATTGTAACAGCTAAACGTGGTAGCAAACTGTTATTGCTACCCTTCAGTTTTTACCCAGAATCAGTTATATGTTTCATACAACAATGAATTCTCAGTCTCAATGGTTAAAGGTGGTTGACAAATTCAGTAAGTTAGCGTCTTACTTTCTAGTTACTGGTTGCAAACGAGTTCCATTATCGTTACCAAATTTTCTATTGGCATATTCCTTTTTGTAAAACAGTCTGTTGCGAAGGTCGCTTAAATATTTATCAATAGCCTTCAAAGTACTAATAATGCTAAAACGGAAGCCTTGTTATTTTTGAGTACATTGCTTGATGTGACGTGTCAAAGTTATTAGCTACTGAAGGATATCTTGATTATGACAAACTTAGCTGAAATATTTTGAGAAGGAGCTTTAAAATATTTTTATGGGTCTTAATTATATTCTTCAAATTGCATTATTTGTTTCAGTGAAGAGTGGTGCACATTAGTTTTACAAGCATTCTGTATGGACATGTTTAGAGCCTTACGTTTTACAGATTGATCTTTAGCAAATGTAAAAAATCTAGAGCTGAAAGGTATTTGTCCTTATCTGTGCCAAAACGTTTCCGAAAAACATTACAAAAGTTCTAAAAAAGACATATTTACTTGAAAAGGTTATAAGATTTTTTTTTTTTTTGGTTTGTTGTTTTGCCTCACAGAATTCTATTGAATGATGCATTAGTGGAAAACAACTTCTTAAGACTGAATGGTCTAAAAGCGTTTTTTTTTTTTCTTCTAGTAAAGGTAATTCCAAACATTGTCTACCTGTAAGTTTTGTAATTACACCTGAAATAAATAGTGGTGTACGCTTATTTAAAATCACGTGTTTTCTTTAACTGTCATGTACCATTAACCTTTTAAAGACTAACGAATTCATGCTGATTGCACTGTGGACGTGAAATGTCCAAACTTAGGAACAGTTTATCTTGATGTCCGTTTTACTATTTTTGTTAATGTACCCAGAAGATGTTGTGGATGATATTACTGCAGGTACTTCTGTTTCAATTACTTGTAGAATAACACAGTACCAATGAAGCTTATGTAGATTCTAAACGAGAACATCAGCATAAAAATTTTCTCTAATATCAAAGTAGCGACTTTGCTTAACGGGGTGAGGAGGCTGGTGGAGCTGTAAGGTAGCTATAAAAACACTACCGCAATAAATTCAGATGGCGCTAAATAACCCATGTGTAAGGATTTACTCCATGACATGAGGTGTTTCTGCCGAAGGGGACTGAGTTTGCACCTTTCGTTTGTCTCCACACTTCTGCTTAATCAAGTATAAACTAACTGTCAGTTAATCCTGTCTGGTCAGCAAACTGTACACTCAGCCATGAAATGGTCTTGCAGCAGATGATTGCCTAGCCATTGTATTTCCACAGAGAAGTCTATTTATGCTTGAGTGTGTTTGTTTACTTAAGAGCAGAAGTAAGGAATCTTATCTAGTATTGTGGTTTTCAAACACCGCCGATCAGTGGATTTCAGTGGATTTGAGCTTCGGGAGAAACACGGCATGAGCTTTAATGTAATACTGCTTTCATGTTCTGAAGAGTGAATTAAACAGTGTTTATACTTATAGTGTTTACTGTGAATAGCTTTTCTTGTTCTGATAATAACCTAATGCTTATTCATCCCCATATAACCCACACTTATTCCACATTCAAATATAATCTTTGGCTAAAGATTTATGCACAGGAGAATAGTGCTTAGTTTTGGATGCCATCACCATGAATCCAGCCTTTATATTCTTCATTACATATGTAAGGTATCCGTAAAAAAGAAGTCTGTTCTCTAGTAGCACGTTTAATTTTAAGATACTTTGAAGTCGGATTCTCTCTTCAAACCCTCGAGAATGTAATATTTAGTTACCATTGCACCGAAAGTGTAAAATATTGATAAATGTCTACTGGGCGGAAAAACCGAAGATAGCTGCGCTAACATAAAGTATTAGATACGCCACCAGAACGTCACTTAATAAGTTAAAGATACAGCCATCGATAAAGTGAATTATGTTCAACCAAGGATCTATAAATGTCAGGTAATGTTTAAAGACAGTGGCAGTTACTGCCTCGAGTTATGGCTATCATCCAATCAGATAATAGCTTGTTAAGTAACAACCCCCTCTATTAATACTAACACGGCGGATGGGGGTCACTGAATCTGGCATGACTTCCAGTATTATGGGACCTACGCTGTCCTGTATTATAAAAGTAATGACTTAATTTTAATACTGATTTCCATTTCTTTAGTGCTAATCAAATGCTACGTTTAAATGTGAAGTCGGCGAGGAGAGCGGACGTGCCTGTCCCCCCACAGGATTCGTTCGATCTCTTCGGCAGTTTGGTTTTTGTTTAATTTGGTTACGTGTAAATAGTTTATATACTATACATACTGTAAATACGGCAAGTGGATCCCGGCTCCTCGTAGCCCTTTGGGGTTGTGGCCCTTCGGGGCAGTTACTTGTGTGTGGTGGTAGTTTGGTCTGGTGTTCATGGTGTTTCGGTTTTTTGGTTAAGTGATGATAGTCTGGTTCTGTGTTGTCTTTCAGTTTCGGTGTCTGTGGCTGCTCAGTAGCAGTTTTGGTGGTTTTTGTTTCGTTTGCGAGGGTGTTGTTGGTGTTCGGTTTTTTGGTTGTTGGCCATATCTTATATCCTTTCGCTGGTCTGGCCGTGCCCGTTTGTTTAGCGCGTAAAAAGCACTTTTAAATGTGAAGTTTTTGTTCTAATCTTCAAAATTTGGCAAATAACTTAGAGCTTCCGATTGCTCTCCGACCTTATCAGAGGTCTTTCAATTACCCCAGGTACCCACACACTCCAATAATTGTAAATTAAAACCTGACTATGCCACTGAATGATGATCTGATGAATAATAAAACAGTACATCTTAATTTAATAGACAGGTGTGGTCAATGATGAATCTAATTGTTGTGAAAAGGTGAAAAGGTTTAATAATGTCTTTAGTTGTGTCAACGGAAACCAGTGATGTTTAAGTCGGTAACATTTACTTAAATTTGTGTGTTTTGAAATTCAAGTGATATGATTGGAGACTCGATGCACTATGTGTTAATTGTGGATAAATGCAAAGACGAGGAAACACATGTACCCTGATTAGGATTAACTTACGTGGAAAGCAAAAATACGACGAAGTTTTGAGAGTAGTCACAGTTGTAACATTTCATGTTTTGCAAAATGTTTAGGATCAGATGTTGTCATGTGATAACATCGGTGCCGTATAAAATGTGTACAAGGGTCGGTCATCAGATAATTCATAGCATAAATAAATGGTCAATAAATGTTACAAATACCGTTTTAGTGTTTTGAGGTCATTTTTATCAGATTCTCTGGTAGTAGTAAAGGTGTTATTTCGCCTTTTAGAATGTAAATAAAGTTTACCAGAACATGAATTTAAGAGGGTCGAAAATAAGTCGTGTTAACGCAATTGCCATTTACATTATAGACCTTATGCAGTGACGTCACGCGAGGTCATTTTGAAGCCAAAACAATGAAGTACACTGCACGCACGGGGCAGATTTTGCACGCGCGTGTAGTAGACTTCCAAGCGTATCCGACAGGTACACAAATGAGCTAGGCTATCTACTGTTTTGAACTTTGGAGGTTCAAAAATGAATCTCGATGACTTAACTGCCATTTTCATTAGTCTAAAGTTTCTCTCATAAATTCATCTCGTTGGTGAGACACCAATCGTTGTATTGTAATTCTTAATGTGACATGGTCGATTGCACTACAGTTTGTGACGTCCTTCTTGTAAACACACATAACCCGTTATTGTTTCCTTTTGAAATGAAAACTGCATGTGTGACCTTCACAAAATACTGCTTTCTTTTGTAGAATTTACTAAGGAGAAGACTTGCGTAATTACGTCAATTAATGACAATAAGAGAGTGATCATGTTTTTTTCAAAAGTGAAATATGTTTAGAAAGACCAGGGAGCTGTTACTGATGGAGATGAAGCACCTAATTCAATTTTATCTTTCAGACAATACGTATTGAGAGTATGTTAACCCTTTTTGTGGGAAGAGACTTTGATTGACAGATTCTTTAGTTCCTCTTCCAAGTTTGTTTGACTTACGTCTCCTAATTAGAGTTTGATCTTCTAAAAGTAACGTAATCCTCACACAAAGACTTGATAGTAACAATGCTTTGAAGTGATCATGGATGCCGACAAATATGAAAACTGTCAGTCTTCTTGACTAAACGACTGTAAAAACACTTCTACAGGATCAATTTTTTATTATTCTAATAACTAGTAACATCTCCTTTCAGCAATTAATGTAAGTCTAACTTTTGCATGTGAAGTTTGTAAAGATTCCGGATTGTTCCTAAATTAGCGGAACATGTGTCCATGTTCAAAAAGATAAATGGAGCTGTACTGGATCCTTCCAAAAAGTGAGCACTGGCGTGCAATAATAGAATAATTGTTGTTTCCTTTGACGACTGGCAATGTAATAGAATGTGTGAAACCATGCCGAGAGGTATTTGAGATCTAGCAGACGACAAGAACTATTGTTGTCACTTTCTAAACCCTGGTCCCAGGAATAGCTCCATGACAAAACTATTTGTCGTCAAGTGTAGATAAATTTCTGAGAGTATTCACAGTTTATTACTCTTGGAATGTCGGAACCCATGATGACTTCAAAAGAAGTTTATTTGCTTTTGCTCCATCCGTAATAGCTCCATGGAAAGACTAACCAAAAACCAGAAGATTGCGATCTGGGTAGTACAAAAGTAATATTACAACTTAATTAGCAATCTGTCTTAAACTTTAAGAATAGACTTTAAAGTTATGCATCTCAACACACAAATATTGTGTAAAGATGGTGTTAGGACTTCAGATACACCAACTATACCAAGGAGAAATGACGAAAACTTAGTTCTCTTCACCAACGAATTAGCAAATTTTGAAGACTGGAGTTGTATAAACGTTTTCCTCTTCAACTTTACTACTGACTCTCTTTCCTCGTGCCAACGCTCTCACACTTTTACTGGAGACAAATTGTTCCAATCATACCTCGGGCATTTCTTCTCTCCTTGTCTCTGTTTCCAGTTCCTGGCCCCAGAACAATTTACGGCATCAAAAAAGACACATACTTGTTAGATGCAAAATAATGGCACAAACGTATATTAAATGTATGATTTCCTGCATTTTTAGAGCTTTGGAATGATAAAAGTTGAACTGAAGTAACAATTTTTGTGCAATAGCGCGATTTCCCTGAATTTAATGTTTTGGGGGAGGACAAAATTTCCAACACTAGCCCCAGTCAAAGTAAAACTCAAGTTCCGTACAGCGGAATATGATCATCCTAACCACGGGTCGGTAATCGTTTTCTATCCGCTGCTAAAATTATGTAATTGTCTGGAAAATTGGGACGGGTTTAAAAGGAAAGGGACACCTGAATTTTACTTTGAAGAATATAGTGCACGGTTAAAGTTATCGAAATTCAAACAAATGTGTGACGATGGGAATAAGTGATATATACAGATGGTAAACGTAGGTTATTACCTAAATACAGCCGAGCAACTATTTCTAATGCCCTAGGACTTTGCTCATTAGTCAGGAGATATTTATATATGCTGGAAATTGTGACATCGCGGGCTATATTCTTAAACCCCTCCCCAGGCCTTCCGTACACTATTGCGACAGAAACATTTTTAGTACCCTGATCGTTTACTGGGGTACATTGTCGTCTTTAAATAGAAAAAAATCAGGCATCTCGAGAGCCTGATTGCTCCCATCTTTGGGTCCAATCTAGCCAGCAGGTTGTAGTTTGCCCTTCTTTGTCACTCTTAGCAAAAGGGCACGAGAGATTTTCGTTTGCAAAAATAATTTTTTGGTGTCCGACTGATTATGCAGTGTCAGTGGAAGGGCCGAGTTGGTAAAGGACAAATATATAGCAGTGTGATTTCAATTCATGATGTGAGCAAAAAATTTGCGTACTCAACTTTCGTGGTCAAAACCCTACAGAGCCATGAACAGGCGTATTTTCATAGAATGTATGTTCATGTTAGATGTATTCCTGGAGTGAAAATTTAATACAACCTTTGGCAACCCAGGCTTAATTTTTCCATTAATGAGATATCGTGGCTACAGAGAAGCAGAGCACTATCGGCCGTTATTGTACCAGGACTAATGCCAATATTGCTTTTTATATTACCGGAACTGGCACTCCCCTGCCTTAAAAGTTAATTCTAGGCAATTTGGGGGCATTTGTGTTAAAGAACGATGACAAAGATTGATGTCATAAAAATTTGCTTTGACTATTTCTGTAGCCCAATCCCTGCTGCCCACCCCCATGTACATCCATGAAAATTTCTACATAAATCGATAATCTATGATGTTATCTACCCAAGCGCCGATCCAGGGGGAAGCGGGGGCAGTTGCCCCCATGACCAATTTGACGCACCCAAATACAAGGAAAATGCGCCCTCCTGCATCCTAAGAAATTCAGTAAAACTACCACTTGCTTGCACCCCCTTTTCAAAATGCCCCACGAGCTAGAGCCTGGATCCTTCCTTGTGTCTACCTTCACAGTTCGAGTAAATGAGGCACCAGTCTCAAGCCCTAATCTCTCTTATTTGGTAAACAGTCGTTGTGTATGAATTATGTATCCTTTATATCCTTTGTATGGTCCAAATCTGCTAAGATCTTATCCGGTTTTCAATCTTCTTTATGTCAATGAACAGAAGCTCTATTTTACCAGAGTTTAATATGAACTTCTCAAGTCTTACAATAGACTGTCAAGAATGTCAAGCGAACTGTTGAATTGAAATTTATAATTGGAATTTTTTCATAGGCAAACATGGTCACATGCTTAACCCTTTTCAATAATTCATATCTTAAAAACCTTCTAGGGATTTCATGGTATCACAATTTATGTACTTTAGTCTGTAATACCTTTGCTGCGATTCGTTAAAATACTTAACTTCGTCTTAAGATGAATTTTTAACCTCAGTGCGTCCTGTCCAACTTTTTATTGTTTCCAACCGTTTTCATTGTATTTCCTGCTTGTAAGTAATAGTTTATGAACGGATGAAAATGCACACTTCTTTGAGAGAGTGTTTGTAATCTTTTTCAATTAATGAAATACTCGAACCATTGTGCACAGTAATGTGAACCAATTTAGAATGAAAAGTTTTAATTTGACAGATTTGTTGCAAGTCGGCTGCCACCAGTCGGACATTAATTGCTGATTAATCAAGATTTCAGAAAATGTATGTTGGTTGTGGTACCAAACTTTTCTTGCTCTGAATTATGACCATTGTGACATAGTACCAGGTTTCCTTTCTTTTTTATCTCATCCCCACATACGTAGTATGTGGGGGATGGGATATTGTGCTTCGTTTACCATTGAAAAGTGAACACCTTTACCTCTGCCAGTCGCCATAGCAACCGCAACCATGGAAATGCATGGTAGGGAAATATGGGACTTAATGGCCGCTACTCAAGGGTGGGGCAAAAAGGAGTGGTGAAGGTCCTGTTTCCTGGTCATGTGACCAAATATACCTATAACTAAGAACAAGATTGAGCCCAAACTTGGTGGGCGAGTGCATAGTCCTTGGAACTTGTGCCTGACATACCTTCAGCATGATAGGTCAAAGGTCAAAGGTCAACCATCAAAAAGGTCAAAATAAGCAGTTTTCCAAATATGGCTACAAAACCTGAATGCAACAATAAAAGGCCCTGATTTCTTGACATAGCTTTCGTATTGAAGCGTTCTTGGCACAACTTGACACTTGTTCTTCTGAGGTCAAAGGTCACGAGGTCAGAAGGTCAAATGACAATTTGGGGGTCAAAAGTGTGACGCGCACTCACTTAAAACTGAAGGTTCTAATGACCCCAAACTTGGTGAGGGGGTGCATAGTCCCTAGAATTTGTGCCTCCAATATCATCAGCATGATAGGTCAAAGGTCAGGATAAGTCAAAATAAGCAAATTTTTAAATCTGGCTGTAAAAGCTGAACGAAACATTTAACGATCCTCATTTCTTCGCATAACTTTCTGATAGACACCTACTTTACACAACTTGACACTTGACCTTCTGAGGTCAAAGGTCACGAGGTCAGAAGGTCAAACGACAATTTTGGGGTCAAAAGTGTGCCGTGCACTCACTTAAAACTGAAGGTACTACTGACCCCAAACTTGGTGAGGGGGTGCACAGTCCTTGGAATTTGGTCAAGGTCAAGATGTTCAAAAGAACAGTTTTTTTTTTTTTAAATTTGGCAGTAAACACTAATAAAAGAAAAGGTAAATGATCCGTTACATTGACCACTGTCTTTTCCTGACACTCAAAATTCAGTTTTCACCTGCGGTTAAACAAACCCCACCATAAAAGACACACAATGACATGCTCAGATGCACACTTATCTAAGCTTCTCTTGCTCAAAACTTGACCGCCTCTGAGTAAAAACCCACGCCTAGAGTGAACTGCGATCACGCGTGTCAAGCATGGCCAGTTCTTGGCGCCATAAAAGTAAAACTGTACGCGTGTCCCCACCGTAGTAAAGTCCAAACGCGTCCCAGTATGAAGTATAACTAAGTACGCGCACGGTGGAACTGATGTTAGGCCTAGGCCTTACTTAGGCTTAGGTTACGCTAAATTATTAATAGTAATACAGTAACGCTAACAGGCTAGGTAGGCCCTAGGCCTAATAGGCTTAGTTGAAATACACCCCTGGTTAAGAACTTTGACCAAATTTGTGAGCACTGTGGCTCATCACGGAAGTTTGGCTGTCTGTATTTGTCTTACCTTCTCTTGAAGAACTGTCTATTACTGTATTACCTAGCCTTATTGCATTGCATGGCAACAACGCCGTGTGCATATAATCCCTGCATTCAATAATTGAGACGTACGCGGTATAATTATTTCTTCAGGGGCCAAGTTCAATTCACACACGCACACACAATGCACGCACGCAAGTACAGTCGGTATGGTGTGAGAGTGACTGCGCTGCTTTAGTACCTAGTGGATACACTCATGACTTGTAAGCAGCGCCAAGTTCCAAACAAATGACGTCACAAATAGACCGTGTGAAGCATGCAGGCTACCTTTGACCTTGCCGCCCGGCAGACGGCGTGTGTTGCTCCTGCACCCACACTGACTGTACTCCAGGGTCTTAGACACTTTTTTCAATTCCGGGTGCTATTTTCAAAAAACTAGCCCCAATTCCATTTCGAGTGTCACTATGAGATTTTCGGGTGCTATTTCCTATTCATTGATAAATGGCCCTAAATGCATTACTCAAAAAGCAATGGGTTTTCTATAAACTATGCACACACTAGGCCTACTACTTCCCTTCAAGTGCGGTAGCACACAGACCGGCCAGCCTGACATAGCAAAAAAAGACGAGTGTGTTGGGACGTGGTTAGCTATTTCCATCATGGGCCATTCATACACAATGTACGTGAGTAAGTGTGAAAGCGTACACCCCCCCCCCCCGTACGTAGTGCAATAGTGCTATACACACCTGACATTGGCTTCACAGCAGTTCCAAGTTCCAAGCAAATGACGTCACAAACACACTGATATGAACTAGGGGTCAAATAGCAACTTTCTTCCCACTACCATGCATGAATGAGCTGGGAAGGGGCACTAACAGACTAACTCATGGACGTAGAAGCTGTACTCGTTCCATTGAGGTGGGGGATTGTGCACTGTTTCGGAATGTCGTCCTGGGAGAAGAACCCAAGAGTATGGGGTCCCATCTCCTTTAGAAAGTATTTTAGATGCACTTGGTGCAATATTTGAGCAAATTTAAAGCAATAAGACTGCAATTTTTTGACATTTTTACAGAGCGTTTTTGTCCTGGAAATGAGAGACAAAGAGCCCACCACATTTTTGACTGGGGTAGGCTTAGTCAACCAACCCCCACCCATTCGCCTCTTATGCCTCTCACTAATTGCATCTTTATACGTTTATCATGAATTCTACCACCTCTAGCCATCTGTTATTGAGAATCCTGCATTCTGATTGGTGAAACACTGACCTGCTTTTCCACAACATACGGTCAGTAAACCTATACACTGATAACAATGAAGTTTTCACACATTTTCGGTGGTAGGAGAGGAATTAACCACATTTGCCGGACTTTTATTGTCTCATAAACCGTCAGGACTCCCAGTCTGCAAAATAACGGACTAGGTTTCGCCTCGTCCGCCAAATGCGATTTATTCCTTAAACACTATGCACTGTCAGTAATATCGGGAATTTCCAGTCTGCGCTTTTCATACTTTCTTTCAGAGCCCATTAGTTTTGATAGGGCCAATACAAGAGGCTCCTGAAAAATTGGAAGGGACATTGATCGCTACTTTGTCACCACCAACAATTACTCGGAAAGGGGTGTGTGGACATTAAGCACTCAAAACATCTATTAATCACATTGTTGTGACGAGTCATGACTCGAGTCATTAATTTTCAAAAGGAAAATGACTCGAGTTACATTGAAAGTAGTAAATGATTCGACTCTTCTGCAAAACTGAGTGACTCTTACAACACTGATAAATCAGAGAGAAGAGTGGAGTGATACCAGAGGGCAATCCACTGATCTAAATGTAGGATTGACATTAGTCCTACATGTCTTACATATAGAGGTTCTTCACGTGACGTCATTGTGTTTCAGTCTGGCCAGAGAAATCCTAAGCTTAGGATTTCTCTGAGTCTGGCATACTGGTCGTCACTGAACATGCGTAGAAGGTGTGTTATCGATACGCACGCACGGTACGGCCTTAGTTACAATCGTTTTACAATGGACGTCTGGCCGTCAAAAAAGAGAGACGCGCAGCGCAGTGACGTCGGTGAAGAACCTCTATAGAGGGGTTTCACGGGATCGCTCGTCTGTATGGTTTTTGAAGGGCAAGATCGCGCGTCTCATGAGGTTTTGAAGGGCACGCGTCCATTGTGCCATATTAGTATCTATAGTTTTGCTGTGCGTGTGTGCTGTAAATACCCTTACTGCGTGTTAATACCACACTGAAATCAGATCCGGAAGCTGGCGGGTATCGTAAAGATGCCGGAATGAACAAAGATCCCCAGCTCAAGATTAGCCTTCTCTTCTTCCAGTTTCCTCTTAGTGTTCAAACTAACGACAGTCATAGAACTGAGAACATGAATTAATTATCCTCGTAGAGTTTTTCATAGGCTGTCGATCATCACCAACACATTACAACAAAATTACAGAGTGCTACACCAGACTTGGAAGAAGCAAAAGGATGTATTGGGATGAGATCAGCAACTCCTTGATTGCCCTCTTGTTTATTATTTCTCTTGGATCCTCTCACTGGCATTGGGATTTATCATTATATTCTGCCTTACCTTATTCTTGACGTATGATTCGACTTGTTTGCGTTATTTTTAATAATCATCAGAATAAATTCCATAATTTGGTGTAATGAGAACTAATAAAAGGTTTTAGGACTATAATTAAGAGATTAGTCATTAGGGAACAATGTACTGTCTACAATGTTTCATAATGCAACGAACTTAAAGTATTTGCGTATGTTACCCTATCTTTTATGAATTGTTGATAAGCGTTTTCCATTCTTTTTGATCTCGATTAAGACAATGTTTTAAGGGGATACTGTAAAGACTTTTCAACCCTTAGTATGTGGAAAAGATTAGACGACTTCATCTGTTCTTTATGCTGTAGTCACTTTGGATAAGTAAATAAAAATGATAACCGAAACTCATTAACCATACTTTTTTCAACATTTATTAGAAACAAAAATTATACTTTCTGAAGCACTAGAAAATCTCATATACGTTTTACACAAACTCAAAAAAGATTGAACTTATACTCGTATTATCCATCAGACCTAAAACTACCCAAAGCTTGTGCTTGGTGTGTGAGACATATTTCAGCAACTGAACGGAAATTTTATGTTGTTTTTTCCTTATGCATTATGTTACTGTTCAGAGAATCACCAGGCCTTTACTTACAAATAATAACACAAAACTAACTGGAAACTGTACCGACGAAATATCTTGAGGGAGCACGTTCAGAGAACGCTGTTTGTTTTTACTTTACCCTGGATTCTACTAGCTGAGTTACACATATTTGTATACACGAGAAGCTCATCAGTTTGTATCTGTTTATAAGAATGCAATTATTGAGTTGCCTAATATTCAATCTTATTTAGATTACTTTACTAAAAGGTAATGTGTGTTTATTGACCGTCACGTCATAGACAAAATATGGAATGTAGTAGGTAGACAGGTGACAGACCGTTACTCTGTTTGGTTTATTAAACCTTCTTTGTCTTCCTAGTAAGTACATGTACCAACACAGACATAATGCGTAGTTGTCACAATGTAAACTAGGATACTGCCCGCATTTTATATGTCACTTTGAGTTTAGTTTTTGGTTTAATGTAACCTTAGCAGTAAGGTCATTTTTGTCACTGGAAGAAGGTAGAGGGGAATTGAATGACAGAGTGAGCTTGAAACAGTGTTAGAATTTAGTACTCCTCTTTGTACGTATAAATAGCTACTTAAACATGTAATCATCCATTTTAATACGCAGTTGACGTTTACACCTGTTATCCTAGTTGCGTCTTTTTAATGTAAAGCGTAATGAACAACTTTTTGGCGCTTCGTAGCTTTTAAAAATCTGTAAACATGCAATCTTTTGACATTCAACATATAATTTACATAAGTCAAATTACTCCTTATGCTGTTGTAGTGCCCACTTTTAGATTTTAAATCTCCAGATAAAAAGGTAGCAAACAATCTTGACATACGTAGTAACTTTTCAGTGTTCATACCCATGTTATTATCAGGCTGACCAATATATCAAGAATCTAGCAATCTTATCATCAAATGTGCTAGCATGCTACTGGACATTTCAACAGCTATTTGAGCAACCTTCTATTGTACCTTTCACAATGGTTAATATGATACGTAATGTCCGACAAATATTCAGAATAAATATAGAAAAAGGAAGATGAGCTTAGCTGCAGACGTCACATTTTAGACCAAACTTTCCGATGAGGCTGGAAAGGGGGGGGGGGGGCGTCTGAAAACGAAACATTTTTGAGCGTTCTTACATGTCCTTAAAAATGGGGAGGGGGGCATAAACAGGTCCTCATGTAATTGCCTTGATGGTCTTAACTCCAAATAACACAGCTTCCTTCGAAATAATATTATTAGAATACACCACAACAAAATCATCCACAATAAAACAGTAACAATTTAACATAAGAAACCACGTTTAAACTGAAAAAGCCCGATTGGCGTAACTGTAACTTTGGTATGTAATTTTGAAGCCAACAAGCCAGACTGTTATCGTTGTTTAAAGTGTAGTTCTGAATAAAACGAGTTACTCAAGTGTGACCAGGGATTGTTCTTCGGAAAGAGATTTAACGGAAAGTTAAAGATCATGCTAATTTCTAAGACCATTAAATTCCGAAGAGATTATCAATGATAAGCTTCTTATTCCATTGGTGGGGAATTCTTTCTTTTATTCGTTGGGTTTAATTTGATATCGATATGTTAGCAACGTCATTCAGGTCTAGTCATCCTATCACAATTAGCTTACTCGGGACAACACTTTGATGAATAGGTTTACGCCTCCACCAATTTAGGGGCAAGTGCTTCAAAACTCGAAATGACTGTTTCATTGAAATAAATCAATGAGGTCTTCCCCTTCCTGTAGAACGAACGCCATGCGAATGAGCTGTAGAAGTAGAAGTCTAATTTTTGTCACAACAATAAGGAAAGCTTCCGGAAGTTTCTTGAAATAGCCTGGTATAGAATCATGCTCACATTTGTATATAAATCCTTATTGGTATACTCTCATCCGCGTCACCGAGCGTCCAACGACCCAATACTTTTTAATTTTCCAGCAACTGGCAATGCTATGGCAGTAGTGACATACCCCCAGTTTTACTGCCGATGTAGTAGACGACAAATTCCTTTTGTATGAACTGTCTAATCCAGTAGAAGTCTTATAGAAATGCCGAGAAAGATAAAACGGGCAGATTACTTTGTGACCTTGGCGGTGCAAACCTCACTTCAAAGCGATGTATCTCCTTCCAAATAACAACTCCCTGGTGTGACTATGTGAAACACCAACGACCACCTCAATAGCCTTTTGAGCAGCCACTTAAGGGTTTACTCACTAGTGGAATTTATTAAGTTATCCCCGTTGGCTGCATTTATCAGACATCTTTGAGCGGGATACTTATATGTTGTTTACTTCAGGAACCTCGTGTAGGCCTATGAATGAGGAGCTCCTGTCTTTGAATTCCTTATTCTTAATCTTTCTATGAGGTCGATAATTGTGCTTTAAATTATTCTGTCGTTATCTGTTGATAATAGAATTTACGAGATGCGCCTTTGTCGCGGTTAAGAAAGCTAGGGAACATGCGAGATTATCCTAAATATTTGTCGGGCAAAAAGTACCACTAAATCATTCATGTTACATTTTATTATAATCTAATATAAATACCACTATAAGACATACGTAACATGTCAACAATGCGGAATGTCTTAAAAAGTCGATGATTTACCTTTTGTGAGAATATTTTGTGTTATACTGTGAGCTTTATTCTATTTATTCTAATCATCTCATGTTCCTCTTAATGTTATCATTTACTAGTTTGATCTCCCAGCTTTGCTCAGTGGGAGCTTGCTAGTTGCCACACCGAATTAATTCTTATGCTGGTTGAGCATGTATAAATTTCATCGTACGGGGGTGCAATCTTGTATTTACTAAACATTCACAACATTCTTTATTGAATACAAAATGTTGAAAAATAAGTTTACAACCACCTTACACTTTTAATCATGGTTAAAAACGTACACATAACATAAAGCTAACTTACGATTTTCACACATTTTAAATTGTACAAAATATTTACACAAAATAAGCCTTGTAAAATACACCACACACCTCTTCATCATTTTGTTTTCAGATTTTCTCTCATTTTGAACCATAAAGTGGATTTTTTAGGGAAAACTTTTAAGAAACCTTCATTTTTAACTAAACGGGGATGGACAGACGTTGAAAGTCAAAGTTAAAAGTTGACAGTTTATTTTGTTTGCTTTCTTGAATCGATGATTATCTTTCAAATAAACTGCTAGTTAGAGGATCGATGGGGGTATAACATTAATGGGGAGGGTAAAAGTACCATATGCAAATCATTATTACGTGAGCACCTTGACAAATAGGCATGCAATATTTCCAAAGAAAACTGATTTTATATAACAGTTATTACATCATTTCCTTAGGTAACAATTCAACTCAATTCAAACTCAAAGCAACTGGTTACTGAAACTTTAATACAATATTTAATATTTAGCTACAAATGGAACAGTTACACTACAAAGCAAAACTGCACAGTTCTTACATAAGCTTTATCTATGACTTATTTTTTAAAAGTTTTAAATGAAAACTACCTATATCTCTCTTTCATTCAACCACAAAGAACCCCTTCCTTCTCAACCGCTGCCTGGAACAATGATAAGATAAGTAAGGTTGGACACAAGACTGCAAGAAAAACATTTTGAAAAGTTGGGCAAACTTATCGTGCACATTTTTGATTTGGACTAATGATATATCTTTTGTACGTAAAACCGATTGTCACAGTTGAAAATGGACGACAATTCACTTTTCATTATAGTAAACACTCATGCACGTCCATTTACTTGTTGATAATAAACGCAATACATTCAAAGACTATTATAATGAACCCTGTTCACTGAGTCCTCCAGAAACTTACAATATCTAAGTGAACTATGCTCACCGTGAAACAAAATTTAAAATGACACTTTAATCATAAATTGTCCACATATTTGTAGTCTTTGTTGTGGAACTATGTTTCCAGTCGATTGAAAAACCAAAGGACGTACTTTCAGTAAATAAATCCATTGATTCCTTGTTTACCAAAGTAATGATTCACTGTAAATTTGCTTGAAACTATCATTTTAAAATCTGTGACTTTAAATGAAAGTAATTTAGTTTATTACGTGAACTTAACAACTCTAAAAAACGTAGTAGTAGTTTCGTTCTTTTTTTTTCTAGTATTTTTTGTACTTTTTTTTCAAAATAGCCAAATTTTTATCGACAAAAATGAAAACTACTTTTCGAAGAACGGTAAAGAGTAGAGGGAGTTTAAAAGAACTATAATACTATGTTAAACAGTAACATGCAAGCTCCTCTTAGTGCAGTACATTACTAACAGTAGAAGAAACGAGGCCTGTTACCCTGATATTTACATCAGAAAACACAACTTATAGTTTAATATTTAAATTGCAATATTTTAAACGTCAAATACGCTTTGAATATATAAAGTGACAACTCGGTCGTTACCGATTCAAAAAATTTGGCTTGTCGATAGCTTTCGTCCACATAGACGGTCCGCTGGGAATATGCCTGGTTGCTAGCCTGTCCACCTACGGCCATGACACAGATTGGGTCAAAAATATTACCCATCATGCAATTTTGTGCCCTACCGGTAAGACCACCGACCGCTCTCCAGGAGCAGGCGGCGTATAAATGGCAGATCGTGGGCCGTCCGAAGAACTCAGTGTGGCCTACTGGCGTGATATTTCTTCTCATGACGAATGACACTGCGATATTTATCCGAAACCGAATCATGACCCTAAGTTGAAGTTTTCTTTCATAATTTCTATGGAAATTCTCAAAAACGTGTTGGAAAAACTCCGTGGGCCGCAGAGTTCTGCGCAGTGAGCTTACTGGGTAAATCAAACAATCGTTTACACGACGTAGAACAAACAAACAACCAACCAAACAAAAACCAAAACTCAATTAATTGTTCCATGGACCGCGTATCCAAAAAGTTCACCAAACCGATATTATATGACATGCCGAAAACGCGTATAATTAAAAATGTCTAGATCGTGTAATACACAATTCCATGACAAGATTCTATGAGGTAGAGCCTGATACATAGCCTCTACGAACGAAACATTGCAATAAAAGTTTAAACAACTTTTATTCTAAATTCAGGAAAATAAATGTAAAAAGTTATTCCCCAAACTTTGGGAAATGAAATTTTGAAGACAAACGTCTCAGTGGAGTAAATGGCATGGAAATGAACTATGCTACAGCTACCCACAAAATAATCTCCCCTTGCCGTGACTGGTGTACAAAGGTAGTAATACTAACTAGCTGACAGCCTTGTACACTGAAACACAAAAAAGTTTCAATTTAATAACCTTTTGAGTTTTTACAGTCGATTATAGAAAAATGGGCATTTTCAAAGAAGTTATGAAATTGTGCTTTACTCCTGATTTGCCCTGATTATCGCTATTTCCAGCCATCAGGGCAAAAACGACAGATAATAGAAAATTCATTATATATAGGAGTAGCCTTGTAAACGAACACTGCATTTCCTCATGAAAATTGGCACGTATTGATAAGACATACACATACCATGGACCTTTTCTTAGAAATAGTTGGCCACGTGTAAAAGCTGAACTTTCCAATGCAAATAGCACACTTTTATTTGTAAATGAGGCACTAATGAAACAACAGAAGCCAAGAATTTGGCTGGGTGTTCTATTCACGGCAACATTGGGCTTCAAAACACTGACATATGCCCAATTTCCTATGCAAAAGAATAAAAGCTGCAAGTTTTCAGTTTCACTCACTTCATTCGTATTTGAAAATGGGAGGATGAGTTTGCTTCTGGTATTACATAACTACTCATAAAGAAAATATAAGGTTAAAAGCAATACCTTTTAAAGACAATTTGGTGCTCACAATGTGTCACAAGGGCGGACGATTGGCAAAAGTGCTGTTGTTTTTCCAAAAGTCTCGAAATAACTGCATCCAACAAGTAACTAAAAAAAGCGGCCGGATATTATGTAAAGAGTATTGTCAGGTACTGTTACTTGTATCAATATAAAAAAAAAAAACCTTAAATGAGGTTTAGAACCCAAATGTCGGAGCATTAGAGGCGTTTCTTGGGCAGAAACAGTAAAAAATGATCAAACTGGTGGTCATTTTGAAGTTGTCGATAATCGCCTGCACACATACCTTACTGATTCTCAAGGGTTTATTCCACATTACATCAACTTTTAATAACTAAAAACAATCTCGAAAAGGTTGCACTTAAGCTTGCATTATATTGTTGCAATTTCACTGGTTTCACTTCCTTTTCAAATTGCTGGATCAAAAGCTGAACGAGCCAGGAATAAAGGTTCAACGACGTTTACAACGATAATTTAGGATATGGTGTCGTCGTTATCAAAGAGTGAAATTTCTAGTGAGGATCATACTTTGACTATCACTTTTAATGTATCTAGATACGTAAACGTATACGTAAAAGAAGTTACATGTAGAATCGACTTAAACAGTGTCCGATTTGTATCAATCATGAAATGAATGTTTATGTTGATTTATTTCCTAATACAAATAATCTTTGCTAAAATTCGTCAATACACTGACAACTCCCAATAATCCACAATTTGCCAATGTGGTTGTGGTCTCTCAGCTTCAACAAGGAAGAACTAGAACATCATTACATCAGATATCAGAATTCTAGATTAACGCTCACACTGACCTTAATTTCTTCCGCAAACTATCACTCTAAAATTAACACTTGCTACTTTACAGCTAAGTGTCACTTTGTAGCTAAGCAGGTGACCTCTTTAAAATTGTCTAAGAGGTTTAAGTATTATCGTCCTAAGGAGAGTCCTGTTGTTGGGATCGGTTGGATCGGTAAACATGTCTGATGAAATTCATCGGGATCCAGTTACGCTGTGGCCGACCAGCTTTTTTATCTGGTAGGTGTCGCTGGTCAGCTATAAAGGAAGGCTCATTTTGCTTCCTCCTTTTTATTGTTGGAATAGTATAAATAAAAGGATTGAATGCAGAGTTAATCGGCATAACACATATCGCGAGCCATGCGTACATGTCAATACTTATCTCAGTACCAGTTTTAGATAAAAACCCTGTTATTATGACTGGGAGCCAACAGATCACATCTGTACCGACAATTATTGACATCTTTATCGCCGTTTTTATCTCACCTTTGTTCCCTTGGCGCCCTGAACCAATCCTCGATTGAATAATTGATACGAACATGGCAATGTAACATACAGTGTTGATGAACACGCACACAGAACTAAAGTATATGTATATAATCTGTGAGTACACCCATTCCAGACCACGGGGGTCATTCTGGGAAACGGTAGCCACCTTCCCGTAATTGTCATACGTAACGCTCAGATCACTTCCTGTTTTTTCAGGGACAATAACAAATGGTAAACCCAAACAAACATCGGATAAACCGAAAAGTCCTTGTGCGAAGACTGACAGTATAATAGGCAGAAGTGCAATCACAATGCTGATGATCCAAATTAACACACATATGACTTTGGTTAGCTTTGAACCAAATCGAAATCTGCCAAAAGAAAATGAAACGGTAAAAAACCTTTCAACACTTACGAAAGTTAAACTTAGAATTGATGCAACGTTGGACACAAATCCGATAAATCCAACCACCTTGCATCCTACTCCATTCCTCCAACCGTAGGCAGAGAGAAAATAGAGTCTGCCAAATCTTGCATCTGCAATCCCGATACAGAGAAGGTACAATCCCATTAAGAAGTCAGCAATGGCCAGGCTCACAAGAAATGCATTTTGGTTTGTATTCACTTCCGTTGAAAACATATCACGCATGGCTGGAATTTCAGATTTTATTCGGCTTACTACTACAACCAGATTCGCCACTACAGCTGATAGACATACTAACCAAAGGGTAGCACGAAGAACATGATTTGGAAACATACTCTTACAAGTATTGAATGGTGAAGGCAGCGCGGTACAATTAGTTTTATCATTGTTAACGAAAAGGCAGCAGATTCCATAGTTGTCAGTTAATCTGCAAGAAAAAAGAGTAATCGTGATAGACTCTCTGAAATGGATATGTACACATTTTTTAACGTCCATCTGTCAGGCTGTGGAGAGGAATCTGTAAAAAGTACCTACACCAGTGATTCTCGGTGATTTAATTTCCGTTTATTCCCCCTCACGCACATTACGCTCCTCTTCTCAGTTTCGACTTAATTCCAAAAAACTCAAAACTTCAAATTTCGGCACCAGATTCTTCAGTTATGGAGCTCCTTATTTATGGAATTCCTTGCCATCCAACATCAGACAAACTGCAAATTTTAATTTTTTTTAAAGTAAACTTAAGACTCATCTTTTTCGTACTACATAATCTTAACATTTTTATTTGCTTGTTTTACCTTCTTTAATTTTGTACTTTTAATGTTAAGCGCATTTGAATATGTTTATAGTATTTGCGCTATATAAGTAATGTGGATGATGATGATGATGATGATGATGATGATGATGATGATGATGATGATGATGATGATGATGATGATGATGATGATGATGATGATGATGATGATGATGATAAACTTCTCGTTTAGTCTGAAGTATTAAATACGGGAGTCGCAGGTTTAAAATCGTTATTTGGTTGCTTTATGATTCTACATAAAACTAAAGAATAATGGAATACTCAAGGTGACAAATTTTAAACTAAACGATTGAAAGAGTTTATCTAAGGGGAGTCAGCGCTACGGTAGATGTTACCATGAGTTCAAAATTTACGAGGATTTCAATCATCCCATGTTATTTCGTAGAATGTGTCTGCACGTATTACTAGAACATACATCTCTCCAAGAAGGTGTTAATGCTTGATTAGACCTCTGGTATGACTTAAACACCTTTGGCACATTTACCTAAGGTCAAAATTGTTTAAGATTTATAATTTACATAGACCATTCGTCAACGGATCTATAGTCAATAAATTAACTGGGAGAATTGCATCACTTACACAACACTTAACAAATGAATCGATACATAGCTTAAATCGGTCAGCGCACCAGCACATGTCATTATGAACAGAGCTTATTGGAGAAGTATCTTATATATTGTCTGCATTAATTTACCATGTATGATGCTATATTTCAAATTCAATTTAATAAATTAGTCAATTGTGCAACTCAGAATTACTCTGGGAGTAAATATGATTAAAACAAACACATTTAGAAGATTTTTCCTGATTTCTGTAATAAATTTTGTACCCAATTGAACCCATTTTACGAATCCTTTTGGGGACGTTTTCACTTCAGCCAGTAAGATGATACTTGACTCACCAGAGTCAGCATACATTCAATTTTTAAAGATATTGCCTCATCGAGCCTTGAAAGACTTGGTCACATTAACGTTAAGAGTAAACCCCAATGTTTTGCCGTCTGTTGTGTTAATACTAATGTTCCATCAATACAGTATCCCTTCGCAAATCCCAAGTTGTAATTTTGCTTCTCTAAAAGTAGGCATCAATAACCTACTATAAACTAACATATTCTTAATACACTATTGATACGATAATTTCTGATCTGGAAGCTGTATCGGTTTCTGATAAAACTTGAATTGGCTGAAAGTTCTGCAGGCATGTGTTACAGTCTACTATGTAATACACTAGCATCGATAATGTTTTGTTTTTTGGTTTTGAGGGCCCTTCTCGGGAAGGACGCATCAGGAAAGAAGAACTCTTTCGTGCAGCAAGGTACATTCAGGGCATAGTTTATTCGTCTCTTAAGATCGACCAAAGACTGACTTTCCACAACGTAAGTTCTCTGAACTTAATTTACACAACAAATACACATCTCGGTACGAACATTTAACACACTCACTTCACTACAGGCGTAAAACAAAAGACAAAGGTAACAGTTGACACGGTACCGTAATACAAGATAACAGTACAAATAAATTCTCATAATATAACGGATGCAAATTAATTCCCTACATTGGTAATTATAAAGTTATGTGGAAATCAACAATGAATATTAACATTGCCGAGCTGTGTAACATCATAACACTGGTGAAAATCAAACATAATGAAAGTCCCATGGTACAATAAATGGCATCAGCCCTAGGTAGCATGAGGGTTTTCATTTCTCCATACTTTTTTGGCCTTTCTTGAAAATGGACGCCTTCATCACTATTTATGTGCGAGCTCAGAAACAGTTATGATATTGTGATAATTAAAACCTATATGTATATATTATAGTGTTACACCTGTGTTGTATCGAAAACGCTTGTCTCAAAGTTTACATTACATATATGAAGACTGATTTGAACAGTCTGGGTATTAAAAGGGAATAAACCGATTTACCAAGCATTTAGTTTGGCAATTGAGTTTTTAAACTTTTCTTTATAGCCCTGTATAGGTCGTTTTATCTGTTTTGCCCCGTTCCATCTCGACTTTTTAATTTAAATTACAACATGCGGCGTAAGACGATGAAATATTCTCCACTGCCTTCCATAAAGTTTATGTTCTGACGGAAGGATTGCAAAGTTGTATTCGTCAAGGAAGTTGGAAACTATTCCGTCATGGTGGAAAGCTAAGCCTCCCTACGAAGTGATAGAGAGGAAGGGGGGTCGCACGCAGGATGGCCAGTAATGTAATCCTACCCCTCTTATTAAAATTTTGATCTGACGAGATACATTTAATGTAAAACTGTACTTTGCGAAGGGAAATTTCACAATTTTGCCATAATTCAACGTATAAAGTCAATAAGCTGTTTGCACCTGTTGTTGCCTTTGACCTAATTGCCGTGTATGCTTCTTTAGTGGGGTTTCTCTACAGTTTTAACATAAGTCGACTATATACTTGACACCCACCGTTGAAAAGAGTTACCTGGCATTTTGCAAAGACATCCATAGCGCTGTTTTGAGTCACGATCTGGCAAAACGACTTGTTACGTAAGGGAGCAGAATAACAATGTTACACATTTTAATCACTCTGTCTAATTTTAACACGTTCATTTCCATTAAAATAGTTATTTAAATGAATTCCTCATGCTACGTTGAGCCGGTTTATTGTGATCTTATTTATGAAGATTATTTCCAAAGTTCGACGTCGATTTATCATTTTTTTTATTAGAAATCGAAGATGGCATCCAATGTTGCGTCATATGGACTCCTTGGGGCAGGATTATTGTTTTGGGAATGTCAAAGTTCTTAAGTAGACACTTTGAGAGTTGCATAAATACAATTTAGCAAAATAATTTCACAGCGTACATGTAAATTCTATTTTCCGAAGCGGCTAATAACCTTCCTTAAAGATCGTTTGTCTCTGGTAAGTTTTCTTCTGCAAACGTCGGTGGTGAGTATGTGGTGGTGGTGTGTATGTGGTGGTGGTGTGTATGTGGTGGTAGTGTGTATGTGGTGGTAGTGTGTATGTGGTGGTGGTGTGTATGTGGTGGTGGTGTGCATGTATACATTACTCACGAAAACAGCATTGCATTGATTACGGAAAGAATACCTGACCCCATCCTTAGTCGTTCTTAATGGTATACCGTAACTTATGAACTGAAATCACATTTTTATTAAGCAAAATTGCCTAGAAAGGTTTGTAGAATTCTAAACTAATAAATAATCCAGTACCTTTTCGCAACCCCTTTTCTTGAATTTTTTGAAAGGGGCTCTAACGTTAGACTCTTTCCTTTTGGCCAACACATATTTTCAAGTCAAAGAAAAAGTTCTTTAAAATAGTTTAAGTTTATTTTACAACAGAAGTGGTGACCACATTATTCTTTCAGTCCAGTATTCTGTAGGAAAATTTTGGTTTTTACCCTGTACAAACGGTATTCTTACATGGTGCCGGGTGAACTAGACGTTTTTCTTTCTTTGAAACATGCCATGGAAGAAGACAGTAGTAAACTTAGCTGGGACATTTTTCATTTGTTTCCCCTAAGTCTTAGGAGAGACTACTTTACAAAAATGTATAAAAATGATCACCATGAAATATGTATATCAGGCTATTTAAAGTAAGAAATTCGAAGCTGTCTTTTATATCAACAACTTTATAAATAGTTGAGTTCTTTTGGGGCTTTTTCAGACCGGACGACTGTGTCATGAAACCTTTGCCTTCTGGATGGGGGGGGGGGGAGTGACGTTTACTAAACTTAACTGAAAACCCTGATATCGACATGTTCTGGTTAAAAGAGATGGTGAAAAGAAAAAGTATGTCTAATTTTGGGAAAATTCATCCCTTTTATCTCGAAGATGTTATATATATATTATATTTGAAGTTGTATATACTGTTGCAAAACTCCTCCGTAATTGTCAAGTTTGTATTTTCGTAATGATTTCAAGATTTGACCTAGCTTTAACTGGGATATTCGACTGCTGGTCATGTAACTTAACAATTATTAATGTAAAATACGATAATTTTCGATCTGGAAGCTGTATCGATGTCTGATAAAACTTTAATTGGCTGAAAGTTCTGCAAGCACGTGTTACAACCGATAATGTAATAATTTTCGTTCGTGTTTGCCCGTCTTACGTACACAAAGTACGGTTGTAAGAAGTTGTAATTTTATGATTGTGTTCACATGTCAAGAATACATTGTTCTCATATTAATCTACTCACATAACACTCAAACTGCTGAGATTCGTGTAGGTATCCGGGTCGATGATAAAGGTTGGGTTATCCATGAGATTCCTACATGACAACATAAGAAGAAGGTAAATAGCAAACATGGAATGACAGATACCGTAACAGCTGTTAAAGAAAACGCTCATCAGATGCTTAAAGTATGTGTGTATGTATGTATGCATGCATGACAATTGTTAAGTGAACTTTGGATGAAAACTAGTGAATTTCTATGGAAAGGCAACTTACCGTATCGGAGGCAAGTACAAGAAAAAAGACGAGTAAGCCATTGCAATGTCATAATTGTACTTACAGTTCCTCTAAACTCGAAGGAAATGCACCTTTCTCGATTTTAGAAATCTTGTTCTTGTTCAAGTACCTTCAACACATAAAAAATACATATTACGAAAGTAATTGACCCCTGAGGCTGAGGTTTTTCCTTACCCGAATGAAAGTAGTTAAAGGGAAATATTGCGTTTGTCTGGCTTTTTATTGAATCTATCCTCGTTTATTTGCGATCGGGTCCCGTTCTATGAAAGAGAGGTAACTAAGAAAAACATTCTACCCTCCGAGCACTAATTAACGAGTAATTAACCTTTCTGTAACAACTAATAGATTTGTTCACCCAAACAATTATGCATGCGAAACCGCTCCTTCATCATCTCTGATTTGAAACCCACCAATCAAATCATTTCCATCACATTACGTCAGACAATAACAAACGCCTTCTACAGCATGTACAAAAAGTTCGGAAAATACGAACTAGGTACAGTACAGTACTTTAGTGGGAATTATTACTACATTATGTCTGTATTAGTGAACCAGGGAGTTTCTATTTGACAACCTAACGGAACTACTGTTACATTACAGTAGTTGGTCTTATCACCTCCCTGGTATACTATACACAAATTTATGACAGTTATTCCGTAATTCGAATTGCAGCCCTTGGGCCTTAGGAGGTTTGATTTACTTTCGAAACAGCCGGATGTAAAAGAGACTGTTGGTGCTTCGACAATGTTACAAAATGAAAATTTTACGAACCGGTTATGCCAGGGATTGCCACTTATCCAAAACAAAAGAAATATGCAGGGCCTACAAGTCTTTCGCAGATAAATTAACACGTTTGTAGTGACTCTCCTGTAACGACTAATAACACACACTCACGGTGAACCAGGGAGATGACGCTGCGTCTCCATGTGTGAGTTTTGAATTCCAATGTACAGCACGGAGTGGTACAGAAACTGTAGTAGTAGTTTGTTGTGGGCAGGGTCGTTGGAATTACGGTAGGCAAGGTCACCAAGTATTGCGTAATGGGTGCATATATGTCCTGACATGACCACTCTTCCTAAATGAATATGCAACAGTACGAACGTTGCATAGTGTGGGCGAGGCTTATCGTTCTATAATGAGCCCGTTAGATACAAAAATTGCTGCTTCTTTCTTTCCATATTTCGTGAGATTAGTGTTGATCTGCTGCAAGTTATTTGTGTTCCATGTTTGGAAAGGGTAAAAGACCACAATGGGATTAAATTAGAGTCACGTCGTGGTGTTTTTTCAAACGCAATATTTCCCTTTAAATGATAATCCCAATGCATCGACGAAATATGCTTTGTCTGTTAGATTTAGTGAGATATTCGTTACTGTTCTTGTGTGACGGGTTTTCTGAACTTAATAAATAGAGTTTAATCGTAATGTGGATTTACCATGCAACCTGAGAACATGTTATACGAACCAAACTTTAGGTAATCTCCAAAGTGTCTCCTTACTCTTTTAATGTAAAAGAGTGAAAATCCAGCAATAAGATTGACTACAGTGATCACTCTCTGTTTCGAGTGGAATTCCACTCTCCTCGGAGTGGAATTTTCACTCATTAAGAGTTAGGTACCACTCCGAGTAGAGTGGAATATCAGTCTATTTCCACTCGATCACTGTAGGTAATCGTCGAAGAGTAAATTTCACTCTTTGGCATTAAGAGAGTAAAAATTTTGATGTTCCTTAAGCAAGTCTTGGGTTTCTTTGGCTTTACATAAACCTTCATCTTCAATTCCCGATAAATGTAAACAAATCAGCATTCCTTTTGGAGAAAACGTTGCACAAAGAAAATGGCCACACTTAACTGGCCCATTTTGCATGGGAAATTCATTAATATAAACTTTGTAAATGAATGCCGGTTGTTTCGGAAAATGTGATGAATTGCTTAAAGTCCTCCTTTAGTAAATTGTAAAGATTTTACGTTATGTCATACAAACGGTCAAAAGAAACATAAGTAAAGACGTGGATACCTCCAACACTCGACGAAACCATATTTTTCTCTCATGCTTACAAATCAATACTTTTCTTTCAGTCACTTGATGTTAAAATAAGATCACTTTGTTTTGTTTTTTACTTCACTAACTAAATTTGGATTTTATGAGGACTTCGGTTCTAGGGAAATGTGAAGTGGTATGTTTGGACATCCAATATTCTCAAATAGCATACTACTTTAAAAATGGAACCTACTGCCTTTGTGCTTGGTGCTCAGCATAAGCAATGGAGTAGGGAAAACAAGCCAGTGAGCCACAACTGGAAAAAGGCCGTGGTCGTCTCGACTTGAACCAATTGGTTGGAAACTGGGACGTTAAACCTCATCTAACTAGCTACTAACTACTTTTCATATGATTGCTTACTGAAGCTTGCTTTGGTGATATGCAGGTTATGGAGGTTTGTAATAATGGAGAACATAATTGATCACAAAGCCAAAAACTACCACCTTTAGCACAAACATGGGGTTCTTCTATGTGCATGTTAACAATAAACAGTACCTAACAGACACCTTTCTCCCACTGGGTTCCACGGCTGTTTTATTAGCCAAACAGTGTTAGGCCATTAATGTTCCAAGAAAATACTCATTAATGGTCATTATCAAGTAAAAAAGTGACAATGGCTAAATGCCGGCAAAAACAATTTGTGCAGCCAGGAATGAACAATTGTTCCTAGTTGATGATGACTGTAAACGAGGTATTTTTCCTTTCAATTATTGACACGTCAATTTGACACGTCAATTCCCCCCCCCCCCCCCCGCCAATGAAGATAAATTTAGGACCAGATTAAAATCTTATACGTTTACATTTTTTGCATAGCTAGGCTCTCATCACTAAATTCTTTTGGTAGTGTAGGGTAAGGTGTGGTAGCCAAATCGTAGGTAGTTTCATCGAACAGCAATCTATTTCAAAATGGTTAGTGGTGGGCACCAAAACCCAGACTTGCGCTACTTTTATTTTGTAGAATTAATTGATCATATTTGGATAGCCCATTCCAAAGCTCCACAGTGTCTTGACATAGCTGAAATGGTTTTTGTTGCCTTTCTCACAGTTTCATAAAGTATTGCTTTGAATACCTATATTATGATTAGCGAATGCCAACAACCTACGTCTAACTAGCTTAGTTTCAATATTTCCCGTGGAGAGGGAGGGGACAGAGAAGGGGTAGACCAAAATGCCTTGACCACCTTGACTGATACCTGATCATTTACTGGCAAGTCTATAATGAAATTCTGAAAAGTCACAATGTACCATAATATGCAATTGCACATTTCCTTTGTTCGTGTATCTTTTACCAGATGACAGAAAACTGCACCAAACAATGTTTCACTTTGATATCAACCATACATTTCCAGGGTTTCGGTCATTTTCGTAGATACTTGATATTCACCATACCACTTAACTTGCTGTAACGTATTTTTTAAATACGATCCCTACAGAATTCTGCAATTCTATTAAAAAAATCTTCACTGCCCGTATGCTACTTTCAAATGCCAGAAAATCTTATCTAAGTGCAACAGTTTACCGTTTTCTAAGAATCAGGAGAAAAGAGTGCTTCGTGAGTTTTTCGGAAATTTTATGTTCGGTCTACTAGTTTAAAATTTGAGGGTCAGAAAGAGGAGTCCCCTATTTTATAGTAAGCGTGGATGAACACCGGTCACATTCGCCTCCTCTTTTCGACTAGCGCTCAGGGGTTTAGTAACAAGACAGGCATGCGCTAATTGCTGCCAATCCTGCCTCTGGGACCCCCATTTAACGTCCTAATCCGACGGACCGGAGTGTATTCCCAGTCTTTAGCTACATTCCAAACGGCTGCGAGGGGTGGAAGCCACTTGCTCTTTACCACTACTCGACAGCCGAGCCGAGCAAAACTCACAACTTCCTGAATCGAACAACTTTCTAAAACAACCAATCAGATATCTGTTTAAAATTCAACAATTTTAACCCCATCGGCATCTCCATAGACAGCTATGCTAAACAAGTAAGCTTTAGCCCGTAGAAAATTTCCAAGTGGTTTCACAGGGATTTTATCCGAGGACCACTAGTATGCAAGGCAATGTACTCAACCACCAAGCCAGGTCCACCCACTGTACAAATACAAATACACAAGTATTAAGTTTATTAAACGTTAACTTTAAATTTTACCCTTTAGAAAGTGCCCCGTCCTCTGTCCTTTAATGGTGTTTTCGTTGCAATTTAACATTAGTCGACTTTTCATTTAACACCGATTTTTCAAACGTAACATCCTTGATCTAACAATGGAACACATTTCTTGTTAGTACTGCTGACTTTTTCATTACAAATAGACATAGCCTAGACTTTGGTAAACCATACACTGCTGTCTTTAGTATTGCAGCCAACTTAAAGCTATGAAGTCAACGTTTACTGCAGTTGAAAAGTTGTAAAATCGCAGTACGGATAAAAGACAAATAGGATATTTTACTTTACATAATCAAAAAGTTCAAAGGCTTAGTGATTCCTTGCCGGAAGGAGGTACTTTCTTACACTGAGGTTCATCTCTCAAATTTATGCTTCTTGACTATTTCATTTCTTACGATGTTCTGTGACCTCTGTTGACCTTAGAGACCTTTCAATCCCACCAAAAATTGAATAAAAACATATAAAAGAAAATGTACTTTTGAAGAGATTCGAGTCGGGCCCGTCTGTTTGAAAACCTAGCACGTATCCACTACGCCATCAAAGAACTTGTAAAACGTATGGCAGTTCTAATTAAAAACGTTACTGCCACAGTTATTCTTGTGAAAACTTAAACGTTGTTCTCTATATCTTTATCTTTGGGATTCCCTAAATCTTTAAATCCTCTTTGGAATGGTAAAAAATCAATTTAACTTTTCATTGGCCAAGAAACGTCGGACACAATTACGAGGCACCGCCCATTACTTAGTTTTCGAGGTTTCCGTAGATTCACCTCTGGTGACCTCATATGACCTTCGACCTCCAACAAACTCATAGCGTTCCCTCCCTCTGAAACAAATCCATATGCCAAGTATGTAAAATATCTATCAATTCCGTTCTTGGAATATCGTACTTTATCAAGGTTTTCGTTTTTAACCGCTGATGACTTTAAATGATCTCTGATCTCCACTGAAAACGATAGGATTCTTTCTCTCATTATGATAACGTTATACACTAAGTATACAAATTGTCCATCATTGCTATCTTGAGATATCATACATATATTTACAAGCAATTTTTAAGAACTTCGTATTTTCACCTCCGGTGACCTCAGATAACCTTTGACCTCTACAAATACCAAAGGGTTCATGTCCTGACTATAATGTATCCTCATGCAAAGTATAAAAGCATCCATACTTCCTAGAGATATCGTGTTTAAAAGGCTTTCGGCTTT
The DNA here is from genome assembly GCA_029531755.1 of Holothuria leucospilota. Taxonomy (NCBI): domain Eukaryota; kingdom Metazoa; phylum Echinodermata; class Holothuroidea; order Aspidochirotida; family Holothuriidae; genus Holothuria; species Holothuria leucospilota. The sequence goes on from CM055970.1 coordinate 4,031,459, forward strand.
AAACGTCTGTTGACCTCATATGACCTTTGACCTCCACCAAAAGCAAGAGAAATCTTTCTCTTCATATGATAATTTCATATTCCAAGTATATAAAATTATCCATCACTGCTGTCTTGAGATATCGTCTTTACAAGCTAAGTGTCACAAACATACAAACACACATATACAAACAAAAACGCATACATTCATAAACTCGCGTATGGCAAGGAATCAAAAACTCGGGCATCCAGTGAATTCCTTTTATTGCACCCGCCATTTGTATAAAGAAATTATCATTTCATATCTCATTTACTTGAAGAGGATACCACCCATTGTATTATATTTCCATACTTAAGGCATTTATTTTCCTTCAGGCTCTACAATTGTCATCTAAATGGTTTTCTCAGGTCCATCTGACCTGGTTAAGTGTAGCCATTTTTATTTAAAAGCATATTCTGTTTGTCTGTGCTCATTGGACTAAGAAGACCAATTTAACGCCAAGTAGGACACGAAAGAGCCTTTAAAACATCAATATTTTTTAACCAGACACTTCAAGGTGAACAGGGATGTAAGTTTGTAACAGGTGCTCTTGGGTTGCATGCGATCTCCCTCTTCCGACTCCTCTGGAGATGACTGAACATTTCATAAAGACATTTTATTTTAGACATAACTTATTTTGTCTTTCCTCTGAGCCAAGCTATACTAACTCAAAGCTCACCGTGCATGCTTGAGGAGTCAAAAACGTGTTTTATTTGTTTTGTTTTTTTTTTGTTTTGTTTTTGTTTTTGGAGGGGGTATGACAGAATCGCAGAAGTGATCATCATTTCTCATCATACTAATGTAACTACTTTTTATGATCCAAATATGTAGAATCTTGTAAAGCTCTAGCTTGGGTTGAAAGTGTTTTCAACCCCAGTTAACATCTGAAGTACTCTTTCCTTTCGTAATCAAACTGTAAATTTTCACAATTTCGACTGCATGCAAATCATTGATCGGCCGAGAAACTACCGTCGCCAACAACGAGTATACATCAAACGATTATTCCACAAGAACTTCCGCAGAGCAGGCCCAGCATTAGAACGTGTTTGTTAAGTTAAGTCATTACACGAAATTTTTAGCCTTATCGTTCTCTATTACCCCTAGTCATCCATATAAGAACGGTGCAAACCTGGTGATATTTGTACAAGTGATTAAACAGTTTATGTACAGTATTGGCATCTCCCTTGGGTAGGCTTTGATTATGTGTGATCTCAGTATCCAAATGAGCAGCCCTGTCAGACAACGGTCTCTCGCCGTTTCTATCACTTTCGCAAAATGATCCTTACCAAGTTATCAATAAAGTTTTCCAATGGTATTGTCGTGTTCTTGACCTTATTACTTTTCAAGCTGAAATAAGTACGTTGATAAAATGAAGTGAATTACCACCGTGACTGACCAATGGTCGAAATCATCATTTGAATAATTCACCAAGTAAACTCATCATAGGCGTAGAAAGCTTTTTTTGGGGGGGGGGGCTGAACCTTGTTTCGGATCGTCGTCCTGGGAGAGGGGTCTAAGGGGAAGGGTGTCCCCTCCCTTTTGGAAAATTTTGAGGTATTTGAGGGTCCTCAGATGCAATTTGGTGAAACATTTTGGACAAACGTGAAGGAAAATTACTGCAAATTTTTGACATTTCTTACAGAAAAGACAAATAAGGGGTTTTTGCCCTTGGATCTTGAGGGAAGCATACTTCAGCCCCCCACATTTTTTTACTGGGGATAACCCCCCACACACATTTTTTTTACTGGGGATAACCCCCCCCCCGCCTCCTACGCCCTTGGAACTCATACTAAAATAGTCCAGGTTATGCTCCATACAAATCTAGCTCAACCTTGCATTTTGGCATACACAATGTTTTACAACGGTTTTTGTCATTTTTAAGTGTTGATTCTAAATCCGGTGGGTGCCAGTTTCTAACTATTGAGCATTTTCAAATGGCCGCCAAAATGCACTGTTTGATAGGTATACCCTCTCTTGGTGTAATCAAATTCTAAAAATATTCAGCCAAATCATATTTGGAAGTGCAGAGTATTTAAAAAGAGTACTTTCAATTAAATATTTAGTGGTCTGGTTTGGTGTATATGACATTATAGCGTGTTTATCGCCTTACCATTGATGTCTTAATATCCACTTTTCTTTTCTGATAAAATGTGCTTTAGGCGGTTAATTTTCACATGGAAGTAACGGTCAGGTAAACAAATATAGTCAGTTATGCTCAAGGGTGACTCTTTATCTCTACAGTAACGTAGCTCTTTAAATGAGCCTGAATCACCCTCATGTTAACACCTTGAGACCTTACGTAACGGGCAAACACATAGACTATGTACTCAGATGCCTTTCACAAAACCAGACGATTAATATTAGTCTAGGCTACAAGCCACATAGCCTTGTTTTGTACATATCTAATATTTTCAAGGGTTTCTTGTCAACTTTTTGGTGCTAATTTCAAATGGGATTAAAAGTTACCTTTTTCTGAACAGTGGCGTAACCAGGATTTCTCTCACGGGGGCCATGCAGTATGTTGTGTGATTACCGTCACAGGGGAGGGGTCTAAGGGGAGGGGGTGTCCCCTCACCTTTGAAAATTTTTGAAAAATTAGGTGTCCTTACATGAAATCTGGTGCCACATGTGCTACCTTTTGAAGTAAAATTTGTGTTAAAAAATTTAGCATTTTTAGGACTAAAACAGATATATCGCATCAGTGGGGTTGGACCATTCACCAATGAGGTGTCCCCCTCTTCTTTGAAAAATTTTGAAAAATTTGATGTCCTCACATGCAATCTGGTGCTACATATGCTACCTTCAAAGTAAAATTTGTGTTTAAAAATTAACGTATTTTTAGGAACTGTAACAAAAATAAATCAACATCGGTGAGATTGGACCATGGCCCAATGGGGTGTCCCCCTGCCCTTTGAAAAATTTTGAAAAATTAGGTGACCTTATATGCAAGATGATGCCATATATGCTACCTTCTGTAAAACTTGTGTTAAAAAATTAACGTGTTTTTACGACTTAAAAATGCATTAGTGAGAGGGGGCATGGCCCAATGCCCCACTAAATACTCCATGCTTCTGAACGCTTTCAGTCAACTCATACTTGTATGTGAAAAGTACATGTAAATAATACTTGCATGTATTATTCTGCCAACTGGTTGCATAAAATTTACGTACCAACGTGTGAAGGATCATCCCAAACGGCCGCCAAAATCATCACTGATACAATGCACTCAGTTTATTGCTTAACCAGGTATTAACATGGCACAGAGAGAAATGACTTTCTTCATTATTTTCCTTTTCAGTCTCACCAGTTTACTCTCGAAGAAGGGTTACTTCGCCAAAACATTATAGTAGGGCAGATAAGTGGAAAAATCATTCACTTCCGGAAAGAAGCACCAAAATTTGATAGATTGTACCTCTTGGGTCTGTATTTTGAAAAATACCATTAGCCACGTGAATTTCAAAATGGCCGCCATTTTTCAAGATGGCCGCCATTTTTGCCAAAGAATAATATAGTTTGCCAGTTTAGATTTTCACTTCCCAGGTTGATTTTATTAATTCTGGAGTCAAATAATAGGTTTTAGACTACAGATAACTCAAATTTAAAAAGTAAAAACCTTGTTTTGGCGGTATTCAGGTCAACCAAGATGTCGAAAAAGCAAAATGGCCGCCAAACTGAACGAAATATTTCAAAAAATTGGCTAAAACATTGTCAATTTCCACAATCCCCAATCAAAATGATGTAAATTAATGTTTTATAATTAAGACTAAATTTTAAAATCCTTGGCACAAGAGTACTGGAAAGCCAATATGGCAGAAAAGCACCGAAGAAGTACAAACAATACAGTAAAAATTCCATTAACAAATAAGAAAATAGTTACAAAAAATGCAAAAAACTCAGAAAATAGTCGTTAAAAATATATTTCGAATAGAAACCCTAAATATCTTTACAGCAGATTGTACATAAAATTCAAAGCATGATTTCTATACTGACTTCAAAGTAACCAAGATGGTGGAAATAACAAAATGGCCGCTAGTATAACGATAATAATGTATAAAAATAATATGAGAAATAATCATTTAAAATACTTTTGATACAGTTGCCCTTAATATCTGACCATGTTTCATGACAAATCATCCAAAAGATTTTTTTTTAAAATACTCCTTTTGGATTCAGGTCAACCAATATGGCGGAAAAAGCAAAAAGGCCGCCAATGCAATAATTATGCCAATATATTATAAAAGTAGGAAAAATAATTATTAAAAAATACTTTATACACAGGTAAACCTAATATGTGCCCCTATTCTATTGTAAATATTTAAAAGGTATTTTTCTGGACATTTTTTGCAGGATCTGGGTCAATCAAGATGACGGAAATAGTAAAATGGCCGCTAATGTTAAAGTTTCAATAAATTATAATAATACAGAAAATATTCCTGAAAAATATATTTGTGGCAATTCGCTCTTTATATTTAGCCATGTTTTGAGCCAAATATATCAAACATATTTTTTAAAATATTTTTGTTGGAATTCAAGTCAACCAAGATGGCGGAAGAAGCAAACTTGCCGCCGAGTGGTATAATTACAATTATATTAATAAGGAAATTAATCTGTAAAAAATATTTTTACCACATTTAAACCCAAATTCTGGCCATAATCTGTACTAAATATTCAGAAAGTATTTTTCTGGATATGTTTTACAGGTTTCAGGTAAACCAAGGTGGCACGACTAACAAAATGTTCGTCCATATAATTATTACATAATTACGGTACATTGAAATGATGATGAAAATATTTATGAAAAATATGTTTGTCACACTTGCTCTTAATATATGGCCATATTTTATGCCAAATAATATAATACCATTTTTAGATCATTTTTTGGAATTCAGATCAACCAAGATGGCGGAAAAAGCAAAATGGCCGCACATTGCTATAGATACAATATAGCACAATAATTAAGAAAATAATCCTTAAGAATATTGTCAACATATTCAAACCTACAGTAAGTCCATATTCTGTAATAAATATTAAGAAAGTAGTTTTCTGGACATATTTTGCAGGATCCAGGTCAACCAAGATGGCGGAAATAGCACAATGGCAACTCATACAATTAAGATAATTATAATTAAGATAATTATATGATAGGCCACTTTGCTTTTTCTGCCCTTTTGGTTGACCTGGAACCTGTAAAACATGTCCAAAAAATACCTTTTGAATATCTATTACAGATTATGGCCAGACTTTAGGTTTAAATGTGTTCATAATATTTTTACGGATTATTTTCCTTTTTAATATAAAATACTGTAATTATACAAGTGGCGGTGATTTTGCTTCCTCCGCTATCTTGGTAGTAGTAGAGAGATAGTAAAAACACACCCCTCATAAGGCCGATCGGCCTTAGGCGCCCATGTTCGGCCTTAGGTCGCCCAGGTTCGGCCTCCCGTTTGGTGTGAGGCCTCATTGGAGGCCTCCGCGCGCGTGTGTGTGTATATGTGGTGAAGGCCTCCCATATTAGTCGAAGTGGTGCAAAGCGGGTAGTTTTTTTTTTTGTCATAGTTTATTTTTAGGTATGACCAAACATGTCTTAACATGTAATAGTGGTGTCATCGTTTGAAATATTGCGTTAGAGCTGTACCAGGCTAATTTTAGGCACAAAACGTGTCGTGACTGGACTGCATGACATCATCGCTACTTTTAGGAGAGGAGACCCTATAAAAGATGCAATTTTCTTGACCAAGATATTCATTTCGACTTTGCAATTATCTCGAGAAGAAGCAGTAAATAAACTAACCATGGAAGACAACCAGATATTTCCAGAAGTACCAGACGAGTTGTACAATGCTGGCTGGCGTGTACATTACAATGTGGAAGACAACAAACAATACTTTGTGAACGAACAAACGAAAATGCGTTCCGATACACTTCCTACCGTGGTGAAGAGTCCGTCAACCAACCTAACGCTATTTGAAAACGCAAATATCGATTTGACAGAAGTGTTCGTCCCCTCCTTTTACACTGAAGCAAAGGAGTCCGAAAGAAATCTTGCAACAACATTTGGACAGACACCGAACGAGGAAAAGCCCATCGAGAAAGGGGCAGCGCTGGGCAAACTGTACCAGAAGCTTATGGAGGAGTCCACCACCAGATTTCCACTGGGAGGTAAGCGCCACGTTGTCGTAAAGCAATATCGAGGAGTACCTTACATTAATATCAGAGAATACTTTGGTGGGGAAACCAAAGATAGATTGATCGCGGGGAAGAAAGGTATCAATTTACGAGTTGAAGAATGAAAGAAGCTGTATGCACAAGTTCATCGAATCAATGCCGCAGTGAACAAGTTAACTTAGACTGATTATTCTTTGTCTCGTTCAGTTTGCAGCGGTGAAATCAAAATCTCAAACACTGCCAGGGAAATGGTGGCCTACATATTTGCTTTGATGATGGACAGAGTGGCATATACATATTTGAAACAAAACTGCGAGGGTTGTGACATGGGATGGCCTTCTCAGCATTTGGTGAAAGACGAATGGGTCATTGATGCCGTAAGGGATTATTTGCTAAAAAGTGTAGAAATTGACTCCGTCCGGGCCGTGATGCAACAACTACGAATGAGTTGGTCTCAGTCGCCGGAAATGGCAGTCGACGCTATGGAAAAGACGAATATCAACGACATCATCAAGGGGCACCTCGAAGATGAGTTTATTCCACGTTGGATGGGGGCAGTCGATTATTCCTCTGTTGAATTGAACTATACATTAAAATATTGAACTTTCCTCGAATTTATACCGTGGTGGATGGGTGGCAGTCGATTATTCTTCGTCTGTCGAATTTGAGCTATATACGTAGTATACTATAACATGTTATACTATACAACTGTGTCGTATGAGAGGGAGAGAGGGGAGGGAAAATCGAATAAAAACACGATTGAAAAACCACACAATGACTTGTTTGAATATTTTTTTTTTGTCTTTCCTTTATTAATACCATAACGTTAATCCATCACCGTTATCGCTTACTAAAACCACCACCATAGCATTTATGACAACCTACAGTCATAGAGTAAATAGATATATAGCTAGATTCCCATCTTTCTAATTATATGTTTGCTTTCAAATCCCCTGTCCTCTTCCTTTTTGCCATCTGGCCGTCGACACTTGAGCGTTGAAGGAGTGGTCGTAAATAGGTTCATCCACACGCGGAAAATTTTTCTCGATAAAGGCATGCACGAGTTGGTCGTTGACTTCCCGGTCGGGGGTAAACCAAGATGTAATCTCCTCTAAAGTCCATCCTCGGCTTTTATGCAGGAGAAAATAGACAGCGTACTGACCGCATACAGTTGAAAATAGTCCTTGTAGAGTGACTTTGCTGTATCTCTGACCGACGCAGACACGATCCAAAAACGATGCAATGTCGGGTATGACAGAGGGCGGTAGACCATAAGAGTCAAAGTACTCTCCGATGCGATGTTTGGAAATGAAAATGGCTACCCAGTGTGATCCAGGGAGGTGCCCCTGTTCCGTGTTGACAACTATCGCACAAGGAAAGGTCGGGTTAAAACGAAGCAAACCGTCCGAAGGAAACACGCCCTGAAAGTAGAGTTTGGAAAATGCGTCTGAACGCAAAAGGTGCGTGATCTGGTGACTATCCATTCCTGACTGATCAGCTGGTGTAATCGAATACTACGTTGCGTGATCTGTCAATTTCTATGATATTGTCCATTTCGGCATACACGATCACGTTGACGGTGGTAGGCAAAGGCTGTTGAAATTGCATTTCCATGCGAAGGTTTCCTTACTTTACGAGGTTATAATGCCCACCAGAAGATAAATCGGGAGTCAGATCAAAGGCATACCGTGTGTAACCTCCGGGATAATCCTTGCGACTGATATCATTTCCCTCGTCTTGGTTCATTTTATTGGTTCCAGAGAATAATGTGTGGTAGGCCCTGATGTAGTTGCCACTGCCGTCCGGCGTAAATGTTGTTTTCAGAGGCTTATAAGGGATTTGTTTACCATCCATATACACGGGCTAAAAAGTTAGCTCCAAAATGGTCAAAAGTTGAAAGAATTTTGCTGATACGAACCATTAAAGGCGGTATTTTGTACGCATCTTACGATGAGCCGCTCAGGTAGTTGATCCAAGAAGATGTGATCTTGCACGAATGACATGTTTCCCGTCGGGACCGAAAACACTTTTGTCACCACCCGTCTGATCGGGTACTTTGCGGTGGCTTTCTCTAGCGCACGAGCGTAAGCAAGGGTCACTCCGGGATTAAGTTTGACTTTCCTGACAAACAAGGACGCTTCCTTGACCACGACCTTGTACTCGACGTCGGCGTCATCCGACATGAGGCAAAACGTGTCTTTGCTCCTGATGAATTTGAGTTTCATGTCGACACCGTTCAGCAAATACTTGCTTTGAAAAAAGATGTCACTGTGAACAGGCCCGAGCATGTCGACCATCTTGCTACCTTTGGTAAGGGCATATCTCTTGTGTAAACCGTGGTTTACGGCGTCTCCGGCTGCCGTAGGGTCGCGTCGATCCATGCGACCAGCCGTGTCCTTATAGAAGAGGGCCGAAGTAAGATGAGAGTGTTTGGCATCCGGACCGTAACATAACAGCGTTTCCATCAATGCGCGGTACGGATAAGTAGGGGTAGAAGTAGAAACAAGTCGCTCGTTGAGGCTGACGTCAATTTGACTAAACATAGAGTGTAAAAAGAGGTTGACTGGAGCAACCTTTGCATCAGCGGGTATGTCGCTCCCATCTGCCAACGTGATCATAGCTTTCACATAGAGTTGCGTCTGAGCCAAATCCACGTATTCTTCCGAAGATCCCGACACGTGAAATTCGATGGGTCCACTGTCAGTTATGTTAGCGATGGGGTGGCATTCTATCCATTGTCCTTTCTCTATACTCTTTTGCATGGGCGGTACCGTAAACAAATCCAACTCGGACTTTGTGCATTCGCACGAGGCCCCGTGTAACAGTGACATAATGGATAACAGATTAATCAAAAATATCTAGAGATCTTTTCGCTCTCTTGGCTGGGTTGGTTCTGGTGGTTGGCGGGGACTGCTTACGCTTTTTATAGCTTCCTCTGGAAGCCGCCCCCACGCTGATGATGGCTTTTTGAGCAACTCTGTTCCCGGCAGCCAATCCTCTCTGTTTCACCGAAGTCTTAAGAGATCTGCCGTGGAGCACATCCCCTGCAATGTCCATACTCGTCCGTAGGGCTTCTTTCCCCAGAGCCTTGGCACCTTTTTTGAGAAGAGGTACAGCCGTCCGAAACAAACCGCCGAGTATATTGCCAAGTCCGTATCCTCTCTGAGCTCTACCCCCTTGAAACACTGGAACACCGTGACCGGTTTGTTTGAGATAATAGTGTTCGTAATCACGTAGATCACTACAAAACTCGCATCGATGACGATGGTGAGGCATGTTTAAACGAAGTGAGAAGCTCTCTTGAGACAAAAATGAAGTGTCACGATGACGTTACCGCGTGCGAATGGCACTTTGCGCCCGACGCTATCCCTTATATCGATTTCGATGGTGTCGAAGTATTTTTGCTTGACAGGCTGATAATGAATGTTGGTGAAGATCATACTGACGTCTTCTCCGTACTTTTGTTTAACGTTAACCACGCGTAGGAGAGGTACCCTGGTGTGACCGACCGCGCGAGGCTCCACAATATCACAGTACACGTACAGATTATGAGGTTGTCTGAGATCTATTGGACGGTCTAATGTTATACTCTGAGTCACGGTCGGTGCCTCCGCCTGAAAACCCAGCATATCAGCTAGCCTCCCTTTGAACCTGACTTGGGCACCCTCTTCGAGTTGAATTTCCAATTTTCTGGTTTTGTCGTGGTAGACGTATTTGATCCGTTCGAGGTAATTCGTTTCCAAGAGTTCGAAAATGTCTTTCATACTCCCGTAATGCCCGGGCTGAATTTGTTTACGCCACCACTGGTGACCACCGTTCACCGTGTATGAATATTCACACTCCTCGTCCACGTTGTACCACTGGTGAGGATAAATAATCTCGGCGAGACCTACTTCCCATTGTCCTTTCAAAGAGATGGGTTGTGCTAATTTTACGCGATAACGAGTGACGGTGTTGTCTGGATACAAAAGCGGGGAACTATTGCTGGGTAAAGTCACGTAAAACGAATGTGCCATGTCTCTCTTTGCCGTAAACGTTTAGCAAATGAAGGGTTCATTCACATCTTACATATTTTTATAAGTGTAGACTTCAGTAACCCAACTGTTAAACTTGGAGGGATAACCTTTCCACTTTACGAAATATTCTTTGCGACCGTTTCGTGTCCGACGACATATGATCTTTTCGATGCGATAAGTTTGGTCTTCTTTGGATACTTTTTGCATTTCCTGCTCGTAAAAGGTGCCTTCGATCATTTCTCCGTCATAGTCTTTAAGTCGGTACACGGGAGGTACGCGTTGTATTCTACGGGCCACCGTGAACACTTCATCAGTCCATTGGGGTAGATAACCTTTGCGAAAAGGACGGGTGGCCATACTGATGCGTACGGTGTCACCCAGTGCAAATTTAAATCCTCGTTCTGCCACGGCTACATCTCCGTAGAGTCTCTGCCATACTTTTTTTTGACAATATTCATTCACATCCTTTGGGGCCATACCGATACTGCGATGCTCGGTCCTGTTGTATCCGTCGAGGAATTTTTGCAGCACGTCCGAATAACGCCGAGTGCCATTGGCCGTAAAGTAGCGCCACATTTTTGTTTTGAGGGTGCGATTAAATCTTTCTACAACCGAAGCTTTGGTTTCGTTGTTTGTCGTAAAAAAGCGAATCTTCTCGTCGAGAAGAAACTTTTGAAAGGGTTTATTCAAAAATTCTTTGCGTTTGTCGGTTTGTAATGCCTGAGGTTTTCTGTTCTGCTCATGTAATATGCTCCGAAATGCACGAATGACACTTCTAGCAGTTTTGTCTTTCAATGCTCTAGCCAAGGCGAATTTAGACAAAATATCGATGCAAGTCAAAATGTAACGGTATCCCTTGTTTTGTTTGGCAAATGAAGAAACATCTACCAAATCTGCCTGCCACTGACTGTCAATACCCGATACAATCACCGTATTGCGTTGAAATGTTTTTCTCAGAGGTTTGTGCAGAGTATAAGCATATCGCCCCTGCAACCACTCTGTAATCTTTTTGACGCTAATGTTTCGTTTATCCTGTTTTGCTGCCCGCTTTATCGCTCCTACTCCTCCAAAGGCGGCGGGATGAGAAGGATCGTAGTACACATTGTTTAGGTACGTTTCCATCGGGGACATCCGGAGCACGTAGAGAACCCCCATAGCAGACAGAGAGACACAAAAATTTGCGTAATGAAATGTTCAACGACAAACCGTTCTTTGGGAGACAATCCATTGTGTAGCGCCTACAGCGAACTGAAGCTATTCAGTGTTGTGCAAATGTATTTAATACTTTTCCCAGGTTTTCATTGTTTTTCGACTTTTTTGAACGGAACGGTCTGAGCGTTTCTTAGTAGGTAAGTGATAAGCGGCGGCGTACAACGTTTGGTCGCCATTTTCATTATCATCCGAGATCTCTCCAAATAGAGGTCGCCCTCTCGCCCCTCGAGGAGAGTCGTTCACATCCATCCAACGATTCACCTCTTTCCAACGGTCGGGGTTACCAATAAGTTCTCGGGGAGTGTTAATTCGAGCTAAAGCTTTGGTAAATTCATCCATGCCGACGGGTGTGGAGCTTTTCCTTTTACGCATCATATCATTCAGCAAGTCTACGATATGGGAACCTTTGATAGTGCGGTCATCCACGACCAACTCTCCTCTGTCGGTCCAATATAGGCCGCTGTCACTGGAGGCTATTTTTCCGAGTAATTGCGTCGCCTTAAGGCCGGTTCATACTCTCTAATTTCTCGCGCGATATAGCGATCAATAACCATATATGGTCAAAATACCTTTGCCGCCAGTTCGATTCACGGTCATCGCTTGGAGTTGAACATTGTTCAGCTTTTCTCGCAAGCTCTCGAGATATCGCAAAGAAACGGCTTCTGATTGGCTGCTTGGTAGGTGAACGACCTTTTGAAACGAGCTCACGATCCTATTCGACAACAATGGCGGACCTTTTCAGATACCGGCTCATTACATGTATTCGGGTTCCGTGCGACTATCGGCGGCCTGATAGTGACAGTGAGAGTTGTCGGAAAGGAGCGAAACAGTTATTGCTTCCCACGAATTAAGACATAAAGGTTAGTAAGGCAGGATTTTCTTGTATTCCCTAAAATTATCACGGTAATCAATAGTGTACTTTGTTGTAGAGCCGATCAAATCGCATACACATATATGTACTGTACTTGGCCTTTGCGTAGGCAGGTATTGGGAGACTGTGCATTGCATGGTAGTACTGCGAAAGTTGAGCTATGCGAGAAAACTGAAGTATGAATCAATTTTACATCGGCATATCGAGACCCAGCTAACATCCTTAAACACAGCTTTATCGCGCTATAATGGAGTATGAACCGGCCTTTACTCTTGAAAGCGCGGGGGACGCTCTCTATGACGTCACGTTCTATGGCCCGTGTTTGTGATGTATCTTTGGGCTGCGCGTCGGATTTTGTACCCGGTATTACTCTTATTTGGGGTAGCTCGTCCTCTTTGGCATGGTACACGGTGTAACGTTGCAAGATCTCAGAATAGCGTTTCATTTTGGTGGTGTCGTCTAGGTGAGGGTCATTCAGTACAGAGGATAACTGCTCTTCAAGTTCTCGGACTTTGGTCTTTTCCAGCGGTTGAGGTCGACTGTCGTTTGCGCGATCTAAAACCTCCGGGGACACCAACACGAGTTTTTTGGTGTGTTCCATCTCTAACGACGTGCGAATAAGGCGCTACCGAGGGCGCCAATCAGTGGAGGTAACAGGGCCGCCAAGAAGGAACCCCCTCTCTGTAGTAATAATTTTCTTTTAGACGGGGTGGAAACGCGTTTGTTGGCCAAGGTTCTTAATGTATTGCGATGCTTGCGGCAATTTTTTTTCTGTAATCTGTTCACCTGTACGTTGCCTTTCAAAGTGTTTACAGCGCCCTCACACAGACAATGGATCAAGTCTTTGGATGCTCCGCTTATGATACTCTGCCTTTGTTTAGGAGACCCATTGGCTCGCACTTGTAAATACGGACCGTGTTTACGCCAGCGCTGCATGATGACAGACTGATCATAAAACCAGTTTACCTCTCCTTTTATCTACTTTTTGACGTAAGCGTATTGCACTTCACCTGGAAATATCTGAGTTCTCAGACGAAACTCTTCGGGAGTATTGCTTTTAAGATCAATGAAAAGATAACCGTAAGGTTTATGCGTGGCGTCTTTATAAGCCTCTTGTAAATGTTTGGGTTTTTCTGGGAACATTTGACGCGCCAGATATGAAATTTGAGAAGCGTCCCTGGGATTTTTGAATAACACCAAATAATGAGAATTTAGACTGATGGTTTGACTTTCACGGCCTCGGTGGAACAGATTTTGACTGACTAAGATGACAGACAGGTTTTTGCGATGGGAACCTTTCGTGAAGAGATTACTTATTTTGTGATCATTGGCTGTTTCGCTATCAAATCGTCGAGTATGATAAGGTTTCTTTTAGACTTGTCCAAGTAATCGTCGAATAATGGGGGAAGCCCTCTATAAAGGTCACAGTATCACCTAACATGTCTGCGAGTTGGTCATACAGAGGCTGATACTCCCCGTAAAACCACAGGATGACTTGGGCGGGTCTCTAATTAATTCCCCTGCATGGGATAATAACTGCTTTAAGAAGGCTGTTTTTCCAAACTGAGTGGGTCCCGCTATCACGCAAGTAAAGGGATGTTGCAACCTCGGGTCCATGGTAAAGATTGATTCTAAGACTAATGGGGTGGGCTGTTTATATCATTAAAGACTGATTCTAAGACTAATGGGGAAGGGGGGCTGTTTATATTGTTAAAGTCTAATTCTAAGGCTAATACGGGGACTGTTTATATCGTTACAGTCTTATTCTAAGGCTAATAGGGGGACTGTTTATATCGTTACAGTCTTATTCTAAGGCTAATAGGGGGATTTTTTATACACTCTCTAAAACACAGAGACACGCAATAACGACCCTCAAACACGACAATAAATCGGTCACACGTTTATTATATGACAATACCGCCACCATTCCCTCCACCTAGTAAAAAAAAAAAATGGGTACACGTTTGTTTTATTTCGGTACCAGTATGAAACATTATACTTTAAAAATATAAAATAACGCGATAAAGCAAAGAGTTATACATCTAAAGGACGCGTAGACACTCCATCCTCGTTTACTTTACGCTTAATATACAAATACGAAAGTGCAGTTTTCTCTTGGATATAAGTCTGCATTTGATTTTGCCACAACCTAAACCCCATGTTTTGTGCTTCCACCGAAGAACAAGTCCTAAGCACTTTCAAATAATTGTCCTTTGTTAAATGCGTGGATCGATTATACACACCTTTGCAACTCACTTTCTCTTTCTCCGAGCCGAAGCAGTAGTAGCATTCACTATTGAGAGCTACAATCCCATTGCCTTCACACTCCAACTTAAACAAACCCGGGGTGCGTTTATCGTACTGTTTGTGTTCGTCGGTATCTGTACGGGGAAACCACAAGTGTTTTTCTAAGTCAAAGGCAGTGCGCATGTCTGGCTTGATGACGTCGTCCAATGAGTCACCGGAGATGGCTAAATAAGCCGAGTCTGTGTCCATTTCACAATACTCAAAGTCCGCGGTGCTAACAAATTTGACCATAAAATCGTAATAAAATTCTAACATTATGAGTTTCGCATACTGGTAAACGAAAAAAACTTAGGCTTTTGTTAGGCTTTTGAAGAAGGGGTCGTTGACCAGCTGGAACACTTTATCATCTGTACATTGTACGTTTAGATGGCGCTCTTTGTTGGTTACCGTTTTCCCATAGGCCGAATTACCGATCAATTTCATCGTGTCTGCAATAATACTTTTGGACGTGTCCTTGTCCCCCTCCCGCCGGGCGTTGCTGACCTCCTCTCCAAACTGTTTGAATACTGCCTTAGGGAGAAAATGTACAATTTGATAATTTTTAGTGACCACCAACCCGTGTTTAAGATACCATCGCAGCAGAGGAGTAGCGAGTACAATCTTGGTGCCGCGCATGCTGCCTATCAACGTTCGGCGGGGCTGAGGCAATGCATTGTGTTTGCGAGCGTACTGAGTCATGTGATCTCCTATGTCTTCTACCCCTACTTCTATGTTTTTAAAGATTGGAGGCATTTCGGCAAAGTGGGGTTTTAAGTGGTCGGGAACGGTAATGTCGCACTCTACCACACCAAAAATTTCTCCGGATGCGATGTGATGTAGGACTTCTTGCTCCGTCATCTTAAATTTTTCTTGACAAGGGTAGGGGAATAAATCTTTTAAAAATTGTCTAATCTCAGGTGATTTCCGTCGTTCGCTTCGCCATTCACACTCCCAGATTTCTTCAAATTCAAACCCAAGCGACTTTAGATATTCAGTAATAGCTTGAGTTTCTTCAAACAATTCGGTCAGAGGTTTGTCTCTCTTTTCGTTGTGTGTTTTTCCCTCGTTAAACTTACAGGGGTGACCGTGCCAGTAACAACCCTGGAACTGAAAAATGATGGGTTTGCCGCCCTCACCCCCACTTGCGCTAAAACCATCGACCGGTAATTGTCGACCGCCTACCCTGACCTCTTTCCCATTGAGCGCGTGCTTAATCGTAATGCCCCGTTTCTTGGCTTCCCATTCCAACTACCCCACAGCCGTCTTTTGTAGATTGTGAGTAAACTCCCTTTGAAATCCCGTGGCCTCTTTGCGCCTTAAGGTAATTCCGGTGGGCATATCCTGCATGACAGCCCATAGATAGAGTGCGTTCGCGTCGAAACCTAAAATCTTTTGGCACATTTTACCATTTCTTATTCTAGACCCTCTCCTGATGCCGATGAAAGATGATGGAAGGTCCCCCTACGATATTATCTTTGAATAAGTAGTACAAGTCTTTATCACGTTTGGGAAAAAGACAAAACACATCTTCTTTGATATCTTTGAACAAATACCTAAGGGTTAAACCTGGAACGGGTAGACCTTGTTTGAACATGTCAATATTTTTGGCCCGATAAAAATCAAACATTTTGTCCAAGGCTTCTAGAAAGGGTACCACGTCTTTGTTATTATACCATTATACTAAAAAATCTTGAAATCTTTGCATGCGTTGCTCTTTCCACACTTCTTGACAGTATCGGTACTCTTCGTCAGTCAAGTCGGTACCTTTGAGTGTGTTATGAAAAGAACCTTTGGACGGAAGGGAAGTCTCCTCTAATTTTGACAAGCTATCCATCCAGTCGTATGGGAAAAAGCCTTTCTGTTCTTGACATTTGTACGCTTTCAAAAATTGACTATAACTACACCCTGGAGCCAGATAATTTTTGATGTCTAAAAATTTTAACCATTTAGTGGATATGCATAAGTAGTCGCTACAGCGTTTGATAATTTGACTGATAGCAGGTTGACTGTCATCTTCATCATCCTTATTTTTTCCAGACTACTGTACAGGAGTCCTTTCATGACATTAATGTCATATTTACCAGAATTAAATCCTATTACGGGAATTTGTCTGCAGTAATTTAGAAGTGAACCTAACAGCGGCCTCAAAACTTTCTTTACGTAATTACTATCTTCGCAGTCATTGTCATCACCCGATTTGGACCCCTCTGAGTCGTCCTCCAGCGGTCGGCAGTCTTTGATCGTGTCCTTTATACTCTGGAGAGCATTCGAAATGGGCCCGCCCTCTGACATAAGTTCGCAAGCAGCTTGACTGATTTCGATCATGTAGGTCACAAAGTTATCGACCAGTTGGGAGTCGTCACCTTCAGAAATAAAACTTTGGGGGTGTTTGTATCCCGGTACGTTCGAACACACGCTAATACCGAGCAATTTGTGTAATTTAATTTTGCACTTTTCGAGGGAATGACATCCTCTTTATCAAGATACGCCCTCGATGTCGTAGGTTATTCTATACGGATAAAAACGATCTCTAGGATTGACTACAATACCTACTGCTTCTAATCTATCGAATACGGAAGATGACAATTGATATACGCCTCCAGGAAATTGGGGTGCTTGACATGCATTTTACAATGTGGAATGTGCGTTTGCAATAGTCGATTTTGCTTAAACAAGCGTCTACACCTTGAACAGCTAAACGTGTGGGCATAATGATTCATATCTTTAATGTAACTAAAATGACCTTCGTAATAATTGAGATACATGCTATCCTGAAACCGACAAGGGGAACGGCGAAGTAATTTGGCAACGGTTTGAGAGGAAAGAGCTTGATCTTCATTCTCATCATGAGATGCGTTCGGTTCTAATTCATACACGTAAATGTTACACTGAAAACATTTTTCAACGTCACCTAACTGTTGAAAGGAAACCCCTTTGAACGTTCTCACCCCGTCCCTGCCTCCTATACTAGTTTGATACCTGGCAAATAAAGCTTTGGGTGATTCTTCACAATGGCTATGTACCCCGATTTCAAATGGTGAGCTAAGCACCTAAATAAACACAAATTATCTTTAAACAAAACGCCTGTTTGGGGGTCACACGTCATAGCTACAACGTGATGATTTTCCTTTATGTACTTGGGGAAATTGATTCGTGGTGCACCGACCAAGGGAAAGTCGCCTAACTTATTAACGTAGATACTCACATTGGTTACGTACTCGAGTACCCATGCAGAATTCTCCCTCTCGCGTGTTACCAGTTCTCCGTTATCACTAGTCTTAAATCGTTGCGCAACGTCAATGATGTCTTGACGGGTACCTATCACGTAAGGCCGTTCAAAGAGTCTATGATTATTGTGAGGCGTTAAAATATCTCAGTTCCCCATTCACCCTATGTCGCAACATAAAACCAAAAGACATGTTCAGCTTAAATTGAACTCTTTGATCGTTATACACCCCTAATAATAAGCGACCCATCGTTTCCCCGTCCAGTTCATTAAGTTAACCTAAAATTATATACGTCTTGTACCCGGTTATGTCGGCGATGATGAGTTCTGATGGCCCCCCAGTTTTTCTCGTACATGTCACACATCATATCCCGCATCTCTCGGCGCACCTCCTCCGTGATAGCTATGGGATCTTCTTTGAGCACGTCATTCTCCCTATTATCCTCCCCGCCACCGATCTCCAATCCACGGTCTTCTACAACCGACCGATTTGCTTCCACAGACTCGATTCGGGACTAACAGGGAAAAAATAAATAAATAAAATTATAGAAAAAATTACTTTGGTCAGAGAAACAGTATGTCGCTACCAAACCCTACTAGCATTGCCAGCACAGTAATAATAGAAATACAAAAACACTCACATTTTCTGATTCAGTGGAGCTCTCGTAGGGTGGACCTGTTGTGACAGTAGAGGACCCTGACTGTTCACCTGACGCGGGTTCACCCGACCGGTCTGGAACCTCTTCTAATCGTTGTCTTTTGGCCGCACATGATCCACCGGGCCGCATATGGTGCTTCAGGTTTGACTGAATTTTAAAGGTTTTCTGGCAACGTTCACAAGCGTGTTTCGGAGAACGTGCACCTCCGGAGATGTTGTTGTTTCATTTTGTTTCGATCGGCAAATCATTTGCCACACCCAAATTCGCACAGTACCTATGAAAAGAATAAAAAGGAAGTGGACAATAAACAAACGAGTAAAAACAAATAAATAAGAGACCTATCAAGTTTCAATACGTCAAGTGTAAGACGGTTTGCACGTTTACTCAGATATAGGCTAGGACTTTTTTTCAAAAAGCTTGTACACAATAAATATAAATAAAATAGACGACAGGTTCACAGCGAGGCCACTATAATTGACAAGTATGCAAGTGATAAACTAAGTTATGGAAATGGTAAATTGACTTTTAAATCATCACACGTATTCCTCATGCTTTGTCTATACACCAAGAATTTGATTCCTTACCCCTTTGCCTGGATTCGGATGACTTTCTCTGGCAGCGTTTTGTTCCTCCTCATCCTCACAAGATACATCGAATTCGTTTTCGGGGTTCCTTCTTTTACGCGCCACACCTTCGTCGCGTAACTTTGCTTCTTCTAGCTTTTCGGAAGTGGGGGAAAATTGGTTCGACTGGGAGGGTTCTCCAGCCATACCTCCTTCCTCACTACGTTCAGGTCGTTGCCGAGCAGCCCTATGAACAAAATATATAGTAAACTTATGATACACCTAAACTAAACACACGCACACAAAAAGAGTTCAAAACAAAAACAGAATGTCCAGACAAGCGTGTCAAAAGCATAAGGGGTGTTTACCTGAAAGTAACAATCCCAACCCGACAGCCCACGTTTGGTTTACAACAATTCAAATAAAAGTACTACTCACCATTTTTCTCGAAAAGCTGCTTGCTGTTTTTTGGCTCTTTCCAACCTTTCGACTCTATCCAGCGCTGCCATCATAAGCTCTTCTTCTTCGCTAGATAAATAATCCATAACGGATACACGTATATTCAACACTTATAAATGTTCACTGTTCGCCAGTCAATTCGATAATAGTCCACGGTGCAATCTGCAGTTCTATTTTAACTTTCGGGAAAGTCACTAGTTGTAGATTACTCAATGTAAGCCAGATACGGCGAATAGGCACAATTTGACCATGTCAAGGTTTCATCTGTTGATTTTGCTGGTTGCGACTTCCTTTGGTGACTAGAGTATTTGGCTGACCCTCGAGATCGGTTACGTCATCAAGATGTTTGCTAATAGTATACGAGGCAAAAGCTTATACTGTACTTATAGGAATGAATTCAACGCATAGTCCTTCTGCATTAACATTGTGTGTAAAAAAGTTTATACTGTAACTACAGCGTACACCGCCTTAATTCTATTATCTGTTGGTTTTGCTGGTTGCGACTTCCTTTGGTGCCTAGAGTAGTTGACTGACCTTCGAAATCGGTTACGTAATGAAGATGTTTGCTATTAGTATGCGAACCAAAAGCTAATACCGTAGCTATAGGAAGTCAGCGTACATACCTTCTGCATTAACATTGTGACGTGTTACGACGCGTTTTGTGCCTAAAATTAGCCTGGTACAGCTCTAACGCAATATTTCAAACGATGACACCACTATTACATGTTAAGACATGTTTGGTCATACCTAAAAATAAACTATGACAAAAAAAAAAAAAAAAAACCTACCCGCATTGCACCACTTCGACTAATATGGGAGGCCTTCACCACATATACACACACACGCGCGCGGAGGCCTGCAATGAGGCCTCACACCAAACGGGAGGCCCAACCTGGGCGGCCTAAGGCCGAACATGTGCGCCTAAGGCCGATCGGCCTTATGAGGGGTGTGTTTTTACTATCTCTCTACTACTCTTGGTTGACTGGAATTCCAACAAAAATGTTTTCAAAAATATGTTTGATATATTTGGCTCAAAATACGGCCAAATATAAAGAGCAATTGTCACTAATATGCTTTTTAAGGATTATTTTCCCTGTTATTTTCATTTATTGAAATTTTAACATTAACGGCCATTTTGCTATTTCCGCCATCTTGGTTGACCTGGATCCTACCCGAAAAATACTTTAAGAATATTTGCAATAGAATATGGGCACAGATTAGGTTTACCTGTGTATAAAGTATTTTTTAATGATTATTTTTTCTATTATTATAATATATTGACATAATTATTGCACTGGCAGCCATTTTGCTTTTCCGCCATATTGGTTGACCTGAATCCAAAAGAAACATTTTAAAAATCATTTTAGATTATTTGTCATGAAATATGGCCAGATGTTGGGGGCAACTTTGTCAAAAGTATTTTTAATGATTGTTTCTCATTATTTTTATACATTATGATAGTTATATTGGCGGCCATTTTGTTGTTTCCACCACATGCCAAGATGATTCCACAGAACTGACAGTCGTGAGAGTTGGCAATGAATAGGAAAAGTTTGGCAACGAATTGGGAAGATATGTCCTTCACTGCTACTTAATTTTATGGACTTCTCAAGGTTGACTGGTACTGGGTATATTATGGCACAGGGTTTTCTTCAAAAGTACACATTTGTCAATAATATTATTCTAAAAATCAGATTCTATGGAAAATTTACACCTTCCTCGAAATGATTTTTGTCAAATTCAAGCCCCCAGAACGTTAAAAATGATAGAAGAAAAGTAAGCAATAAATCACAACAGCTTGACAGCTGAGCGACAGCTGCTCAACAGCTATTAAACTTACTCCCTGCCGTCAAGAGAGTTAGCTCCACAGAATTCTGTGGTTAGCAACGACTTGGTAAATAAAATGGAATGTTTGTATAAAACGATCTGTAAGGTCAATAAAACTTAGTCAAGTGAGGGAGTGGGTGCAGCTAGGGAACACCTCGTTTATGAGCTCTGCTTTATGACTAGATAGATTTTAGGATGACGGGTATTTTATGGGATTGTACGACCGTGTCTTCTGTGGGATCAACTTCTCATGCATCTTGGATGGGCTGAGGTCTTGAATTACCTATCAGAAACCATGCGTTGAATTTTATTGGCAAACACTGAATAACGATATTTAGGATTTTCAATTGAAATATACTTTGATATATTGTTTTTTGTGAATTTTTGTATTTTTGTTTGAATTTTTTTCTTATTTCGGGGAGTTTTCACTTTATTGTTTTTACTCTTTCGGCCATATTGGCTGGCAAGTACTCTTGTGCCAAGGATTGTAAAACGCAGTCTTAATTGCAATATATTAATTTACATCATTATGGATTGGGATCGTGGAAATTTACACTGTTTTTTAGACAATTTTTGGAAATATTTCATTCATTTTGGCAGCCATTTTGTTTTTCCGCCATCTTGACTGACCTGAGTCGGGCTAAAACAGTCCCAAAAAATTAATATTGGAAGTTTTGTCAAAAATATGACCAAATTTTAAGATTAGATGTCTCAAAAATATTTTTAGGAATATTTTCCGCACAAAATTGTGTCTTATACAAACGGAAAATGGTGGCCATTTTGAAAAATCGGCCGCCATTTTGAATTTTGAGTGGCTAACGGGGTTTTTTTTTTTCAAAAAAGCAATCCCTAAGGAGCATGTATGCAAATTTTGATGCTTCTTTCCAATTGTGAACGATTTTACCAAAAAATGCATTTATCTGCCCTACAATTAAAACTTTTAAGCGTTATGGGTGCTGCATCGTTTGAAAATATGAAAGTTTGGCTGAACAAATTATCACGATCGTGCATGCAGACTGATCTTCTATCACTGCAAATACGTTTAGGGTTTTAAAAACTGAAAGTCACGGCTGGTTGCAGCATCTGATGAAAGATTCAAATTATGCCCTTTAAATATTCCCAAGGACTCGTCAAGGAGTTGTTAAAATTCCACACAGCAGAATATGGCCTTAAACAATTACAATGTCCTATTTATTACTTTCCTTAAAACCCCCAACCACATTGAGGCTCGTAGCGTCAAACTTTACTCTCATAGAAGCACCCCTTGTGTAAACTCTTGGATCCGGTCCTGAATCTGGACAACCAAACAGATACCAAGAGAAAACACAGATAGCCTCCGTGTTATCTTTCGATGGTCCTTGTTTGCAATGCATTTAAATGATTCCTAGGTAAAGTATTTATCATTTCACATGAAATCATCGGGATATTACGTTACACCTAAACGTCGACTTTAGATATTAATGTTTCGAACAGGCGTTAGGTCAATGCCATATTTAGAGGCCCTCCTTTGTTCTTTACTCTGATTGCTCGGTCTTTCTCTGTCCCTCTTTTCTCTCCTCTTTTTTTCTCTTTTTTTTTCTCTTTCTTCTTCCCTCTCTCTTCCTTCGTTTGCACTTCCCTCTTTCCCTCATTTTGCCTACTTTGCAGGATTTTGCCAACTGCCGGATGATTGGGGTGTCACACCCCCCACATCCCAGGGGGAAAGCAGGGCAAAAACGGAAAGGGGTTGGTGCAGACGGAAGACAGGAGATTGGAATGCATTTGTAGACAACGTTTATCACAATATTTTCAATGCCCGTAAGCAACACCGAAACTTAAAATATATTCTGTCGGCAAAAAAGCTACACAGAGCTTTTCAGTATCATTGTATACTAAACGAGCTCATCGTTCATGTGGTATTCTGGCATTGAGTCGGTAAATTCTGCACCAGTCGGAAAAAGGAAGAAAACATATGGAAAAGAAAGACGAAAAGAAGAAAAAGAAAGAGGATAATTTCTGCAATCAGAACCTAAAATTTTCGACGGGCTACACGCGCTGTAATGTCACACCAGTTTCTTCAATAGTTCCATTCCACATAGCTAGATAGCACAAGTCCTGTCACCCTTACCAAGTAACATGTAGGCAGGTTACACATATCCAAAGCCTAGTTGCTGTTCTCTTTGTGTGTGATGGGTACGGTCAGTTGGTGAGCTATTCACGGAGAAACGTTTGGCTATTTTATCGGGTAGTCCAGGTGGTTCGACACAATGTATGTGTATGTTGTCCCCGATCAGGGAGCTTGAAGACCAGCTCCCTGCCCCGATACAGTATACGACCCCTACAGTTTTTATGTTTTTCTTTTTGTTCTTAATGAAACATTTTTGTGTGTGTCATCCTGCCAAAATTTTCGCGCCCTTTGTAATGTCACGATTTAGACTCAAGAGAACACTATCAGTGCGTAACTCGGCTCTTGGCATATTAAGTGATATAATGCAAAACATAATCTGCATTGGCATGGGATAGTTAGGCTCTTTCATATCCCCTTCTCACCCCCTCAACATGCTGTCGGAACTTGGGGTCGTTGGCATAGCCCGGCCCCCTGTGGGGAAATTCTGTCAGTGGCGCACGTAGGGGGACCATTTGGCCATGGCCCTCTCGCACATGCCCATTTATTTTTAGTTCCTAAATATACGTAAATTTTCTAACACAAATTTTACTTCAAAATGTAGCAAATGTGACACCAGATTGCATTAACCGACACCTAATTTTTCAAAAATTTCCAAAGGGAGGGGGACACCCCGTCCCCCAGGTCGGCGATCGCACAACATATGGCATACCCTCTACCCCTTGAGAGAAATTCTGGGTGCGCCACTGGTCGCCGCCCATGGTCGGTTTACGTATGCTTTGCTCACTCTTCCTTAGTTTCGTTACTAATAGCTAAATATAGAGCAAACCCTTTCCACTTATTCAAGTAACTTAATAAGTAGAATTTATCGTTTTATGTAAATGCTGGGAATCTCATCTCAATTCGCTAAACAAAGTTAATATTCTCTTGAGTCTGTCTTTCGGTACGGCTAATGACTCGAGGAGGGAAGTACAATGTAAGTTGTGCCCGATGGGACCCAACTGCCTGGACAATTGACTTAAGGCCTGTATACACGAGCAACATTTGCAAAACATTCCCAACTCATTTCCAAACATCCACTGGCAACAAATCCAAAAACATGCTTGTTTGCGGTTTGTTGCACAGTGTAGAAAGGGTATACAACATGTTTTGGAAATGTTGCAAAAGAAATGTCCTGTCAATTCTTTCAAAACATTTTCAAAACATTTTCAAAATGTTTTCAAATTGATTTTACCCTGTCTACACTGTGCACCAAACCGAAAACAAGCATGTTTTGGGTTTGCAATTTCATAGTGTAGGTTTCGGGAAAAATCTTAAATCGGGCGGAACTATTTTTTTCTAGTATATAAAAATTTTATGCAATACAGGCCAACAATGGCATGGTATAGTACACAGGGTTTCTTCAAATCTTCCCTCACCAACCCCTCGACGACGTCGGGGCTGTCGAGGTTTCGGGTCGTTGCCCCCCCCCATGGGCAAATCGTGGTGCCAACCCTGCTGGACCACTACCGGTTAGACTAACGGTTCTCAGCTCTAACTGCATTGCTTATCAACACTTTCAGTCGGCATTTGTTTCTTCTCAGTCCTCACATACGGCACCACATCCCCATGGTAAATGTTCTGGCGACGCCCCTGCGTTAGTTATTGTACTGGGGGTGGTATACAGCTGTAAAAACAACTATATTGCAGATTAGGACAGCTTTGAAAGTTTGGTACCATATGTGCCCCTTTTTAGGAATCCCAGGGGCGGATTTAGCGGGGCTCAGGGGGCCCGGCCCCCCTTCCAAAAAATTTTGAAGTTTTTTCAACTTCATAAAACAAAGGACAAGGCCCTATTCCAAGGAAATAGGCCTATGAGATGTGTCAGAGTGAAACTCAAATTTGTTCATTATTTTCTACCGAGCAGATAATAAGTGTTATGCTAATAACTCTGCTACTGACTTTCAGCTGATAACATTTTGGCTTATATTGGCCTCAGTAACTTTTTCTGGGCATTGCAAGGAGTTACTCATGAGCGCTCTGTTAATGGATTGCTAACTTCAGTCTATTACGGGCCAGGCCCACAGCATTGGGAGCACTGCTTCTACTTTCAAGGGAATTTCAGAATTCTTTAATATTTAGAAAAATATTTTCGACAACATTAGGCTTTGAATTATAACTTGCTGCAATATTACCCGGCAGTGTCTTATTTAAGCCTTGTACTTTATTTTAATGGAATGTTCTGTGAATTTAGGGTAAAATTTAAAATTCATCAAATTATGAACATTTTCCAGCGATATATGATCAGTTCAAAAATATACTAAAGGCATCACCATTTTGCATCTAAGCAATCTTAAATTAACAAAAATTTCTCAAAGGGGAGGAATTTAAGGGGGAGAGGACACCCCTCCCCTTAGACCCCTCCCCAGAAAAGCATCTTTCACCCAACCAAAAATTTAAATTCACTGAATTATGAACGCTTTCCAGCCATATATGGTCAGTTCAAAACATATACCACAGACATCACCATTTTGCATCTGAGCAACCTCAAATTAACAAAAATTTCTCAAAGGGGAGGGGACACCCCTCCCCTTAGACCCCTCCCCAGTAAAGCATCTTTCACCAAACAAAAATTAAAATTCACTGAATTATGGATGCTTTCCAGCCATATATAATCAGTTCAAAAAATACACCACAGACATCACCATTTTGAATCTGAGCAACCTTAAATTAACAAAAATTTCTCAGTCCGGAGGGGGCACCCCCTCCCCTTAGACCCCTCTTCAGGACAGTGATTACTCATCACATGCTTTGCCCCTTTCAAAATACCCTTGCCCTGCCCCCGGGGACACCCCTCTCCTTAGACCCCTCCCCAGATCAATTTTTTATACAAACCACTATGGCCTGGGTTCCCCCTTTTTGCCAAATCCTGGATCCGCCACTGAATCCTTATAACTGCTCATAGTGTGACGTGATGACCTACCCCGATGCTTATTAGATGATGCTGATGAACATCCCGCTAAAAGCCTAGAGAATATCAGTACAAGCCCCAAAGGTTTGCACGATATTGCTCTCAACAGGGAGTTGCAACAGATGGAGTTCTGACTTCCTTTTTATTGCTTCCATCACTCAAACCCTACTTAAACCCCCATCAGTTGCTTTTCTAAAACCTTTACATCCCTCAGTCACCACACAGCCCCCCCCCCCCCCGCGATTCAAAACTCCTTGAAGTCGAAGGGATTTTTACTATTACGTAATACTTAGACCTGCAGAACTGTTGTTTGGTGCTGGTCGTGTTTTTATCAGCAATACGCCTGCGCAGAAGGAAAGTTATGCAAATACATAGAGGAAACACGTGCAGTTAATAATTATCAACTAATATTATGCTAATAATTACCTCAAATACAAGCAAAAAATCCGCGTTTAATCGGATGTTCCGTTGCAAATCTATCGCAAACTGATGAAGGTGTCTTTACATTAAATCAAGGACCAAAATTTGAAATTTCCACCCCTAAAAAGAGGAATTTTTGTGACATCTTGCATGAGCTAGCACAACCAGACCATGTGCAAACGATAGTTTACAAACTACTTAACCGCACTACAAGCCTGGTTGCGATTGGGTCTGATGGCGTCCAAAATCTCGAAAATATACTTACCTGGCGCAGGAGTATCCGTGATCCCGACGGCGGAGCTCACTGGCGGAGGCCGTTCTATTCAACCAGTCTAGAACGAGACTTCGCACGTCAGGTAGTTTGGTTGGTCCCTTGGGGACGTATAGCTCCTTCAGGGAGCAGAACTCCTTGGGGAGTATTGTTTGGTTTTCACCCCTGGCTCTTTGCCAGAGAGTTGAGGGGACTTTTGAAAAAATAGTGCATTTTTCGAGCTTTTAAGACTCGTAATCATGAAAACACTAGATAAGACATTGATTGAAAGCCATTTGTTGCTCCTTTGGCGTTATAATTGACTCTTTTTTAGTTTGTTAGTAATTATTCGCCAGCATCCTATATTCTACGTCAACATATGAAAAAGAAATTTGTGCTTAGGTTTCTCAAACCAGGTGGACAAATTTCACTCTTAAAATTCCTTTTGTTTCGTGTTTTCTTAGATATATCCTAAAAATGTTACTCGGTAAAGAAGATGAGTGAAAAGCCAATCAAGTTGGCGAACTTTGCCTCAGTTGCGTCCGAGTCCAAAGCTTATCTCTCACTACTTTAGGAAGAAATCAGTTTCTCTGTCTCTCAAATTTTTGTTTCGATTTGTAAAGACTTGGAGTTGTAAACGTGTATGCTTGAGTCGAACTAGTTTTCCAAGGTTATGTACATAGTAAACCTACCGCCCGAGGGCACGTACCATACCAATGTGTCATCAACTCTCACTCCATTCCTCCCTGAGTATCGCGTAATAGTGTTATTCTTGGAGTAACACACTCGGTACTGTACGTGTATCTGTGTGTAGTGGTATACAGGACCATATGAAACTGTACAGCATACAGCATACACATTCTCATTGTACAGTATTTGTGTGGCGATACATGATAGTCATAAAGTAAGCAGGTATATGCACCGACTCAGGAAAGAATTGGGAAGTCAGAACTCCATCTGTTGCAACTTCCTGCTCTCAAGAAACACAGATTCTCAGATAAAATACCAAAAGTTTCCAATGTTCTACTATAAAATTTCAATTTGCTTCAAATTTTCCTCAACATAAACGCCAATTTTCAGTTTCTGTTAAAAAAGATCCAAGTTTTTGTGGAGGGTGGGGTGGTGCTACACACGTGAGTCAAAAACATTTTGCTTTGGCAATATTCCCAACCATCTCTTTGGCGGGGCTTCGGGTTGTTGGTCCCCACAAACACATCCACCCACCCTAGCTTGGCCCCTCGTTGGGCAAATTCTGTTACATACCCTGATCCACTTACATAAATGAAGTTTTTGTATCAGCAATGAATACATGAGAAAAATTACAAATGGACAGGAATGTTAAAAATCTCAGAACTTGAAGTAATTTTCGCTCAGGAATTAGGACATGAACGGACATAAAACGACTGCCACCATAGTTGAGCAGCCTATCGCAAATATTAGTTACATTCATCCCACATTAAGCATGCTCTGTTGTGAAGTAGTAGCACTGTGTTCATGCATGACTGGATTAAGAACCTGAATTGGCCTGAAAATGAGTCTCATCCTTAAACTGTAATTTCTTAAACCATCAATGTGGCGAATCTAGTGTAATTAGTATCCTTCTAGCTATGAGAGGATCACATTACATCTATGTGCATTAAACTTATGCATTGACATCACCAGACGTCATTTTGGCGGAAAACAGTGAAGCACACTGCACGCACGACCTAGACTTCGCACGCGCCCTCAAAAGACTACGCGCGTATGCGATTGTTACACGAATCAGCTGTCTGCATTTGTTGGTGTAAGTTGCAATGATACGCGATTGCCTGTTGGGACACACTTTCTGATATGTGACGTCATATGCATAAGGTGTATAGCCTGTGTGCGTCACATTTCAAAACATTCTCTGAGTGTTTCTATGCCGGTCGAACAGTCAGAGGGATAGATACAGAGAATTGTAGGGGTGAATAAAGGGAATTTATACCCCATGAGATCAAATGATGCCATTCTTAGCTTTGGTAATTATTCATGTAAACGGAATTTCTAAAGTGATAAACTTAAATACCTCGCATCTCTGCACCTCAACCTTATCGAACAGCACCCTCCCCTTTTCTTGCATCATTTCCCACTTGAGGAGGGTCACTCCTTACTAAAACGTGCTCTTTAAAACTAGCATTATTGCAAAAATTGAAAATCACCCTTGATGCAGAACTTGCTACAGCTGTTAAACTGACCATGTGTTAACCAAACCCCTAGAGCAAAGTGGACTTTTGCGGCATCGATAGTAAGGTGCTGTACACGTTATAACATCACATACACCAAACCAGACCTTCGAATAAGTAATGGAAATAAAACACTGTGCACTCCCAAGTATAATTTGACGAGTTTTTGTAAAATTTGCTACACCTTAAGAGGAGATATACGTCAAACAGTAGATTTTGGCGGCCATTTTGGATTTTTGCATTTCAGCGAAAATGCTCAATAGTTATGAACTGGCACCCATCGGATTTGGAATAACAACCTACAAGTTGACCAGAAACCGTTGAAAAACATTATATATCACAAAACAAGGTTATGTGGCTTGTAGCCTGGACTAAAAAAAAACAGTAGGTAGTATATAAAATTTAAAGAAACGTACCCGTCTACTGTAATGTTGTTGTGCTGTTGTGCAATGAAAGCATGATACCATTTAGACTGAAGGATCAGGCATCTTTCAGAGAAACACCTATGTAGGATAGGCTTGGCCACTAACTCCCTCATAGATGAATGTCTTTACTGCAATGCACATTTTTTGTTGAGAACAAATGTAAATATGATGTTTAGTTGTACTAGGGGTGGGCCAGCAACTCCCTCATGGATACTGTCTTGGTAGCATTGCCCATTTCCTTTTAGGACGAATGTCACAAAGCCATATCTTTGTATAAGTGGTTAGCCAGCAACTCCATGATGGTGTTGTCTTGGTAGCATCGCCCATTTCCCTTCAGGACGAATGTGAAGAAGCCATATAATTGTATTAGGAGTTGGCCAGCGACTTCCTTATAGATGCTATTTCCTTTTCAGACGAACGATTAAAAGCCATATATTTGTATTAGGGGTTGGCCAGAAACTCCCTTATATATGCTGTCTTGGTAATATAGCCCAGTTTCCTTTAGGGCCAGTTTAAAAAAGACATTATATATATATGTGTATCAGGGGTTGGCCAGTGACACCCTTATAGACGTTGTCTTAGTAGCAGTGCATGTTTTCCTTGGGATTAAATGTAAAATAATATATATTTGTATGAGGGGTTAGCCAGGGACTCTCATAAAGAAAATGGCACGGTAACATTTAATACTTTCCTGTTGAACAAATGTTAACATGATCTTAATATGTAATAGGGTTGGCCAGGGACTCTGTTATATGCTTTCATGTACAAATTGTGTACTTTCCTTTAGAACCATGTAAAACAATAATGATGTTTACTTGTATTATGTCTTGCTCGGGGATTCCTTTTCCTATATTTTCATAGTCACAGAAAAACGTTCAACCCATAATAGATATAGTGTATAGACTCGCTAGATGAATGATTTTTCTCAATGAAGTATTTTTTTCAATGAAAGTAAATGAACGAAAAAACTGCATTAGAAAAATCTGCCCCTTGAAACTGGGCGTCATGACTTGGCCGACGGCATCACCACTTGGCCCATTTTTAACGATATAAATCCGCAAACAACAAACTCACCTTGGTATTTCTACCAGGTATTCACAGCCCGTACAAAGACTAGGGGTGTACCCCATTGCTAAAAATTCAAGAAATAATGCTCGTTTGCAATGATAAGCACGCTTGACGTTAATTTTGGAACATGTAGTACCTATTTGAGATTTTTTTTTTGTCTCAATTATCAATTATTTGACAGATTATTGAGTTTTATTTTGACAGATTGTTGAATTGTATTTCCTTGCATAACTTCACCAAATCTGAACCGATTTTCATGGTTTAAGATTCATTTGAATAACTAATTCAGCGACTGAATCCGATTCTAGTCACATTATGCGTGGAAATACAGATCGATCCTTAAAAAACCTTTTGAAAATTGATGCCCAGTGTCTTGAGATTAACAACAAAAATACATCTCTACACCACTGGATTCGGAAACCAAGGTCAAAGTGTAAATGTCCAGAGTTCAAGCCGATGAAATCTGTAATGGTCTGAAATAAATGAGTTTATTTAAAAAAATGAAAAAAGACCACAAGATTTTTGCCTGTCTCGAAGCGAGACCGGGAAAAATTCCGAGACCGCAAGGGACTGAGACCAAGACCCAAACCACAGGGTGTCGAGACCAAGACCGAGACCGAGACCGGGGTCACGAGTACTACATCCCTGACAAAAAGTGAAGCCAAAATATAAATGGGCATGAAAAAATGAGTTTTTTTGGTGTCCTTTTGAGGGATTGTTCTTAATCGCCCAGAAGAGAGAAGACTCACCACCCTTGTGATCTTTGTTCGCCGATTTCAGCATAAAATTGAACTGTTTCCTACCGGCAAATACTGTACACAAATTCTTTTTTTTTTCTTTACAGAGGTGAAAAAAGCCTTTTTTGATAGGTAATTCTTTGTTTTACCAGTATAATAACACAGTTTTTGTTTTGCCCGTAGTTTTGTGAGATTTTTCAGCAAACATATTGTAATTTCTGTAAATTTCTATTCTCTCCACTCGAAAAGAAAATCAGCATGCTTGCATTTTTTGTGAAATCGCTGCAACCACGCTTTTGGAAGTTTTTAGTCCAATTAGAGATATATAAATGCTTTCTCTGATTAACATATAAAATTCAAATGAACAAGTCACTGAATGTTTTAACAATGAAAGGTTGTACATTGTTTCAGCGCGCTGTGCAGAAAATGTTTGAAAATAATATGAATGGACAGTAAGTACTCGTAAGAAGCCCACCTACACAGAGTACTGTTCATTTAGCGTGTTGTGGTGAATGTTCAGCAGTCATATATGCACCATTCAAAATTCAGTCACAAGCGCTGCCCTAACATAGGCAGGACAACACAAAAAGTTCGCCTTGTTTTCCTAAGTACTTACAACACTAATTTTTAAGTAGGACTGGATATAACATTTGCTTCTAAAAGGGAAACCATCCCGCTCACAGCAACTACTCCTCAAAAAACACCTAGCCATGCACAAGCTCAATGGAGAGACGCTATGAGAGCCTAGAAGAATTACTACAAAATATTAGTATATAAAACCTACAATTGCGCCAACAGTCAATGCAAAACTCGTCGTTGAACGCTACATGCGTTAACGACACGATTGACAAAAAAAAAAAAAACGACACGATTGACAAAACCATGAGGAGTATGTGTGCGTCGAAAGTATTAGGCGCGTGAAAATCGCTGGCACTGGTGTGCACAGGTAAAGACAAATAAGGATTAAGTTGTACATTGTTACGACAGGAAGGCGTGTCCCAAACTTACGCTGAAAAATATATTTTTGTCTTCCATCACGTAAACTTTGACCTCGGTTACAAAGGGGATCGTGCTCACACCCTCCCCCATAATAATATTGAGAGCTAAGAAAGAAACTTTAGCTTTGCCCCCCCCCCCCCAATATTTGTAATAGTAGTTGTTAAATAATCGAAATGAAAGGAAATTTTAACAAAACAGTTGACTTTTGGAATGTAAAATGAAGTAAAATGAACGGGTCTTTGAAATTCTCTGTTTCGGCTTGATTCGAGCGCATTCTTTACATGCGATAATAACATAATTGTTAATATAGTGACAAGTTATGCAAAACCCTAACGTGTGTTTTTATCCACGCATCATATTCAACTGGAATGCAATGTAAGGTCTGTTTATTGCGTGTCCCGAATAATTCGTCGATAGGTAACGCATGCATTAAAATTGCTAAACTTGCTTAGCGTCGCCTGCTTTCACAGTGAGCAAATTTCCTATCGCAACCTCCCGTAGAACAAAGTAAGTATAATTATTACAAAACTGCTTATAAATCTTAAGATCATTCTCCATCTCCACCATCGAATCCCCCTGGCTCTTGAAGAACTCTACCTTTAAGACAAGAAATACGCTCTCCCCTTGGTCCCCCGCAGAGGGTCTATTATGAAAAGAAACTAAAACCCACGCCAAAGACGATATTATGTTTAACTATATTAGAGTTATTTGGGCCACCAAATAGTCCGTGTTGTTGTAGCAGACGAATGAAAACGTATGTACCAAGATCAGATTGAGATTGTCAAAGATGAAACATGGAACTCCATGAATAAACTGGGTTTTTTTCAGTGAGATTCTTTTCGATTTCCTTTCTGCTCGTCTTACCTGTACATTATATATAAATCTTGCTTTTCCATTTTTTATTTTTGAAAATATTGTCTTATTACGAGGGCAATGATTCAACGACACAGACATGTGTATGATATGTTACCCTTATTTGTTGTGAAAAGGCCCAGCTCTCCGATATTGCACGTGCCTCTCATAACAAACAGAAAGAGTTACAGTTAGAGCTAGATGAGGTTTTACGGCTCAGTTTCTAACCAATAGGTTTAAGTCCTGCCGACCACGGCCTTTCTTCCAGTTGTGGCCCACTGGCTTGTTTTCCCTATTCCATTGCTTATGCTTTAACAAAAAATGAAAAAAGAAAATAAAACAGACGCCGTATACGTCTCCATGATTCTCTTACATGAAACAATGCAAATGCTTCCTGAGGAGAAGTTTATAATCATGAACTCTTTGCATGATGAACTTGTCCCGATAACGGGCCATTCTTACAATTCGCGCTTCCGTAGCAGACCGAAATCGCCTATTTCATTGTTTCATTATCAAGTGGCTTAATTCCTGTTGTGAACACTTTCGAAATGAATTTCTGGTGTTTGATAATGTGCTAGCGTGCCAGTAGTTTTACCATGTTAAGTTATGTCATTTCCAGTGCAGTTTAGAATGTAGTTAAGAGATAAGTGACATAGCATTGTGCATTCGTCAGGAAGTTTACCTAGTTTAACGGCATCCAGCAGGGGAGACGAAGGAATTGGTTTTCACATTAGAATGCTCCCAATCAATGAAATTTTGAAGACCTTGTCAGTATCTCTCCTTGGTAAAATAAGCCTTACATATTCATTTTGAGTAGCACGTATCATTTTGTGTACTATTCTTTGGATAGTCACGAACCCCCAGTAACTCAAGTTCACACCCCCTGTTTTAGGGTAAAATTGCGCCGTAAGCTATTCTGCCACAAAACAATTCTGTATACACGAATGGTTTATCGTTGTGATGTGATTCTTCGTTTACTCTTTTAATGTAATAACATGCTATATCCTGGTTAAAAGTCATTGGGAAATCAAATTTTAAAACCCCCGAGAGCATGACGTTTCAAGGAGGGATAGCAAATGCTTCAAATGCACTGTCCTATAGACGCACACCACTAATTCAAGGGGATTCCCGGCTGAGGATATTTTCCTACGAAATTAAACACCCGAGAAAACAATTTGGGGAATCGTATAAATTCGGTGCTGAGATGATATGTTAAATTTGTGATGAGATTTTGATAGAAAAGGAATAGGAGTACTCATCATGCAAAGTTAAGAAAACTGAAAATATTTCAGGTATTTTTTGCACTATACCCCCCCCCCCCCGCAATGCCAAATGGCAGTTTGAATAAAGTAAGCAGGCAGGAACCACCACCTTATTATACAAACCCCCCTACCTAAAAAGGTCATGGTACAAAAAATTTGAAATAATTGTGAATACCTACGTATGATTTTTAACATGTGGGCAAGCTTGCAAACATGCCAACTTCTACAAAGTTTTAACTAGAAATGATAGGGATAATATCCTAAAGCCTAAGTTTCCACCTTACTTTTTTAATTCATCAGCATACTTATATTTATTAACTACTGCTCTTAGCTCGAATGTAAGTATTTTCTGTACAGGAGAAGTCTTAAGTGACATTCTGACTCAGGCTTAAAATGTTGAACCTTATAGACGGTTTAAATTTGTTCACTTTTTTTTAAATTAGGACATATTATGATACCATGAAATAGTCTAGTAAAGCATAGTCTAGAGCGGCACTGCCTGCAACATTGTCGTCAGGTAAGTCACGGTGGAGTACTTCCACAGCTTGATGACAGGTTCCTAAACCTGGAAATACCGCCACTGCTACGAATTTGTGCTTAGCGTTTCAAAGTTACACTTTACGATGAACCCTCTAGCCGTTGTGTAGATAAATTACAAAAAAAAAAAAAAAAAACATTAGCAAGAACGCATTATGTTAATACCCGGTTTTTCTCAACACTCGACTTACACGTATGAACTGCGCAGCGCTTATTTTGTGCTAATAAATTGTTTTATTTCCTTGTTATTCTACTTCAAAAAATCCTATCTCACTCCATTGTAATACCAATCGAGAAGACAATTAATGTGAATGACTCACAATGCCTGTAATGACTCAGGAAAGATGTTTCTAGCAATCTCTTTAATCACATTCCCAGATAACGCACTGTAAAATGAAACGATGGAGTAATAAGATCAAGATCAATACAAACAAGAATATTCTCAATAAACACGAAAATTTATTCATTTTATTTATGTTTTCTTACATTCAACTTAAAAGTTCTTCAATTGGTAAATTGCTTTTAGCCTTCTGGAAGACAAAATGAGAGACCAGGAATACTGATTTCGTAATGCAAGATAACGTTTGTACATGGTTTTTTGCCAGTGTCTGTGATTCTAAATCTAGGAGGTTAGGTCTGGCTGGAGATGTTTGTCATTTCCAGCAATGCAATAGACTCTCTAGCCAGTATCAGAATGCTACGTACTAATTTGGTTGTTTGTCTGAGTTAGGGATGCAAAGCCGAGTACCTGAGGACCCCAGGGGAAAGTAGAATGTAAAAATTCACTACGTGAACTGGAAAGAGGAGAAATGGAGTAATAAGGATATTGGGTAGTGACATAGGGCACCGAAACCCAATGTGATATGAAGAATTGACTTCTTGTCTTGTCCATTTTACCTGTAAGAATATTTTAGAAGAGCACAGTAGACACCTGAGTAATTTCATAATAGTTTACAAATGTCATATGAATGTTTTTAGGGTTTAAAATTGTATTTTCAGTTATATTTACTTCGAAAAACTTTCTTGGCAGAGAGACCACTTGACCAATCAAGCGACTGCAAGTGTGTCATATTGTCAAAGTGTTGAAACAATAAACGGCTTTTCTTGCATACTTCGCGAGCATGCATTGCCAGAATAGCAAACAAATGTTCACACTTTGCAAATGCTCATGTGAGGGAAACTGTGAGTATACCACCGATAAGAAGAACAGCCGAAGTAGTAGGATCCAGACTGTTCATGTTTAAGAGTCCCTTCAGGGTTATACCAAAACCGATTGACCTCATTTTCACGTCCAATGTTTCTTTATATACCTAACATACTTCAGGCTGCAGTTGAGCTCATTACGGAACATATGAAACTTCGTTTTGTTGTCAGTTATCGCAGAACGCAAGTATTAATTACTATTGTATTCTCTTGCAGAGTTGTGGGCTCAGTTAGCGTTACTTGCCACAAGAGGCGAACCCTGCTTGCATCAGGATTTGACCCTTGGACAGTCTCTTAAGTCTTCAACTCGAGATAAATAAAACATGGCTAGTATGGCTAGTAACCGTTGTATCTGAATACGCCAATTTTTGCACGATCTTTCTAGGTTTTTTTTTTTTTTTTATAATTGCACGTCACTGCTTCAGACATCACAACACAACTAAGACTTCCTTTTACTAGCTATACAACGAATTTTATAGAGAATTTAAATATTTTTCTGATTCTGATAGTATTGTATGTATTTGTGTTATTTTCATGAATTCCTAATTTCTTCAAGAGTCATCTTACTTCTTCCCATAAAACAATTGATCCTCCATCAGACTGGAAATCTAATGATAAACCTAGTAAATTAAAAGTCTCAAGCGATGGTAGTAAAGGTGTTGGATCCTTGGTATATCTGAGAGATATATCCTTACACAGCCTTTTAGCACACACATAACCATTTGGCCGTACAAATTGCCTGCTTTACTACTAGATAGTGGACTAAAGCGGTCAAAATGACTCTGTGAAAAGTTTTTTTTTTTTTGGTAACTAGGACTAGTTTTAAAGATGCAGCGGAAGTATTCTAAAAGGACTTCCTAGCCATCAAATTTTAATAATAAGTCTTTACAAACTTTTGTCCATAACTTTTAAATTTTGGGAAGTAAAAGCGATTGAATACGCCATTGTTAGACTGCGTGAATCCCAGGCGCTTTGACAGTGGTATTCCATGAAACACATGCCAGGTTATGCGCCCCCGATCCTACCTTCTAACTTAAGGTACCAATGAATTCTTCAATGGTCACCCTACTATTAAACTTGTGGGGAAGTTGGCCTCTCTTTATGCATCAAAATTTTATTTTTTACATGATAGCTGAGAAAAATATCTTTTGATTCGTCTTTTTTACCGAATAAAGTTTATCTTCACTCTTGTGTTTAATTGAAAGCTCATCTCTTCCATGTTGGCTGAGCTCTTCACCTTCAGCATTTTGTGTGAACGCAGAAGATTCAAGATTGTGAGTTTCATTTAACTTGACAACGAATGAGTAGTGCAGAGAATTTCTCTTTCATTAAAATTCTTTTAGAATGGTTCCGTTTGAAAGACTTGTGGCTTCTTTAACCAATTGGGCCGTTTGGACGTTGAAATAACTTAGATTCTCTAGAAAAAAGTCCTGATTGAAGTCCCAACGTTTGGAGAAATATGGCAAAGCAGGTTGCAAGTCTTTGCAAATACATGTCAGGTTAGCAAGTATATTATCAGATGAAGGCGATTTATGGACAGTGCCTTATGCTTTGCATGTATTGGTTAACCCTTTAAATTTATGCATTGCCCGTTTGCCTTGTCGTACCAGTTTGTCTCGGCCAATAAGCAAACATAGAGAAAAGTATGTACACCTTACTCGATGTCCTTGCATGGCTTGTCCGGGACTATACTACGATTCCACTTTTTTCGTGACGGTGCATACATCCCTGTCCATTTTATTATGTACGGATAACTGGCCTTGCCTTTGGCCACGTAGCCTTAGTGTGGTTTTAGAGGTGGGACTGCGAGGGGAAATATATGAATTATTCATACAGAACGCAGTTACAGTAGTTTGAGTAGGTGGCACTATTGATTGCATATGCTTGATTCATTGATACTTAAACTGTATAAGTTTCCCACATTGTACTGTCGTATCACGCATGCGTGTAGCGAAGAGAACGTAACAAGTGCTTTCAGTATGCATACCACATAAGCCTAGTGAAGCGAATTATAAGTGCCACATTTCAAACGAG
Organism: Holothuria leucospilota; assembly: GCA_029531755.1. Lineage (NCBI taxonomy): Eukaryota > Metazoa > Echinodermata > Holothuroidea > Aspidochirotida > Holothuriidae > Holothuria > Holothuria leucospilota. The sequence goes on from CM055970.1 coordinate 4,069,806, forward strand.
AAGTTAAGCAAAAAGGTCCCTTCCCTTAACATAATACAGCAGCAAAGTTTTATCATTTCATGTGCTTTCAAGGAGATGGCGTAAACACTAAACACTTGCATTGATAATATCTGAGTGCCGCTAGATGCACTGTGGCTGCTGTTGTAAATTAAAGACCATGGCCGGGGACTGAAGTAGTAAAATTACCCATTCATCAATTGAGTGTTCGAGATTAGGAGAAGGGCAAGCAAATCATCTACTTGCTGCCTCTCAAATAAAATTTCTTCACTACCCGATATTAAAGTGTATGTAAAAGTGACTTTTTAATTTCTTTCCTTTCCTTTTCTTTTTCCTTGTGACTACATTAACTTTCTTTAGAGACTTTCTAATATACAGGTTACGTTAATATGAAACAAACCAGATTTTCCATGCATGTAGAATATCCGTATTTATTCCTATTAAATTAACTTTGTATAGTTTTCATTTTCTAGGAAGTAGTTGGTTTCTTCAGCAAAAGGGCGAGTAAATAAGTTGGGTACAATGACTCAACGTTAATAAGAAAACGTAGTGGTACAAGACGGAACTTTATTGTACCTCAGCGGTGCTTTCTGTATAAAGTAAGTACAAACTAAACGCGTTCCGTTGCATAAACAGATTATTGTTGGGCTGGCCATGGACACAGTAATCTAACTACTTCCTTAAAAGAAAAGCATTATCGGCTATGCCCAAAACTTTCTCACGAACTTATTACACACCTGATCACCAGGGCTTTACCAATGTTCTAGGACCAAATGCATTGTAACAATTACCAATAAGGACCTCCTGATGAAGCATACCAGATGTTCAATCGTATACCTAATGTCAAGCTGAATTTGTACAAACATCTTATAATATTTGAACATTCATTTCACCTGTTTCAATATCACCTTTATTTATTCACGGAACTGAACTAATATGTCAAGAATTTCAGTTAATGGGTTATTACCCTTTCTGAAAAGTGTAATGACCTAATTTGCCTTTTTTTTCAAGAGAGTCAAAACCGAAATGAATACGTTGTTTAAGCTTTCTAGATGTAAGGAAAATATTTTACAAGATTTGTTTACATCCAATCTGTTCAAAAATGTTCATTCTCAAGCCCATGAATGAGATTTAAGATTTGATAGTCCGAAAAAAGTGTACGAAAAATTTAATCCGTATGGTATTTTCTCAGTAAATTGAAAGAGCTATTCGTTATTTAAGCTTTTGAAAAGGTTTGCACCATTCGGAGAAGCCGTTCAAAGCATTAGCTCGATATTAACATCGATTTAAATCTTCATGTAAGGTTAACATTCCATTAACGTTATAGAAAAGAATAGGTTAAACTGTTACATAAAAGGTTATTACATAACTCCAATATACTTTTTATCAAGGGACCTTTTACAAGTCACCGTACTCTTAAGTACGTTGTGTAAGATGCGAATGAGATTCTTTCTCAATCGCATTAATTTTGAAAGCAACATGTCTTTTTATTGTCATCGTTACTCGTATCTGTAAAGATTAGATGAAAGTAGTCGAGTGGACTGTATAATATCCCAGTATTAATTTTCTTTTTTTGAGCATAGATACTAATTTTAAGTTGAAATTCACACATTCGATCTCTATTAAAGTCGTATTATTCATTGTTGATTAGCTAAACATGCTAACTTCGTAATGTTACTTACATTGTATACTTGCCAAGATATGGGATGAATCTAAGGGAAAAAATGATGCCCATTTATGTTTCTACATCATTAATGTTCATTACCATTACCTAACGTTCTTCATTTTCAGAAAGAAAATAAGACTCATCTCAGGCTATTTGTGACTTCTCACCAGTGCGTAGCTGTGGGGGGGGGGGGGGGCTGGGGAAGCTGGACCCCCAGATGTTTTCCAGGATCCCCCAAATTGTGTGTGTGTTTCCTAATAAAATGTTTAAGAATTAAGGACGGCGATTAGTGCCGTGACAACTATTTGATACCTAGGCCCCTCTAAGAATTTCATCCAAGCTACACCCAGTGTTGTAACAAGTCAAGTCACTGACTCGAACTCGAGTCGACTCGAGTCGCATATTTGACTTGACTTGACTTGACTTGACTTGGTCATTAGTCAAAATGACTTGACTTGACTCGAGTCTGGAACCCTACATGACTTGACATGACTCGAGTCACCACCTGACTTGACTTGACTCGGACTCGAGCATAGCATGACTCGAGTCCAATTAAAGACTCGAGTCAGGAAAAATGACTCGAGTCTCCTTCTGCGACTCGAGTCCTTTGACGCGACTTTGATGTTTGTAAATGTACCCAATTCTGGACTGTGCCAGGGTTGCCAGATTTTCTGTGGCGAGACCGGCCAAATTGCCGGCCAAATCACATGAAAAGACGCCAGATCAGAACAAGCTCCTACTTGAGGAAAATTGACACTGTATTTATGTACAGTATAGAGAGTCTCAGTCGTGACTGGTTATGTCAAAACACTTGCAATACGATGTACAGCATTACATACTCAATCTATTATTGCTACAAGTGGAGTGTGAATTGTAAACCCGTTACGTCGCACTCGGGTGACTACTAAAATCGGGGAAAAGAATGATTTTTCTTGAAATTTCTTGAAAAAAGAAGGTGTTTTATTTGAATTTCCATTAGACCCCTCAAAACGCCAAAAACGCCAAAATGCCGTTTGGCGTGCACTTTCAATTTTTACCGGCCAACAAAGGTAAAAAAAACCGCCAAATTTTCCTATTTTGGCGTTTAAAACGCCAATATGGCAACCGTGGACTATGCACGTGCACATCGCGAGGTAGAAGCGGCCGCTACACACAGTGCCCGAGTGTAATCAATACCAGCACTGCATACCTGTAGTATAGTTGTCACTCGACAAACGGGCCGCGACCGGCAGTTCGAAAATCCTCACTCACTGCTGCGGAAGTATGTCATATCAGACTATGTACACATCATGCCAGGCATGGACCATAACGATCACCAATCTCAGTGGTTTCGATCGTAAAACAACATGTTGCACAGACAGGGTTGCCATCTGGATGATTCTTGGTGTGGTTCAGGGACTTTACAAGATTTTTAATATGAGTCTGTTCATTTTTTCCTCTCTGTAATAATTTTGTTGTCTCAGTCTGCGTAAAACACTTACTCAATAATGTTGCTTGTGCACAGTGGCGTAGCTGGGGGGGGGGGGTTGGGGTCGCAAGTCCTCCCACAAAATTGACGCGCTCCCCCAAGCCCCCTGGCGATCTGGGCCAAAAAATCACCCAATTTTGAATAAATCTGGGTAGATTGTGACAAACGTAATGTGTTTGAGAATAAAATAAGATTAAACTTCACCAAAACTGCACATCTTGATGGCTGCTATCAAGCCTGGCAAGTGCCATTTCCGGCGATCTGGGATGTATTAAAATCTCAAATTTTCTTGGTACGCTCCGCGCCAACCTATGGTGGCGCTCCGCTTAGATAGTAAACGGGAGCCCCCCACAAAAAGCTCCAGCACCCCCAGAGCCACCCAAACAAAAAAAATCCTTGCTACGCCACTGCTTGCGTAACTAACGAGACTGGTTTAGTCTTCCGAAGGCACGTGTATAGCCAGCGAAGGTCCACCTATAGCTCCCCATGCGCGGCCCTTGCCACGACCCATTGAAAATCAGGGGTATTCGACCAGCACAGTGGTGGTCGAGATTGGGTTTTCTTCTTTTAGCAAAACTAGGACCTAAAGTCCTTGTTTATTGCCTTAACTTTTCCCCAAATATTTAACTAATAGCGCAGTTTTTTTTTTTTGGAAAACTTTAAGAAATAATGAAAATAATAAACAAACAACGAAGCGATGCGAGACAAGAGAAACTATAAGAGAATTTTCAATAGCCTATTATGATTAAATTTTGCAATGTTAAATGGAGGAAAAACATTAATATCAAATACCATATTGCTAGGAAGGTTTTTCTCTGCGCGCATCGCGCGCACCCCCAGAGAGAACTGACTAATACAATTGAAAATTTTGTCTGGCACCGTAAGATTTCTTTCAAAGCATAGGCCTCTCCTACGTGCACACTTTTGTGACTTGAAGCCCTGACATAAAGAGTCACTGAAAGTACTGTACGTCAGTCAATGCACCCTGGGTCCTTGCAAAAACAAAATTCCAAACTGCAACCATGAATAGGGAATCACAATTCTCGATATATTTTTCGGCGTGCTTCCCATGCATGAGCCTGATATAAATTGATGTCTCATTAATATTGCTGTACGGCTGTGCGTAGGAAAACTTTGCTGGAATTGCCTCGTTATTATTAGGACAGCTTGAGTAAATTACTATTTCAAAAAGCCTATAGCTACACCTCTCGCTGTACACTTTTCCGACCAACTACACCATCTTCAGCAAACTGACTGACGGTTACCATCGTAAATTTACGATTTTTATAAGAAACATTTATCATTAGCATTTCAAATTAAACGTAAGGAAACAGAATTTGTTCTAGGAATTGTGCAGAATGACCGCAAAAGTCGTCAAATTTAAAAAAAAAAATACTCGGAGAGGACCCCAGTCTCCAGCCTTCGGAGCTCGCGATTAAAGGTTTCGCAGGCCATAACTTTCCAAGATGCAGCCTCCAATGAAAATTACTTCCCTGCATGGCACTTAACTGACTGCCAATGGTCTTGGCCATGCCCATATAAAAATACCAGTAGAACATTTCATTTATTAAGTTATCATAATTATACTCTATAACCTGATAACTTTCGAAATCGACAATAACTTCTTTTTTAAACTAATAAAAAAGGTTGAGCAGGATTGTCCCAGACCATCCACAAAAATGAAACATGAAAGAAAGAACCATAAAGCAAGATATCGGTAGGAATTTTTTGTGTAATGAACAATACTGCATTTAAAACTAAAGAAAAACAATAGGGTAAAATTAAACTTCTTAATGTATTTTCTTAATTCGTTGCGCTTCACGCGCACCCGTTTTAAATATTGTTCCAGGATTCCAGGTTACTTCCTGTAGAACATCTCGCTTTTCATAGCTTCATTCAAACACTTCCATTATCATAGAAATCCTTGAATTCCCCATGGCCTTTCGCAGCGGAGGGGAAGGTTCCCCTTCCCCCAGAAATTTTTAAAGCAAAATGTTTATCACCATCGATCTGTGTAAATTTACCGACTTTTTGGAGATTGTGTAGATGAAAGTTGTAAGGCTCAAGAGAGTGTCATTTCCGGTACCGTAATATGGGACAGGCGCTTAGCGAAAGGGGTGCAAAAGCCCTCTTCTTGAGGGTACTTTTCTTAGCTTTCTTATTACTAATATTGCTAAAAAGTCTACAAATTGCGATTTTTTTCAGCGCGCTTTGCGTGCACCTGTTCTAAGTTTTAGATCTCACATTTATAAAATTATTGTTCCAAAGTCCCAGCCTTTGGCGCCGCTTGGCAGTCCACACAGGTTTGTCCGCCCCCTCCTCCATTTTCAGAAATCAAATCCGGCCCTTGATCACTGTGGTCATTTTCATTCGTTACTGACGGGGAGTTTATGTCCGCGAGGTACACAGTGCTACTGCTAGGTCCTGGACTACTTTTTTTCGATTAAAGTGTATGTTACGCCATGACTTCGACATCTGTGGATCATGGGCGACGACATTTGACGTTGGGCGTAAATCGCAAAGTGAAAGTGAGATTGTTCCGGCAGATGTACATTAACATTACTTGCTTCAGTAGTTTTAGCATTCGTGTACGTGTTGGGCGCAAGCTACGTGTGGTACCTTAGTATCTGCAACGTACTCCTGTCAAATTGCATGTTAACTTATGTGAAAACAATATACCTGTGGCAAACCATAGAAAAAAGATTGCAGCCAGTGACAGGTACACTTCAAAAGAGGCAGAAAGGAACCAGTTGTTTCCAGGTCACACTAAAGAAGAAATACCAGTTAAAAATTGCTATGATTATGTAATAGTGTGACTTGCGTTGACTGTAGACACCAGCAAGTGACTCGAGTTGACTCGACCAAAATGTCTGACTTGACTTGACTTGACTTGAAAATGTGCTTGACTTGACTTGAAAATGTGCTTGACTTGACTTGAAAATGTGACGAATGACTTGACTTGCCTTGTGACTCGACCTAAGGTTGACTCGTTACAACACTGGCTACACCCCTTCTCACTTAATGCTTCTTGACTGTATAACCTTTTCACATGTAGGGTTGTTATTTAATACATTACATTACATTACATTACATTACATTACATTACATTACATTACATTACATCTCTCTCTCTCTCTCTCTCTCTCTCTCTCTCTCTCTCTCTGTCTGTCTGTCTGTAGGACTTACAAAAACATCTCTAAGTTACGTTGTACTCGGCGTCTCCTTTGACAAGGTATGCTGTTGAGACAAGTCATTACAGATGATATGTATAAATATAAACTAGGATATACATAAATAAACCAATATATAGAGACTGACACATATACACAGACGTATGAGAAAATATATTACTACATATATATATACACACAAATATATATATAAATATACATATATATATAAATATATATATATATATATATATATATATATATATATATATATATATATATATATATATATATATATTATATATATATATAAATATATATATATATATATATATATATATATATATATATATATATATATATACATACATTTATATACATACATGTACATATAAATGTACATACAAATGTACTTAAACAACTAGGTACACTTCCCACAACTCTAGCTTTAATCACAGAGACAAAAGAAACGCAACTACACTCAGTGAATACATTTGAAAATTAAAGGATGTTAATGTAGAGCACTCTGTGAAATGAAAGCTTATAAGTAAAGTTCGTGCCTACACAACATTATCAAGAACTTGCAGCCTATGAATAAGAAATGATAAAAAAGAGAGTGTGCATCATGATCCAACGGATAATTTATTGAAAAAGAAATTTTCGTCCCCTTGTGGAGGCTTTGTCAACTGTAGTATGAAATCCAACCGTTATACAAACAAATTTGAGATGAAAGCGCAAGGGGGCGCGTAGGCTATTTGATATTAATTACGCTTTACTGGACGTTTTGAAATGAAATGTAGTTAAGTGAAGTCACAAACAAAACATTTAATTTCAAACTGTAGGTACGTGATCAAAGAAGTACGCAGCTATAACGTGCGTGTACTCTTGTAGACCTTATGCATTGACATCACACTGACGTCATTTTGGGTGAAAACAATGCATCACACGTGCACGAACGGCGTGGATTTCGCCGCACGTGTGGTAGACTTACGCGCGTATACGAATGGCTGAAAAATCAGCTGTCTGCATTTATTGGTGTAACTTGCAATGATACGCGCTTTCCCGCATCTTCCTCCAAAGGAGGGAGCACTTTCTCCTTTGTGACATCATATGCATAAGGTCTATACAATAGTTAATATGAAGCTCGCAAACGTGTCACTATGGCACGCTAGTCTAGCCAAAATAACGTGTTTCATCCCTAGCTTTATCCAAGATACCACCGATTTCCTTAACGAAGTATCCTGCCTACCTATTTTGCCTGACGGGACCCTGCTGGTCACCATCGACATCACCTCCCTGTATACTAATATCCCTCATGACGCAGGCACTGTTGCATGTCTCAACCTTTTAAAGCGAATGCAGCCTACGGCGATTCCGGTTGATGATGTTGCACTTTTGATTGATTTTGTTCTTAAGCATAACCATTTTGAATTTAATGATAGACATTATCTACAAACCAACGGGACTGCTATGGGAGCAAAGATGGCCCCAACCTATGCTAATATTTTCATGTTTGAAGTAGAAGGTCAAATTCTTCAGAATACTGAAAATAAACCTCTATTTTACTGCCGATATATTGACGACATTTTTTTTTTTTGTATGGAGTCACGGCGAGAAAGAAATGCTCGAATTCTTCGATGTTGCCGACAATACCCATGTTAAATTAAATTTACTAAAGCATACTCTCGTAATGAGATTCCTTTCCTGGATGTTCTTGTCTCACCCCAAAACGGCGAATTATCTACATCCATGTATTCAAAACCTACAGACACTCACACTTATCTTCGATACGAAATCTTCCACCCACCCCACATCAAGTCTTCTCTAATTTACAGTCAACCTATTCGCTTGAAACGCATATGTTTGGATCCCAGTAGACTTCGAGCATCGCATTCACGATCTTTCTATACGACTCATCGACAGGGGATACCCTTTGAGCTTAATCAAACAACAAATTGCCAAGGCTCGCCTTGCTACTCGTGAATCACTCCTTAGGTACAATCGTAAAAGAGAAAGTGACAATCCCATCCCGTTTGTGGTAAAACATCACCAGTGGCGTAGCTAGACAATTTTTTGTCGGGGGGTGGGGGGGGGGCAAAAGCAAAAAATTTCCGACAGATTTTACCTTGACAGATATTACCTTGAAGTAACGGTACCATCATCTGGCAGTTGTACGATTCAAAATTCTGAAGACTTTTTTTTTTTTTTTTTTTTGCTTTCCGGGCAATTTGAGACCGACTTTTGATTTTCACGTTGACATATCGATGTGTAATTCTGCTCAAAAACGTAAGAAGTGTTGTAGTGTTTCAAATGGATTGTTTTTATTTATTTCGGACAGAGTAGAAATTTCCGACAGAGGCCTTCGGAGGCTTTGTGGGGGGGCGACCGCCCCCTGCCCCCCCCCACTCTAGCTTCGCCACTGAACATCACCCTACTACTAGGAAAGTATCCAAACAAATTAAATCTTCTTGGAAAATACTTAATGAAAAATACTTAATGAAAATACTTAACTCGGTGACCTTTTCGCGCAACCTCCCCCCTATTATTGCTATCAAACAACCCCCTAATCTCAAATCGTTACTTGTTTGTTCAAAACCGAGACCCGCTAACAGACAACAGGGAAATATCCCATTTGACAAGCCGCGCTGTCAGATTTGCAAAACACATGTTAACGGGTGACCCCCTTTCTTTCAACGGTGTAACTGTCCACGCTGGACCTTACAATTGCGAATGTTCCAACGTAGTATACATCATTTCATGTAGAAAGTGTCCGACTGTTTGTTACGTTGGAAAACTAACACCAGATTCAGAAAGAGGTTCAATAATCACAAACACAGCATCCGTAGTACGAATCTCAGTGAATTTTCCGTTGCTGAACACTTGAATAGTAGGGATCACACAACTGATGACTTGAGGTTTGTCATTGCCTGGGGGGATTTCGGTCTACTGACGACCGTAAACGTCACGAACTTAAACTCATTCTCCGTTTAAGTAGCCATACGCAAGGTTTGAACAGAGATTTGTCACATCTATTAAGATAGTTTTTTCAAGTAATCCTGTTTCTTCTCATTGCAGCTTCGTACGGTCTTCCAAAGTATCAACGTAAATTCGATTTTTTTTATATATTACTAGCTATTGTACTGGTAACCCAAATTCTTTTAAACTACACTTTTTCATCATCTACTCATATCGAGGAATTAATGTTACGGTACTTAACAATGCGCCTGTTTCTTTCAATAAACAATGGCAGACTCGCTTGTTTTGTAACTTGTGTTAAATATCGCTTGACATTTACGTGGTGTTTTCGTGTAAGTAGCTACATACACTGTGGATTTGATACTTAGACTGTTTCGTTACTTGACAATATTCAAAGCTTCCATATCTTGTGGCTAAGCAGCTACATTACTCTCAGACTATACCGTTTTGATTTTGTGTACTCACTTCATTTTTAATACGATTTTCGATACAAACGGAGAGTTAAGCTATACAGACTGTATTTTGAGATTATGGCTGTTACGTCACTTAACAATATTTTGTCTAGACTAGCGTGCCATGGTGGCACTTTTGCGCGCTTCATATTAAATATAAACCTTATGCATTGACATCACACTGACGTCATTTTGGGTGCAAACAATGAAGCACATGAAATGTAGTTAAGTGACTTCACAAACAAAATATTTAATTTTAAACTGCAGGTACGTGGTCAAAGAAGTACGCAGCTATAATGTGCGTGTGCTCTTATACAATAGACCTTTTGTATATGATGTCACAATGGAGAAAGTGCTCCCTCTTTTGGAGGAAAATGGCGGAAAGCGCGTATCATTGCAAGTTACACCAATAAATGCAGACAGCTGATTTGTCAACCAATCGTATACGCGCGTAAGTCTACTACACGTGCAGCGAAATCCACGCCGTTCGTGCACGTGTGCTTCATTGTTTTCACCCAAAATGACGTCAGTGTGATGTCAATGCATAAGGTCTATTAATATTATATGCGCGCTTTCTTGCGCTTTCATCTCAGATTTGTTTGTGTAACGGTTGGATTTCATACTACAGTTGACAAAACCTCCAGGAGGGGCCGAAAATTTGTTTCAATAAATTATTCAGTGGGACCATGATGTACACTCTCTTTTTCATCATTTCTTATATATATATATATATATATATATATATATATATATATATATATATATATATATATATATATATATATATATATATATATATATATATTATATATATATATATATATATATATATATATATATATAACGCTAATTCCCACCTTAAGGGAAATTGTTTATATCTGCTGGTACATCGGGCGAAAAAAAGATAATAAAATACATAAGAAATAAATTCGCCCTAACGTCTAAACATATAATTAACGTTATTTCAATGGGCAGCCATCCGTTCGTGTTAACAGCTAGGTGTCCGTAAATTTGACAACTTTGAAGTAATGGCATCTAGTTTGTAAATCTAAGAGGGCGCCCTTGTAAGTTTACGTATTCCTATAGAAAGGTGTGTGGAAACGTTAAGGCGAAACTTATATGTCACCCGAAAATTTTTTTCCCCTTAAGGTCGACTTTTCAACAACAACTTTCCCCCTAAGTGCCGAATTAGTGAAATATATATATATATATATATATATATATATATATATATATATATATATATATATATATATATATATATATATATATAAATAAAGCAGTAACAGCAAAAGATAACACTGAAATCCAACAAGTATTAGTAGCACGTAGGTGTATTAACGTTTCGATCTCCCTGAGATCTTCCTCAGAAATGATCAATGAACTTACAGAGTAGAAGGGACTAGCTTATTAAGAGAGAAGTGGGACAGGAAAGCCAAGTCTTTGTTGAGACCTGTTGTATGAGAATTAAGCTTTAAAATTAATTGTTGTTCGTATAGCTTTCTGCTATCTGTGTTTGGGAACTTGTCTTTGACGATAATGCAACGGAGATCTCTAGGAGAGTGATTGTGGGCATTGAAGTGAGAAGCGACTGGAAAGCCGGGGGGTGGGGGAATTGTTTCTGATGCTATGTTTATGGTTGTTGAATCGGGTTCTGAACCGATTGGCGGTCTCACCGACGTAAATGGCCTCCGGGCATTTGGAGCAATACAGAACATACACAATATTGGGAGTGTTGCAACCAACTTTGACCGGAAAAAGTTTGACATTGTTCAGGAATTCAACTGATGGATTTATGTTGAAATGGTCACAAATTTGACACCGGGGTCTCCGACAGGGAATATTACCTGGGGGCGGACTTGGTTGGGTACAGACAAGCAACCGATGTAAGCTGGGTGGTTGTTTCTTGGCCAGAACAGGGGGGGGGGTGGACACCGTGGAATTGGACACCGTGGAATTGTGCCGGAACACGGAAAAGTTTCTACGCAAGGTACGTTTAACTGAATATTTTAAAGACAGTGATTCCACCACTGACCGCCCCGATTACATGCCTCCAAAACCATCACACTGGACCCCACCAGTTGGACGTAAGCCTTACATTGATTCTTTCGTCAATCAAGTGAGGGGCCATCTTGAAAATTTCCTCCAGTCCACCCAACGTCCTGCCCCTGGCAACCTTTCCTTACACGAGCGCAAAGCCCTTCATGACCTGAAAAACAACAACGACATAGTCGTACGACAGGCGGACAAAGGAGGTGCAATCACCCTTCTCGATCGGGACGCCTATGTAAGAGAAGCGAGTACGCAACTAAGCAACAAGGACTTTTACATACAGGTAGACCTACGGAAACCTATCACAGGGAACTGATATCTTTAGTTAAGACTTTTAACAACGCTGAAACCCAGGAACTCGTCCTGTCTCTCATCCCCCCTCTCCCCCAGGCGGGCACCTTTTATACCATCCCCAAACTCCATAAATTAGAGGGGATATTCTCTAAAAACCGCGAACGCCACGAACAACAACTGGCCAACCTCAAAGACAACGAGTTAGAGTCTGCTGCCAAAGCTCTCTCCATAGTACCACCCGTCAGACCAATCATATCGGGGAAGGGAACTCTCACAGAATACAATTCAGGATTTATTGACTCCATACTTCAACGTCTCATGCCGCACATTCACAGTTACATTCAGGATACCACGGACTTCCTCAACAAACCGGCAACCATCGAAACCGTCCCTGACAACAGTCTGTTGGTAACCATGGACGTGACCTCATTATATACCAACAACTCACATGACGCCGAGTGAGGGCCTGCGGCAAATTCTTGGACTCTTTCCCTGTGACCCACATCCCCACGGAAGTGATATGTTCCTTAATTTCGTTCATATTGACTCATAATAATTTTGTTTTTAATGATAAGTGTTACGTACAAGTTAGCGGGACGGCCATTGGAACCCGTATGGCTCCTTGTTTTGCCAACCTCTTCATGACGTTAATTGAAACGCAGTTCATCGACAAGAGCAGCTTTGAACCTCTGTTTTATGCCCGTTTCATCGATGACATATTTTTAGTCTGGACCCATGGCCGCCCCTCTCTCGACGATTTCATACATGAAGCAAACTCCACCCATCCTTCCATCAAATTCACAGTTGAAATATCAGCCAAAAAAGTTCCATTCCTGGATGTTATGGTAAGCCTAACCCAATCAGGCCTCAAAACCTCCCTTTACAGGAAACCCACAGATAGGCCCATCTACCTTAATTACAGCAGCTTCCACCCATCCCACATTAAAAGATCGATTATTTTCAGTCAACTGCTCAGATTTAAACGTATATGCTCGGACTATGCCGATTACGAGAAAGCCGTTAGGCATTTGGTTCAGTCCCTACTGGAGTGCGGGTACCCTTACAAGCTTATTTCTAAAGAAATTAATCGAGCTTCCCACCTCTCCCGTGACTCGGTATTAAGCCAGAAAAGAAATGATATAACGGCACAGCCCCAACGCATTCCTTTTGTAACCCTTTTTAGCCCCTCCACTACCCCCTTCCTGCAAAAAGTGAAATGCGATTGGAAGACCCTAAAGAACAACCCATCCCTACCCCCACCTTTTTCTCACCCTCCTGTTCTGGCCAAGAAACAACCACCCAGCTTACATCGGTTGCTTGTCTGTACCCAACCAAGTCCGCCCCCAGGTAATATTCCCTGTCGGAGACCCCGGTGTCAAATTTGTGACCATTTCAACATAAATCCATCAGTTGAATTCCTGAACAATGTCAAACTTTTTCCGGTCAAAGCTGGTTGCAACACTCCCAATATTGTGTATGTTCTGTATTGCTCCAAATGCCCGGAGGCCATTTACGTCGGTGAGACCGCCAATCGGTTCAGAACCCGATTTAACAACCATAAACATAGCATCAGAAACAATCCCCCCACCCCCCGGCTTTCCAGTCGCTTCTCACTTCAATGCCCACAATCACTCTCCTAGAGATCTCCGTTGCATTATCGTCAAAGACAAGTTCCCAAACACAGATAGCAGAAAGCTATACGAACAACAGTTAATTTTAAAGTTTAATTCCCATACAACAGGTCTCAACAAAGACTTGGCTTTCCTATCCCACTTCTCTCTTAATGAGCTAGTCCCTTCTACTCTGTAAGTTGATTGATGATTTCTGACGAAGATCTCAGGGAGATCGAAACGTTAATACACCTAAGTGCTACTAATACTTGTTGGATTTCAGTGTTATCTTTTGCTTTTATTCCTTTGTAACTCAGCTTCCAACACACGGTATACGTCCACCTGTATAATCATGTTTTATATATATATATATATATATAATATATATATATATATATATATATATATATATATATATATATATATATATATATATATATATATATATATATATATATACGGCTTTAAGGCCAGATTATCTTCCAAGAGTGCTCTTCTTATGTAAAGGAGCAATATACAATGATTACACGAACGTTAGATAGATTATGTTTTCGTCATTTTGATTCCAACAAACTTGTTTGGAAGAGTTGTTTTCACGGCCTCCTCTCATCAGGAAATTGTGCTACTCTGTAACGGTTTGAAAACATCTCATTAGCGCAATTGTTTGCGCGCATTTTATGACTTCGCGCGGTTACCTAGATTACGCCGATAATGTTCGTGAGTTTGAATTTGGACGGATGTCGGCACGTGCTGACAAGCTCAGATCTTTGATATAGAGACGCCATCTCTGGATATATAATAATAAAATTTCTCTGTCATACACAGATTGCACCGTCTGCTAAAATCAGAGTATGATGGGACATGGGCCAAGATTTTCCAATGAATTTTGAAATCCGTGTTACTGTTCTTCAGAGTCCAACCATATTTTGACAACTAACTAACTAACTCACTCACTCACTCACTCACTCACTCACTCACTCACTCACTCACTCACTCACTCACTCACTCACTCACTCACTCACTCACTCACTCACTCACTCACTCACTCACTCACTCACTCACTCACTCACTCACTCACTCACTCACTCACTCACTCACTCACTCACTCACTCACTCACTCACTCACTCACTCACTCACTCACTCACTCACTCACTCACTCACTCACTCACTCACTCACTCACTCACTCACTCACTCACTCACTCACTCACTCACTCACTCACTCACTCACTCACTCACTCACTCACTCACTCACTCACTCACTCACTCACTCACTCACTCACTCACTCACTCACTCACTCACTCACTCACTCACTCACTCACTCACTCACTCACTCACTCACTCACTAACTAACTAAATATATATATATATATATATATTCTTAATGTATTTTACCAATTGATCAGGGTTAAAAGTTAACTTAGAGAAGACCATTTTATTCCTTTTAGGCCCCTTTGCTACTAATCATCCAAATTATTTTCCCAACTTTAATTTTGTTATCACTGCTGGACCTGTTACATATCTTGGAGTTTCCTTTTCGCATCATGTTGATGATTTCTTCCTTCTAAATTACTTACCAAAGCTTTCCCCTATCAAGCATTTACTTAACATTTGGTCATCAAGGGATTTGACCCCAAAAGGTAAAATTTTTATTTTAAAGAGTTTTGCAATTTCGCAACTAGTGTACTTACTTAGCGTTTTGCCATCACCACCGGATAGTTTTTTAAGGAATTGAATAGCCTTTTTCTCACATTCATTTGGAATAATAAACCCGATAAGATACAAAGATCAATTTATGTACAACACTATTAACTGTGGTGGTTTAAACATGATAGATATGGATTCTTTACAAAAGGCTTGAAGATTAAATGGGTTAAACTGTATTTGGGTGATATTTTCAAGCCCTGGAAGACTATCTTTGATTTTTTCTTAAGAAAGTTTGGTGGCTCTTTCCTGTTTCAATGTAATTTTCAAATAGATGGTATTAGGACTAATTCCAACATCTTTGGTAAACAAGTTTGTGAGGCGTGGTCTTCTTATACACATTATATGCCTGACTGCAACTTTGAGAATGAAATTGCCTTTAACAATTCTTTTGTTAAAATTAATTGTGGAAACTTTTGTTATGACTGCATTGAGAGCTGTCGCTGTTTATCTTGTGAAACACTTTTTCAATGCTGATGGCAGGGCTTGGGAGTATAATGATTTTAAAGAGAAATATCATATTAACACTTTACCTTTTACTACTTATTTTGGTATTATTTCGGCCATTCCTAGACACTGATAATTAAGCCTTGGTGGCACTGACAATATTTCCGTTGCACATCAGAAGTTAGCTAAAGTCCTTATAACCCCAAAAGCATCAAGATATGTCTATCGTAATCTTATTGTTAATAAAGTTTCAGTCCTACGAGCTATATCTCGTTGGGAGAAGTATTATCCTTGTTTTGAATATGATTGGAATAATATCTTCTCTTTACCTTTTATTTCTGTTAGGAACCCAAAAGTGCAGTATCTTCAGTTTCGATTCCTGCATAGAATACTAGGCACAAATACTTATCTCCATAAGCTTCAATTGAGTGATACAAAACTTTGTTCTTTTTGTAAAGAGAAAGATGAAACATTACCACATTTATTCTGGTCTTGTCGCCATATTCAAAGTTTTTGGTCACATTTATCTCATGAATGTTTAGCTAAGAATTTTGATTTCTCCCTCTTCATGATTTGCTTTGGGTTTTTAGATATTCCTACATATATTATATATATTATCGGAGTTGCAGCTATAAGTCCATAGATCGGGTGTTTATTGTATTTATACAAAGCTCTGTTACGCATCGAGCACTTTTCACCATTTCACTTTTTTCACCATATATATATATATATATATATATATATATATATATATATATATATATATATATATATATATATATATATATATATATATATATATATATATATATATATATATATATGTAGCAGAATAAATGAGCGAAAAGTTTGATATCCTTTCTCAATCAACTGTATTTATGATCTTTTATTTACAAAATTTTCGGTGCTCCCAGCATCTTCTTCACTGTGAGTAATTAAGTGACAGTGTACACTGAAACTTAAATGATAATAGTCGCAATGCAAATGTAAGCGTTAAAACGGCGCTTAGAGTTAAAGCGCGTAACATCATGACGTAAAATGCCATACTAATGTGTACAATGGAAAAAGTATGCAAAAAGTACGCGTTAATGACAAGCTTACAGTCCAAAAGTACGAATTAAAGAAGTACGAATTAAATAAAAGATGGCATGAAAATGCTTACCATGGAAAAAGTACATAGAAGGTACGCGTTAATGACGTAATATCACATAATAATGTGTAAAATTAAAAAGGTACACAAAAATACTGGTTAATGAGACGCTTACAGTCCAAAAGAACGAGTTGAAGACACGCTTTGAGTTAAGGCGCGTACCATTAAGACAAAATAAGGGCACAAATAAAAGATGACATGGTAATGCGTACAATGAAAAAAGTGCATAAGAAGTACGCGTAAATGAAATGCTTAAAGTTAAGGCGCGTAACATTAAGACAAAATAAGGGCACAAATTAAAGATGACATGGTAATGCGTACAATGAAAAAAGTGCATAAGAAGTACGCGTGAATGAAATGCTTAAAGTTAAGGCGCGTAACATTATGACGTATTGAATGTGTAAAGAGATGATGACATGACAATGCATACAATAAGAAAAGCTCGTAAATAAATTGGTTAGTATCAACAGGACGTCTGCCTAAAGTGTCTGTAGCGACTAATTAAGTTCACCCAAATCTTTGTTAAGGCCGGACATGACAGTGTCACAATTAATAATGTACTAAACTTCTGCGCTTCTCCTTTTACGATCATTAGGAAAACCTCCTGAAAGTATAGCAAACTTTAAATCCGCTAAAGAATGATCAGCAGTGCTATTGTTCAAATGATCCGCAATGGGTAGCCCCTGGACCTTTCTCCTGATAGAGGAGAGGTGGTTGTTAAACCGCAAACGAAACTTCGTTCTAGTTTCCCCAATGTAGCAAGAGTTGCTGCACTTATTACAATAGAGGAGATAAACGACATTACACGAGTCGCAGCTAAACGGTTTCAGATGTATTTTGGACTTGCCAATCTGGACCTCGGGGTTGGTGTTCATGTGGTGACAAGTGTTACACCTAGGCTTACCACAAGGAATGTTTCCCTTGTCATTAGAAGGAGATTCCAGACTGCTACGGACCAGTAATTTTCTTAAGTTAGGACGTTGTCTACGGGCGTGTACAGGGGGCTTGGAAAATACGTTAGAAATTGAAGAATCGCTCTGTAAGAGTTGATATGACTTCCTAACGGATTTGATAAGGGGCTCTATCCGTGGGTTGTACGTCGTTACGATAGAAATACGTTGCGGGGAAGACTTAATTTTGTACTCAAGCAATTCCTCACGGTTTAACGAACAAACTCGGTTATAATTTTCAAATAAGGTTCTAAAAGGGTGTATCCCCTACTTTGAAAATAATGAAAGAGTTGAGCTGAATTCTCAACAAAAGCTTTCTGAGTTGAACAAATGCGTTTGTATCGCAAAAATTGGCTATATATGATCGATTCCTTTAAATGTTTAGGAGGGAAGCTGCCATATGCAAGGTAAATATGCTTATCAGTAGGTTTCGTATACACTGACGTTATCAGGGAATTACCATCATTCGTACAATGCAATCTAGAAAAGGCAAACTTTCATTGGAGTGTTCACATGTAAACTTGATAGAGGAATGAAACGAATTGAAAGCTTTGACGAGGCGATCTAGTTTCTCGGCTCCATGTGGCCAAATAAAAAATATATCGTCAATATAAAGAATGTATGATATCAGTTGTCCTAAGCCTACATAATTTGAAAAGAAATCGGTCTCCAGTTTAGTCATAAAAATATTTGCAAAGCACGGGATCATTTTCGTGCCCATAGCAGTGCCACTGGTTTGATGGTAAAAAATCCCATTGAATGAAAAATAATTGGATTTTAGAACTAATTCAATCAACTTACCTAAGTCTTGACCACTGAGGGTGGAAGACGAGTGTCTTTCAAAAAGATCTACACATGCGGCTATTCCTTCGTTATGAGGTATATTAGCATATAGACTAGTGACGTCTAAAGTTACTAAGACAGAATTTAAAGGTAAGTTATCGATTTCACGTAGTTTTTTAAGAAGTTCGTAGAGTCTTGTATATAGCTAGGAATGAAAGATAGAAGAGGCTGTAGTTCTCTGTCGATTAAAGTAGAAATGTGTTCTGTATTAGTCCCGTTTGCTGAGACGATTGGGCATCCTGGTGGTATAATATCCAGCTCTTTCGCCGTCTCTACGATTTTATCCCCATCAAATGTTGGTGTCTATTCTTTACTAGGGTTTCAAGTTTATGAATCTTTGGTAGGGTATAGAATCGACCGGGCTTAGGATCTGGCGGAATGAGGTGGCGAACAGTATTTTGGATGTCGGGTTCAAGCTCAGAAATGCACTGGTTTACTTTAACTTGAGACTTCTGCAAAGGGTCTTTGCTTACCTGCTCGTAAAAATTTTCATTTTGAAGCTGTCTGTATGCTTCTCTGACATAACACGTTTTGTCTTAAATAACGATAGCTCCTCCTTGTCAGCTGGCTTGATAACAATATTGGAATCATCGCGTAGTGTTTTAATTGTTTTTTCTCGTCCTTAGTTAAATTATATGTGGGTGCTTGCGATTGAGATCCCCAAACATGTAGATGCTGGTTCACTTCATTTTTGACGCTTTCAATACAAATATGAAGGGTCCGATTGCGGCCTATAGGTGCAACGAAGTTCGATTTGGCTTTGAAAGGCCTAAGGGTTTCTTTGCTGGGGGCGGTACTAAGTTCGGCATGAAAGAATTCAGCATTTCGTAAACGATTAGCAAAATCGTTGATATCACAACATAGTTCAACCTCATTTACAGAGACGGTAGGACAAAAACATAACTCGTGGTTTAACACACTACTTTCAAAAGGATAGGGCACGCGAGAAGAGAGATTGAAAACTGTTCTATCCTCACCTTTAGAGATTTCTGTTTTGATTTCTGGAAGGAGACCTTTCCTCTTAACGCTTTCATGAATTGGTGAACGTTTAACTAATAAATCGAGTTTCAGATTTTTCCTGTTGAAATATTTGGCGGTTTCGATCCTCAAGAAGTTTTCAAGATAATAAAGAGTGTCCTTCCGGAGTTGATAATCCTTTATTAAATACTGTTGGGTTAAGCTACGTCACTCTACCTACTCAATACTACATGGGACGAGTTCCTATGACGTAAAAATGGAAAATTTAACCCAACAGTATTTAAACTCAGTTGACCGCGTTCCACCACATAGGGCTCAGTGGTCAGAGCATCCGCCTGGTATGCGGGAGGTCGCTGTTTCGAATCCTGCTTGAGGCTAAGTTTTCCATTCACAAATATACATCCTCTTCCAGTATAAGGCAAGTGCCTATGTTCGGGGAAAAATGGGTTAAGGTCTCTGTGCGACTATTTAATATAGCGTGGACTGACTCATTCATATAAAGTCGCTACGTCACTCTACCTACTCAATACTACATGAGACGCGTTCCTACGACGTAACAATGGAAAACTTAACCCTACAGTATTAAAACACAGTTGACCGCGTTCCACCACACAGGCCTAATGGCTCAGTGGTCAGAGCAACGACAACGACCGACGGACGACGGACGACGGACGACGGACGACGACGACGACGACAACAACAACAACAACAACAACAACAACAACAACAATAATAATAATAATAATAATAATAATAATAATAATAATAATAATAATAATAATAATAATAATAATAATAATAATAATAATATTTTCCTCCATCATTTTATTGAGATTTGAGCTTCCTTATTTACAATAGTTACCATCGTGTTAAATGAGTTGCTGTATGGCCAGTTACCTAATAATAAATACAAAAATTATATTTACAATGAATCCCCATGTTTCAACAATGCGCTGTAAAACACTTTACAGAGTAAGACTAGAAAGTAAACAACATTGGAATGGAGTTAACGAATAGACGTGAGACTAAGCGCATCAATAATCGTGCATAGAACCAATTCGATTTCAAAGGCAACGAAAACAACCCATGCCCCTTTAAAAGTCAAGGATGAGATTACAGTGTGCAAAAGCATCTTTTAGGTCAATGAAGTTAATAACACTTTTACCTCGTGTTTTGCTATGATCATAAATATACTTCTCTACTCGAAGGGCAAACTGAAACTTATACAGAAAGTCAACATAATTTAGATTCTTCTTTTGGCGCTTCATACTAAAAATAAAATATTTCAAATGCAGAATGAGGAAATTATATGGATGGCGTTTTTGCTTTTGAAAACCAAAAAAGATATCATCTTTTGAAAAATGAAATTCAGAGCCAAACAAAAAACTTTCAACTTCACTTATAAATGAAACTACATGGTTACATTCTACAAAAAGGTGACTTAGTGTTTCAGTCTCAGAGTTGCAAAAATAACATAAATCAGTTTCAGAGATGCCCATTAAATTTAAGAGTCTGTTTGTGTGGAGAATTCTGTGAAGAAAACGGAATTGAAAATAGGAGAGTTTAGTTTCCGAGACTGAGTGCCATGGCATACTAAATATTCCTTCCCACTCATCAGTGGTTACATGAGAAAACTCACTTTTCCATTTTGCTAAAGCCGTAGGTTCCGTAACGATTTTAACCAAAAACTTGGACCTGTATACAAGTTGTGAAATACTATTTGACTGCATAATTTTATCAAAGAAGTCTATGCAAGAGTTCATTAAGTTACTTCGGAAGCAGCCAGACTGCTTCCAATGCAAAGGGATACTATGTATAAGGCCCCAATAAGTTGTGAAAGGGAAATCATTTAGTTGAAACTTCTCCCTAAAAGACTGATAACTTAGCGGATTACCATCACTATTGAAACCAGAAAGCCTAAGGGCTTAGTGATTCCTTGCCCAATGGGGATGCTTTGTTGTACTGAGGTTTGTCCCTCAAATTTATCTTCCTTGACTACATCATTTTACGATATTTTAACAATTTCACCTCTGCTGACCTCACATGAACTTTGAACCCCACCAAATATAACAAAAAAGAAAAACGAAAGTGTCTTGAAAGGAATTCAACTCCAATGGATCTTGGATCTTGAAGATTCTTGGAAAATTTTGTTTTTTGACCTCTGGTGACCCCATATAACAATCTTGGAAATTTTTGGAAAATTTTGCTTTTTGACCTATGATAACCCCAGATAATGATCTTGGGAATTCTTGGGAAATTTTGCTTTCTGACCTCTGGTGACCCCAGAGGACAATCTTGGGAATACTTGCGATATTTTGCTTTTTGACCTCTGATGACCCCATATGATGATCTTGGGAATTCTTGGGAAACTTTGCTTTTTAACCTATAGCGACCCCGGATGACAATCTTGAGAATTCTTGGGAAATGTTGCTTTTGATCCCAGTGACCCAAGATGACAATCTTGGGAATTCTTGGGAAATTTTGTTTTTTGACCTCTGATACCCCAGATGACCTTGACCTCCACCAAAATTGATAGGGTTTTTCCTCTCAACATGGCAAATTTATATACCAAATATGAAAAGTGGCTGTCATTGCTATCTTGAGATATCGTGATTACAAGCCATTTACAAGGTTTCTGTAGTTCAACCTCTGGTGACCTCAGATGACCTTTGACCTCTACCAAACACAATAGCGTTCTTCCTCTCAACATGACAAATCTATGTCCTTCATTCCTATCTTGACATATCCCAATTTCAAGGTTTTCGGTCTTTGACCTCCGGTGACCTCAAATGACCTTTGACCTCCACCAAAAACAATAGGGTTCTTTCTCTCAATATGACATATCTATATACCAAATATGAAAAGTGTCGGTCACTCCTATCTTGAGATATAGTGATTACGAGCTTTTCGGCCTTTTACCTAAGGTGACCTCAAATGACCTCTGACCTTCACCAAAAATAATAGGATTCTTCCTCTCAACATGATGCATCTACATACCAAATATGAAAAGTGTCGGTCATTCCTATCTTGAGATAGCTTGATTACGAGCCTTTTCGGCTTTTAACCTCCGGTGGCCTCAAATGACCTTTAACCTCCACCAAAACAATAGGGTTCTTCCTCTTGACATGACAATTCTGTATACTAAATATGAAAAGTGTCGGCCTTTGCTATCTTGAGATATCGTGTTTACAAGTTTCGCCGTTTAATCTCTGGTGACCTCAGATGACCTTTGTTCTCTACCAAAAACAATAGGGTTCTTTCTCTCAACATGACAAATCTATATACCAAATATGAAAAGTGTCGGTCATTGCTATCTTGAGATATCGTGTTTACAAGCCGTTTACGAGGTTTTCGCAGATTAACCTCCGGTGACCTCAGATGACCTTTGACCTCTACCAAAAGCAAGGTTCTTCTTCTTGACATGACAACTCTGTATACCAAATATGAAAAGTGTCGGTCATTGCTAACTTGAGATATCGTGTTTACAAAGTTTTCGGTATTTGACCTCTGGTGACCTCAAATGACCTTTGACCGCCACCAAAAACAATAGGGTTCTTCCTCTCAACATGACAAATCTATATACCAAATATAAAGTGTCGGTCATTGCTATCTTGAGATATCGTGTTTACAAGCTCGGCGTCACATACATACACACACATACATACACACCCACACAAACACATAAACACACACACACACGACATCACCATCGCATAGATTCCTTGCCTGCCTACGGCAAGGAATCAAAAATCGGACACAAACTTTACACCATCACTGTACATAAAAATCATAGTAAACCATGGTATTATTAATGCGGATATAGTGATTGTTCCAAACAACTTGATTTCCAAAATTTGCAACAGGTAAATGAAAGGTTGCATCCAACCACGCTCTCACAGTATGGTAAACAAATTGATTAGGTATAACAGGGAGATCATCAGATTTACAGTTACAATGAAAAATAAGCTGCCTTCCCACAGCAAACAAACTTTCATAAAAGAAAAGTTTCCAAACTCCCTCATTATTATCACAGTACCGCTTGACCCACGTACATTTTAAACTTTTGATAAAGCTTGGAATATGAACTACTTTTAGGCCTCCTTTATTAAAATTATTAATTATGCAACTCCTTTTAACTTTATCTTGATTACCTGCCCAAATAAAATCGTAAATTACTTTCTCTACCTCCTTAATGAAAGAAATGGGCGGGTCGGGATTGAAGTACTATAAAAGATAAACTAGCTGTGATAATGCATAGGTTTTAACCAAAAGAGTACGACCAACCGGGGTTAAGTCTCTCGTAGACCAAACCCGGAGGCAACTTTTAAGTCTAGATAATTTCGGGATGAAATTCAGTCGAAACAGATCATTGCCATTATGATTAAAAGTAATTCCTAACATTTTAACTAGACCAGATGAAAATTTAAGGGTGTAAAAGTTAACAAACTCAGGGGGTCGCTGGATGAAAGTACCAAGAGGAAACAAAACTGACTTAGCCGTATTGATAGTTAAACCGGAGGACCTTTGAAACACGTCAAGAATGTGTAGGGTCTCATCAAGGGATTCACGACTGCCATCTAAAATAAAAGTGGTGTCGTCCGCAGACTGGAGAAGTTTTGTTTCTTTACCTTCAACCTGCTTTGGCTTGTATAGATAGCTAATACTTCAGTGCATAAAATGAAAAGATAAGGACTGAGCGGGCAGTCCTGGCGAACACCTCGTCCCACCGGAAAAAAAAAACCTGTTGAGTACCCATTGTTACAAACACATGCGGTAGCATTGTTATAAAACGTGTAAATCCATTGGATGAAACTATGACCAAAATTAAAGTAACGAAGACTACTTATTATAAAATTCCACTCTAACTTGTCAAAAGCCTTTTCAAAGTCGACAAATAACATAAACCCTGATTAATTTTTACGATTGGTGTAATCAATAAGGTCTAACACAAAACGAATATTTTCCCCAATGAAACGACCCTTTAAAAATCCAGTTTGATTTGGGCCAATAATATTACTAATAATACGTTTAAGCCTATTTGCAATTGCCTTCGCCCCAATTTTATAGTCCGTATTCAGTAGTGAAATAGGTCTGTAATTTTTAAGGAGGTTGGGATCTTTATCGGGTTTGGGGATGAGGGTAATTATGCCTCTAGACTGCTCATAAGAAAGACCATTATGAGAGTAGGCATAATTTAAAGAATCAATTACATAATTACCAATGAGATGCCAAAACTTTTTGTAGAAATTTACAGAAAAACCGTCACTCCCAGGATACTTGTCATTTTGAAGAATTAAGTGAGAGGCTGCATTCATTCAAATTCAGTTCACCTTCATTCGAAGAAAAATCATTATTGGTAAAAGGAGTGGGAGGAAGGTCATCCAAAATTAACTGGGGGGAGCAAGGATTGTTCACATACAAGTTCTCGTAAAACATTTAATATAATGGAGAATAGATTTCCCATTGATATACGTATTTCCATTGTCATCGCAAATTTTATGAATAGTATTACAAAGCTTATTACGTCTCTCCAGGTTAAGAAAGTATTTAGTGTTCTTTTCTCCCTGTTTGACCGAGCGGGCCCGTGATCGGATGATGGTTCCTTGAAGTTTAATGTCATAAAATAAGAGGAGTTCATTACGAGCATCGTTTAGTTTGGTGCGGGTTTCAATAGAGTCAGATATATAGAGATCTTGTTCTAGGTTAGCAACTTTCCTTGTAAGTTCGTCTTCCCTACTCCTCCTCGCTTTAGCTTTTTCCTTTGCAAACTTCATACTCTCATTACGTAAAATGAACTTTAGGCCTTCCCAACGGGATGACGGGTTCAAATAAGTATTATCTTCTTCAAAACAAGTAATAACGTTTGTAATTAAGTCCAAATAGTCTGAATCCTGGAGTAAGGAGTTGTTAAATTTCCAATACCCAGGTCCTCGTTTTTCTGTAAAAAGACTAAGTGTTTAATTAACAAAAGAGTGGTCCGATTGAATCCCTGGGGAATGGGAAGCATCTTTAACAGAATGTGACATATGTCGCGAAATAAGGAAAAAGTCTAGCCGACAGAAGAGACCTGATAAAATGTTAGAGGACCAAGTAAAACTTTCACTCCGAGGGTTCCTTTCTCTCCAAATGTCGATGAGGGACAGACCAGTCATATAAGAAAGACACTCGTTTCTAGCTTTAAAGTTTGTTCTGTGCTGTCCACCTTTTTTGTCTAAGGCTAAGTTAAAGACAAAATTAAAATCCCCTCCAATAATCAGGTTTTCAGATGATATAGCAGATAAAGCGTTGAACAGGTGAACGAAAAAGTTAGGGTTGTCTATATTGGGACCGTACAGAGCAACAAGTGTTAACTTTTGATGAGAAAAGGTAATGCCAGCAATGATAAATCTTCCTCCATCATGACTTATACTTTTTGTAATTTCCAACTGTAAGGTAGAGTTGAATAAAATAGAGACGCCACAGCTGTCCTGGGTACCATGAGAATAAAGAACTTCACCTCCCGATTCATTTTTCCAGATTTTTTCATCTGCTGGTGAACTATGTGTATCTTGTATGAAGAAGATATGTGTCTTTCGCCGATGAAGGTACGAAAACAAACGTCGTCTCTTGCTATGATTCCGTAAACCTCTCGCATTATATGTGATTATGGTAAGGTCCTCAGCCATTTAAGAATAAAAAACAAACATGTTCACCAAACATGCGATTGACTTAGTTATAGTTGATGGAGGATGAACATACAGATAAACAAACACACGGACACAAAAACACAGAAAAGTCAATCCAAATGGGATAACACACCAGCATAAAAGCTCCACAAGGAAGGGGTGAAAGCTGGCATTAGTTCCCACATGAAAAACAATTGGTGGAACACAGTCACCAAACATCATGGGTTGATTCTAGACAAGGCAATTAATGAGCTGCAAACAGTAAAAAGGATACATCACACTGCTCCAAGAGAGAAATCAAGATGCTTTTCTGCATGGTGACATTCTTCCATCACCTACTGGGCTGCATCGAAAACATGGGGCCGGCCATCGTTCTCTCCAGCATCCCCCTGAAAAACGTAATTTAGTGCCCCTATTAAATAAGTCCTGTACCTCTTTTTTCCAACGCCGTTTTTCCATAAGATCTGCTTTCGTTAGGTCATCTCCAATGTAATATGGTTTTCCTGCCAAAGCTTGACGGGCTTTTTTCATCACGGCGATTTTGTCCTGATAAAAGGATAATTTAAAAGATGGCGGTCACGACCAGCAACTAATCTCTCATCTCTATGAGCCCGTTCCAACTTACATGCAGGCACTCCAACTTCCTCAAGGATCTTTCCTGCAATTCCCTGGCACTCTTCATTCTCTTCAGTTGGATAACCCACTATTCGAATGTTATTTCTCCTGGAAAATCGTTCATTTTTGTTAATGTCTTGGGCCTGTTTTGCCTTGTCAGCTTCAAGTTGCTGTACCTTCCGTTCTACAGAATCACACCTTTCTTTCAAAGCTTCAGACTCTGAATTCAGTTCCTTTACACTCTCTCTGAGATCGTCAATGGCAAACCCATTATCACCGGCATTGAATAGAGGGAGCACCTTTGTCTTCACAAATTCCTCACAATCTTCACCTGTAGTCACAGCTACGCCAACAATACGTAAGTTGTTGCGTCTTGACATTCGCTCTAACTTATTGATTTCTGAGTCTTTTGTTGTGACCAGGTTCTCTAAAGCAGAAATTCGAGCACACAAATCCTCATGTTGAGTTTCCTTGGCCGCCATTTTGTCAAAGAGGTCATCGATTCGTTTGTCATGAAATTCGATAGATTTTCCTAGTTCATCTTCCAGTTTTTGAAGATCATTAATGGCCCTTTGAAAAACGTCCTGGAAAGATTCGATGCCCGATTTCCAGTTCGATGAAGTGTCTGCATCACGCTTGGCGCCTGTAGGGGCTAGATCTGCGACGCCATCTTGACTTCTTCGTAAGGTGTTGCCGGTGGCAGATCTCGTAAGGGCTTGATTTTGCGATAAGGGGAGTCTCTCCCTACGACAAGGGGGGGTCTCCCCCTACGAACAGCTCCTAACATGATGAACCCTGACAACAATAACGATTACACAGAGCGAGGATTCTAGACGATGGTTTCCAAATTAGGAAAATTTAAGTAAAATCTCCACCTGAGGTCGAGGTACACCTTTAGCTCCTCATTGTCAGGATCGTTATAATAATAATCATCATAATAATAATAATAATAATACTAATAATAATAATAATAATAATAATTATAATAATAATAATAATAATAATAATAATAATAATAATAATAATAATAATAATAATAATAATAATAATAATAATAATAATAATAATAATAATAATAATAATAATAATAATAATAATAATAATAATAATAATAATAATAATAATAATAATAATAATAATAATAACAATAACAATAACAATAACAATAACAATAACAATAACAATAACAATAACAATAACAATAACAATAACAATAACAATAACAATAACAATAACAATAACAATAACAATAACAATAACAATAACAATAACAATAACAATAACAATAACAATAACAATAACAATAACAATAACAATAACAATAACAATAACAATAACAATAACAATAACAATAACAATAACAATAACAATAACAATAACAATAACAATAACAATAATAATAATGCCCCCTTAGCCCGTACCTTTTTTGCGCCGAAGTTTTTTCTATTTATATTAAAGGCAACCCCAGTATTAAGGGTATCTCTTTGTTTGATGAGGAAATTAAGATCATGCAGTACGCGGATGATACCACTCTACTTTTAGATGGTTCTTACGACTCCCTACGAGAAGCTGTTTCAGCTTTTGACATTTATCAACAGGCCTCGGGATTGAAAATTAATATTGATAAGTCTACAGTGTTTCCCCTGGGTCCTTTAGTTGGGAACAACCCCTTCACCTAGCCTTTGTTTGGGCTCAAGTGGACGTTGGGTCCAGTAACCATGTTAGGGATTACTGTTGACCACTGTACTGAGAATTTATTTAGACTTAATTTCACTCCCAAACTGTCAAGACTTTAAAGATTGCTTGCTTTATGGTCCCATAGGGATTTGACGCCTATAGGAAAAATAGCTATTGTCCAAACATTGGGTTTATCTCAACTCGTTTATCTTTTCCAGATTTTACCTGACCCTCCTGCTGTATTTGTCAAGGAGCTGGAAACAATTGTTTTTAAATTTATTTGGGTAGGAAAACCTAAGTATTCAAGCGTCTTACTCTTTACAATCCCCCGTTTTCAGGTGGTCTGGGGGTTACCCACATTCCAAGCTTCATTAAGAGTCTTAAGTGTACTTGGGTAAAGAGATATCTGGACGACAATGAGGCTGGGTGGAAATTATTTTTGACTTTTATCTTCATAAGTACGGTAAAAAGTTTCTTTTTAGTTGTAATTTTAAGGGTAAGGACATTGTTACTGATAATTGTTCCTTAAAGGATGTGTGCAAGGCATGGTCATCTTATTCTTATTATCTTCCCACAAACAATTTAAAAAAGGAAATAATTTGGAATAACTCCCATATTAAGGTAAATCATAAAATTATCTACTACGAATTTATGTATAGTAAGGGGGTCGTGTATGTAGGCGACCTTTTAAACGAAACTAATCGTTTTCTTAACGTAACTTGTTTTAAAAGAATGTTTGATTTAAATTATTGTCCTTTTACGCTTTTGTATGGTATTTATTCAGCCATTCCAAGAGCGTGGAAGACTCGACTGATTGATGATGATGATGCTAATAATGATGAGACTGTAGTCAAAAACATAGCTTCTTCATGGAGAATGCCCTCTATTTCTCGAGGAATTTATAAGTCAATTGTCAATAGGATTTCCATCTCCCCGAAAGCTTTTCGTTTTTCTTCCAATTTATTTTCTGACTTTCATTTGTAAACAGAATTCATTGCATGTGGGTACAACATATTTACACGTACCATAACAAAAGTGTATACACAATGCAAAACAACATAAATTGTCATGTGAATAACCAATTACAAAATCTGAATGCATTTTTTAGTTGTTCAAACTTAAAATAACGTTTTGTTGTCTTTTCTGATAATGACTTTTCTACTTGGAACACAAATTTAAATTTGTGTAAAAACTCATTAACATTTGGAACTTCTTCTTTAACCTTCTGACTGAAAATGTAATATTTAATATGCAAAATTAAGAAATTGTAAGAATGCAATAAATATAACTTAAAGCCAAAAAAGGTCCTCTTTCGTGAAAATGAATTGCTGACCAAGAATTATTTGTTCAATATCCAACAAAAAGGTTGAAGTAACTGTACACCCCCCCAAAAAGGTGAGAAATTGACTCGTCAGCTATATTACAGAAAGTGCACAAGTTATTTTCTCTCTTATTCATAATATTCAAAATAGATGGTTTGTGGCAAGCACCCGGTGAAGGAAACGAAATTGGAAATATTGAATTTTAGTTGAACGTAATGTATTGAAAGGGATTTTGAATATCTGTTTCCATTGGTCAGGGGTCAAATTGAATTCACACTTCCATTTCCTCACGGCCGTGGGAGTAATACAAATGTCTGCTATCAGACTCTTGTACACGTGTAGTGATACTAACGGGGCCTTGCAAAAGGATTGGAACAAAGTCTGAGGATCCTTGTTCGAAGGATAATCGTCCCTTTTTCAAGAGATGGGAATTGAATCAACAATACCTTGAACACGAGTGAAAGGAACATTTTGAATTGAAAAAAAATCGATTAATGCTACCTATGGAAAGGAGATTATTCTGTTCGTCATAAAAATCTCTTACGTAAACAATGCCTTTCTCATATATACTTTTATAGAACACCATTTTTTTGTCAACCTTGATAAAATAATTATTCCATATTATTTGATTTTTGAAATCTAACAATGGATTTTCAAAGGCATAATAAGACCACGCAAAAAAGCTTGCTAAAAGCTATCACTAAATGGAACACGGAGTTTAACATTGACCAGGATCATTGGAGTTCTATTTTTCAAATCCCCTTCAGCTCTCTCAGGGATAGTAAGTTAAAATATTTCCAGTTTCGTCTCTTACATCGCATCTTAGTTACCAATAGATTACTTTTTCTTATGAAACATAGGGATGATGCCTTGTGCACTTTTGCAAACAGCATGATGAAACCTTAAGTCATTTATTTTGGGACTGTGCATTCGTATCAAACTTTATTTTAGACATTGAGCAAAGAGTCTTAGGGCAACAATTCTCCCTTTCTAAACAGGATTTATTTTTTGGTTACAATTTTTTTCAAAAGCATCCTTACAATATCCTCATTTTTAATATTAAGTATTATATTTATCGGAAAAGAATGTCCGAGGAAACTCTGAGTTGCGTTCAATTTTTGCATAATTTCAAATTTTTACTTCAGGTAGAAAGACGTCTCTCTTCTACAAGCATTCACCATCCGATTAAATATGAGTTTTTTAGAACCGCTTTTTCTTTTTGTAATATGCTTTTCCATCCACTCTTGCTCTTTTTGAAGTATTCCAGTTGTATATATTACTGTTATTGTATATAATACTGTAAGTGTACATATTTCCTGAAAACTGAGCTCTCAAAAGTGTGATGACCGCATAATTTTTGTCTTTCTATGAAAGTATGTATTGTTTGTGCTAAAATGTGAATCAAATAAAAGATGGAAGGAACAAAAATGATGATGATGATGATGATGATGATGATGATGATGATGATGGTGATGGTGGTGATGGTGGTGATGGTGGTGATGGTGGTGATGGTGGTGATGGTGGTGATGGTGGTGATGGTGGTGATGGTGGTGATGGTGGTGATGGTGGTGGTGGTGGTGATGGTGGTGATGGTGATGGTGATGATGATAACAGTCCACTTCAGGTATCTTTCACACATACAATATTGCATATTCAAAGTTCGCTAAGGAATTCCCTATGTGAATAACATAATTCAATGGGAAAATATTGTCATATGATTCTCAAGGGCCATTCATGAAATAGGATACCCTCGAGTACACTAATGCCATGGAAAGTAATTGAATTTTCCTTAATCTGAATTTGGAACTAACACTCCACACAGAGTGTATTTGTTTATTTACAACAGGAGTAAAGGGACGAGCTGTGGATAATTTAGACATTTTAGAAATATTTCTCTTCTTCTACTTATTACAGAAATACACATTTTGCTTAAAAAATTTTCGGTCTTCTTCTTCTTTCCTTTACTTTCCCTTACTGCAAGGTAGTTTGATTCCTAAAATGTTAATCTTGTCCAAAAATTATGACACATTCTCACTCAAAGGGAACTGTTTCCTTTATGCCTAGCTATATAGACAATCGTCGCAACATTCTTATATTAAAGTGTGAGATGATATTAAATTTCTCGAAGGTATTGATTTTCCATCACCACTTATTCAGTTTAATATTTAGGTATTGTTTTTGTAAACGGTAAATGCCATGGTTTTCAACAAAAGAATTTTTAATCCTGCATTAAGACCCCGGAAAAGCTCCTTAAAGCGTTGTTAATTCGGTAGTCTATTGAATACAATGATGCACTACTTACTTGATGGAAGGCTTTGTCTTCGGGAAGGCTCCTGGCCGTATCTCTGATATGAGGTTGTTACGCAACTCTCTGGTGGAGAAAAGGTAACAGAAAGTACTGTCCCGAACTTATCTTGAGTAACCAAGATTTTTAATGTTACAACTGTTTCCACTATAGTCTGAGACAAAGTGCCCATGGCCTTAGCACACAATTACTAATCTATCGTTGTTTGCCACTCGTTGGGAGTTCCATAGTAAAAGTCGTGCAAAAAACAGAAAATTCACACCCATGATGTATTCTTAGAAATAGTTCATGATTACGATGCAACGTATGCTTATTATTTCGTTGTGCGCTCTTAACTGTAAAAGTACACAATTAATGCAAACCAAGTTTTACTAATATTGACCATTTTTTAAACTTCAAACTGTTTTTATTTACACCATACTAATACATAATGCCTGGGTCCCAGGGGCTTTAGCCAGGTTTTTGGTGTGAGGGGGCAAAGTCGACTCATCGTCCCCATTCTTGACCGCAGTCCTGGGGGAGGGTATAAGGGAAGAGTGTCCCCTCCTTTTTGATTTTTTTTTTTTTTTGCTGTCTAAAAGGGCTTTTAGATGCAAAATGGTGCTTCTTTTTATACCAGATCCCAGTGTTCTCCACAACGGTTTTTAGAGAGGCGCATGGGTGGCACCGGGATTTGCCCAAAGGGAGACCAGTGACCCGAAGCCCCGACAGCCCTGATGCCGTCGAGGGTTGGTGGGGGGACGTGTAGAAAACCTGTGTACTATACCACACCATTAAGGGCATATATTGTATCAAATGTGTATATATTAGAGGAACAGAACCATGCGAGGTGTTTTAATTCCCTTCTGATGCTGGCGTAGTAATAAAGCTTATCACAATTCTCTTTATAATAATTTTAAGGTAAATTACCACGACTCAACCTTTATCGAATCATCATAATGCACAGGCAACTGAGGGTGTTTTTATTGTACTTTTAACTGTATCACTCTCATTCTGTGTCTTAAAAGATTGAATAAATTAGCAGCTAGTTTCGTGTTTGAATACAATCATTTGACTATATACAGTTCAAACTTTCAATCAAGTTACGTTTACCTCACAAATTCTAACTCATTCAAAGGAAAGATGATGGTATTAGTTTAGCGTGTGTTTTACTTCCCGATATACAGCGGGAACATGGCCGGAAACTTCTTAAGTACGTAACATTCAACAACTGAAGACTAGGAGGGTACCAGCATGCTCACAACTAACTGTATTTCATCTAGCTCCTCGGCTCCCTCGAGGAAAACTAACAAAAATCTTGGAGAGCAAAACGAACACAGGAGAAGACTCAAGAAATAATTTACATAACAAAACATAACGAAAGTAACAGACTACCTTAATTTGCATAATAAAACATAGCACTAATAACAAACTGTACACAAGCATTGCATGAACGTCAACCTTACATTATGTGTATATCATGTCTCCTCTTCTTTTATTCTAGCCCAGCTGTATGACCCATGGTTGAATGAAAACTGGCCTTTTCACAGTTTGTTTGTATTTCAGTCATACTGTTGTAACTTCGATGCCGATGGAATTCAGATCACATTTGAATGTCATTTGTTTGAAACGAAATTTTGTATTACATAACTATTTCTTCAGAAGTAGTAAGAACAAGTAGAGTGCATAATTCGTCGGATCGGGTTCCCTGCTATCTTTATTAAGTGAGTGTTAAATCGCCTAGGCAGTCAAATCTCATTCAGATGGAAGTGGTAACAAACGGAGATTTCTTAAATGAATATTTACTGACATCTTCAGGTAGTAAAAAAGTAGATATCATAATGTGCAAACGTTCCATTCAAAACATCGGCACATTTCCATATTCAATGGCAACATCTCTGTTTCTCATTGTCATTATGTGCCTGTGAACGCTGAACATTGTTTCCTCTTTACCCTCTCAGGTTACACCTTCTTTGACATACCAGCACGCTGGTAAGGTCACTTACCTAGCTATGAACTCACTTGCATCACACTGAACTGACAACAGCTTTAGAACGCACCCACAGTTAAATAAATCAAAACTATTAATTCCTTTATTTGTGCCCAGTTATTTATGTAATAAAGAATCGACATAAGAAACAAACCTACGTTGAGCCTAAACAACATGTTAATAACTCACACCTAGCCTTCGATACTGTCTGTTCGTGGTAATTACATCAATGTATGTCAATCCTCGCCCGCTTATACCTGAGGCAAAGTATCCCCTATCTGATGTGGTGCCATAATTTTTCAGTAAATGAAGGCTGTGCTAATATTAAACCTATTTACATGGTTTTCGTTTTAAGGAGGTCACTTAAATTTTTGTGGTTGCAGGTCGATTTTCAAACATCTGCAAACATTTTTCCTCTTTTGTTTATTTTGATAATTAATTAGCATTTGAAAGGCGAAATATTGCTACTCTGCTTGAGACTGTAATTCTAAAATCAAGAACATGTTGTTTATCCCTTTTTTGCCTGAAACAGTTACTCGGAAAATATGGAGGCCGCTGGGTTTTCATGTAAGCAAAATAACATATGAAGCTCCACTTGCTCTTTTCCCTGAACATCCAAACACGCTGTATGTTTTAACTTGAAAGAGTAGTGATGGAACTACCCTGATACTTCTGTACATAATGGTTTGGTGCATGATGACCTTAGTAATCATTAGCGAATTTCTGCAAATATATCTTCAAACTCTTTTAGATAACTCGGACTCCTCCTGCAATTCATCTAACTCCTGGTTTAAGCGAACAAGAAAAACTTGCTGCTTTGCACAAAAACGTTAAGTCTCTACTTCAAGTGATTTGATGTGTTTAACATAGCAGAAATACATAAAATTCGCCTCGTCCAAGTTATTGGTATTACTTGTTACAAGTGTATTCGAATGATTGAGATGAAAGTAGATATCCTAGAAGAAAATTTGAAAAAATCTTGTTGAATTTATCATAAAAATGTCAAAAAAATATGAAAATCGATAGCATGTGGAAACAATATTTACTCCATTCAATCCCACCCCTGGTTGAACAAAGCATTGGGGGTACCTAAATAAATCACTACTTAATAAGTCTTAGCTAAAACAGCCCAACAAACCATGTTCACCTATATGCCATCGAAAGAGCACAGCACATTTCATAATCACGCAATAGCATCTCTGCGTAAATGTAGACTGACTAAATAGTACATTGGTCATTTTGCTGTTTACCCATTGCACTAAAAATATATAACGGAAGGGACCAATTGCCGTTAAAGTTCACCTGGCTGTGCAGCCCCCTTTAGCGAGTCAGTAACACGGCATATGGACTTTGCATCAGCGGGGATTTGGTAGCCAGAAGGGAATGGGCGTAAACCTTGTGCAATTAATAAGCTTTTGTTGTGGCTATAGACTATCGATAGACTTTTTTAATTCTAAAGAGAGACTCAAAAAGGGTTCTCACGGTTCTTCCTTTTTCTAAATCTATAAACGCAAACGACTTGCCACCGTTCCAACATGGAAGTTCTAAACTCCGAGGAATAATATTGAGTCATTCAAATCTTCCATGGCCAAACGGTATCAGCTTGGGGCCTTACTCCGGAGATGTTTACCGGAACAAGCGCTTTCAGTGTTACTTTACCCAGCTAAAATGTGCACAGTGGCCTTGATTCAACCGCTACAATTTCTTTTACATGTCGGAAACTAATGAAACATCATTTGCAACAAAAGAGGCAATGCTAACAGATGAAATCTCGAGCCACCATTAGGCCTACAGGGTATAAAACATTCTTTATATTAGGCTACGATAACCCTGGAGTTCTAAGGAGGTAATGATTAGAGAGCTTTAGATTGCACGACTCAGACGACGATTAGACATAATAGGTGCGTTCGACTCGTCTACTCGAGTAACTCGTGTTAAGCTGATAAGCGTTCGACTGTGCGGAACGTCATCAAACGTCACAACTCGAGTTGTGAAAAAGTAACCGGCCCCGGGAGCAGGTTACTTGTGTAGCTATGACGCAAATTTACGTACGTCACTAGCAAAATGGTAACACATAACATTATCCTCCCTTCGGGGGAGAACGTAAAAGTGATCTTAAAAAAAGGGCAGGAGAAATACTTGACAGAACGTAAGTTTGTAAAATATTTCTTACGGCATTAAGACTAGTGAATTTTACATACCAAAGCCCATTAGTTTTTCTGTTTCAAGCTATAATCAAGGCTTGAAAGCAAAATAAGTGGCGGAGTCCTGCTATCGTTGCTAAGTTAATGTATAGCCTAGGCCTAAATATAACGTGTCAGAGGCAAGATATCGATGACAGCATGCTGTGTGCATATGAAGGCCTAGGCTAGTATAGGCTAGCGCTACGTGGGCCGCGGGTCGTGTGTTATATTCCCGAGATGAAGAAACATACATACGAATTTGACAGTTCCCAGTCAGGAACAGATTTGCATGGTATGAGCTGGGGAACTTAATTTGAATGAGTTTCGGAAGATTGAAAGATTCCACAACATGAGGAGGCCACTAGCAGTTTAGATGATAGTGAGTGCAAACTTTGAGGAGGAAAACATTCCTTTTTGTTGTCCTATCCAACAAATTACAAATAAGTTGCATAAATCGCAATTATTTGTTGATTTGGACGGCCATCGCTCTGGGGGAGTAATATACGTACGTAATGCCCAAGGTAGGCCTATATGACCTGACCTCGGGTTTCCATATTTGCTATCGAAGGTGCAGGCTATTTCAGTAAGTTATATGAATTATACTTCAGTTTGGTTTATTCTTCCATCAGATTTTACAAGCGTGGCCAAGGTACTGCAAAAGTTGCCACACAACAGCCAACCAGTTCCATTAAACTTCAGCCATACAGAAGAGGCAGTTGCAGTAGATCCAGCCATTGTTAATGCTCCTGTCAAAGCGCCATCAGTGGGTCGTACCCATGACAACATACCAGCAGACCCTGAGCCACAGTCAGCTGATTCTGAGCTGCAGGCAAGTATTCATTCTACTCCACCGATCAGTGCACAGCCTCCACCACCAAGTGCACCCCCTGCAGTCTTAACATCTTGGGAAGATCAGCAGGTAAAAGCCCTTTTAAGAATCACAAAAGAGAAGAAAGATCTCCTTAAAGTAAAAAATGAAAAACCTGTTTGGAAGAATATTTCAGTTGAATTGTCAAAAGAACTTGGTAATACAGTCAGCGGCGATCAGTGCTACGACAAGTTTCGTAGTTTGAAACAGGCTTTACGTAAACATGAGGACTGCAGACAAAAGACAGGCAATGGACAACAAAAAACGTTCAAATTTCCAGATATGTATGAGAGAGTTGGTGATGATCCAAGTTTGCAGCCATATTTTACATGTGATTCTGAAGGAAATACATCAGGTGAAATGGAAGAAGAGCAGGCTAGTGATGAGGAATCACCATCTGAAACGCCTGAAAAAAAAATGAAAGGTCGGAACCATTCATCTCTTCTTTCAAATTAAATAAAAGAAATGTTTGTGACCAGCCAACAACAGTTACAACAAACTCTTACAACCATGCATAATGGTAACAAGGAGCTTCTTTCAAAACTCATTGAAAAACTGTGAGATGATTGTCGGTTAATCTCTGTCTTACTTTCAGAAGCCGAAGTCCTCTTGATTAAAACAGTCTTGTTTGACAGTACACCAAGTGTACATGGTTGGTAGTTATGGTCTGATATCTGTCACACTCGTAGTAAATATGACTGGTTACATTATGCAATTTGTTTTAAACAAGGTGTTGAGTAAGGACTTGCATTGTTACCTCTTAAAATGACTTAGTACGCATGCCAAATGAGTTGTAAAATTTTAATTAAAAATGATCACAAGCTAATTAAAGTAAGAGTTTAGCATTTTATGATTTGTTTTATTTACGTTCTCATGTTAAACACATTAAATCAGACGGCTTTAAGAAGTATGATTTATGATTTTTTTTATTACAGAACATATCAACATCTTTTAAACCAGCCTAATCATTCTACAACTTCTTAATTATTTCGTTTGTTGAATTATAACAGTGTTCTAACAAAGAAATGAAAAGCTCAGTTTATTGTTCCAATTGATTTTTGCTGTTTTTATCAGTTACTTTCATAAAAAAATGATTGCTCTTCCAATTTAACTTTATCAGGATGACAGTTCCCATTCTAGCTTTTCAAACTACATATGAAATTTCATTTCAGTAAATGTTGTGATCTCTGTAAACAGCATCAATTGACTGAATGCTTTTCTGTAACAATTAGAGTTTCATACTGCAGGTACACT
Source organism: Holothuria leucospilota (assembly GCA_029531755.1). Classification (NCBI taxonomy): domain Eukaryota; kingdom Metazoa; phylum Echinodermata; class Holothuroidea; order Aspidochirotida; family Holothuriidae; genus Holothuria; species Holothuria leucospilota. Next base: position 4,108,421 of record CM055970.1, read on the forward strand.
GAGGTGATTGTTACAGCCCTTAAAATATATCATCATTGCTAATGATGAAAATGCATTTCCATAAGCATCATACACTTTCAGTAAATTCGCAAAGGAGAAAGATTGGTCCAATCTCTACAAGAAATGAGCATAGTAAACCAGGGAAATATTAATAGGTTAATTTCTCGGAGGTGCCTTCACTGCTCAAGTTTAGTTCAAAAGTCTCATTAGTTGTTCTCTCCTCTCCTGGCCTGTGGTGTCATCATTGCATGGGAAATCATTATCCTCTCTATCTTGGTATTCTTGGAACTCCTTCATCAGCTCATCATCATTTAATAAGCAAATATTATGAAGGGTACATGCCGCTAAAATCACTTTGCAAAGAAACCTTGTATCCTCTGCTCGGAAAAAAAACTGTAGGCGAAGAAATCTCCCCCTTCAGATGTCCGAATGCTCTCTCTATCACATTCCTCTGGCGACTAAGCTGCCTTTGCTCATTACCAAGGTTATCATGGTCTCTGAAGGGTGTTATTAGAAACCTTTGAAGAGGATAGGCAGAGTCACCAACCAAATGATCTCCTGGAGGAAACTTGTTACCATTGTAACGCGCCGCCATAATGTGCGGTTCGGGGATTGACCTAAAATTGCAAATTATTTACACTTAAAACAGGAAAAAAATGATAACAGAACACAGCCTTTAAAGTTTCTCAAATATAATTCGCACAATTACTGCCACCAAATCACAATCGTAAACTCACAGATCGGCAGATTGATAAAGATAATCAAAAGAACAGATAATTTAGAGATCAGATTACAAGGCGAAGTCTCATGCGTCAACCAGCCGTCTCAGGCCACGTCCCTGACGTCCGCCGACGCCCACGGTCGCCGGTGGTCCCTCTGTGGTGTCCTCCTCCAATGTCAACCAACGCCCACAGTCACCAGTCGTCCCTCTGTGGCGCCCTCCGCCCACGTCAGCCAACGCCCACGGTCTCTGGTCCCCTTCCTCTGTAGCGCTCCTCCTGGGTCAGCCAACAGTCTCAGGCAACGTCTCTGGTGTCAGCCTACGCCCAGTCACCAGTCGTCCCTCTATGGTGCTCTCCGCTATCGTCAGCTAACGCCCACAGTCTCTGGTCCCCTTCCTCTGGGAGCGCTCCGCCAACACTTTACTGCACAAAGGGTCGACTCACGTCCTTAATTGAACAAAGGGCCCTCCGCAACTACTTCTATGTGTGACGGGACTTACGCAAGTGTTTAACTGAGGGAAAGGCCTCCGCAATTACTTCAATGTGTAACGGGACTTACGCAAATGCTTAACTGTAGGAAAGGCCTCCGCAACTTCTACTTCACTGTGTAAGGGGTTTACTCACGTCCTTAGTCGTACCAAGAGGCCTCCGCAACTACTTCTATGTGTGACGGGACCTACGCAAGTACTTAACTGTAGGAAAGGCCTCCGCAACTTCTTCTACCTCACTGTGTAAGGGTTGACTCACGTCCTTAGTCGTACAAAGAGCCCTTCTCAACTACTTCTATGTGTAACGGCACTTACGCAAGTGCTTAACTGTAGGAAAGGCCTCCGCAACTTCTTCTACTCCACTGTGTAAAGGGTTGACTCACATCCTAACTGTACAAGAGGTCCTCTGCCAAAATACTTAAGCGGGTAACCTAGGATATAATTTTGCGCCCTCAAGCGTCGTTAAAACGGATCCTACGTGAGTCAAATTTCCCCCTCTCTGCCTTCCAAAAAGGCGATTCCTTTTTGAGCGACGAAGAACTAGTTCCTCCGGCCCAAACTGTTTACAGAATAAAGGCACAATTTTTCTAATCCGAAAATGGCTTTAATCAGTCCACTAACGTGTATCCTAACTAGCGTAATTCAGATTATGCTAGTCCAAATTAACAGCTTAATTCTTAACTTCTACGGCTTAGCGTTACCAAATCTTGCTTTCCACCAGGCTACTTCTATCTTTTTTTTCTCTCCGCGTACTTTTCGGCCAGGCCTCTTGCTGCGTCGCACTTGCTTTTTTCACCCTCGTAATTCTCGCAGTGGCTCTTACTCTCTCTTGTTCACCCGTGCAATTCTCAAAGCCAATCCTTAGCATTCCCACGTATCCTCCTTTTAAACCACGGTGCGATACCCAATCACAAGTCCGAGACTCCTATGCCACTCCCACCCGCGTGCAGCCTAGTATACCGTACTGTGCCAAACTTTCTTCACGAGGGCGACGAAAATAACCAATCAGTGTTTTCCGGTGTACTCGTTATACAGCAGACAGGTGAGTGCCGGCCGGACATCCTGCTTCCGGCGTCTAGTTTCCTGCGTCTCGTTTCCGTCGTCTGGTTTCCGGCGTCTAGTTCCCCTTCCTGCTTCCTGCTTCCTTCCTGCTACCGGCCTAGTTTAGATATCCGCGGCGCTCTTAAGGAAAATAAGACTGCTGCGTTACACCATCATCTAAAGTGCAGTTCCTAAACACACGTCCGTCGTGCACACTTCCTGGCCAGCCTGTAAGTGTATGAAAAGTAGATTGCTTGTGCACACACCCTGTAACTGAATAGAATAATAGTGTTTTCTGTTGAAATAGGACTGTGGATGATCCTTTGGTGCTGTGATTCTAATGTGAGTGCCGTCAACTGCACCGAGTGTGTTTGGGAGCCTGCCAATCCTCTGAAATCCTTCAGTGATTGATCCCCTGCTGGCATCAGAATTTGGCCATGAAATTACATGTGGCATGATGTCTGTTGTAATGGCCTCAGCCACCCTGCGACAAACACTATGGAAGGTAGATTGGGAGACCCCGAATCTATCAGACATGGGTCTGAAACTTTCTATTTTACCTTTAGTGAAAAAGGGAAAAGAGATTGAATGAGGTAGTGCATAAAACATGAGATGTTGCATGATGACTGAATTAGGCCTACATTCTGACATTCAGGCCTGAAGCCAGATAAGGTACGCAGGTCTACTGAATGGTGGAGTTTCCGGGTGGCAAAAGAAATTTCAGGGGATGAGATATACTAAAATGCATTGAAGCAATGGTAATATTTAACCTAGGGGCAACATTTATCAAGGGGGCTCCTCCCTTGACTACGAGCTTGATTACATATTTATTATGTTAATGGTAACTCAAGGGTAACATGATAATGCTTTTGCAGAGCCACGATTTGCAGTTCGCACGCTACCCGCCCCTCCTACACCGCTAATGGGGAAATGGATGGAGTGTTCACTTATTTACCCTAAGCAGGCTACGAATCCCCCCCCCCCCCCCGGCCCTTGTTCACTTGTACACACTTGCGAGTCAAGAAAATGGAAGTCAGTGCAAATTGAACTGCAAAGTACGTAACCAGCATTATGCTAGTGTTCACCAACCTTGTCGGCAGAAATCACTATAGCATATAGCCAAAGAAATATTTCACAGGAGTCTCCTACAGTTCTAAGAAAATTCTGACGGCGTTAAACACTGAAGAATAAAAACTCTAGTGGGGTACATTTCAATGTAGCTTGGTGTCAAGTTACCAGCGAACCACAAAAACATCAGCAGTTGCTTCTTCATCGTCAGAGCTTTTGTCCCCCCAAAACTATTTTCTGGTGTTGGAATACTTGAATTCCCGAGCTGATTTGGAAGAACTTCGACTGTACATCTTTGTAGTCTAAAGTGAAACTTGAAATCCAGGTCGTCGTACTGGAGTACTGTGTGTTCAGCAACTGCATGCACTCGAGGAACTTTATTCCTTCTTATCTCTCGGGCCAGGATTGGTAAAGTGGCCATTGTTTGTCCTATCATCAACACATTTTGTATCTCACGTTCACCTGAATACATCTGACGAATCATTGCAGCATAGATCTTTTTCCTTCTAGTAAGGCGAACGTCCATTGTTGGTACTACGCTAAACCAAACAGGTGGTGATCGACACGTGATCGGGCACTATCTGACGTTTTTACTCGTTTACCGTTAGCGTTGTCTACTCAGTACGCATGCGTAGCAAAGTACTGTCATGAGGTCAGAATTATTCGAGTTGCAACAGGAGTAGACGAGTCGAACGCACCTAATGACGTCGCTTTTGCGGTCTGCGCATGAAACTACTTCAGTTTCATGTTGTCCCTGGGATTTAACAACGGGAGCCGTAGTATTTGGCGTAGTGTTGAAAACGACAACGCGAAATAGCGTGTGACATCATATTTCATAACAAGGCCATGACGACGAACAACAACAGCTCATCAATTCTGTGAGATGTTCGTGTTTTCGTAAGATTTTCCGTAAATTTTGGATGTTATAACGTACGTACGTTATTCGCCATATCTGGGAAAAGGCATTTTCGAATCGTGGATACGTACGCCTGTGTGATAAGCCTGTTATTTGGTAGTAAGTAATGTGCCCATACCGGCATGTGCCGTACCGTCAGGGAGTTGTTATCTAAATGGAAGTAGCCCGCTAAAACTTCCTTTGAAGTGAGGTTTGCGCATTCAGGGTCACCTAGTAATCATTGGATTATCTTCCTCTTAAGATTTTCATAAGCACTAAGCTGGATTAAAAAGTTAACACAAAGAGGATTGTTGTCTGCTACATCCAGAGTAGAACTATAACGATTTTGCTCATTATCATAGCAATGCCAGTCCCCTGAAAAAATAAGCATTTTTTTTTTCTCTGGTGTCTCTTGGGCTGTATTCGACACCCTGTTCTTGACTGTCCCGGAACATGACGAGAACATGGGAACTCGTCCTGCAGTGTCGAACATGAACCCTGTGCAGGTACAGTTGCCATGGATACTCGGCCAGTACAGTTGTCATAAACATGGCTGCTACTCGTCATATGTTACCCCCAAATAGCATACACAGGCCTACAAGACATTCAAAACTATCCCGTCGGTACTTGAATGCCCCTATTCTAGCCGTGTACGAAAGTGACAAAAACCTTTAGTAGGCTATGTACAATAATGTCACTCTCGGTACATAGCCCATAGCCTTGGCTAGCGGGCCGCTAGTTTTTTTTTCATAGGATAGCGAGGGGAAAATCGATTTTTCAAAAAATTTTAAATTTGTTTCAAAATCATGGTTAGGGTTAGAATTACGGTTAGGGTTACATGGATGGGGGTTATTTGGCCTGTTCTTTCATAATCCGGTGTCAGAATTACAAAACAAGGGTCGGAAAGCTGCTATTTTGGAATTAGAGGTGTGACCTCTTTCCAAGAAGCTGATTGGTCCGTATGAATAGAATTCCCCTCGCTATCCTACGAAAAAAAAAACTCGCTAGCGGGCCGCCGTAACGCTCAATATTTTCACTATAAACTTCGTTCTTTTTTCATAGTAAGCCCGCACAAGTCTGTTAGTAGGCCATAACTGCTGCCGGGTACATGCTCCGCCTAACTTAATTGTTTTCATTGTGCTGAGATTTCCCCCAGCATTTCTTCCTTAAGGGGACATATCCGCCATCTTTGTTTGTGTTCGTTCTCGCTGCACCACCTCGCGAGGTGGTGTGAGATTTGGGAGTAAGAACACGTTCGCGAACGTGTTCCCTCGTGATCGACTCTTGCAGAACACTGTTCTCTGTTCCAGAACAGTGTGTCGAATACAGCCTTGGTGTGGCAAATGAGACCACATGAGTTTGATGTTTTGTAAAATTGTGAATATATATAAGTTATGCCCGGTTATTTTTGGAAACTTGAGGAAACTTTTCAGAATGCAGAAAAAGAATTAGGCTTCTGTCTTTTTAGCTCATGGGCATATGGTCTCTTTACATAGAGTAGGGGCATTTGGATTGATCTAGTTCTATTAAACAGCCGTTTTGAGTTTAAAAACCCTGTCATTACTATGATGGCGGTATACAAACATACACATCAAAGCATTATTCAATTTAAGCCTCTTGTTATAGTATTACTAGAGGTGAATGATGTGCTAAGGACAGGGACGTCAATCCGTATTCAAATGTGGGGGGGGGGGGGACATACATGACTTAGCACAAACCAATCCCTTTGGTTTTGAAGAGGGGTCGTCTTCCTATAGGCCCTTTCCTCCCCCCTTATGATGACTGACGTTGTCCTATTCTAATAAGAATTATCATTTCAAAGTTAACATGACCATCATAAATGATCTGCCAGCTGAAATACACGGAGTCCACGGAATTACTTCAAGATGTTATCTTCATCATGTCCCAAAATAGCTGAAACAACGCTTCACAGCGTGGATCATTGTCGGAGATCATGCACCCGACCAGGCCCGTTGCTAGGGTGATATATTTGGGAGTGTGAAGGTCCCAAATTCCGCCCGGCTGGATGTTTTTTACAACTGAGTGGAGGCGTTTATATTGCACTTATGTTTTGATCTGCCAGTTTTGATCTGCCAGCTGAAATACACGGAGTCCACGGAATTACTTCAAGATGTTATCTTCATCATGTCCCAAAATAGCTGAAACAACGCTTCACAGCGTGGATCATTGTCGGAGATCATGCACCCGACCAGGCCCGTTGCTAGGGTGATATATTTGGGAGTGTGAAGGTCCCAAATTCCGCCCGGCTGGATGTTTTTTACAACTGAGTGGAGGCGTTTATATTGCACTTATGTTTTGATCTGCCAGCTGAAATACACGGAGTCCACGGAATTACTTCAAGATGTTATCTTCATCATGTCCCAAAATAGCTGAAACAACGCTTCACAGCGTGGATCATTGTCGGAGATCATGCACCTGACCAGGCCCGTTGCTAGGGTGATATATTTGGGAGTGTGAAGGTCCCAAATTCCGCCCGGCTGGATGTTTTTTCCAACTGAGTGGAGGCGTTTATATTGCACTTATGTTTTGATCTGCCAGTTTTGATCTGCCAGCTGAAATACACGGAGTCCACGGAATTACTTCAAGATGTTATCTTCATCATGTCCCAAAATAGCTGAAACAACGCTTCACAGCGTGGATCATTGTCGGAGATCATGCACCCGACCAGGCCCGTTGCTAGGGTGATATATTTGGGAGTGTGAAGGTCCCAAATTCCGCCCGGCTGGATGTTTTTTCCAACTGAGTGGAGGCGTTTATATTGCACTTATGTTTTGCGCTCTGCGTTTTGTATACAGCAGTGGGGATCCTTCCTTTGTCACTACATAAAGGTGTAATCCTGGGGGAGGGGTCTAAGGGGAGGGGGCATCCCCCTCCCCTTTGAGAAACTTTTGTTAATTTAAAGTTGCTTAGGTGCAAAACGGTGCTATCTTTGGGATATTCTTTGAGCTGATCATACATGGCTGGAAAATGTCCATAATTTAGTGAATTCAAATTTTTCCGATTGGCTGGATGTTTTTACTAACTGCAGTGGCGGCGCGTAAATTGCACCTTTTTTATTCACCCTGTGTTTGTATACAGTGTGGGGATCCTTCTTTTGTCACTATATAAAGATGTCATCCGGGGAGGGGTCTAAGGGGAGGGGGCGTAGCCCTCCCCTTTGAAAATTTCTGTTAATTGAAGGTTGCTTAGATGCAAAATGATGCTATCTTTGGGATATTTTTGGAGCTGATCGTAGTATAGCAAAGGTATGAAGGAATAGCAAAGGCGTTTTCAGAATGCTTTGAAGTCGTAAGTGTATTAACAATCACCCATCTGCAGGCGCGGATCTAGAAATTTTTAGGGGGGCAAAGATGGAAAATCTCATGTGCACCTTTGCACCACGAGCGCGAAGCGCGAGTTCTTACGCGTGGTGTCCAGGGGCCCGCGTTAGGGCCCCTGGCGGGGTCCAGGGGCGGAGCCCCGGTGGGTGTCTAGGGGGCAAAGCCCCGGAAGCTCTCGCAGTATTGCATTTTAAGAGCACAGAAATCGGCTCCAGTTCTTATGTCAGTGAGATTTTATACCTTTTCATGTTGCATGGAAGTTGATGTGTATGGCTCAGTATAAGTTACTAATTATGTACCTGCAAAAGTTCCTGAGAATCTAAGTTATCTTAAAACTTACACGCCAACATTATGAGCCCATGTAGGTAACTTGAAATGAGTTTTACCATAATGAGTGTTTTATTTTCGTTAGGGTATAGGACGTCAGATGAAACAATTGCTCGCGAAAATTTTTAATTTACATTTAAAACCATTGCTATTACAAACGGTGTCAATTCCCTTTATGTGTGTCTTTCAATTAGAAGGTGGGTTCGATACTAAGTTTTCAGTTCTCATAAGAAGAGGAGGGTGAAAAAATGAATATCAGTTGCTTTACATCCTTACAATGCTGGCTCCTCTGAAATCACGTTTATGCACACGAATAATTGGCTTATGATAGAATCCCACCGATGGGTAATGCGAATACTTTTGGGACTTTATTGATAGTAAAAGGAGCAATTCAAGGCTAAAAGTGCGCAGATCAAGCGAAAATCAAGAAATATCGAGAAGACTTTGCAAAAATCGTAAAAGATTTCAACTGATTTTTGGTAAGAAGTGACAAAAATAAATCCATCACTCAATAAAAACGCACCTCTCTCCGTAAGCGTAAACAATTGCGTGCAAAGCGCGCGGAAAATTTTCGGTATATAGCCTCCCGGGAGCTCTGCATTAATTGTACACTGAAAAGGGGGACTAACAGGACTCTCACAACCTGACATCCATGTGGGAGGAGAGATGATATATCCCGATGGTGCCGGCGGGAGTTGGTGATTGGGGGAACCGCAGATAACTGCTAAACCGTGCCTTTTTAGGCTAGTGGGATTTGTATACGCTATATACAAGACTAGGAGAGCCTTTTCTTGTTAGTACATGAGAGTGCAATCCCAGGAAGGGGTTTACCTTCCCCTATGAGAAATGTTTGTTAATTTTAGGGAGCCTGGAAAATGGTGATATCTTTGGGTCATTCTGAAGTGATTGTATGTTTAAAAAATGTCTACAATTTAGTGAATTCTAACTTTCGTTCGGGTGAAAAAGGGGAGTAAGAGACGGTTAATATATTGTCTTCAAACCTGCTTAAGTCCCAGGAAAACTCGTGGGCGTGGATCCATCTCCAAATGTGTGTGTGGGGGAACTTTTCCACATTTGTGAATCGCCGTCCTGGTGGAAGAAGCAGTGGTGGTAGCCAGAATTTGCGTCACGGGGAGGCAATAAGTTTTGCGACCGTCGGCATGGGGGGGGGGGGGGTCTAAGGGAAATTTTTCTAGAACTGAATGCCCTCAGATGCGATTTGGTGCAACAAAAGTGTACGATTTTTAGGTTATTTTTTCTTCTTAAAATTTCGTTTTCCTAGGCATAATTGCAGTCCATCATTTTTGAAAAAGTGAGGGGGACTTTTTGACGATGTCCCCCTTCCAAAAAGCGAGAGGGACGCGTCTCTCTGTCCCCCCATGATCCATGCCGATGGGAAAATTGTACACGCAATTATACCTGCGTGGAGTTCACAGAAACATTCTTGGACTATAATGAAATATTTTATTTACATTTTAAAACGATATCCAAGGTTGACAGAGAACAGTATAGAGCCTCCCGGGAGATCTGAATTAGTTACAGTATACAAAAGAGGGACCAACGGGATTCTCACTACGCGATATCCATATTGGAGGAGATATGATATATCACCTTCTTTTTAGGTGTAGCAAGAGGGATGGTGGACAGGAAAAATCCGTTTCAGAAAAGATTTTCGTCGTTGTTGAACGTCGCGGTAAAATGTTTAGAAAATAAGCAACGGCTATTACGTACTTTCAATCTTTCAAACCATGTGCTAGACTAGATTAGTCAAAGGTCCCATAATGATGAGAGCCCTACAGAAAAGGAGATGTACTTTTTAGAAAAATGTTTGCATTGGAATAACTTCTTGTGTCATAGCTTTGTCAATGGTATGTGAAATCGGGTGTAAACCCTGTTGTATGCGCGCGGAACGCGCCGAAATTTTGAATAAAATATTAGTCCATGACAAAACCTGCATTCAGAACCTGCATCGGACACTGTCACTTTCCCACCAACCTATGCTATTCAGAAACAAATCTTCTGACTGAGAATTCTTAAAAAGCACTTTTTTCCTTTGTTTCCCCCTTGAGTAGTTACCGAAAGCTATTGATAATAAGGACAACTCTGAAACAAGGCTTGACGCTAGCGGAAGGTGCGAAAATATGGAATTTGTCAAGAATTTCCAAAACTTATGATAGTTTGAGAACAGGTTGTGAAAGAAAATGGTTAGAACAAATAAAACAGTCATCAAAAATACATCTCACCCTCCACCCTCCACAGAAATCTGTAGCTTAAACGACTTTTGTGACCATTTTAAAAATTTTCAAGAATCGATGGGGGAGGGGGACACACGTCACCCATTGCCCACTGCGCCGACGCCACTGTCTGTAGCTTAAAAGCCTTTTTTGAGTTCATTTTAAAACTTTTTAGACAGTTTCGAAATCGAATAGGATATGCACGCCGCTACTTTGCCTGCAACAGCTGGTGCCACTGTACACAATAGCACGTCACCTGACAGCTTGTCTTTTGTATTCATTCTGCAAGGTCTGTATAGGGAAAACTTTGCCTCTCAATCCCTCTAGATTACAAAAAATTCACTCTTTAACACAAACTTGTTACTAAATTTCAGTGCAGCTAGCAGGGCCCATACTGCAAATACTGTTGTACTTTACAATGAGTACGGCGTTACCGGACACCATGGTCTGACAGCCACATTCCGAGACAGAGGAGACAAACACCACACGAGGTATGGCAACAATGTGCATAATTTAAGTCAACTGTAGCATAGACCCGCCCCACATGACCCTAGTATGAGAAGTTCTTTTGTTTCAGTGAACACAATTCCCTAGGGATGGCCCCGGCCCCATTGACTCGTACAGTTACTCTCGTACAGCCACACACTAACTCTCAAGGGAATAAAGAAAACGTTGATACAAGGTAATAAACGTTCCATTCAGCCTCCAATATTTGTCAAGTGCTCCAAGAAGAGGGGAGAATTCCAAAGTGGAGTTGAACATATTCTTGCTTAGAACACTCGGGAAGTGCAGTTTCCGACCATCTGATGGTTTGTAAAGACAAACATTTTCTTGTACGCTCCGCGCCAACTGATGGTGGCGCTCCGCTTAGAAATATACATATAAACTTTTTTTATAGACTGATTTTTTCTTTTTTTTTTTTGAGAAATTGCGGACATGAGATCCATATTTCAGTGCTGGGTACATGCAGCTTAAAACACTCGGGAAGTGCCGTTTCCGGCTATCTGAGGGGTTTGTAAAGCCAAAAATTTTCTTGCACGCTTCGCGGCAACCGATAACTGTGGCGCTCCGCTTAGATAGTCCTGCCGCTCATACGCATGACGAACCCCCCTAGGTAAAAGCTGGCTACGGGCCTGGCTCTCCACTAAATTTGGACTTGTGCATAAAGGCTACTGTAATGCGCGGATAACACTAGAGCGATTTCGGACAGGATTAGGGGCCGATTTTTGTAAGTTTTAGTTAAAATGTTCTCCATTTCTGGTCGGAAAGAGCCAAAACTTTGCCAACCCGTGTAAATATATGATTTGAATCAGAGAACAACGAAAATGAAATGTAGAGTAATTATTTCTTGGCGTCATATTGGCAGACAGTGTTTATCGGGTAGGCGTGCAAAATCGGACTGGTTTTCGAACAAATACCTCTCTGTTGAGTGGTATAAGTTATATAGTGGTAGCAGAACAGTTTATCGGAGGACAAACTAGGATTAGTTATCGAAATGTGATCATCCTTAGAACAAAGTCTGAATAAAAAACTATTGGTCAGTTCTAAAAAAATTCGGATCGGATGTTGGATTGAAAATGGCTGTAGTGTGACCCGTCCTTCAGACTATAAAAAAGGTTGTGTCGTCGGGTCAGTTTCACAATGAACTGGGGCCACTTAACTTACAACAACACTTTAATGGGTCAATATCTTGATGTAACATGGACACAAAACAGAAAAACTTTGGAGAGTAAAAATAAAGCAGCCCCTATTTTTTTAATGATGGATGTAGTGCTGGATAGAATTCAAGAAAAATCCCTGGAGATTTCTTCAAAGATCCAGCCGGAACCGTATCCGAATAATTTTTCACTATTCGATCGGGTAGTCCGGTCGGACCCGATATCCGGTGTATCCCTATTTATTTGTTTGGGGTAAATATGCTTAAAATGTTCTTGTTAGAAAGTTAAGTTTATTGCAATATCAGTGGAAAGGCGTATTGGGTCATACTGATTTTTACTGATTTCTAAGCTCTTCGAAAATTATATGTATTTCAAGAAATCGTAGATGTTATCTTGCCAATTGGTTTTAATTAATTAATTAATAAATTAATTAAATCACTAGAGTCCTTCATTTTTTTTAAAATATGTTGCGCAACTTCATATGTAACATGGTATACCTTTCTTCATCGCTCTTCCTATTTTGCTCAGGTTAACAAGTTACGTACATCTCATACAGTTTACTTAATAGGCCAAATAAGAAACTCAGTTTTCAAAAAGAGTATTATTTTTTATTTGTTGTCATTTTCCAGTGTAAACCACATTGAGTAATTGTGCGTAAAACTAACTGTGAGAATCCCCAAGGTTGAGCCTATGTGATTTTTAAAATGTATGCAACTGAAACCAAAGCCGCATCAGTATAGCTTGGTGAGAGTTGCCAGCTGCAGCTTGTTGGTTGTAGAACATTTTTAATATTTGTTTTAAAGTTCTTGTAATTGTGCGATATGAATATACAGTAATGTGATACTGTAATACTGCAGTTTAATACGTATGGTAAAGGTTCAATATTGAATCAAGTGGGTTGTGCCTCACTTAAAGAAGCAAAAGAATTAAATGTTGAAAATACATTTAAAAGATATTTAAAAGTTAAAGATTATTGGAAAAAGTTCCATCTATACATAGCTTACTCGTTGATAAGATACAAAATTGTATGAGGTGAACTTATAAGGGTAGATTGCCAAAAACGTATGACCACTCTACAACTGCACATCGTTTGCCGTATCTTTGTAGCACAAAAAAATCTCTTTTTAGTGCTGTTGGATTCATTACGAGCGGGATTATGAAGAAATGTTTGATTCTTACGATAAAAGCTAGACCAGTTTCCGCTTTTATGCTTTAACATTACCGAGCTTCATCAGTAGCAAACCTTTAAATTTTGTAGGCTTGGGATATTCAAAATATTTAGATGTCGTGGTCTTGCTTGTTTGTCTCTTCATGGACGTCCAGAATGTAACGTCTGACCCTAATTTACAATTTTTCGAGTTTTTCTCAAAACGTGATCTCACTCGGAAATTTGAAAGATTATTATTCTTTTTCTGCAGGCACTTATCGATTATTCGGGATAGTTTTGTCAAATGCTTATGTTAGTAAGTTATGTGCAGTTCTTAATTTAAACATTTAAGAAACCTTTGTCTTTAAATTCATCATGGGAAAAAGTATTTTGAAATTCTTAGTTGTTCTTTGGGAACATGAGAAACCCGAATCGGAAACTTTTCTTCGTTCAGTTTTAATAGAACAAACTTCCACGCAATAATCTTTCTTCTTGACATTTATTTGAGTGAGAGATTGCAGACGACCTTCAAAGTTGTGAGTATGCAAACGACTTTTAAAAGTTTCAAGGTGTCCTTTAGCGGTAATGATATCTATGTGCACCTTCTGTAGCTTCAACATGCGTTTTTGCGCTGAGTTACCGTAACGTTTACACGTAGGGTCCTTCTATAAAATTGTCTTTGTAGACTGGGGTGGAAGAGACCTTGTCCAGTATAGGGAGTTAGATATAAGCTGCGAAGCTCAGCGGTTGTGATATCTATGAGAAGATGGTTAAGTCAATCGAGTTTAGTCCTAGAGCTACCAATACGTTTTATAAAAGATGTTCATCGTCAAACGAGGCTTTCTAGACTGGGGAAGAAGGCATTTTTGTGACGAGATTGTCCTTTCTAGACAAAGCGCGAAGCTGTTTACAACACTCAAAGCTCAAATGACCATTTCTGGCCGTGAAAGATAACTATTGACGTTGATTGGTCGGTTTGATTGCACTGGATCTTCGCGAATCTAATTGTCGGCTGGATTGCCAAGCAAGGACATCTCACACTAAGTGTTCTAGTTTTTATGTTTCTTTTTGACTTTTTGATTCTTTACTCTCTACCAAAATAATAAAAAGGGATGCAAAGTTTCTCCTTATGTGAGCGTCAGCGGTTTCGAGAAGGAATTCACGATGTATCTAACCCACGTCCCAATTTTCGAAAAAGGAAGCATAGATCAATTAAAATAAGGGTAGATTGTACCACCATATGACGTCATCTAACAGCACGTTTTTTCAGGAAATACACTAGTCATTTGTCAGAGGAAATATCAGATTGTCAGAGAAAACCTAGAACATTTGCTGAGAACCCAGTGACATGCCCGTTTCCAACTTACTCTTCAGTATACTGGGGTGTTTTCGAACAAACTAACAAAATAAATGACTTCCTACAAGAAAACCTGTTGACATCCACAATAAACTAATATATTCAAAATACGATTAACCATGTGGTGCACCACAAAACACAATAAGTGAATATAAACAAATACAATATACAGAAATATAGAAGTATTTAAGTGTGATACGTCTGCTATACAAACAAAACTGAGATAAAAGCCAATATGCACTCAGTCCATTATTCTAAATCTTGGGTACCATAATACTGTAACCGACCCGGGTTACCATAAAATAGAACAGCTGGGTGCGAAATTATTCCAAACTTTTCCCATGCCATAATCTGGCTGTTATTCGCATATGATTTCTTATTTTCTTTAACACAATTGTAGATGCATGCCCGGCATGCAGTCACTTCCGCTCGACGGCCGACTGCATTTTCCCAGAACTGGGACGCACGTGTTTACAGATCGCTTGGTAGAGTCAGTGTGTATTAGTATTTAACCAATCAGGTTGTACATAAGTAGTAATGAATAATCATTGTACGTATTCTGTATAGCTTAACTGTTGAGACGGCACTCACAGAGGCGAGGCAAGAAGTTAGCCTAGCCAATCACAGGCGAGTCAGGAAGCTAGTCTAGCCAATCATAAGTATTTTTGAAGTTGTATACGTTTTATGTGTAAGCAGCCACGTGCTTTTGCTGGGCTGTCCTGACAAAACCACCGTGGTGCGACTTGATCAAGGAGATTCTTCAGTAAGCTTGCGAGCAGTAAGGGTATACACATAGCGCACTATTTCCTCTGAGATCGTAGTTAAAAGACATCCTAATTTTTGTAAGTGTAAACAATTTCTCGTACAGTGCATTCATGTTTCGTTAAGCTTGGTGTATTCCGCTGATTAGGCCTGGGTAATTATCATCGACGCAGTTAGTGCGCTGCGTCCGCAGGATAAGTTGGGTGCGGCGCAAGTAGTGCGGAGCATCCGCAGAATCATTAATTATCATCGACGCAGTTAGTGCGCTGCGTCCGCAGGATAAGTTGGGTGCGGCGCAAGTAGTGCGGAGCATCCGCAGAACCATTAATTATCATCGACGCAGTTAGTGCGCTGCGTCCGCAGGATAAGTTGGGTGCGGCGCAAGTAGTGCGGAGCATCCGCAGAACCATTAATTATCATCGACGCAGTTAGTGCGCTGCGTCCGCAGGATAAGTTGGGTGCGGCGCAAGTAGTGCGGAGCATCCGCGGAACCATTAATAATTATTGACGCAGTTAGTGCGCTGCGTCCGCAGGGTATATTGGGTGCGGCGCAAGTAGTGCGGAGCACCCGCAGAACAATTAATAATTATTGACGCAGTTAGTGCGCTGCGTCCGCAGAGTATATTGGGTGCGGCGCAAGTAGTGCGGAGCACCTGCCAAACAAGTATTTTATTGACGCAGTTAGTGCGCTGCGTCCGCAGGGTATATTGGGTGCTGCGCAAGTAGTGCGGAGCTCCCGTAGAATTATTATTTAGTTACGCAGTTAGTGTGTTGCGTCCAGTACATACGCTATCTATTATCGTTACACAGTTGACGTGTTGTGTTCATACCAAGGTTTCTACTACTGCGCAGTTGTTGCCCAGGTGCCCAACAGTGTGACCATGTATATATGTATATAAGTTAAGTTACTATAGGTACAACAAATATTGATCATGTAATCCGCCTCACGGGGCTGCACCATTTTTATCATCATCAAAGAATATAACCGAGACCTTTGCAGAAGGCAAAGTACCGTTTTCTCTCGTTTTTGTGAGTGTTCCCGTCCAGATGTCTTAAGGCCTTTCTCTTTGGCTGACAACGAAGTGACGTTACATTGGTGGCAGCGTATGGGATTTCGTCCTGTGGCCTCCGTCAGCAATTGGGAACAAAGATGTCTGGAACGAACCCCTTCGATGACAGCCTCACCAACGACAGGGTAGACTGGGTTCAACATGAACAGAGTAGACAACTGGAAGAGACTTCTTCAGTGTGGTCCGAAGAGAAGACGCGTCTGTTACCTAGGTACGGAGAAGATGGCGGAAGTCAGCGCCCTGGCACCGAGCACGATGAAGTCAGAGGATCTGCAGCACTGCGAGAGAACAGTGTAGCACCAGGAGGGGACGCATTCCGAGGATTTGGAAGGAACAAGATGGAGGAAAACTATTACCATGATGACTGGGACAGACTCGATGCAGCTTTCAGCCCAGGAGTGAACCATAGGCCAGTATATCCCGACAGATACCAGCAACAAAACCATGATGGTTACAGGCTGAACGAGAACTTTTGGGGAAGATCTGGGGAATACACCAGACTGCCAAGGGAACCAGAGGTTGGTGGGTATAATCGGGTAAGTCTCTTCTTATCAATCCTCAAACCCCTTTCATAGCTCCACAGCCCATCGTGCCAAAGCACCAACGTTTGATGGTAAAACGCCGTGGAAGGACTACCTTGTGCAATTTGAACTAATTGCCGAACTCAACTGTTGGGATGAAAGAAGTAGAGCTCTTCAGCTTGCTGCGAGTCTCCGAGGACCAGCGCAAGCAGTCTTAGCCGATCTAGAAGTGGAAAGGAGACGGACATACCATTTGCTTGTTGAAGCACTGGAACAGAGGTTTGGAAGTAAAAACCAAAGGGAACTCTTTAAGGCAATGCTTAGGAGCAGGGTTCGAAAATCCGATGAAAGCATACCCGAATTAGCCCACGATATCAAGCGGCTTCTGAACAGAGCCTACCCCGACACAGCACTAGAAATGCGAGAGACACTGGCCAAGGATTATTTCATCGATGCTTTAGGAGACAGCGAATCAAAATGGAAAGTTTATCAAGCCCGCCCTCGATGTCTGGAGGATGCAGTGACAATAGCGGTTGAGCTGGAAGCTTTCGGACTTGCAGAATCTAGGAAATCTATCCCCCCTAGGAAATTAGCAGCACGTGTAGTAGACACAAGGTCGGGTACGCTAAATAACATGGAGCCCATGGATGAGCTCGTGAAGGCCCTGACAACTACTATATCAAAAGGTTTCGAGGACCTGACGCTCCACTTGATGGACTCACAAAAGGACCAAAGCACGATACAATGTGAACCAAAAAGAAAGACGAAGGACTTGAAGTGCTGGAACTGCGGAGAAACTGGGCATTTTAGACGTGATTGTCCAAAGCCAAAAGAAGAAAATTTGCCTCAAAAGAAACAACAGGGAAACGAGAAGTAGCCAGCCTCGAAGGGCAGAGACTGGCTGATAAAAATGACACGCCCACCGGAAGTATGTTACGAAGCCGAGCGTGGTCAGTAGGGGCAAACAGACTTTATGTAATGGGGGAGCTGGAATGTGTGCAGGTTAAATTCCTGGTAGACACCGGAGCGAACCTTACCATAGTGCGTCCTGCAATATACGACAAGTTACCAGAACCAGGAAGGCCTGAGTTGGAACCAGTGTCCCTGGAGATGGCGGTAGCTGACGGTAGACCCCTGCCTTTCCATGGCCGTGCTCCCTTCCTGCTTAAGATCGGTGAACTAGCGGTGAAACACGACGTATGGGTAGCGAACATAGACATTGACGGTATCTTGGGATACGAGTTCCTGCAAAAGTATAATTGTACACTGGATGCTGGTAGAGGGAAGCTGACCATTGGTTCTCAGCGGCAAGAAAACAAGGAGCAACCGAGTTGTTGTAGAATTGCTCTGAGAGAAACCATAGTTGTGGCGGCAGACAGCGAGAAAATGTGTACAGGATTACTTACAGATGGGGAACCTCACCGAGGTACTGCTGTGGTTGAGGCCAGCGAGGAACTTGTGGGACGTCATGGATTGTTGTTGGCCAAGGTCGTCGTAGACACATCAAAACGGGAGATACCGCTACGAATTATGAATCCGAGTGCGATGCCTGTGACCTTGTATAAGGGAACAACGGTGGGGACGTGTGAACCTGTAATTGTGATAGAAGCAAGTCAAGAAAACCGGGTGAACTGCATATCGGTGGGGGAAGAGGCGACGGTTGAGAAGGATTCCGGAGGGAGTGAAAATGGAGTGCTGCCAGAGCACATGCAGAATCTGGCTAAGAGAAGTTGCCGTGATTTGGACGCTGGTCAGCGTAGGAAAGTCATGGAGCTTCTGGCAGATTTCGCGGACGTGTTTGCGAAGACTCCTGATGACCTCGGAAGAACTAACGTGGCCAAACACCGAATCGAGACCGGACTTGCAAAACCAATAAGACAGGCAGCCAGAAGACTCCCAGTACACCAAAAAGAGGAGGCAAAGCAAGAGATAAGTAGAATGCTAAAGTCAGACGTTATTGAACCTTCATCCAGCTCCTGGTCATCACCGGTGGTACTTGTAAAGAAGAAAGATGGAAGCACTAGGTTCTGCGTGGATTACAGAAAGTTGAACGAGGTCACCACAAAGGACTCGTACCCGTTGCCAAGGATTGATGATACTCTGGACACTCTAGGTGGCTCAAGGTGGTTTTGTACGTTGGATTTGGCCAGTGGGTACTGGCAAGTCGAAGTGGCGGAAGAAGATCGACCGAAAACAGCGTTCGTGACATTTAATGGCCTATACCAGTTCAAGGTCCTTCCCTTTGGGCTCTGCAACGCCCCTGCCACCTTTGAGAGACTAATGGAGAGAGTTTTGAAAGGCCTCCAGTGGTATACCTGTCTTTTATACCTGGACGACGTTATAGTGTACGGGGAAACATTTCTGAAGACTCTTGGCAGGCTAAAGGAGGTCCTACAGAAACTAAGAGAAGCCGGTCTTAAACTTTCACCGAAAAAGTGTAATCTTTTTCAGAATCAGGTGGCTTACCTAGGGCACATTGTTTCGAAAGAAGGAATTTCACCAGACCCCGAGAAGACGCAGGATGTTACCGATTGGCCAGTTCCCGCGTCAGTAACCGAGGTTTGAAGCTTTGTAGGACTTTGTTCCTACTACAGAAAGTTTATAAGAGGATTTTCCGAAATATGTGCACCCCTTCATAAACTGACAGAGAAAGGCATGACGTTTAAGTGGTCCGAAGACTGTGACACTGCTTTCCGTAAGCTTAAGCGGGCCCTTACAACAGCGCCAATTCTTGCCTACCCCGTGGAGAACGATCCCTTCGTATTGGACACGGACGCGTGTGACGTTGGAATCGGAGCAGTTCTCTCCCAATGTAGGGAGGGGCAACCGGAACGAGTCATTGCCTACTTTATCAAGTCCCTTTCAAAGACAGAGAGGCGTTATTGTGTCACCCGGAAAGAGTTATTGGCTGTGGTAGCTTCAGTTAAACACTTCCATCACTACCTATATGGGAGAAAATTTTTGGTTCGGACAGACCATGGAGCTCTCAGGTGGTTAACAAACTTTCGAAACCCCGAAGGACAAGTAGCGAGATGGATTGAGACCCTCATGACGTACGATTATGAAATCCAACACCGGCCAGGCAAACAACACGGAAACGCAGACGGCTTATCGAGGAGACCGTGTGTGGAATGTAGTCACTGCGAAAGAACTGAGGCCAGAGAACAGTCTGAAGGGACCAAAAGGGTGCCGGGGAGTAACTCAAGGCCCATAATTTACTCTGTGACCAGTAAGGAGGGCGGCGATACTGATGGCGGTTCTGTAACCAGTGCGGACTCGGACAAGCAGCAAGCTGGAGTGACGACTTCTTGGGTCCTCCAATGGACAAACGAAGAACTGAAGGAATTGCAGATTCAGGACAACGATCTTGCACCCATCGTATTATGGAAAAAAGTCCAAAATTCCCGACCCACCTGGGAACAAGTTGCATGCAAGAGCTCAGCTGCGAAGAACTACTGGACCCAGTGGGATCGCCTTGTGCTAAGAAACGGGATACTCTACAGAAGGTTTGAGTCACATACTGGAGACAAAATTTTGTGGCAATTAGTTGTTCACAGGAAGCTTCAGGGGCATATACTAGAACAGGCCCACGGTCACCGCCTTTCGGGTCACCTGATGGTGCGAAAGACTCTAAGTCGGATACGGGACCACTTCTACTGGAGCGGATACAGGAAAGCTGTAGAAAAGTGGTGCAAACAGTGTGACCTGTGCGCTGCAAGGAAAAATCCCACCAAAAGACCAAACGCACATTTAAAGAGTTATACAGCCGGAGAGCCCCTCCAGCGATGCGCCTTAGACATTCTGGGTCCACTTCCCGTGACGGACAGAGGGAATAGGTACGTTCTAGTCTTGGCTGATTACTTCAGTAAGTGGACCGAGGCATACCCAATGCCGGATATGGAGGCCAAGAAGGATATGGGTTGCAAGAATTATGGTAGAAGAATTTATATGTCGCTTTGGAGTGCCATTAGAGATCCACACAGACCAGGGACGACAGTTCGAATCCCAGCTTTTCCAGCAATTATGTGGCCTATTAGATGTTAAGAAAACCAGGACGACACCATTTCATCCCCAGTCGGATGGAATGGTGGAACGCTTCAACAGGACTTTGGAAGACATGTTGGCGACGGTGGTTTGTCCAGACCAGAAGGACTGGGACGCCTTGCTCCCTTACGTCATGCTGGCGTACAGGTCTGCTGAACACAAAAGCACGGGTTTCTCACCAGCTGAGATTTTCCTAGGTCACCCAGTTAACCTGCCAATCCACTTGGAAATCCCAAAGGCCCCGGATGAGGAAGATTCCGAGACAGTACACCAATATGTAGAGAACCTAGGCAACCGACTTGAGAAAGTCCATGAATGTGCCCGGAAACAACTGAAAGTAGCCAGCGAGATACAGCCAAGAGCTCATGACAGAAAGGCCTTTACCCAATCTTTTGAAGTTGGAGAAATGATATGGTTGCTAAATACTACTCGAAAGAGGGGGATTTCGCCTAAGCTGCAAAAACACTGGGAAGGGCCCGGGAAGGTCTTAAAAAAGATCAGTGATATTCTTTACAGAGTAAAGATGGGCCCCCGAAAGCGGGCTAAAATAGTACACCACAACAGACTTAAGAAGTATAAGGGAGAGGACCCTCCCCTCTGGTTATTGAAACCAACCTCAGGCCCCCTATTAAAATTGTTAAGACTATGGAAGAAGTAGTGGCAAATGAAAATCAATAACGGCTCGAATGAGGCTAGTAACACTTCTTTATTTCTATATTGTTCTAACAGATGATGGGAAAGACCAAGTACTACTTGGAGTACACTTGAGGGGAATGCGGATGTAAGTATTCTCGACTACAGGACCTGGACATCCACTACTCGGAGAGCCATGAGAGGAGGCGTGACAACGTTTTTGCCTGCAGCTACTGTGACTATCGAAGCACGAGAAAGCACGATGTCACCAGGCACACCACAAGTTGCCATTCCGAGAAGGAGCGTCCCAAGGACACTGAGACAAAAGAGAAGAAGAACGAAGGGGCCCAGAAAAGAATGGGACAAAACTCGGCGAGAAAGACAGACCCCCCAAAAGTTAGACGAATGGGGAGTGAATGGCCGAGTTTAGACACCCTTCTAGGTTCGCCACACGAGGATCTAGACAACGAGAAAACTACTGGCGCCAAACCCCAGTCATCCAAGCTACCGGAATCGCCTTATGTCACTCCCAAGAAGCGGCAAGTAGCTTCAACTCAGAGACGAATGTAAGACCCCCAGCCGGAAGAACCCCGAGATACAGAGGACACGCCCGATACAGAGGAAACCTCCGACTCAGGACAAACGTTGCAATCCAAAACAACAGGGACTACACGTGATTTAACACCGAGCGACCCCAACGCTGGAAGCAAGACAAACGATGTCGCAGACCACGAAGACGGACGCCTGGTTCAGCGTACCACCACTACGGTTAATCCCGACGGCAGCGTGAAGGTTGTGGTAGAAAAGTTTCTAGAGAGTTAAATTAACTGTTTCATGCATTACGTACATATTTCTGTAAGTCTTGATTTTTGTTTATGACATAACTGTAAATAATTTGTTTCACTGTTTTGAAATGAAAAAAAAAAGTTTTTTTTTTCTTTTGCTATCATATTATGCTTGTTTGAATGTATTGAAGCAGATATACCGTATTGTTTTGGCAAATGCATAGTGGAAAGTTTCAAAACGTTGTGAGGTTAGGCTTTATCAGGTTGGAAAAAGAGTACTTAATGCGAGGACGCATAAGAAACTTGGGTGGGGAGAGTGTAACCGACCCGGGTTACCATAAAATAGAACAGCTGGGTGCGAAATTATTCCAAACTTTTCCCATGCCATAATCTCCACCGTCAGTTGTACATAAGCCTGCGATGTGGCTGTTATTCGCATATGATTTCTTATTTTCTTTAACACAATTGTAAATGCATGCCCGGCATGCAGTCACTTCCGCTCGACGGCCGACTGCATTTTCCCAGAACTGGGACGCACGTGTTTACAGATCGCTTGGTAGAGTCAGTGTGTATTAGTATTTAACCAATCAGGTTGTACATAAGTAGTAATGAATAATCATTGTACGTATTCTGTATAGCTTAACTGTTGAGACGGCACTCACAGAGGCGAGGCAAGAAGTTAGCCTAGCCAATCACAGGCGAGTCAGGAAGCTAGTCTAGCCAATCATAAGTATTTTTGAAGTTGTATACGTTTTATGTGTAAGCAGCCACGTGCTTTTGCTGGGCTGTCCTGACAAAACCACCGTGGTGCGACTTGATCAAGGAGATTCTTCAGTAAGCTTGCGAGCAGTAAGGGTATACACATAGCGCACTATTTCCTCTGAGATCGTAGTTAAAAGACATCCTAATTTTTGTAAGTGTAAACAATTTCTCGCACAGTGCATTCATGTTTCGTTAAGCTTGGTGTATTCCGCTGATTAGGCCTGAGTAATTATCATCGACGCAGTTAGTGCGCTGCGTCCGCAGGATAAGTTGGGTGCGGCGCAAGTAGTGCGGAGCATCCGCAGAATCATTAATTATCATCGACGCAGTTAGTGCACTGCGTCCGCAGGATAAGTTGGGTGCGGCGCAAGTAGTGCGGAGCATCCGCAGAACCATTAATTATCATCGACGCAGTTAGTGCGCTGCGTCCGCAGGATAAGTTGGGTGCGGCGCAAGTAGTGCGGAGCATCCGCAGAACCATTAATTATCATCGACGCAGTTAGTGCGCTGCGTCCGCAGGATAAGTTGGGTGCGGCGCAAGTAGTGCGGAGCATCCGCGGAACCATTAATAATTATTGACGCAGTTAGTGCGCTGCGTCCGCAGGGTATATTGGGTACGGCGCAAGTAGTGCGGAGCACCCGCAGAACAATTAATAATTATTGGCGCAGTTAGTGCGCTGCGTCCGCAGAGTATATTGGGTGCTGCGCAAGTAGTGCGGAGCTCCCGTAGAATTATTATTTAGTTACGCAGCTAGTGTGTTGCGTCCAGTACATACGCTATCTATTATCGTTACACAGTTGACGTGTTGTGTTCATACCAAGGTTTCTACTACTGCGCAGTTGTTGCCCAGGTGCCCAACAGTGTGACCATGTATATATGTATATAAGTTAAGTTACTATAGGTGCAACAAATATTGATCATGTAATCCGCCTCATCGGGCTGCACCATTTTTATCATCATCAAAGAATATAACCGAGACCTTTGCAGAAGGCAAAGTACCGTTTTCTCTCGTTTTTGTGAGTGTCCCCGTCCAGATGTCTTAAGGCCTTTCTCTTTGGCTGACAACGAAGTGACGTTACAATACATTCATTTCTTGCCTGCTGGCTCTTGCGGTGTTAATTTCATATATTCTCGTCAGTTAATTAATTCATTTCATTCATTAATTCATTATCTTAATTGCATCCATCCCAATACTGTCATTCATGAACTGAGTTCATCTACTTTATAATGATCATATGCCATTGGTCTGTTTAAATAATGGAATACTGTTTTCACTTGATGCATGTTACTGTAGATTGGTAGGCTACGTTACTGAGTATGGTGTCTGGCTAATGCTGGTCTGAAACCTCAAGATAAACTAAGCATCCGACGACGCCCACTGTTGTACGGAACGTCTGTGCTCTACACCCGAAATAGTCATTCTTCACCCAGGCCCAAGGTAGAAAGCCTGAAAATTAGCATTGATAATAATGACGATGTTGCATTTATTTAAGGGTGGACTCTGAACACTCCGAACACGCCTTCATACAACACGCCCATTCCAGTGACACATTATTTTAAGACAACACACACATACTCACATACGTAAATTTGACTGCCACGCCCAACACACTCCTTGCCCACTGTGAGGTCCTTAGATGAAACAAATAACATTCAACGAGCAACTCCTAATGAGCTTTTCAAATTTGGCTCTATATCACATTCAATACACTTGCCTGACTTCTAAAGATAAGATGACACACTGGTACAATTCTTTTTTTTTTTTTTTAACACGAGCACATTTAATGTAAATTGAATTAGTGCAAATTGAATTTAAGATGAAGCATAGTAAGGGGTATTAAGTGATGACGAGCCCCGCCCGTCTAGCAATAGCCCACCGTACCCACGCACATAGTGTACTTACGCCGGGTGCTCGGCAAGATTCGAATAATTGCCATAACCTTGGGAAATTCTAATGTACCTACTCACACAACTTTTGGGCTTGTTACTATATAAAGTAAACAGAACTCACCATCCAACTGTTAGAATGGCTTTCGTTGAAACAGACTATACAGGCAACAGGTTTGGACCACGTCCGGCTTCTCAGAACAGACACGAAATTCCTCTACACAAACAGCAAACTACCCCTACTATAGCTCCGACGCCCTTGCTCGGTATAACTATAGCCCTAGAAGGTGCTTTGACAAACGAGGTAACTTTCTAGCTGTAGTTTTCTGCCTGGCACGCAACCTAACCTGTTCCAAAACAAATTCTATGAAGTTTTTGCATGAGATTTGGAGAATGGAATGACTATTTCCTTTTTTCATAGGCACGAGGAAAACTGCATCGAACAGTAACGTACGTTTTGAGTCTCTCAAAAATTTGCATACCACAATCTTTTTCGCCACGTCAACGTACCAAACGACATACCTAACCAAATGGGAAGAGTTTTCACACAATTACGTAATAGTACAGCAGAATACTTTAGCCTACAACTACTAGGGGATAACAGTACGATAACCCTGAATAATCACGCCGCTTTTAGCGCCTAGATTTGATTAAAATTTCCTTTCCATTTCTGACATCATTCATGTGTGACTCATGTGAAAGAAATATAGGCTTTATAAATTTGCCGGGGTTGGAAAGAGAGTTTAGTTCCACTACATGGTTTTTCCGGCTGGTGGATTTATAAAAGCTTTGTTTTCCCTTGTACGGCTAGCAGAGTTTTGAAGAAATGTTTGATACTTATTACCAAAGCTAGAACGGTTTCCGTTCTCATGCTTAGTATAGCGTTACTTCATCAGTAGCAAACCATTAAATTTTGTAGGTTTGGGATATTCAAAATATTAAGATAGCGATTGCTTTAACATGGACGTAGAGAAAGTAACGTCTTAGACTATTTCACAAGTTTTGTTTTTTGTTTTTTTTTTCTCAAAACTCGTTCTTACTTCGAGATCTTCAAGAAGTTTTGTAGCTTTCTAACAGGCACTTATCGATTATTCGGAAATAGTTTCGTCAAATGCTGATGTTACTAAGTTACATCCTAGTGCTTAATTTAAACAAGTATCTGATAAGCACCATTCTGAGATATGAGATCGGTCATGTTTTAAAGCCGGGTTGGCAATCCACTTTTTGCCCCCGTGGTTAGTTGAGTGCCTTTCTCTTTGAAAGTTGAGATAGCAGCCCTATGCATTTTCGGTCTTGGTGTTCAGTCGGGTTATTTGTATGTGTATGGTCCGTGGGTAGTTAATAGTCCCTTTCGATTTTGGTGGAGGTCAAAAGTAATCTGGGGTCACCAGTAGTCAAAAGGTTAAACCATTGAAAGTACGGTACATAAAGAAGGATCACCGTAATTGATCAGCATATGGATTACCCGCTTTTTGTTTTTTGTTTTTGTTTGTTTGTTTGTTTGTTTGTTTGTTTGTTTGTTTGTTTTTTTGTGGTCTAAGTTCATTCAGGGACAATAAAGTGCTCTTGGGTTTTCTGTTGGTCTAAGGTCATTTAGGGTCAATAAAGGAAAAACTAGAAAAGCTTGAAAATGGCTAAACACGATCTCTCAAGAAGGTTGATAGTGAAGGATCCCATAATAAGCAGTGGATGAACCATAATACGTGGGCGAACCTGAATATAATTATGTTGAAGATCAACGGTTGTTTGAGTCACCAGAGGTCAAAAGGGCAATAAGCTGTAAAAATGTCACTTCAGAACTGGTAATCTTGGTGAATCTGAGATGATTTATCATGATATTATCTGTTTGATCTCTATCGATCTTACATGTTGCTCTTAAATGGCAACACATCAAAAGTTTAAGTCGATAAGGAAACTGCCGAATTGAAAAGTTACATGCAAGTGCTTAATTTAAATAAGGATTTGATAAGCATTATTCTGAGATATGAGATAGGTCGTGTTTTAAAGCCGGCTTGGCAATCAACCATGGTTAACTGAGTGCCATTCTCTTTGAAAGTTGAGATAGCAGCCCTATGCAATTTCGGTCTTGGTATTAAGTCGGGTTATTTGTATGTGTATGGTCCGTGGGTAGTAAATAGTCCCTTTCGATTTTGGTGGATGTCAAAAGTAATTTGGGGTCACCAGTAGTCAAAAGGTTAAACCTTTGAAAGTACGGTACATAAAGAAGTGTCACCTTGATTGATCGATCTTTCATTCTGCTCTTAAATGTCAGCACAGCAATTGTTTAAGTCCATAAGGAAACTGCCGATTTGAAAACCAGTGTGCTATTTTTTACTGTGTTTCAGAGGCGAAGAATCACTAAGCCGTTTGGTTTTCTGTTATGTTATCCCTTGGCGTAGAGTGTCCTCTAAATGTCGTCTCGCATAAAAAAAAAACAGCAGAGCCTGCCCCGAAATTGCCTCCAATGCCCTTTTTAGAAATGTGAAAGAAATTATTCTACGCTTTAGCGAAAGAGACACATTTAATAAGCTCGCTGTACGGTTTGCATTTGTTCCCTGATCATTGCAATGATAAAAGTCTTTATGTCATTTACCGTAAGATACAGGGTACCTAAAAGGATGCATAGAAAGGTTACGCCGGAAGTTGGGATCATAACTGGAAACGAGAAAGCCTATATACCGAGTGCCATTTGTATTCCAAATGTCTAACGACACGGTTGGATTATTGGGTTTCAAGATGAGATGTGCAACTGCAAGCCAACAAAACCATATTTAAAATGATTATGAGGAAGTTCAACTATGAATGATGTCATTGAAAAATAATGTACTTGTCATGAATATACACAGACAATGGCGTGTTCTCCTTGTCACATCTTGCAGGAAAAACAAAACAAAAAATAAAAAACAAAACAAAACAAAAACAAAAAAGAAAAACCGAAAGAATTTACCTCACCAGAAGGGAACACATTGCTATGAAAGCTAGGAGACACAGTGTGATTGCCATGTTGGTGTTGTATCGTTTAAACTACAGTGTCCTATCATCAGGAAATTGGCAAGAGATATGTAGGCCTACTAAAAGGTTGTTGTTTAACCACAGTGTTCTAACATTAGGGAATTGCCAAAGAAATGTACTCAAAAAAGTATTAAAAAGTGTCCCTAACCATAAACAGATTGTAACGTGGGAACATTTTTGTTTAATATTTCTTAAGAGCTATTTTAATCGTACATTACACAAAATGATGTAATCACTTACAAAAGGAATAACAAATTCAATGATGAGAAGGCACTGGATGGTATTTGTGTGATCATGTTGTTACTCAAGTCCCTGTAGGAGAGATTCAAGAGTACTTTTCAGTTATCAGTTCTTCGTATCTTTATTAATTTATTAGCAACAACCAGTCAAATAACACAATGTTGTGCTTTAGGATATAATACAGACTGTTACTGCATTTATTATGTGTAGCGAAAATATGCTTGCTACAACTTTTCCCAAGTTAAAGATAAACAAGTGAGATTTCATGATCAAAGGCACGCGTTCTTGTCATGGGATCAAGATTTTGAGATTGTGAGAATGTAATAACAGTAATTAAACAATGGCAGAGAACATACTAATAAGATATTATGATTTGACCATAACGACTTCATACACGTCAATGGTTACAGGGTAGTAATGACAAGGCCAATTACTTTACATAAATATTGACGTAGGAGGAAATCTGTTATTGCGTGGTGATCGGAAGAGCAGGTAATGTTTTACTTTTCGTTAGGCGAGACTGGTTTATAACTGTCGATTACAACATACGATCATGATCAAATAAGGGTAGTATATTCGTTGACTTTGGTCGAGGCTGACAAAGGCATTTGGAGCGGCTTCAGTTCACAGCGACTGCTTTGGAATACCCAACAAACGTAACGCATTCAAACTCAACAAGACTCGAAAACAATGAGACAGAATGAGCAGGAGAAAAGAGTTTAGCTCAGAATATATGTGCAACGTAATGTACAGTACAAATAAAACCTGTTCCCCTAAAGTAGACCCTTGAAATGTTTAGTGCTCCAAGGGAGTATGGTCAGCTATACAACCATCATGCATTGGCGTAGCCAAGATTTTTGATTGGGGTGGCCATTCGCAGGACCTGAAAACCAGCCTGTCAGAGGGGTCAAAGGGGTGTTCCCCTCCCCTTTGAGAAAATTTGAATACTTAAGTGCCCTCAGATGCAATCTGGTGCAACATTTAGCATCATCTGAAGTATTTTTCGTTCCATTACCAAAAAAAAAAAAAAAACGCTCTGCAAAGAATACGCACCCTGGATCCGGCCCTGAACTGTCATAAGAAACATTACGCTAAGCATATCAAAGGCTGTCAGTACAATGGTGTAGTTGTGTAGTCAGGCTTTTCTCGAGGGGAAGGTACTAGCCTATGCAGATTTTTCAGGGGGTGTTGGTCAAAAGAATTACCAAAAGTCATTAACGCTATAACTGAACATGGCCAATAGTTTCGGATTCAGAATGTTAATAAAAAGTCATGGGTTGAGCACTGGCATAATTAGAGGAAATGGTCGGCTCTCCAGAACTCAGTGACGTGAGCAAAGTAGTGATATGTCGGGATAAAATAATTTGATATAGAAATACTCAATCTGTATCTCATAGTGTATAGGAGTAAATTTTCGGGAAACCAGTGTAGGGTCTGGTTTTGTGTAGTAAGTTGACTGTTAGTAGTAGTAAGCTATAGCGATTGTGCTATTGCTAAAGTTTTTAGCTTTTTACAACACAGAGTTGTAAGTGCTCACGCGCACGACGCTTCCAACCCATCGGAACACTGGTCGTACTATGCGTTGGTAACACTTTCATTTAAAGTGTCACATCAACTTTACCAAATTTCTTCCGACTACAAATATACTGAATAACAGCGTTTTCTACTTTCATCGGAACATCAGTCGTATCAGAGGTGTGCTTTGTTGATCTGAAGAAACTCACATCATGAGTAATTTTCGCCTTTCTGGTCCTACCGATGAGACATTTGAATTTTCAAAGCTAATATAAAAACCCAAAAGAATGTTTCCACTTTACCAGGGAGATAACCTACCATCAAGGTTTATCTGCACTCGAGAAACTTCCTAAAAGAGAAACATATCCTTCTGTAAATTTAGGAAACTTTCCACACCTACTAACGAATTAGCTTTTCTTTATTTTGGAAGAATAATTTTCCATCCAGTTACATCCTTGCTTCTTTCAATCCAATTTTGTTCTTTGTAAACCATTCATAGACAAAGTTTTGTGCTACGTAAATATCCATTCACCCGTGATATTTCTTAGCCTTACTGGCAAAAACTCGACATACAGTACCCGAAAAGAAGCATTGAATCGTAAAACTCTTAAATCATTCCATCAAGTGAAGTACTGCTTTGGGGAAGGGGTTTGTTGTTATCATGTAACCGATTTGTTTTTCTCTATTGCTAGCTATGCACCAGCTTATCGAAAAATACGAGAATTCAAATTTCACGATTGGGTCACCAAATTTCTAGGAGACAACTTGTTAGCATTCTATCGCCGACTTTACCCTGTGCCGGTACTGATGAGACCTGGCACTTATCTTCCAAGGTCAAAATGCGTCTGGCAATAGCATACCAGCTATTGCTTACTACCAAGTAAGGGCACTCTATCCCATTTAAACCATACTCATTCCTAGTTTCCTGATTCCTATTTAGTTATAACATAATTTGACGGTTCCAGCATACATTATCGGTATCTTGTCTATCCCGACATACCATCACTTCAGTCAAGTCATTGAGTTCTGGACAGCCGACCACTCTTTAATTTAAAAATACTCAGAATTCGATGTTAGTTCACTAGTTTGTACTAGCTTTCATCAGAAAATACACCCTGGGTTCCACAATTACTCATCTAAATGTTTAAGTGGCGATCGAAACATCCTGGAGTCGTCCCCTCTTTTAATTGTTAACGTCCTTTACCAACTTTTGGATTTGTGTTGGCACTCCTGAGGACCTCGTTGAGTAATTTAATATAAGGGGAAACAAACTCAAATTGTTTGCGCCTTAATAATATTTGCCTTTCGGAAAGTAAGTTTGCGGTTATAGAATGTGGAATTAGCCGCTAATGCTGGTTTTACTAATTGGGGATGAACAATCCTAATCTAAAACGGTATGTCTCGTCGAACCCTACGATGCATTTTATCGACCTACATGCTACCCTTGAGATTAGCATTGACAACAAATGCTCAAGTACGGTTTTTTTTTTCAATTACGGGTTAACAGAAGACTGCTGGTTTCTGCGTGCGTTTTCTTTATAATCAATGATAGAATCCTGAGGTTTACAAAGAAAAGTACTCTTTTTTGTATTTTAGGGCCAAATAACAAAGGGTGAATTTTAAAAATTTGTTTTGAATAACTAATTCCTATATGTTTTACTGCATGATAATCCTTGCTTGTGTGATTCAGGCCACTATGGTATTTTTCCATTAAACAAAAAACAATATCTATAGGCAAAACAATCAAATAAAGTCGAATATGTCCCCTTCAGCGCTTAATATTGTACTTATTGGCTTGTTGGAATTAGCCGGGATAGTGCCCAGCACGTTTAGCCAAACTCGCGAAAACAGGGAGTTAGGAATCAAGTCTTAAGGTCCTTTTCTTTCAGATTTTGGTATTATTTTGGTAGCCTATCAAAATTGTTAATTTGAAAACAAGACGCGGACAGGAGTTGCCTAGACATATACTGGAAATTGCTCTTTGTAAGTATAACAGTAGCTCGCTACTGAAGGTGCTGCCTTCAGTTCCATCCTGCTATACAATGCTAATTGTTTTGAACGTAATAGGAAAAGACGATACAACGTGCTTCCGCAAACTTGAAAATTCAACAGCTTTTAATAACTAAGTATTTAATTTGTGAATTTGCTTAGTTTTACTTTCACGCCCGTGCTATATAAAAAAATTCATTCAAATGTAAGCAATTACAAGGCATTCGGGTTTTTTGTCCAAACATCGATTTCTTTTGTGAATTTGAGACTGACACAGGTTCAATTGGTCTAAGAAACAAATTAGAGACTAAAATAATTTAACGAAAATGACAAAAGACGAAAGACTTAAAATATGACGGGCAAATCCTTCTCTCTGAGTAATTAAAGAACACACACATTTAATACAATTAAAACAATTGTATAGTGGTCAGTGTAGAAGCCAAAGTCTTGATGGGAAAACATTTTTCGCTATGAATGAAATATTGTTATGGTGCAGGTATCCTGAATACAACGAGAAAAATATTAAACAATGAAATAGATCTCCTCTAAAATTAGTGCAAGTCACTGATAAAGCAAAGTCCCAAGAATCGTTTCCTTGCACCGTACAAAAATTGTTTGTCATAAATGCCGCCCACATTGTAAGCCTCATCTGCACAGTCTTTAATTTGAGATCTCAAGGGAGTCAATAACGTAGCAGCTTTGTTGGACAGTTGAAAACTAGTCCCATCCTCCCGATGTCACCCCCCCCCCCCTGCAATGGGCGCCTTTGATGGAAGGCTCATACCTCGCCTTTGCTTTATACTTGTTTATGTGGGTTAGTCCAGACGCAAGCTTTGAACTTTTTACAAGTTGAAAACTTTTCATTTCACAGTGAATTTTGGCTCATTTCAAGGATAGAGTATCACCTTTTTATTTTATTACATCGTTTTGTTTATGCGCCTCCCTTCGGTACGAAAAGCCTATGATCATTCTACTGGTTACATATTTTCCAGTTTTCGATATTTAATGTTTGGACCATTGAAGACGTCTCTCAGAACCGTTTTCCCAGCTGTATTGCCCTTTCTCCCCAGGCCTTATAAAACTGCTCTCACAAGTAGTCAGGCCGGACAATCCTCCCAAGGAAAAAAAACACCAAAATTCCTTGAAATGGGGCATATTACTAGCAAATGAGGGAGAAAAAACTGACAAAGAGAGCAGTGATAATTAATATTAGTTTTGTAAGCTACAGGGATTGAATGCTGTAACTTTTCTCTTTCAGTAGGAATCTCTTACAGTGTACTTTACTTTTGTAATGTACACAGTGTGTATTGTAAATGGTGGTAACTTTACAATGTAATTAAACAAATGTTATAATTCAATGAGAGTTTTCCTGCCTTGAGTGCAAAAAATACACGAAAGCAGTAGGAAGAAGGTTTCAGACCTTACCTGAAAATAGTGAGTTTCTGAATCTGAACGATATCAGCAGCAGCAAAAAAAAAAAAAAAAAAAATCATTGAACCAGCCTGGTCTTTGTTCTGTCTTTTTCAGAATCATTTCACTAATTAGGTAGGAAAACCTAACAAAACACCCAATTATTAAAAAAACCCCAGATTCAAATGAAAATTTTGGAAATTTTTTTCATGCTATGTGTCATTAGTTTTTGAATGAACAATGATTACTGCAACTGCCCATGATTTATAAAGTTCAAAATGCTACACCAAATTAACAGAATTGAAATTTCATATTGTCCCACTAAAAATAGGCACAGATTATTCAGAACTCAGAAAAAATTGCAAGCAGGTGTTATTGCTTCAGCTTATCAGAATAGCCCTTAGCCCTTCTTCCCTTCGTAACAAAAATCAGGTAAAATCTTACAACGGAAAAAACTTACTGCATAAATCACTAAATTCAAACAAGTGACCATTGACAACCTTTAGGTAACATTTTTAGAAAAGGGCTGCCTTTAACCCTGTACTTTTGTTATAAATGTATACGAATATGATATCAGAGATTCAAGTGACCTGATTGAAATATATTATGACGTACGTATAACGTAATGATATTACTTTGGCCTTATACATTGTCATAAGCATTGAAAATGGCAAAATATTTCAGGGAAAATGTGTTTGTGCCCTGTGATATTCTGAGTTGACACTAGACGTATTAAATCAAAGATATTCGCTTCGTTAAAATGTGATTCGACTTCTCTGCGGCGTTTTAAGGACAAAATGACCTTAAAATTGTCATATCAAAAAATGAACGTTTCTACAAACATCGATGACATTTTGCCGTTTACTGCTTTACAAAACCGGATGTACCTACGTGAAGAAGCTATCATGGCAGCAGACAGAATCTAATTCTCGTCATGCTCTGTCCAAACATGAGCAGTTTCATAGCTGAAATCAGCCATAACTACCATGTCGGTTGTTTGGCCACGGGGTATGGCAAGTCCACACAGGTAGGTGATATTAGATGGAGATCTATCGAAAACTCTTTCTTTTAACCCTACTAGTTGCCGATAATAATCTCTTCTGTGCGTGGTTCTTGAGACTTAAGAGGTGTTAAGAACTAAGTACAAGTAGGACACGTCGTCTGCTACATCTCGATGAGCAGATCGGGAAATTAACCCCTTGCCTTAATGTAATACTGCCAGTCGCTCAAGTAGTAAATTAACTTGAGGGTCTTGACGCTGTTCACAACATAATTGTCTAGTTCCCTATAACTTGCTTAATATGGGAGTGCCCTTTAAGTCATGCGAGGGAATGCAAAAACTAATCAAAATCCGACAGCTAAGTCTAGTCTTATACTTCTTTCACTTATTTGCATATATCATGAGTACTGGTTAATTGCAGCATCATAAATTTCCTTGTCAATAAACAGTCGTTTTGAATTTCAGAACAGTGTTTCGTACTTGACTGTCGGCAACTTAGAAATACAGCATTTTTCCAAACAATCCTCTGTAGGTATGTATGAGGTTGCCTAGATATTAGACAAAAGAATCCAATGCTCTTTAGTTTAATATTCCCCCATTAAAGGATTTAGTCTCCACTCAGGTCAATTTAATTGGATTAGCATAAATTAAAGTATTCTATGGATCTCCATCTAATATCGCCTCCCTGGTCCACGTAGTATGGTATATTGATTTTGTGTCCCCACTTTACCTACACTGAAAAAATACAACCAGATATCAAAGCCCTACACTGCATATCTTTTCTGAATGACTCACAAGCAATGCCGTTTTGAAAATAATTTTGTACCTCACTGACCTACCGAGTTTAACATCTTCACTCAAAAAGAAGAGTAAGTAAGTCGTGAGAGCAAATATCTGTCGTGCTATCTATTAGAATATCAATATATTGTCAACACAACGTACGATTGCGTGTTCAATATCCTTTAATTAAATATTTCAAATCATCTAGTGCAGTGGTTTTTAACCTTCTTCCCCCTTTTCTCTGGAAATGTGATAACCAACACCCACGGCCCGTAAGTACGATAAAATTGTTGAAATTTTTACTTCAAAAGTAATAACAATACTACTTGGGAGGAAGATCTAGTTAATAAGCAAGAATTAGAGGGAGGGAGAGTTTGCTCGGTTACGGTTATATTCTATGTAGCGGAAGGTTAAGTGTATTACAGTAAGTTTAGGGGGAGCGTAACCCCTAGCATTAAACCAGGGATATTACTCAATCACACCAACGTGAACGTAAGCCTAACGGTGCTAGTCTAATAATAGCTAGCCTGCCAACTTACTAATGTAGAATTCTTGTAAACCGCAACACACACCCAAGTCCCCTTGCTCTGAGAAAAATGTCATCAAGATAAAAATCGCAGGGTGTAGAGGCGATTAGTGTAAAAGTTCTGTTTCGTCTGACGTTACAAATTTGATACAAGGGGCGCGGTTTGTAATTCATTGCTTTAATCTGTCACTCTCCTCTTGGGAAGAATTAGGACCTAATCGTAGCCTAACCATTATCTGCACTGTGCGTGGATACTGTTTTTTTTTTTTTTTTTTTTTTCAAAAAATGAAATCATCTGCCAGGAATTTTTAGAGAAATCCTGGTGGTTGGAACAAATCCTCCTGGTTGAGAAAAAGAAATTGAATTGATACAAGAGCTGGAGTGGTTGGAAAAAGGAAGTTGTGAAAGTAAGTGGGTTTTAAGTGAAGGTTTGATTATACGGCCAGAGATGGATAACTCTATGTCCAAAAACACTATATAGCGCTATTGGGGAGTTCATTCTTTTTCCACATTATCACAATTGTACAGACAGTAGAATCAAACAATATGTGGATGGGGTGAACTTAAAGCCCTTGTGAGCTTAACCAAGGAGTTGATATGAGACCTCCATGGCTTAACAAAGAAGGTCACTACCGTAAAAAGCTTACTTACAAAACCAAAACATTTAGTACCTTATACAGTAATACCATTCCCATTTACTTCGTCCCTTCCCAACCCAGCTGTAACCCAATTAAGGTTCAAGTACACCCTTCGGTTCTACTGGTAACAGTATTTTAGTCTATTAAACATAAGAACTTATGTCTTCAGTACTGACGAATGTTATAATCCTGAAAGAACTTTCTGATGATAGTAACAGGTTGTTTCGCATGAAGACTATTTGGTAATGAATTCCACAGAGAAGTAGACCTAAACCTGAGGCTAAGCGGGCTGCAAAGCTTGCGATACAATGTGTTACGAAGTTTGTCTGCGTGGAACAGAAAGGACACAAATATAGTAAGAGGAAAACTAGCTAGGAAGAAGATTTATAGCTCAGCTGAGCTATTGCTATCGTACGCGGCAGCAAATGTCTGTCACTTTTCGACATCGTGTTTAAATGCGTGGCATTTCGCTATTTCTTCATAGAATGAAATGAAATTTGGATGACGTGTAAGTGAGGAAAATATCTTAATGATGCAACCATTTTTGATAAATATAAACATTATTTGATGTCGGGAGAGGATTTTGTTTGAAAACATAAAATTTCCTTCTCTTCCTTCAATTGTGCACTAAATGCGCTGAAACGTTTCATATAGATAGTTTGAATAGTACTGAACTAAAGTTAAATTTCTCTTTTGTTATCATTATCA
Source organism: Holothuria leucospilota (assembly GCA_029531755.1). NCBI lineage: Eukaryota > Metazoa > Echinodermata > Holothuroidea > Aspidochirotida > Holothuriidae > Holothuria > Holothuria leucospilota. The sequence continues at coordinate 4,144,982 of CM055970.1, forward strand.
TCTGATGACCCAAAAGAGCATTTTTGAAAAATTTACGTATATTGTACATGTTTAAATGCACAGAACATCAAGAATCCCAGTTGTTATCATTTGAGAGACTGTGTACAATGAAACGAGGTACAAAAGTATACTGAACATATATAAATGTACAGGACGTCTCGTGCTTAATAGTGGGGAAGTGTTTACGCAAAGTGCAATGTATCGATTTTGAATACCGTACGTGGGCTATGTTTGCTCAGCTCTTCGCTTCCCAAACCAGGGATATGACATGAATAAGGAATATACCGTACAGCCTGCTATGGAGGGGTTACGTGAACATGTAGCGCTGATCTCATTCAGGGGTTTTAATAATAGACTAGCTAAACTGGTTGGATGGTTAGGCCTACTCGAAAAGAAATGCCGGACGTTTGAAAGTTGTGCAAGTTCTTGTGAATACGTGGCCTTGTGCGACGGAAACAGTGGTATAAGCTAGGCCTACACATTTTTGTGTTGAGGCAGAAACAAGTATTCAACTTAGCCTGATGTCTGAATGGTTTTAGGAGTTTGGCTTAAAGTTTAAAGAGAATATATGCAGTTGCCTCAATTTTCCAGTTATTTGTAAACATTACCTTAATCTTTCAAATCTTCTTGTATCTCCTTTACAAACATTTTTCTTAACATTTTTGAACAAAAAATATTCAGTATGAAAAGTAAACAAATGACTTATCCTTCCTTAATAGCAAATTAGTTAATATTGTCACATGAAGAAAAGAAGCTACTCGTGAACTGGGATACCGGCGCGGGGTACACTACTTCAAGTTAAGGTGAATGTTGTCTAAGAAATGTCGTAAGGAGAAGAGGAACCCACCCCCTTTATTTTAAAAAAAGAACATAGCTCGTTGATTGAAAATACAATGCTTCATAGGGTTTAAGCTTGACGGTTGTGCTAACATTCTAAAAACAATTTTCGGTTTGAAAAGGAAAACGTGCTTTTTGAAGGCGTGTGCCATATGTCAGTCTCGGAGGCAGGAATTGTGCAGCTCAGGCTTCTAGCCAAGCGGACCAAGGGGGCGAAACCCTTTTTGAATTTTTTTCGCCCCCTAGCAAGTTTTCAAGTTGCCATTGACTTAATGGCATTTGTACACATTTGGCCCCCTTAAAAATTTGGTAGCCCCTGGAAGCCATTTTGCCCCCCCCCTTCAGTACCTTGTCAGGCTACGTGCCTGGTGCAGTCACATGGGCGTCGACACTGGAGGAACCGCCTCAGTCTTGTTCTCCGTTGTCGAAAGCCCCACCAAGTTGGTAAGGGGAAGCCATGGGGGATGATATTCCAATAACCTTAGACTTAGTATACGTGTGCATATTTTCCCAACGCTCTCTACAAATTGTAGTTACCCTCTGGCCTGTTGCGACACATTCACATGTCCTAAAAGTGATCGACGATTTATACTGGTAGATCTCAATCATAAAAATGTTATGCAGTAAAATAATTTTGTATTGGAAAACGGGACTAAAGAGTACGGTACTCAGAATTAGACGTGTAAAGAATTTGATTTAGAAAATTAATTATCCCTTTATTGAGCAATTGTGCAGTTTTGGTTTCTCCAAATCATAGTGGCAACCCGCGTTTGAACTTTCCTCCCTGGAAAAGTTCAAGGAATATCGTTGGGGCAAAATATCGCTTTTAAGACCTTTAACCATCTGTAAAATTTCGTTATCGGAAGTTACTATCTGAGTCCAATTATGGAAAACAAATGAGTTCTACACAGCAGCACACTCATAAACATTCATTATTTGTATACTAACATATGTGCAGTACATAAAGTTAACTTTGTTTACCAGATTTTGTCTTTCAGAGACTTCAGGAGTTCAATACATATTTCATTGCATCTATATCTATCTTTTTGTTTTCTAACGTACGTATAAACAACATGAGTTACGGACCCAACCGAAATATTGACTGCAAACTTTTAGGTCAACAGGAAAAGCTGAGCTTCGGCAACATTGTTGCGCTTGTTCTAAATGCGATAGGTGAAAGTAGTTACGTTTAAAGATATGAGATCTAAAGAGGGAAACATTTCATTACTGCATAGTAACAAACAGCTGATGTTTCTAAAGGTTCGATTTTAAAGGATGAACAAATTTTTAAGACTTGCCTTGGTTGTTCTAGACCAAATCAATAAACAGTAAGAAAGATGGGGCAATAAAAGATTAAGGTAGATGGATCTCATAATTTTTGGGGGTAGTATGTGTTCAAACTTTGACATATAATTTCGATACCTTTGGACACTTAATTTGAAATATAGCAAATATGATTTCTCCAGGAGAGGAATGCCATTTATAGTAACATTCATATCACTATGAAAAGTACCTTATTAAAGCATAATACCGTGTGTCTTTTCTACATACATCGGCAGTTTGTTTGATTGAAGCAAACCAAACATACAATCTTTGAAGCTCATTGAACACTATTCTATTCAGATTATATAAATTGTTTTCACTGAAAAATATGTTCGTATCGTCAGCAAAAAAGAATATCTTACATTTGTTTTTATGCAAAAATGATGGTATCATTGACAAAGCTTCAAACTTATAAGATGGTTAGAAAATACTTCTGTTTATTTACTGTTTGTTTAAGTCTGTAACATGACAACTCTCCAGTGGTGGTGGTATCCAGGACAGTCTCACCCCTCCGTTGTATTTCAAAGTATACAGTGGGTCATATGCATGTTTACTTGTCATAACTCTATCAAGTGTCTGCATAAACTTTGCGACTGCTGTCTCTAAAACTATTGTTTTCATGCTTAGTAACTTCCTACTTGCTGACTTTTGTGCTTTCCCATGCTGTTTATCACAGGCGTTCGAAACATTACGTACATATACTACACACTATATTTATATAATAAGACAAGGTAAGTCATTTCTCACAGTATGTACTGACAAGAAGTAGGCCCAGTCGCACTTCACTGCCAGTGCTTCCACACTCTAAATCGTTTTTTTTTTTTCTGAAATGGCCGATTTCACGTAATTTTAGATTGAATTTCAGGAAAAATGCATTTAGAGTGTGGAAGCACTGGCAGTGAAGTGTGACTGGGCCATAGAGTAGGATATAAGAACTGGAGCGCGCACTCCTAATATCGCGTACGTAAATCCGCTGTGTTTGCATGGATGTACATGTAGATCAGAACATGCGTGTACAAACTGTATGGCGGCCTAGTTCCCCATGCTATCACAGCTGTTTCGAGGATTGAGCACTGTAGTTAATATATCCTACTCTATGGACTGGGCCTACTTCTAGTCAGTACATACATATTGTGAGAAATGACTTACCTTTTCTTATTATATATATATATATATATATATATATATATATATATATATATATATATATATATATATATATATATATATATATATATATATATATATATGCACTGATGAGATCTGCACTGATGAGATCTAACAAGATGGAAACAGTTCTGTCTGCAGATTGAGTTATATATATATATATATATATATATATATATATATATATATATATTTCTCTAATTCGGCACTTAGGGGGAAAGTTGTTGTTGAAAAGTCGACCTTAAGGGGGAAAAAATTTTCGGGTGAAATATAAGTTTCGCCTTAACGTTTCCACACGCTTTTTCTATAAGAATACGTAAACTTACAAGGGCGCCCTCTTAGATTTACAAACTAGATGCCATTACTTCAAAGTCTTCAAATTTACGGACACCTAGCTGTTAACACGAACGGATGGCTGGCCATTGAAATAACGTTAATTTATATGTTTAGACGTTAGGGCGAATTTATTAAAGTACCGTACTTATGATCGTAAAAGGAGAATCTGTGCGAAAAGGGACAAGAATTAGATCAATTGTATAGAAGAAGAACTACACTTTCAGCCACAAATGGGAGGATTAAAGTCCTGTATTGAAATTAAGAACATCAGCATACCAAATGAAATTGAATTTACAGCTATTATGGACAGAGACGCTGTGGTCATAAAAGATGCAAAAGGCACGAAAAGGAGGAGGAAGAACATTTTAGTTGTGTTTTACAGATGAGAACAACTTCAACCAATTAAAGAAAAACATCAAAGGCTACTCTGTGATGATAGGGTTGCAAATGGCATATCAGCTAAAAGGAGATATCATGTAATTACGCCAGTTAAAAATTTTGGTGTCCAAATGTGATGTTTTAAAACAATCAGTGTATTTGGCAATGGAAATCCCATTTCAGTAGCATGTTGCATGAGTAGGATGCAATTGTTGAAGAAATGCTTAGTCTTCACCTACTGCAGTGCATGATGGGAAGTATGCAATTTCATCTGAGCAAATTGATCCAACACAGCGTGTTCTTTTGTTTATTGTGTTGAAATAACTATTGGTGTTGTTTATTTACTTTAATTGCTTAACCATACAATGGCATACAAATGGAACAATTTTATACTAGGTCTAAACGAAAAATATCTAAATTTCCAAACAGTATCAGACTTCAAGAAGAAAACAATGTATTCAATTTAGGAATTTAGGTAAAAACAACTTCGTGCCACTTGCTGTGACCTCGTTGGGACCTGGCAGGATTTCTGGACAAGAGCAAGCAATCTTGGAAAGGGATATCATACGAATGACATGAGCTTTGGCACGTGATTAGACGACATTTGCTAAAGTTGTTTCCTTGCCCTTATAGGTCCTCAGCATAATGTCACTGAACAATGCATGGATTGAAGCTGTAACCAAATGTAAATCCCTTGGATTGTTCAAAGATCTGCTTAAATCCCTTAGTGGTATGATGTAACATGTAATAGGCTTCTATTGAGATTGAATCAAATCTAGCATGACGAATCTATGTCAGAATTCCTAAGAAGGCTGTATAAAAGAGTGTTGTAATTGACAGAAGAAACTGTATTGCCTGCATCAAGACCTTTTCGCAGGGTAGTGATGGAAAGGTTGATAAGTACTATTGATAAATATCCTAGAAAGTCATAGATAGGGTTTAGAAAAGGCAGAGGGACTCTGAAGGAAACATTAAACCGAATGAACTTTGTACAGCGGTATTATGGGGATAATACAACATTTTGTCGAAACCTCATCGACGTCTAAAAAGTCTTTTACTGTGAGCATTGTTCAAAGGTATGTTAAATAATAAAGAGATATGACATATCTAATAAAAATGATGAAGGTCGTGTAGAAAACGTACTTTGGTTTCAGATTCGCAAAGATGAATTGAGCGTTTCTTAATTACTTTTGGTGTCAATCACAAAAGTGTAAAGTAGGTGTTCCTATTGTAGTAATTGTGATATAAAATGACTGGGTTGGCTGCTAAATAATGAATGGGGTGGATACTAAATAATAGCTAACATTAGTATTAGTGTTGCATGCACTGCTACGTACAGTGAATTTCATATGTAATTAAATACCTAATATTATGAAGGAAGGCTTTGAAAAACTTTTCAGTCGTCTTGCCTGGAATTATAGCAAGCTTTGTGTACTGACCATGATATAGTGATCTGTCAATGTGAAAAACATTTAGGGTGTTTGAGGCAATATTTGGTTTAGTAACAACTTAGAAATGCTGCTGCGTTGAGAAGCGTAGGTTGCTATGTCACTGAAGTGCACATCTTTTTGGTTTAAAAGCGTGATGGCGCCAGTCCAGAAAGAAAATAGATGCAAAGGAATCTTTTCGGGGGCGTAATGTTAGGTCTATACTTAATCCTACAAACTAATACGCATTGCTGCTGTGCGAAAATTGTTGAAGGTAAATTCTGGTTGGTTTGCAATGCATTACCGTAATCATTTGCAGTTATTATTTGTTGTTGGGTTTTTATTAACGTGTCGATGAAGGCGAATTGTAGTGTCGCATTATGAAGGAGGCTTTACAGGTAAGCTTTACTTTTCAGCGAGTTCACCTAGTGCAGGTTATTGTAAGTTCTTAAAGAAATTTTTTTTTTCAGTTTTCACAAGAACTAGAGAAAAAGTTGCCAGGAGTTTTACGTAGTAAGGGTAAATTATTTCTTGACTTTTTAGCCCATTTATTATTGTAGTGCACATGCGCACTACAATATTGGCCTTTATGCCAACCCTGATTTTCTACATGGCTGATCAAGGGATGTTTCATAATTCATACCAGTTCGCTCATAACAACTAGTCTCAGTTTCTACTGTGCAACATTTCACCAAGTGTGCTTTCTGCAGAACTTTAAATTTCCTTTCAAATGTCGAGAATAACAATACACCACCACCTGTACTGCACCTGTAATGCGCACTACAATTAAATGTATTTTCAAGCCAGTAGAGTTGTTTTAATTTTGGCATTGGCATAGGCGCTATTTCTTATACGGGGGGCAGTGTTCCCTTTGTATGTTATTGTGTGGTGCTGTATATTTATCTGTTTCTTTCGTCCTGGTGCATTTGATTGGTAGAACAAGAAGAGCCAATGAATATACACTATTTTCAAAGTCGAGTAAAAGTTCTTAATGTAATTGTGAAAAGAATGGTGTTAGAAAAGGACATTCCTGAGGAACATACTTCAGTATCATCTAGTTTAAAGGATGACGATAAATACTTTACCTAGTTTTATCGCATAATTTTCATGGGACGTTTTTAACTCGTAAAAGCATTCGACTAAAGGAGTCCCACTTTGTTCCTGCATCTCTTCTTGATATAAGCTACTTACAAACAAATTCTTTTTGGGGGTCCATGCCAGAGGCAAAAAGAGTCTATGCAGTCAGAGATGGGGTGTGCATGTGGGTGCGTATCGGACGTACAAGTGTGTGCTTGTGACAATGAGCTTGGAAACACGATGATTCAGAACATGAATGATCATCGCGTGTAATACCTGGTTACATGGAATTATCATATTGTAATCATATCCCTAAGGATTTTGGTAAAAGGTAATGAAGAGGTTTTGTTTGAATCAACAGGTTTAAAACCACAAACCTTGTAAACACGTCCCAATGTAGAAATATGGATACGTTTCATACTTTTCATGTGGGTGAGTTATAGTCCGAAAATGGAGTCTGTTTTTTGGTGAAGACGTAAGTTTTTCTGGGGACAACAAATAAGAAAAACTTGGAAAAAGATAAGAGGGGTGGATATATTCCATATTCGGTTTATAGTTATGTTATATACGGAGGAAGTTTTGAGAGGAGATGAGAGGTCATTTGCAGCCACAGAAGGCCAAAAACTGAAAGCAATATAATTGTCATAAGTAGAGATAGGAATCATATATAGTTTTCTTAATTGTCAAGTGGATGCAGTGTAGTCAATAAGTTAACCTTACTGTTTGGTGCAGGTCGAAGATCATTAGGGAACATTAGAGGTCAAGTGCTGAAACCTTGTAAACTGCGTACTAACATTTTATCTCTAGCTGGGTTCCATTGTTGGAGCTAATGATAAGCACATAGATGCCCTGTATTGAATTAAAGAACCGCATTGTCTTTGGTGTAGGTCAAAGGCCATTTGGAGTTACTAGAGGACAACAATGAATACTTCGTAAATACGATATCTTGTGAAGGTCAACCTTGATGGATCTAATAGCTGGTTTTCCTCCCACTTCTCAGGTTTTATCATCAAAATCATTTTACACGGCTGATGAAGTTGATTGTACACCTGGTCTGAAGCACCCTTGTGCAGACTAGAAAAACAAGTGACTGTGCTATTGCTTTCTTTAAGATGCCTAGGGAAAGTCTTGATTTAACCCCGTTACACCATTGGTAAGTTCTGACCTTACTGATGAAAGGCTCTCCGGTGGTTTATCTTGCGTTTATACAGGGTTGTAACTCCTTTTGAGAGTAGTTTCAGATTTCTCTCTGAAGTGAGAAGTAGCTACCAGGACTTTTCTCAAGAATCACTTGGTGATCTAACGGAGTCAATGTGAAACCAAGGAAAGTGAACGTACTACAAATATTCTCAGAGACAAGGGATCATTACCAAGCCTTTTAGCTGTCTGGTTTCTCTTTCTCGCCCCCTCCTCACTCTGCTAACACACACACCCATTCACAGGCCATCGTGATTGCATTGATGATTCCATTCGCCATCCATCAAACAGGTAATTCTCTTGTCTTCATTGCCGCGAGGAAAGCGCGATTATTAGGTTGGTTTAAGCTTTAAAAAGTATTTCACGTATTCATCTCATGCACTGAAATAAAGCATCATTCAGGGAAGCCACCAGATTTCTCAAATTCCAAAGATCATGCACAGAATGTCCCAAGAGATTTCCTAAGCCTTATAACTAATGTATAAACTGGAATTTATGCAACATGTTTACAAAAAATACCCATTAATAGAAACAAGTCAGCCTTCTTTTTGTTTATTTCAGCTACACTTTATTTTCGTACTTAAAATTGGTAGTGGGGTGGTATTGAATGACAGGCAAGAACATCGGTTTAATAGACCATTTTCCAAATAGCAATTACAAAGGATTATGGAACAGTTTATTACGCGTCATATTCGTCAAAGCCATTTTAATGTAGTGATAAACGATACACACCTAAAACTCTGTCCCACATTTTTATCTCATCCCTCCGTGAGGAGGATGAGATATTGTAGTCACTTGACCTGTTGGGCTTTATTCGGCAATGCCAGCAGAAATAACAACCGTTGCCATGGTAACAGTTAATTTTAACAAGTTACTAGTCTAAAGTCCTAACCCATGGTGGGGTACCCCAGGATGACCAAAAGTCCATAACGGAGGGAGGGGTCAAAACGTGTCCGTGTGTGTGTGTGTGTGTGTGTTTGTGTGTGTGTCCAATTTTGTTTTCTTAATATCTCCAAAACGGTAAAGCCGATTTTCTTCAAATATGGTAGGAAGGTGCCCTAGGTGGAACCCCAGTTCTGCATTGACTCCCGGAAGTAAAGGTCAAAGGTCAAATTATGTGAAAATCACTCTTTTTATAATAACTCCAAGAAAAAACATCCCATTAACATGAAACTTCACACATATAATAAGAGTGTCTAGCACTACAAAAATATATGGTTGCCATGGCAACCAAGGTCAAAAGTCATGTGATATTAACATTTTAAGCAAAAAAGTGTTCCATGAACTCCTCCTTGTGGGCTAGATCGATTCTTTTGAAATTTGGTGGGTAGGTACCCCACATTGTAAACTAGTGTCTCCGTGACTTTCGGCAGAAAAGGTCAAAGGTCAGAGGTCAAATTCAATTTTTTGGAAAATTCACGGTTTTTTAGTATTTTTAGTATAATTCCAGAAGGAAACATTCCACGTACATGAAACTTTGCACATATGATGAACGTGTCTAATACCACCAGAGTATATGGTTGCCATGGAAACCAAGGTCAAAGATCAGTTTTTGTGAGAAATCACATTTTTTTAGTTTTTTTAGTATAATTCCAGAAGGAAACATTCCACATACACAAAACTTCACACATATGATGAACATGTCTGATGATACCAAAATATATGGTTGCCATGGCAACCAAGGTCAAAGATCATTTTTTTGTGAGAAATCACATTTTCTTAGTTTTTTTAGTATAATTCCAGAAGGAAACATTCCACATACATGAAACTTCACACATATGATGAACCTGCCTAATACTACCATAATATATGGTTGTCATGGCGACCGGGATCAAAGGTCGCGTGAAATAAGGTCAAAGGTCAATTTTTGTGAAAAATCACATTTTCTTAGTATTTTAAGTATAACTCTAGAAGAAAACATTCCACATACATCAACTTTCGCACATATGATGAATGTGCCTCCCGCATATCATATTGTGTGCACAGATTTCCTGTAAAGCGCACTGAATTCGTCCTTTTTGCAGAACAAAAGGGCGCATGGAGATACAAATATCAGGGCGGCAGTGCGGATTTGACATAAGCGCTTTTCTATTCGGTGATGTGCGTATAATAGGAACGCATTACGGAAAACGTCATTGTTAGAACAACGCAGCTTGCGTAAGCATTGTATACGCGCAGAAATTAGTTGGCCTGTCTTTTTATCTAGAATACTTCACACGTACTTCTGCGTTATCTCGACGAACGCGCTGGTAGTTGCTTTCACTTTGTGAGCGCGTGACAAATTAAAGGCCGATATTAAAGTGAGTAATTTGAAGATACCATAGAAACTGACATACATGTGGATAGACTATGAGCTTCAATTCAAACCACTCATTGTGCGTTCATATTCAAGTGCACTTATTCAGAGACCGGGGAGCCAATTTTGAAGTGCGGGGGTTCATAATCGAAGCCGCCCAATATGTTCAATAAAATAAATGCAGTTTACTGCGGCCCAAAATACCCACGGCAGAAAAATTGTGGGAGCTAAAGCCCCTTAGCCTCCCGTCTCAGCGGTCCCTGCAGTTATGTGTAGGCCTTATGTCACAAGGAAGAGAGAAAGTTCTTCCTGTGAGTTATATGGCTTAATGCGTGTGCTAGCGATGAGATAAGCAACTCCGTGGATTGCCCTCTTGTTTGTACTTGCTATTTGAAAAGGTATACAAGCGAGTTCGTGGATTCAAATACCAGGCTGTATTATTTTGTGAGATACACGGGGATAACCAAATCGCGAGATTGACATATATGACTGGAAATACAACTACTTTGTGTTAGAATAAGATACGAGGTTTTATACCAAACGGGCAGCTTATATGCAGTCCAGAATACAAAATTACATATCAAAACCCTCCCCATAATTGAGATAGATCTTAAAAAGAGTGATTTGACAACTTCCTAAAAAACTCAAATTTTGGAACACGTCTTGCAATGTACAGCAGTGCAATGTTTATTTCGACAAAGGGGATATGTATTAGTGCTGTTCAGAAAAACCTGCATACAATACGTTAGTTTTCATGTTTATAACTTTCCTGTTCCAAAAAATATCCCCACCCCCCCCCCCAAAACAAACAAAGTATTGGGACTTGTAACGGACAGAACTTATAAAACTTTTTTTCATTTGAGGGAGCTGGCGCTGTCCAAACTATAAAGAAAAATTGTCTGGCTCGGCCTTTGATTGGGCTTGGGTGGGTTATGACACGTCATTGTCATAAAGCTGTTTCTACCGCTCGACACCCGTCACGTCAAACTATCGTCAACTTCGTTCTGATAAATTCGTTGATTAAGTCACGTCAAGATTCGCTCACGAGGCCCAACGTTGTGAGTATAAATATATTCATTTTCGACTAAGGTATACTCAAGCAGTTTTTTCTGTAGTTATGAAAACTTTCGTTAAGTTCCTTAGAGTTTAGTGTTCGCTGCTGGGGAGGGCGGATCCCCGTTTGCAGTATACCACAGGCCAGTTTTCGACATTCGAACTTGTAAGTGCATACCTATCAATTAAGTGGTTGTTAACTAATGTAGCCATTTTCTTTCTTTGTTTTATTTCCCTAGCAGTGTTATCATCGTTTTATCATTTATTTAGTAGTAATTAGGTCTATTATTATTCTATATTTACAGATTAAACCGCACTCACGCAAGAGCCACGTATATTCTCTTCCATATTATGTATGTTAACCTCTGGCTGTAAGCTGGTTTTCGTCATACCGTCTCAAGGGTCGCCGTAGCGTGACCTATGAGTTGGAAGTGATTTGTCATTTATGCAGGACATTAGTAGTGCCAGTCAAATAACAAGGGTTAAACCAACTAGACAATCGATTTGTTTTGTCATTTCTTGAAAGTCACGTTTCTTGACGGGGTTTGATAACCAAATTTACAAGACTTTACATATTCTCAGAATTTTCATTTTTTCGTGGTGGCATGAAAACTCTAGGATAAAGGCCTGGAAATTCAATTTATTTGGAGATAAGTAACCTATATACACAGAGCATGACCTGTTCAGTTTTTTCACAAACACAAAAATTTTTGCTCACTAAAATTCTTACCAGAAACCAAGGACAAACATTTGCTTTTTAGCTGTGAAATGAAAGATATGACAATATATATCGATTGAAACAATGATCTAAATTTCCACATGAGATATCCTAGGAAGGCATGGTTTTCAGACACTTTCTTGTACTATTCAAACATATTTTTGTTTTTGCAGATTTCACCACAGAATCGCTTTCTTATAGCTCTGCATTAGGTCTTTAAATGTCACGATTTCAGAAGTATGATATCTGCTCTACGGAAGAGAATGGTGTGCTTTAGTTTCTGGCGCGATTTAAACATATGCGTACAGGAACAGATTAGTAACTTATCTTACGCCACTTTGTTCACAGCAACCACAAAAGAGCCAACTAATGCATACACTGATTCAATCTTTAATGAACTATACATACTGGTACTTACCTGTACACTGTGCAACACCATTATTCAAAGAGCAAACGTCGGTAGCTTCTTGGCAGGGAGTTGGATTACAAACATCTGAAGAGAAAATCACCCTTCAATTATTCACTTACAAATTTAAGATTGCTCAAGGTATCAGGCCTGTAACAACAGTTGTCCCAACGGGAGAGTGTCGAAGAAGCGAGAGCAAAATTAGAAACCGCTAAATTTATAGGTTCTCCTAGACCAAGACATGTTCAAACATTTATTTTAATCGGTGCAAAACACTGTTTCAGGGTTCATAGCAGCATCAACGATGTTTAAAGCAATTCCTACTCAATTTTAAACCACCCCATAGACAACACTTTAAATCTTCACTGCTTTTCCCAGCCATCAATTTATATGAATGTTACAAATTCTACCGTGGGTTCCATTTTAATGGAAATGTAACCCTCTTTTTAACCACCAGGTCAGAAGCTTGTTTATTTCAACCTTTTTTACTAAATGAAGTGAAGGAAAAACAGTAACGCAAGCCTTTGTCTTTCCCAGAAAGTAAAGTATGCGTTCACTGACATTTCTACTAGTATGTTAGAGAACATTTCAACTTTTCTGTGCTCATATAAAACATATAGTGACATATTTCGATTCGTTCACAGCAACCACACACAAGAGCCAATCAATGCATGCACTGATTCAATCTTTAATGAACTAAACATACTGGTCCTTCCTTACCTATACACTGCGCAACACCATTATCCACAGAGCAAACCTCGGTACCTTTTTGGCACGGAGTTGGATTACAAACATCTGAAGAGAAAACCCCACTTAAATTATTTACGTACAAATTAAAGTCTGTTACTCCATAAAGGAATTGAAGTATAGTCTCTTGCAGAGCTTTTTGAACTGCTCTCTTCATACCTCTTAGACTGTTAGAAGTGTTCCTGAATGTTGCAGTCATACTAGGTTGAAAACCAGTGCAGTACCACAGGTTCGTCCCTACGACTTTTCATTCTAATCCTCCTGCCAGGTGTCATCTTCACCCTGGAGGACAGGAAGCGGCCAGACGGAAGAAGACGGTTTAGCAGGACGGGGTCATTAAGGGCTCAATGGAGAGAGCTATAAACTGATATGTGTCCCCTCAGTACTCGTAGGCGACCCTCTGAGATGATGTAGGTATGGGTATGTCACGATGAAGCTACACATCCTTAGATGCCACCAAGGTCCCATTCAGAAGGGAAGGCAGGATGAGCACAAAAGTTCACATACTCAACTACTGCGATTCTATATCGCTGGGTTGGTTCAGGGACTTAAGGTCTGGAAACGTCGAAAGGGAATTTCCAAAAGCAGGACCTACTAATGTGGACATTTCTGAACTACTATACTTACCCCTTCGTACAGCACTTTAGCCCTCCCTTAAAGTGTACCTAAAGTCTTAAATTTCAAAAATATATGTTCCAAAACTTGAAAAATTCATCCGAATGGCCCAGCGTGTATCTTCACTGGGCATTCCTGAGCTGAGATAAAAAATATTGAAGGTTATTTACTTAGTCTAAAATGGTAGATTGTGCAATAAGTTGTGATGTCATTCTTGTGCAACTCAAATTACTGTCTTTGTTTTTCTTTGTTTTTCAAAAGCCCCTGCGCCTTATTTCACAATGTGATCACTGTCTTAATGTTGTAGGGTTCCTTGGCTGTAAAATCCCTTCTCTGTAAAACATACATGCAAAGGAACAGTAAATGTTTCAAGGTCATATATACATCTTACTTTTAGTAGGAAACAACAGTAGGTAATATGAGTTGTGCAAATAGGATATCACAAATTATTGCGTAATCAAATATTTCAAAATGAGTGAATAAATTTCAATATTTTATATCTCAGCAACGAAGTAAGCTATAACAATGGGAGCTGGATGAATGAAATTTATTTTCCAACTTCTAAAATATATATTCTTGTATTTTAGACTTAACGTCTACTTTAAGGAAAGGGACAGGTGGTCCCTCTTTTCCTTTTACATGTACTCTGCACATATCTCATTATATGAACAAAATAGCATACACTGAGCTCATACCATAATGCTCTATTCGTTCTAATGGCTATTTCCTGTCGTCCTTCTTCCCTTTCCCTCACGGGGTGGTGTGAAGATAAGCATCCGTCAGGTTCAAAGACATTGACCAAATCACTCTCTGAAGTGTAGGATGCGATTATCTCTAAGTCTTCACACAAATTCGCCACTGTCTAATCAAGACCGTTTTGTTAAGTGGATTGAAATCGAGAATCATCATCAGTTTCATACCCAGGAACACTCAAATATTAGACCAATGTGGAAGATAATGTTTCAGTCAGACTTACCCTGCCCTATCAAAGTGGTTGGTAATAGAAAATACTTCAGTCATAGAAAACACGAGAAAATATGTTTTGAGGACTTTACACCAGGAAGCTGTAAGGGGTGGAGAAACAATACTTGTTTCTCCTTTGAAACTATGTGTTTTGCCGACACTTAAGCTTCGCATTGTCTGATTACTAAAATTCTTCTAGAAATTAGAGGGATGAGACAGTAAAGACAATTGTGCTTGTCGTCTGCTGCATCTGAGGGAGCTCATAGGATGATTTTCCACATTGGTATCACATTGCCAGCCGTCAAGAAGAGCAAAAAATTTCAACTTGTGCCGCCAGGTGCCGCGCTTTACAGGTTATCTTTTTGTTACTTTTTGAACATAGATATAGTGTTCGTTATTTCAGAAACACTCCGGAAACGTTTGAAATGGCATCATCAAAATTTAGACTCCCTTTGGTTTTCAATCAGGTATATTCCTTTCTTATTAAGAAATTAGAATAATAATGGAATTGTGCAAGTTAAGAGTGGGTGAACAGTCGTTTTGATCAAAAACGGTGAAAACTTTTCTCATTTATCGGCTGCGCAGTTATCTCCAAAGCAATATCTTGACAATGGTCTTTGTTACAGGATTACTGCGATTTGAAGGGGGGGGGGGGGGGGGAGAAGCATTAAGAAGAAAAGTCAACAAATGAGAACAAAGAGACCTGTCAATCAAATTTGGCTACCTGAAAAGGATTAAATTATTCTCAAGTACATATTGTCTGGCAGATTTGATCGATGTTTCTCCATCTCTCACAGCTCCGTTTACACTTTCTACGAGCCACAGTTTGAATGAAAATTTGTTTAAGATATTTAATAAATTAACAAGTGTTTAAAAACTGGATTCCATTACTATTTCAGTTTCATCAAAGGAGAACAAGTACATGTCTTTGATCATACCGAAAAAAGTAGGGACAAAAAAATGAAACTCACTTTCTACCGTAACAGTGAATACACATGTGTCTGAAAGTCCGCCGTTGTCCGTACAGGTACATATTACATCGTTTGACTGTACACCGCTGAAGAAACTACCAGACGTAGAGTTACAATTAATTGTAAGAGTGATATCATTTTGATCCAAGTCATTACAAGTTGGATCTGCCCAAGAGGCTATGTTTCCAACATTATTCGCAAGAGAATCGACTGTTACTGGAGCTGGACATGTTATCACTGGTGGCGTATTTGCAGCTATGGACGAAACAAATAAACAAAAGTATTAAGAAACCCGACGACGTTAAGAAAAGACAAATTTATTGTCCCAGTTTCTTTTTCAAGCTGCACAGTTAAATTCTTGTGTATCATGTCAGTCAATTTGTAAAGAGACCACTTCATAAGCGTTGTATAAGTGTAATATTAATTGGTAGTTCTAACGGGAAAACTACAGAAAGACTTTGTATCGAGGCGTTTGGTACAACAATCCACGCGTTAGGTGGAAAATTGACTGATATTTTTCTATCTAATGTAAGATGACCAAACCTTGAATATTAATGAATATTTTCACATTAGCAGCAATATCTACATAAAAGGGTTACATATCATATTAATACCTACGACACTCAATTTTAAAAGAGAGACAACATAAAAGTATATTATAATCATACAGATCAAAGAATGAAGAATCTTTCTCACTTTGTACAGTTACAGTGAATACACATGTGTCTGAAAGTCCGCCGTCGTCCGTACAGGTACATATTACATTGTTTGACTGTACAGCGCTAAAGAAACTACCAGACGTAGGATTACAATTTATCGTAAGTGTGATATCATTTTGTTCCGAGTCAGTACAAGTTGGATCTGCCCAAGACGCTGTGTTTCCAACATTAATCGCAAGAGAATCGACTGTTACTGGAGCTGGACATTTTATCACTGGTGGTGTATTTGCAGCTATGGACGAAACAAATAAACAGAAGAATTAAGAAACAAGACGACGTTAAGAAAAGACCAATTTATTGGCCTAATTTCTTGTTCAGGCTGCACAGTTATATTCTTGTGTTTCATATTGTTCAATTTGTAAAGAGCCCGTCTCATAAGCATTGTTCAAGTGTAATATTAATTGGTAGTTGCTAACAGGAAAACTGCAGAACGACTTTGTATCGAGGCTTTTGTAACAAACAACGCTTTAGGTAAAGAATGTACAATATTTTTGAATCAAATGTAAGATTACTAAAACCTTGCCAAGTTTCCTCCGAGAAAAGTTCATGAATATTTTCATTCTAGCGACAATATCTAAATAAAAGCATCATTTTCCATATTGTTGCCTAGCGACGCTCAATTTAAAAGCAAAGATTTCCCCCTTGGTTTCCTCACTTACCCCCATTTCGATCAGGGGTAATACCTCTCTAAGGCTTTTCGTCTATATCTTGATGCCTCTGTTCATTAATGCACATACAAGTCACGATGCTACAATTGGTTGAATTCTCAACTGTATACATGTGTCCAATATCCTAGTTGTAATAATAAACATTTATGTGTACTTTTAAAATCCCAAACACCATTGTGAAAGGAAAGCTCCAGATTGAAAGTGCCGTAGCTTTGGGGGGGGGGGGAGGGGGCAACTGCTCTTCTGAAATTTCCAAATCGTAAACAAAAGTTGGCCTACTTGAGAAAAACATACTAAACAGCTCAAATGTCACTTTCCAAATTATCACTTGAAGGCCCCCAAAACCTAAAAATCTCAGATAAGGGTCCCCGTTTAACGAAATTTTCCCAGGTCCCCGGACTCTCGTCGTGGATACCTTCTTATGCAGTTTCTCCTCCTGACTACTGAACCATCTTCCTCGTACAAGACCAGCATATAAGCCTGCTGAAGGTAAAATAGCTTATTATAACCTTTAATCATTACCTAAACTCAAGAGCTGGTAAAGAAAATTTTAATTTAAAGAGCATTTGCAGTCGCCTCAAACTTATTTTGAAATAACAGCTTAAGCTCACTTCAAGTATCTTTCATCATTTGTAATGATAATATATATATATAAATATTGCGTCCCCATGGTGGTTCCCCCAGTGGCGTACTAAGAGCCCTAAAATGAAGCTCATACTGGATTCCAGTCTTGTAGGGATACCATGCCACAGCCGAAAATTTCTGTAAATAATTAACATTTCAGGTTATGTGACCAGTCCAAAGCTTTACCAAAGATAACACCATTTTTGATTTAGGAAAACGTAGAAGAAAATTTCTCTAACAGTAGAGGTGTCATCCCTCCCCTTAAGCAACATCCCCTGCAATAATACCGTAACACATAGAAAAATACTAAATGATGATTCCTAAACATATGATAAATTGGACACTTTACAAAGCTTTAACAAAGACAAGACCATTTTCAATCCAAGCCACCTCACGAAGAATAGCATTTCCCGAAGAGGGTGTTATCATCTTTTCTTAGACAACATCACTTGACTTACGTCCAGCCAAAAAATAGGAAACATATCACTTAATAATGGCTATTTGAGAAGATAAAATTGCTCACGGCTTTGCAAACGATAGCAAAATTTTGAACCTAAACCAGGCCTTACATGTGCCCATCCCCTCACCAGCCTCCCCCAGGATGTCACTCATGCAAAGGTGAAAAAGGAAGGATCCTGCAGGGTGTCAGCTGTCAGTGGACACGCTAGTTGATGATCCGATTAGCTAGTGTCATCAAATGTCCCCTAGAAATGACTGGGACGATAATGTCGAAAAAATGGAACCCTGCACTAAAACATCTCCTTCTTAAATCATACTATAAGTGTGATAAACCTTGATGGAAATACGAATTAAATAGAACGGGGCATCCAGAGAAGTATCTTGCAGAAAAGGTATAAAGGGCTTCTTAAGCGGTTCATTGAAACTCAGTTCAGATCTCACTGTAATATATTAAATCTTACATTGAAATTATTTTGCCTACTGAATCAATGAATGTACCTTTGTAGTGTAATGTGTGTGTGTGGGGGGGGGGGGTGGTAAGTTCCCGTTTGGCTATCCCATTGAGCTTACTTGGTACAAGTCATGACAAAGACATCGAGAGTTAAGGGTATAGAAGAAAGGTGAGATGCATTTTAAAATAAATCAACGTTAGTGTCCCGTCCGTCCGAAAATGGAATGAAAAAAAAAACGTTTTAGGTTACCACAGTCACGGTCAGACAGCACTCCTTAAGAATATTCATTTTGCGTTTTACAGGTTTAATTCTCCACATATCTTATTACGTTTTCTCAGTCCATAGGTACTTGGGAGGAGTTGCAGGGTGTGGAACACTACATTTTGCAACGAGATAACACGCATCCTGGTGAGGGAAACGAAAAAGTTTTAAACGCTAACGTTGGATGACTATGCAGCTGGGCGTGCCTAGTACTGGTCAGCGAGCTACATTCAAACATTATGGTGTTTAGTTTTGTTGTTTACGTAGGCTGTAGAGAGTACTACCTTTCCTCAGCAGGAATACACCGTATAATTCCCTCCAGGTATCTGTAAATATTGCTTTATTAATTTGGTTCGAACGTCGGTTTAATCAGGACCTTATTATCAACGCTACATTGCAAGGTAGTGTAAAATGTCTTTGTAAATTGCTAAAACTCAGTTTCCGGCACCTACACTGTTATTTTATGGATTAACACGGCCAGGTGTTCCATTTCTTAAGTTTGGGCTGCCTACCTACACCCTAGACGGGGCCGCACTACGGACCCCTCCACCGTATACCATAGACGAGAGTTTGCCGACCACAGACCCTTAACCGCCAGTGTGTCAAAATTATCGTCCCTGTTCCGCACATGCACTTTAAAATTTTTTATGTAGTATCACTTTAAAGCTTGTTAGCATCCTAAGATATGTCCGTATGTCGGACTGTATGCATTTTACACTTATGGTCTTGTATCATCTGCTTATGTACTGCAGGTGTGTTATGATAAGTGCGTACGAACGGAGTGTTTTGTACCAGTGGATAATAAAAGGTTGTTGTTGTTGCGGCTGTGCAAAAGCCTCGAAGGAGAAACTCGTGTCGTTTACTTCTTCTTCGTAATTTGTTTGTAAAGTTCCTATGTCCGAAGTGGTCCAGATCAGTCCCAAAGTCTATCATGGATGTTTCCTGACGAAAACATCCCAAGATCCCGAAGAAGAAGAATTATAGTTATATAAACTTAAAACGGTGTTTTCTAGTTTTTGCAGTCTCGGCCACTTGTATTTCAAGGTTTTAAAACGGAAGAAACGTTATGTAGTTATCCCACCCCAGAAAAATACGAGACATTCAGTGTAAATTTTGCAAAATGGTACCTGGAATAGTTTACATCCGGCGGATCCTGCCTTTGTCATGTTGTGCAGGTGATGTTCTGGGGAGGTCTAAGAGGATGAGGGAGGGGATTTGGTTTATTAAAGATGGCTAAGATTCAAAATGGTGCTATATTTGGCAAATTTTTGAACTTCAGTGAATTCAGTGAATTCTTATTTTTGGTTGGGGGTAAGGGAAGGATGTGTTTTCTAAGTGGAGGGGTGACAACTCTTCAGCTTAGTAAAAAATTGTTGATGTAAGCTGAATTAGATGCAAATGGTGCCATCTTTGCCAAAATCTTCAACTAATGACATGCTTAGAATATTTTTATCATAAAATATTTTGGCTGTGACATGACACCCGTTATACCAAAATGGTATATTCACAAAATAATACATATATACTTCCAATTATTCACATTCGGCTACAAATGTTACCGTATCGTATAGCCTACTGATAAAATAAGATTGTTCTCAGATCCTGTTTGGATTAGGGGCCCTACAGATGTTGGAGATGGTTATCTTTTTTTCGGAAAAGGTGTTTTGGTCAGGATAACGCCTTGTAATATTGTCCAAATTACGGACATGAGATATGGAAGGCGAACGGCAACGAACTACAGAGAAGTGTGCCGACATTTTGTATGAAAAGTCATTTCATAAAGCGTTACATACAGACTTTGCACCAAGACACTTTCAATTCCCTAGCAAAAGGTATATTGGCCAATAATAGGGCAAATCGTCCACCTGAAAATTTGTAGTAGGCGGTTTACAAGTTTCATAAAATAGATCTTCCCTTGAATTCCCCGGCTTCGCATTCTTCCGAAATGACACCTATAAACAAAATTGTCCTAATTGTAAAACCCTCACTGATGAATACGGTTGACCCGGTATTGATAACACAGCAATCAGGTGAGGCTGAAAGAGGCTTGGAGCAAAAATTTTGATAGTTTCTAGTTTAAAATAGATCTCTCACTCGGGCTTAAACACACCTTACCATACCCCTGCACAAACCTATAGCCTAAACGTCTTTTGAGCTTATTTTCAATTTTCGGAAATTTTCTGAAGTCGATTGGGGTGCCACGCGCCTATATAGTCCTCCCTCCCACCGTGCCAGCACCACTGGATAAGCAAACATGGCTAGAACCATTTTAAGCTCATTTCATCTTTGACCTTTGACGTCAGCAATAACCAAAGTACACGTTTTAACGATCACGTACTTGCCCGTCAAGTTAAAATTTGATAGAAGTTACAGTCAAAGATGAGGTCGCTACAAACGTTTGCTCTGATCAACAAATATGCAGTTACTCACACCCATCTTCACTTTTCTAATGCTAGGTAAAATACGATATTTCATTTTCCTATGCATTGCATGTGGATGATATACAATTCTTGCACACGACGATCTTTTCAAGTAGATCTATAACTGACTTTAAAAAGGTTTACTTTTTAGGGTAGACAAGTAAAATTTCGTTCGCTTTCTTACATTTTTATAAACAAAAAGCGAGTATATCTGACCTATCACAGCCTTTCATCCCCACAGTTTAATCATTTTTCTTGTACCATGATAGATTCTTGTTTTCATAAAGCAGAATTTAAAATACTCATTAACATTAGAGGCACACAAAGATGACAAAGCTCGTGACTAAAGGATTACTTCGAAAGAGAATCTTCGGGGTTTTTTTCATGTAACGACTGTATTGAAGCAACTTTAAAGCCTCTTAGTTGTCATCCTCTTATTATAGTAATTTTAGGAAGCTATAAAAACAATCTCATTGAGAATTCGGCTGTTGATTTTACTCATCAAAGGACAAAGATTATGTACCAGACGGGCAATCCACGGAGTGCATATCTCATCGTTAGCACACGTCATTTTAATATGATAGCAGTAACAAATAGAAACTCATCTACATCACCAATGAACTAAGTACATATGGAAATATATTTTTACACCTTTGACCTCTGACGTTTGACCTCTGCTACTGGAGGTCTATGAGACACAATTTGCTACTTTGGAGCACCTCTTTACCACGTTTGAAGAAAATTAGTCATCGTTATCATACGAGTTAAGCTCCATCATCTGAATTACAGGCAAAAACGATTGTAACACAATTTGATCTTTGACCTTTGACCTTTATAGCTGGGGTCTGTGAGACACAATTTTCCACCCTGGATACCCTCCCCCAAGTTTGATAAAAATCTGTACAACCGACTAGTAGCAGCTTTTGAAACAAAAGTACAGTTAACCTTCTGTCACCTGAACTTTGACCTTGGTTTTCATGCTAACCATATAATTTGGTAGAACTTGCCATCCCTGCTATATGTATTAAGATTCATGTGAGTACAATGTTTTCCTCTTGGAACCATAGCCAAAAAAAAAAAATTTTTTTTACGCAATTCAAGCTTTGACCTTTATTTCCGAGCGTTTGTGAGACACAATTTCCCACCTTGGGAAACCTTTTCACTTGGTTTGAAGAAAATCGGTTCAGGACGTAAGGAAAAGTTTTTGACCCAACTGGTCGCTTAAAAATGTAGGCGTATATTTTCCCTTCCATCACATAATCTTTGAACTTCGTTAACATGACAATCCTATCTTGTGAAAGTACTAGGGATTCTTATCCTATGTGTGAAGTTTAATGTCTGTGGGATATTTCCTCTTGGAAGTACAGTAAAACGTGACTTCACAAACTGGACACACACACCCTCTCTCCCGCACACAGAAACGTTTTGACCGATCCCTCAATTATGGAGATCCGGTCACCCTTGGTACGCCACCACTGGTCAGCCCCTTAAACTAGTAACAGACATGTAGTGTAGTACAAAATTGAGAGTACAAGTACGAGTAGGAGTACATAGCCTAGAATACGGGTATGAGTACGAGTACACGATACATGAGTACAAGTACACAATTTCGTGAGGGCAAGAGTACGAGTACGAGTACAAATACGATTACGAGTACACAGCTCACGAGTACGAGTACAATTTCACAGACTGTTATTAAGAATTGATCACAGCTTCATTATCACCATATTGCTGCATATGTGGAACAAAAAGGACTACATTACTCAAGGACTGCATGTACACGCAGTGTTAGATGCCTCTGTTACAGATAGGCCTTCACCTCAAACTCCGCAACCTCCAACCAGAGCACCGATTGACGCAGGTCATGATAGCAAAAATAGTCCAGAGATTGCAGAAACTGCGTATATACAGTAAAGTCACATTTATCTGATTTAATGGATATCTTTTTGACTTGAGGGTGAAAATTTCCCGAAAGCATGGCGAGGGGATTAGTCCACCCGCCAAGCCTGACCACCCCAATGGCCTGCATGATCTTGCTTGGTCCCTTAAAAAGTGGAAGCATTCTCTATCTCAACCTCTGTTGACAGGGAGGGTTTCCAGTTTAATAAAATGAATTTTGGCCAATTGATTAAACCAATTGAAGTTACTTTATGATGGAATAATTAATAAAATGCAGCAGTTAATATACAGGACAATTATTGTAATCGAGTATAAGTACGAGTACAGACATGTCGATTATGCGTACGAGTACGCAGATCTAGAGAACGAGTACAAGTACGAGTATGTGGTACCGGAGTACGAGTACTATAGTACTGAGGCCAGGTACTCGAGTACGAGTACAAAATTTGTACTCTAGTACGGACTCGAGTACGAGTACGTAATCGAGTACTACAAGACTGACTAGTAACTTGGGAAAATAAACCTTTACCATAGCAACGGACCGTAGCTATTTACAACTGGCATTACCACATGTAACTCAACTGGCAAAGTGACTACAATATCGCATCCTGCCCACAGTACTATGAGATAAAAACGATGTTTAAACGTGACTGACTGAAATGCGCATTTGTTACGAAACCGCCTTTTTTTAGGTAGATATTTGACAAAAGTAGGATCGACGCCATGTCTGCTCTCTCTCTCTCTCAAAAATGCATAAACATTATGCTGCAGCCATAAGTCAAGATCAGAGGTGTTCCGTGTGTCTTACAAATGTCAAATATTACAGGCAATACAAGGAAATTACAGGTAAATTTTCTGATGTACTCGTCTAAAATAAGTGACAAACATAAGGACATCTGTCTTTTCAGTAAATGAGAAATTAAGGGGAATGTAAGTGCGATACGAAACATACGGAAGACATTGACTGTGAAAGAGCAGGTGTCGGTCCCTTCAGAGAGATCAGTACAGATACATGTCACTCTATTTGAACTAAGTGGAAGGAAAAAGTTGCCCATTGGGTTACACGAAACGGCCAAGTTCTAGTTATTTTGATCTGGATCAATACAGACAGGGGGATTAAAGGTGACAAGATCTCTGGCTGCTCCTATGTTAACTTTAACAGTGAAGTCGCCTGGACAAGTGATTGTTGGTGTGTTTGGTACTAAATTGTAAGAAGAGAATGATTGGAATGAATTGAGTTTATTTCAAATAAAATTTTCATGGGGCCAGGAGCGGACTGACAATGAACTGGGCTCCCGGGGAATAATGATTTCAACAAAGCTATCTTTTGAAGACTTTCTCTAGTCTTAAAACGTCCCTACGTGAACAAATATTCTTCAAGGTTACATGCTGAGTTAATGTAAGTGATAAAGATTGTCCCTCACCGTCTATATTCACGATAAAGGTGCAGCTGTCTGTATCTTGACAGCTATCAGTACATGTACACGTCACAGTCATAGGTCCAACACCCTGAAAGAAAGCACCAGAGGGCTGGGAACAACTCGTTTGTAATTGATTTTGGTTATCTTCAGCATCAAAGCATTGAGGAGGATTGTACGTCGCGATGTTGCCAATATTACCAGGCAAAGAAATCATTGTGACCGGAGGAGGGCAGATAATTGTTGGTGGGGTATTTTCTGAAAGGAAGCAAAGGCATTTAAAAATGTTGTGCAAGCAAGACATTGAATAATACGGTGAGAACAGGGAGTCCCTGACAACTCTCTGGTGATAGTATATTGTGGATTCCGTATTAAATTTCACAACTTCTACGAGGCATTCCAAAATTTAAAGAGACAATGAAATTTAACCGACCGCCTACTCATTACAGAATTGACCTCAAAATTTCACGCAGTATGAATTGTTGCCATCAGATTGATGCTAAGTATTACATACTTGAGTTAATAAACTGAGATTTTCCGAAAAGAGTCCTCGGATATGCCCCTACTTTCAAGCTTGACAGCAATTTTGATAGATGAGTTTCGTTCAGTACAGAGATCTCTCCTTTTGGTTTATATCTCTTACTTTATGAAATTTCAGTCCGTTTTTTACTTTAAATTGAGCTGATGCTTTGAATGAGTGCTTATGACTAGCTTCGATCCCTTCCTTTTAGTGTAGCTAATAAAGTCGGATCATTACAACTGACCTTAATTCGTACAGACCTTTAAGCGTCTAAACAGTACCTATTACAAACTAAGCCTACATTGTTGCATTGTTTTCATGGTGTCTTTAAATATCTTTTTTCTATTTTACTCAGTTTTCATCACAACTGTACACCTTGATTATAAATTTCTTTTCCTAACAACCTTAACTTTGTTTCACCCTGTTTTTTTTTTTATTAAACTTTGCACTACGTTTTATTATTATTGCCTATAAAGGCCGGTTTATACTTCCAAATTTTCATTCGCTATAAAGCTTTGAGAATCATTTATGGTCACCCCTTGCTCTCCTGGGCCAATGTCGGACATAGCTCAGAGTTGAACAGTTTCAACTCTCCTAGCTTCATAGCGCTATACACTCAAGAATGACCTGGCCTTAAAACTGCGTGTTTCATCGCGTTTGTGTAAATGTTTGTCATCATAGATACAAGTACCATTACAAAAGTCAAATAATACAGGTTATACAAAGATATAAAAGTTAAATGTTCTCTCTTTTCTTTATCAAATAAGTGACAAACATGAGGACATTTCGTCTTATCCGTGAATGAGTTATCTATGGGAATGAAAGTGATTTGAAACATACCGAAGACTGTGACTGTAAAAGAGCAGGTGTCAGTCGCTCCAGAGAGATCGGTACAGCTACATGTCACTGTATTTGAACCAAGTTGAAGGAAGGAGTTGCCCATTGGGTTGCACGAAACTGCCAAGTTCTGGTTATTTTGATCCGGATCAATACAGACAGGGGGATTAAAGGTGACAACATCTCCAGTTGCTCCTATGTTAACTTTAACAGTGAGGTCGCCTGGACAAGTGATTGTTGGTGTGTTTGGTACTAAATTGTAAGAAGAGAATGGTTGGAATGAATTGAGTTTATTTTAAATAAAATTTTCATGGGGCCAGGAGCGGACTGACAATGAACTGGGCCCCAGGGGAAAATTTGATTGGGGCCCTCCTTCTTCCCAACCTGACTCACCTTTCCCTCACCGACACTACTTTTAGTGGCCACAACCTATCCCACATAGGTTACCAACTCAATACCAGCCTTCACATTAACAAAGTTCACTTTTCAAAAAAGTCTAATGTTTATTTAAAGTAAACAGATCATGTTATGTTTAAATACAATTATTATAATAATATGATTCAAATAAAACATGATACACATTAATTATACATGCATGTTACTAACAGTATATATACATTAAAGACTCTAGAAAGTAACAACTTACTTTTATTTCCTGTTTTCTCCGATTTGTTATTTCCCTGGGTACACAAATTTTCCGATTTTCATTAAATTTCCGAATGACAGTGCGGGCCCCCCATCTGTGTGGGCCCAAGGGTAGAGCTCGGTTGTCCGACTGCTCAGTCCGCCCCTGCATGGGACTGTTAATATGACATGATATGTGGACGACTTGAATGTCGGTTAAAAGTTGTTACCAACAAATTATCTTGAAACTGGCATCCAATAAAATGATGAGATATACAATTATGTCCTGACCGTGTCAAAGATAATAATGATTTCCACAAAACCATCTTTTGAACAACTTTTCTTGTCTTAAAACGTCCCTATGTGAACAAATATTCTTCACGGTTACATGCTGAGTTAATGTAAGTGATAAAGATTGTCCCTCACCGTCTATATTCACGACAAACGTGCAACTGTCTGTATCTTGATAGCTATCAGTACATGTACACGTCACAGTCATAGGTCCAACACCCTGGAAGAAAGCACCAGAGGGCTTGGAACAACTCGTTTGCAATTGATTTTGGTTATCCTCAGCATCAATGCATTGAGGAGGATTGTACGTCGCGATGTTGCCAATATTACCAGGCAAGGAAATCACTGTGACCGGAGGAGGGCAGGTAATTGTTGGTGGGGTATTTTCTGAAAGAAAACAAAGAAGCATTCAAAAATCTTGTGAATGTAAGACTTTAAATAATGTGGTGAGAGAAGGGAGTGCCTGACAACTCTCTGGTGAGAGTCTATTGTGGATTTTGTATTAAATTTCACAACTTCTACGAGGCATTCCAAAGGTTGAAGAGTCAATGAAATTTAACCGACCTACTATTCATTACAGAATTGACCTGAAAATTTTGCCCAGTATGAAGTGCTGCCATCAGATTGTTGCTAAGTATTACATACTTGAGTTAATAAACTGAGATTTTCCGAAAAGAGTCCTCGGGTCTGCCTCTACTTTCAAGCTTGACAGCAATTTTGATAGATAAGTCTAGTTTAGTACAGAGATATCTCCTTTTGGTTTATTTCTCTTACTTTATGAAATTTCAGTCCGTTTTTTTACTTTAAATTGAGCTGATGCTTTGAATGAGTGCTTACGATTCGCTTGGATACCTACCTTTTAATGTAGCTAATAAAGTCTGATCATTACAACTGACCTTAATTCGTACAGCTTTTTAATCTTCTAAACAGTACCTATTACAAACTAAGCCCACATTGTTGCATTGTTTTCATGGTGTGTTTATTTCTCTTTTTCTATTTTACTCAATTTTCATCCCAACTGTACACCTTGATTATAAATTTCTTTTCCTTACAATCTTTTGTAATCTAATTTATTAATCTTTGCACTACGTTTTATTATTATTGCCTATAAAGGCCGGTTCATACTTCCAAATTTTCATCCGCTATAAAGCTTTGAGAATCATTTATGGTCACCCCTTGCTCTCCTGGGCCAATGTCGGACATAGCTCAGAGTTGAACAGTTTCAACTCTCCTAGCTTCATAGCGCTATACACTCAAGAATGACCTGGCCTTAAAACTGCGTGTTTCATCGCGTTTGTGTAAATGTTTGTCATCATAGATACAAGTACCATTACAAAAGTCAAATAATACAGGTTATACAAAGATATAAAAGTTAAATGTTCTCTCTTTTCTTTATCAAATAAGTGACAAACTTGAGGACATTTCGTCTTATCCGTGAATGACTTATCTATGGGAATGAAAGTGATTTGAAACATACCGAAGACAGTGACTGTAAAAGAGCAGATGTCGGTCGCTCCAGAGAGATCGGTACAGCTACATGTCACTGTATTTGAACCAAGTGGAAGGAAAGAGTTTCCCATTGGGTTGCACAAAACTGCCAAGTTCTGGTTATTTTGATCCGGATCGATACAGACAGGGGGATTAAATGTGACAAGATCTCCAGTTGCTCCTACGTTAACTTTAACAGTGAGGTCGCCTGGACAAGTGATTGTTGGTGGTGTATTTGGTGCTAAATTGTACAAAAAGTAATAAAAAGTACGAAATGAACTTTCATGGAAACGTTACAATGACATGATTTGTGGACAACTTCAAATGTCTGTTAAAAATTATTAAGAATAAATTATCGTAAAATTGCCATACGACATAATGGTGAATACAGAACTGCAGCTTAAACGTGTCAAAGATAATAATGATTTCCACAAAACCATTTTATGAAGTCCTTCCCTGGTCTCAAAATGTCCCTATGTGAACAAATATTCTTCAAGGTTACATGCTGAGTTAATGTAAGTAATAAAGATTGTCCCTCACCGTCTACATTCACGATAAAGGTGCAACTGTCTGTATCTTGACAGCTATCAGTACATGTACACGTCACAGTCATAGGTCCAACACCCTGGAAGAAAGCACCAGAGGGCTGGGAACAAATCGTTTGTAATTGATTTTGGTTATCTTCAGCATCAAAGCATTCAGGAGGATTGTACGTTGCTACGTTGCCGATATTACCAGGCAAGGAAATCACTGTGACCGGAGGAGGGCAGGTAATTGTTGGTGGGGTATTTTCTGAAAGGAAGCAAAGAAGCATTTAAAAATAATGTGAAAGAAAGAGATTGAATAATTTGGTGAGAACAGGGAGTCCCTGACAACTTCTTTGTGAGACTCACTATAGATTCCGTATTAAATTTCATACCAAATTTCACAACTTCTACTAAGCATTCCAAAGCGAAAGAGACAATCGAATTTTGCCAACCTCCTACTCATTACAGAATTGACCTCAAAATTTCACGCAGAATGGATCGTTGCCTTGAGGTTGATACTAAGTATCACATACTTGAGTTAGTAAGCTGGAATTTTCCGAAACAGGTCCTCAGAACTGCCCGGCCGTTACTATTGTGCTTGGCAGCAATTTTGATAGATAAGTTTAGTTCAGTACAGGGATATCTCCTAGTTGGATATTTCTCTAATTTGTAAAATGTATATCCGTTTTACTCTAAATTGAATTTGTCTTTTGAATGATTGTTTCCGGCTCTACCTACCTTTTACTGTATCTTATTAAGTCTAACCATGACAATTGACCTTATTATAATTTTTAATTTAGCATGTAATCAGAACCTATTACAATGTACGTTGATATTGTTGCATTGTTTTCATGACGTGTTTCATCCGCTTTTTGTTCTATTCAACTTTCTTTCTGCCTGTTCACCTTTGGTTATTATGTTTTTTCCTAACACTCTAACCTTTTTGTCAAGCTTTCTTTTTCTTTTCTTTAAACTTTGTATTCTTTTTCATTATTATTACCTACAAAACTACGTTTGTGGAATTGTCACGCATTACATATACAAATATCATAACAACTTTACAGTCGAGACGAGAATTTTGCAGGTAATAAATGGCAAGAGAGGGAGGGGGAGAGGGAGGGGGAGAGGGAGGGGGAGAGGGAGGGGGAGAGGGAGGGGGAGAGGGAGGGGGAGAGGAAGGGGGAGAGGGAGGGGGAGAGGGAGGGGGAGAGGGAGGGGGAGAGGGAGGGGGAGAGGGAGGGGGAGAGGGAGGGGGAGAGGGAGGGGGAGAGGGAGGGAGAGGGAAAGGGAGGGGGAGAAGGAGGGAGAGAGAGAGATTAGGATGCGTGTATTGGAAAAGCCAATATATGAAAACAAAAAGCGAAGCAAAAGACGATACTTTCATTTTCAACTTGAATTTAATGACTTGAACAAGTACAAAATATTTCAAGGGTAACTACTGCTTTTCTTCAGTTGCTAAAGCAAAGTGGCTACAAGACCTTGTGTGACTCTCGCTTGACTGCTCATAAAAGAGAGGTCCCTGTTAAGCCCGGTAATATGGGTAATATGGGTATTGACTCGTATGATGGATTTCAACTCTTGCCTGATCCTTTCCTGGGTGTTTTTAAACTTGCCATAGAGAATAACATATTTCAGGTCAGATAAGTCGTGATTAGAGAGATTAAAATGCTCAGCAACTAGGAAGCCTGGACTATTAGTACGTATGCTCTGTTTGTGGTTATAAAACCATAGTCTAAATCTGGTACCCGTTTCACCAATGTAAGTAGCCCTGGGACATTTAGCACAATACAATAGATAGACCACATTGTCAGAGTCGCAATTAAAACATCCAGGCCTCAGAATGATGTTGGAGGCCAGGTGGGGGTAAGAAAGTAAAGGGTCAAGGTGTCCACAAACAAGACATCTTGGTTTTCTGCATAGAGTATTGCCACTAATTGACTGTAAATCGTTAGAGGGCAGGGAAGTACGAACCAAGAAGGATCTGATATTAGGTGGTTGACGGTAAGCAACTACCGGTGGTTCATTGAAAAAGGTTGATAGTGAAGGGTCAGAAAATATAATGGCCCATGACCTTTTGACCTCACGTACAAGCGGCGCTAAAGCCGGGTGGTAAGTGACCACAAGGGGCAGACCGTTGGGGCTCCAGATACCCTCCTCATTTTCCTTCTACATTTCGTGTAAGAAGATTACCATATTGCACGCGACGATCTTTTGCAGCAGATGGGGTAGTTTACTTTTATTTTTACAATGTTTACAAAATTACCCTGTTTAGTGATGGTTGTTTGATCGCAGGGAGGCCATCGAGATCAAATCCCAACAACCATCCACTAAACAGAGATACAGGCTACGAATTGGCGCCCAGCTACGATGACCTCTTAACGCCTGAGCGCACAAGCGGTCAGGTTTTTAGAGGAATCAAGCTACAACGCTGAATGAAGATGTCGTGATGACATCGCAAGCTACGTCAAAGTTAAATTACAGGGTCTGAAAAGGCAACTATTTCATCTATTGTGTTTACAAGCAGTTTTTTAGAATTTCTTATTTTCACCTCCAATGACCTCAGATAAATTTTGACATTTATCAAAATCAATAGGATCCTTTTATTTTACTATAATATATTCACATGTTAAATATGAAAAGCATCTAAACTTCCTACTTAGGGATATCGTATTTACAAGGTTTTCGGTTTTGACCCCTGCTGATTTCACATGACCTTCGACCCCACCAAAAACCATAGGGATCTTTCTCTTAAAATGATAAATGTCTGTTTGAAGTATGAAAATTTTCCATCATTACTATCTTGTGATATCGTGTTTACAAGCCAAGCGTCACAAACACACACGCATACATACATACAGACATACACACATACATACATTCTACATACGTACAAACGTACGTAAGTACATACATACATACGTACATACGTACGTACGTACATACTACATTATACATACATACATACATACGTACGTACGTACGTACATACATACGTACATACATACATACATACATACATACATACATACATACATACATACATACATACATACATACATACCCTCTCGCCGGCTGTACCGTGTCCTGTTAAGGACATGTTGCTGAGTGCACCCATAGCCACAGGATCGCTCACCCATACTCACCCTCGCTTCCTTCGCGGTACGCGGGAAATGTACCGGTAAGGAATTCGAGGGATTTCCCCATCAGTCTGGCTGACCTCCAACTGGCCCAGCAGACGTACGTGTCTGGAGGGCGGGCAGCTTGCCAAGGCAGGCACGTGCAGCCGCGCGAGACTTCTCATTGCAGCGACGGAATTTTCGGGCAGCTACGCCAGTTTCGAGCTCCGCGTGTGAGCTAGGAAAGACGTGCGAGAACGGAGCTCTCGCCGGCTGTACCGTGTCCTGTTAAGGACATGTTGCTGAGTGCACCCATAGCCACAGGATCGCTCACCCATACTCACCCTCGCTTCCTTCGCGGTACGCGGGAAATGTACCGGTAAGGAATTCGAGGGATTTCCCCATCAGTCTGGCTGACCTCCAACTGGCCCAGCAGACGTACGTGTCTGGAGGGCGGGCAGCTTGCCAAGGCAGGCACGTGCAGCCGCGCGAGACTTCTCATTGCAGCGACGGAATTTTCGGGCAGCTACGCCAGTTTCGAGCTCCGCGTGAGCTAGGAAAGACGTGCGAGAACGGAGCTCTCGCCGGCTGTACCGTGTCCTGTTAAGGACATGTTGCTGAGTGCACCCATAGCCACAGGATCGCTCACCCATACTCACCCTCGCTTCCTTAGCGGTACGCGGGAAATGTACCGGTAAGGAATTCGAGGGATTTCCCCATCAGTCTGGCTGACCTCCAACTGACCCAGCAGACGTACGTGTCTGGAGGGCGGGCAGCTTGCCAAGACAGGCACGTGCAGCCGCGCGAGACTTCTCATTGCAGCGACGGAATTTTCGGGCAGCTACGCCAGTTTCGAGCTCCGCGTGTGAGCTAGGAAAGACGTGCGAGAACGGAGCTCTCGCCGGCTGTACCGTGTCCTGTTAAGGACATGTTGCTGAGTGCACCCATAGCCACAGGATCGCTCACCCATACTCACCCTCGCTTCCTTAGCGGTACGCGGGAAATGTACCGGTAAGGAATTCGAGGGATTTCCCCATCAGTCTGGCTGACCTCCAACTGACCCAGCAGACGTACGTGTCTGGAGGGCGGGCAGCTTGCCAAGGCAGGCACGTGCAGCCGCGCGAGACTTCTCATTGCAGCGACGGAATTTTCGGGCAGCTACGCCAGTTTCGAGCTCCGCGTGAGCTAGGAAAGACGTGCGAGAACGGAGCTCTCGCCGGCTGTACCGTGTCCTGTTAAGGACATGTTGCTGAGTGCACCCATAGCCACAGGATCGCTCACACGCATACTCAACCCTCGCTTCCTTAGCGGGACGCGGGAAATGTACCGGTCAGGAATTCGAGGGATTTCCCCATCAGTCTGGCTGTGATCGTACTGACCCAGCAGACGTACGTGTCTGGAGGGCGGGCAGCTTGCCAAGACAGGCACGTGCAGCCGCGCGAGACTTCTCATTGCAGCGACGGAATTTTCGGGCAGCTACGCCAGTTTCGAGCTCCGCGTGTGAGCTAGGAAAGACGTGCGAGAACGGAGCTCTCGCCGGCTGTACCGTGTCCTGTTAAGGGCATGGTTGCTGAGTGCACCCATAGCCACAGGAATCGCTCAACACCCATACTCACCCTCGCTTCCTTAGCGGTACGCGGGAAATGTACGCGTAAGGAAAAAGATCTATATACCCCTAAGGAGGGCTGACCTCCAACTAACCCAGCAGACGTACGTGTCTGGAAGGCGGGCTGCTTGCCAAGACAGGCACGTTCCTCCGCTCGTGACTTCTCATTGCAGCGACGGAATTTTCGGGCAGCTACGCCAGTTTCGAGCTCCGCGTGTGAGCTAGGAAAGACGTGCGAGAACGGAGCTCTCGCCGGCTGTACCGTGTCCTGTTAAGGACATGTTGCTGAGTGCACCCATAGCCACAGGATCGCTCACACACCGCGGGTGCACCCATACTCACCCTCGCTTCCTTAGCGGTACGCGGGAAATGTACAGGTAAGGAATTCGAGGGATTTCCCCATTAGCCTGGCTGACCTCCAACTAACCCAGCAGACGTACGTGTCTGGAAGGCGGGCTGCTTGCCAAGGCAGGCACGTGCAACCCGCGCGCGACTTCTCATTGCAGCGACGGAATTTTCGGGCAGCTCCGCCACAGTTTCGAGCTCCGCGTGAGCTAGGAAAGACGTGCGAGAGCGGAGCTCTCGCCGGCCTGTACCGTGTCCTGTTAAGGACATGTTGCTGAGTGCACCCATCGCCACAGGATCGCTCACCCATACTCCACTACCGTCGCTTTCCTTAGCGGTACGCGGAAATGTACCGGTAAGGAATTCGAGGGATTTCCTTCTGGCTGACCTCCAACTAACCCAGCAGACGTACGACACCGACGGGAATTTTCGCCCATACTCACCCTCGCTTCCTTAGCGGTACGCGGGAAATGTACCGGTAAGGAATTCGAGGGATTTCCCCATTAGCCTGGCTGACCTCCAACTAACCCAGCAGACGTACGTGTCTGGAAGGCGGGCTGCTTGCCAAGGCAGGCACGTGCAGCCGCGCGAGACTTCTCATTGCAGCGACGGAATTTTCGGGCAGCTACGCCAGTTTCGAGCTCCGCGTGAGCTAGGAAAGACGTGCGAGAGCGGAGCTCTCGCCGGCTGTACCGTGTCCTGTTAAGGACATGTTGCTGAGTGCACCCATAGCCACAGGATCGCTCACACACCGCGGGTGCACCCATACTCACCCTCGCTTCCTTAGCGGTACGCGGGAAATGTACCGGTAAGGAATTCGAGGGATTTCCCCATTAGCCTGGCTTACATACATACATACATACATACATACATACATACATACATACATACATACATACATACATACATACATACATACATACATACATACATACATACATACATACATACATACATACATACATACATACATACATACATACATACATACATACATACATACATACATAGTGTGTAGTATATGTACGTAATGGTTCGAACGCCTGTGCTGTTTATAAGAGCCACAAAATTAACTCTTGACGTATTGCCCTGCTAGCATAAATCTATTTACTAAGTTTGTATCTATTTACTAAGATTGGCGTGTAACTTCTGAGTCCTTAGGATATAATTATACTACTCGACTAGTGAAATCAGGAGCAAATCCCAAATAAATATTTTCACGAAACGGTAGAGGTATTCACAAGTCGAGAAAAGATTTCTGTCTTATGAGTTTCTTTGCTAAATGCCGGCTATCAAAGACTCTAACAATGGTTGGTGAAATAAAGGACCTAAGTTTATCCACCTTTGTGGGTGAATGAGCTTCCTGTGTGGTGAATACAGATTTCTGGTCGACTAGGTGCCAGACTTGTGGTACTAAAATACAATTGTCTGTACTTTGTTCTAAAATTTGCACTCCTGCTGTTGAACTCATGAATCGAGACTTAATTCTACTCCCAAGATTTGTACTCACGATTACAGACTTGTGTAATTAGGAGAGCTACAAACGACTAAAATACCTAACGTCGAACAATTTAAAGAAGTTAATAAGCCAACAATCTCGTAGTAATAGGAAATTTTTTTCTGTAATATCTTCCTGCATATGCATTCTTTATATCCATGTATGTCTTGCTTTAGTGGCTTTTCTTGTACTACATGGTATGCAAAAACACAATGGGCTTGTACAAACACATTGGGTATGTAAAATCACATTGCATTGGGTGTGTAAACCCATGCAGGATAGCCATGACATTGGACGAGTTATCAAATTCTTGTCAACCTCGCTGTGAAGGTTCCGCATATTTACACCCATCACTGGCACAAAGTCGTTGGAAGGTCTCAGCTTTAGCTGCACATGCACACGGACTCGAAACTAGGGTATGTACGTAAAATCCTTTGGACATTTGGTAGCAGACCATTTGTTCGCATAACAGCGTGCAAAGCTCTCATGCTGTAGTGGGAGTAGAACGACTGTAATTAAAGACTGTCTGGAGCTGGGCAACAATGGACACTCTCCCTCTCCAAAGGCTGTAGTAATGTACCTTGCTTATATTTTGTCATCTCTATCAGGAGGGGGTGGGCATTGTATTCTAATATGGGTGCTGAATACATATCCAATAAGTTCCCCAACATTTTCAAAAATTATGGAAACTGAAACTGTGATGAATTATGATATAACATAGATTACGAATTGACTCTACATCTTATAGCTATTTTGTATCCAAATAAGGTACCATTTGCCTTAAAGACACCTTCTGATTTCTTTTTTCAAGAGGGATTTGGATACCCCTTCCAAGGACGGCCATCCGCAAGTGGTAAAAAGTCCCCCTCCCCTTTGGAGATGGATTCCACGTCCTTCATTTGAACTATAACCCGATCATCCTAACCAAACAGAAGGACACTAATTCTTGCACGAAGATTAAAAAATACTCTGAAAGATTCATTTAACTCAAAGCCGATACGGCATTTAGAAGAAAAGATACTCTGGTGTATTTCAATGGTAAGGTCGCATTTTATCAGTTTTGATGAAAATTTCTATTAAGCAGGACTCAGTAATGTCTTTTTTTTTAGATGGACTTCCGATGAACTTTGCAGAAATAAATTTCAGTTGAATTTTACAACTGGTAATTTAGTTTGACGTTCAGCAAATTTATACACAGTTGAGACATTCGCTTGCCTTGAAGCCATACTGAATTAGATTGGTTAGGCTGATCAAAATTAAACCATTTGTTAAGAAACCCTTTACAGCAGGACTTCCAAAGGAGTATTTTGCAATACAAGAAAGCCGGAGAGAAAAGGAACTGAAATTGCTTCCCACCCTGGAACCGTTGTACAATACGTTTTTATTACTCACGCTGAGCAGTCATAAGCCCTTTGACTGTAACAAAAGATGTCATTGATTGGTGTGGGGAAAAACACACTGACGGAACAGTTACCGTTCTCGAACCATTTAATTCTCCCGCCTATAACACTGTATATAAAGGACGTTAGTCACTGGGTGTCATATTTTCTGCCTGCGACATTATTAACAAACCCTAACGATAAACGTCCGTAACATTCTAGGGAAGTGTTACAACTGGTACCAGTTTAAGCCTTAAATGTTTGAGGGAAGCCACTTGGCTCATCAAAGATCCTATACCCAATATCCTACACCAGGCGAAAGCCAAACGTTACCGCTGTAAGGGGTGCTACTCTTCAAAGAAGCTACGTCCCCAAAAAGGGACATTGAGACTAAAACGATCAATCTGCTGACCTTCACGCCTCTATACCGTGGGTCTTCCTTGCATGGATAATACACATGGGTTTATTAGAGGGAGCGATTCTCGTACGAAAGGCCATGACTCCAGTGTTGACTCCCTGTATCTAAACAATCAGTGGATGTTATGGAGGATGAACGATGTGGGTCATATGGTGAAATAATTAAAAGAACAAAATGTTTTTCCTTTTTAAATAAGTCAAACTGTTTCTTTTATGAAGGTGGGTAAACATGGTATTAGAAAACCACTTTTAAACTTGTTTTTATTTATATACTATGCATACATCGCATATAAATGAATCGACCTGTTTTTCAATAATCCAACCCTTTTATATACGAAATTTGGCAATGGATATAATTAGAGGGTTACATGTCATAAAAGTTATGAAGTAAGTGAACTGATAAAGGTTATCGTGTTTCAAAACATTGCACGGAATAAACAATGCGTTGGTTAGGTAAAATCTTTACAATTGGGACAAAACTATAATTCGGGGAATTTGGATTTAATATCATTATATCATGAATACTTACAGACTCACTAGATCACTCAATGATGAGAAGGCACCCGATACTATCTCGGAGATGTTGTTGTAACTTAAATCCCTTATTGAAAGAGAAAGTGATCATGAGTAAGTTTTAAAGATTGTTATTAAAGCTAACCTCTGCAAAATTTTCACAGAATATACAATGCGTTGGTTGTGTAAAATTTTTACAATGGGAACGAAACTATAATTCGGGGAATTTGGATTTAATATCATTACATCATAAATACTTACAGCCACATTAGATCACCCAATGGTGAAAAGGCACACGATACTATCTCGGAGATGTTGTTGTTACTTAAATCCCTGATTGAAAGAAAAAGTGATCATGAGTAAGTTTTGAAGATTGTTATTAAAGCTAATCTCTGCGAAATTTTAAAGTTTCAGTTCAATTATATAAAGAAGTTTCCGCAGGTCTGCATAAAAGAGCTACTATGACCCGTCCGATGCAAGCATAATCAGGTAATGCGTTATGTAAAATATCATGCATTATATCTGGATGTAACTGTAACTTGTAGTCTCTTAGATCATTAAAAAATAAAAAAACATGGCTGGGGGTTTGTGACAAATTTTGTTTCGAACAAAATGTTTCTTTTCCTTACCTGTGCCAGTTAAGTATTTCGCCTCAGATAGTGCCTTCAAGATATTATAATCTTCTAAATCCCTAACATGCATGTATATGAAAGGGAAAATTCAGATACATGGGTCTCCGCGGGCGCTTTGGAAAACATAAAGGACGTTCTCGCCAAGTTCCAGGGTACTTTAAGTCAAACGTTAAGGTAAAGGTTAATACTTAATGACAATTACCTTATATGCAGACACCTGAAATAAAAGACAGCCTTTAACAACCAAAAAGCCCAAAGGCTTAGTGATTCCTTGTTGAAAGGGAATGGTTTCTTGCACTGGAGTCGTTTCATCTCTCAAATGTACAATATTGACTTTTTCAATTTTTACGTTGTTTTCCCAGCTTGACCTTTGCTGACCTCATATGACCTTTGAACCCTAGCAAAGGGGGGATAACAAGAAATGAATAACAAAAAACATTTTGTAGGAGGTATCGAACCCGGGACCGTCTGCGTGAGAAACCGAGCTCTAATCCACTAAGCCAACAAAGACTCCGTTCAGCATATAGTATTTCTAATCATTCTATAGTAACAATATCCTTTACACGTGTTCATAGTTACGTGATTTAAATAAGAATTAATACTGTGATAGTTGTGTTTGTGAAAAATAAATGTTTTTGTCTGTCATTTTATCTTTGGAATGGCACAAAATTCAACCTTAACTTTTCGTTTGTTACCAAACGCCGGCATGGCGGTACGGGACGGGGTGCGGGGGGCCGCCCCCCGCCCCTCCCATGCCAGAAACCTGACTAAATCGGGCAGATATTTTGTCTCAGTCAGGCGGAAAATTGGGCAGTAAAATTAAGTCTGGAGACGGGCAAAAAATTACCGTCCTCCCTGAGAAAAACAGTCTCGTACGGCCATGAACGCCGGTCACAATTTCGAGGTACTGTCCAGTGATTACCTATTTTACGAGGTTTTCGTAGTTTTACCTCTAATAACCTCAGGTGACCTTCGACCTCTTTCTCTTTCTCTTAAATTAACGCATCTATATACCAAATATGAAAAGGATCCATCATTTCTGTCTTGAAATATCGTGTTTTTCAAGGTGTTCGGTTTTTGACCTCTGATGACTTCAAATGACCTTTGACACCAAATATGAAGATTGTCCATAATCTTGAGATATCATGATTACAAGCAGTTTTAAGAATTACATATTTTCATCTCCGGTGACCTCAGATAACCATTGACCTTCACAAAAATCAATAGGTTCATCTTTTGACTATTAGGCATCCACATGCCAAGTATAAAAAATATCCATGCTTTTTACCTAAAGATATTGTGTTTACAAGGCTGTCGGTTTTTAATCTCTAATGAATATAAAGACATCAGACCTGCACCAACTTTGGCAAGCCTGAGTGGTTACGTAAGGGGAACTTACAATAAATTTAAATCGGTTGGAAAAGAAAAATAGACCGAAGGACCAACCCAAGTATCAGCAAGGCGTGGATGAAGTCAGGACTGGTGAACACTTTTTAGTAAGATGTACACATTGCACGGCAGCCCTATGGAATATCTAGGGATGGCCCGATGACATGAGCACGACATTAAGCAGAAAGCCAGAAGGCAAAAGCTAAAAAATTCAATAAATGTCAACATAATGCTTAAAACGTCATATGGATAATATTGTCGTGTAAGCTCTACAAGATGTTTTTCATGAAAAAGTACACTGGCTGTATTCTAATTGTCATTTCCTGAAAATACTTGCCGTGATTTCACCAGACTCTGGCAAAGTGGACCAAAGTGCCGCAGAATTGTATCCTTGTACAGCGAATTTGCATCAAACCTGAACAAACCTTGGCTACGCCAAGATGGTAATGAAAGGGAGACCTCTAATGACCTTAAAATGGTCTAATGAACTTTAAAATGCTAGCCCCATGGTGACCGCTACATTTGCCTACTGAGGTAGTCGAACGTTCGTTTTAGGGGAGTGACAGGCAGAAGACAGTCTGCCCTTGCAAACTGCACGTATCTTAATTTTCCGACACCTTTCAGATTTAGGGGAACCTTGGAATACCCCAGAGGCACCATCAGCTGCATAACACTATGATAAACCAAAACAAAGATGGTCAATGGTCTAGGTGGGGTTTGTGCCCCCCCCCCCCAGCCCTTTCCATCTTCCACACAAAGGAACGTTTTTGTGAAGATGGCCGTCTTCTAGAAAACCACGTCGAAGAGGCCTTACTCTCGTTTTCAATTAAGTTTTCATTGATGTCTGGCTCCTTGGAATCCTTTCTTTGGGCCTTTTAAAAGTCTTTTTCTTACCTTTGGAACTGAGTTGCTTATTCTGTTTTTACTCTCTGGTTTGACAAATTTTTGATGGAAAGTACAGTCTTCTATTATTAAAGAAACCTATTATCGCAAAATACTATGTTGCCTAACAAACCTATCAACCCTAGCTTCACAGTGCTTTAACGCAGCAAACCTTACAACGGCTCGAAAGGAAGATTGAACAGAAAATGAATTATTATATATTCCCTCTCCCTCTTCCAATTCCTTAGATACGAGTACCGGGACCGGATTCTGAGGGTCGCTTTGTCCAAATTATGGGTAGAAATTCTGCTGGGAAAGGGTTATTTGTATCTGATGACGTATCAGTTGCCACTACTCTATATAATTATGTACATATATTCGATTTACTATTATGGAGCGAATATTATTATATTACCTTTCTCCATGGTGCAATACACTCAATCTTTATGTACGTAGCTAGGCTATTGCAGAATATGGTATGTTCAGTGCTGGCATATACCTGGCCTCCGTTAGTTGAGCTGCTTTGGCTTAAGTCTTTTGCATAATTCATAAATAAGAGCACTCCCATTGATTTCTTCGACCATGGGTGAGATTGAATGGAATAAAGCTTGTTTCCAAAGTCAACGTTATCGATTTTCATAGTTTCTGTTGCTCTCTTTATGACAACTGGACAATATTTGAAAAAAAAAATGCCTCTATGAGGGATCTTTATTTATCATTCTTCTTCCAATGGACTTCTTAAACGTTATGGCAATGCTTTGGACAAAGGAATGTTTTGTATTTCCCTTTTCTTATACACGTAGTATCACTTTTAGAAGGTCTCTAAATGGATTGAAAACCACACTTTTTACACAAAAACCAACACTTTTACACAGAATCTGCTTGCGTAGTGCCATTGTTGCAAAATTTAATCATTTCTGTAAAGAAGAGGCTAGAATATATTTTCACACCAAAACCATTGCGCCAAAATCCTGAAGTAATTAAGCTATAAAATCGCGAATTTTTCCAAGTGACGTCTATCGCATGAAAGTAACAGCATTTCTTTCTGAATTGATCTGGTAGTTAAATATGTTAAATTACGTTATACTTACAATGTTCTCAACCTTTTTAATCCATCGAAAGCTTTTTTGTCTATGCGTTGTATGTTCAAGTGGGTAAACCTCCTGCAATACAAGTAGGTGCACGAACGTAATAAATGCAAAGAATGAACCTTAAAACTATTTCATATTCAATCGCCCCTGAAAAATCGAACGCTTTACTTAAGTTCGGTGTTTCATGTATATAATTTTAAAGTTAATGATAAATACTCCACTGAAGCCGTTTCATATGTCAAACTTGCACAGTTTTCCCGGATATGAATGAATCGTCTTTCAAAGTCCTCTGCGTCTTATTCACATACAGATTGTGATTGTAATATATATATATATATATATATATATATATATATATATACATATATATATATATATGTATATATATATATATGTATATATATATATATATGTGTGTGTGTGTGTGTTCATGAAAGGTTTAACGTCTTGTTAAACCTTGCCATTGTAAGACTAGCAAGCCTATACAACAAGGGTTCTTAATTATTTTTGTTGGCGGGTCCGTTTTTTTATCAGCAATTTCTCGAAGGCCATAGACAGGCTCCTAATTTCTTTGGGTTCCATTTGAAATAACTAAAGGACCACATGGAAACACTACGTGTCCTACAGCGAGGTATCTATGAGCCCCTCGAAGGACCCCTGGTGGGATCAAGGGTAGCGCCCCGAGGAACAACGGCAACAATGTCCCAGAAGCTCTGGGGATTAAGCAAAATATTTTAATGTTACACCGGAAAATATGATTATTCCTAAATTTCATTTGATGCTCACTACACAGATAATCCCAAGTATCACAATAAAACATAGATAAATGCATAGGTACATAGATAAGTTCTGGTAGAAGGCACTGCGTGCCTCTTACACCAGGTCTTCTTCTACATCAGCTTCATTTTATGC
Organism: Holothuria leucospilota; assembly: GCA_029531755.1. NCBI lineage: Eukaryota > Metazoa > Echinodermata > Holothuroidea > Aspidochirotida > Holothuriidae > Holothuria > Holothuria leucospilota. The sequence goes on from CM055970.1 coordinate 4,187,480, forward strand.
TTCCAGTGTTTGTCAAGATTCTTTTCAAAACTTTGAACAGATGTGGCACTAATAATGTCTTGAGGCAGACTCAAAGCATCTATGACTCTACAAGTAAAGTTATTCTTAAGAAGATTTAAACTTGATATCCTTTTGTAGATTATAAAAGAGTGGTAGGCGGAGCTTATTTATACAGACAATTTTCACTTCAACGATTCCAACTCCGATAACAAATGTATTTCACGTCTTTCATTTCGTTAGGAATTAATTAACTTCTAACTCCCCTTACATAGAAATTTTAAGGCCGGTTGAATGTATTAGCGGCTTGCCATATGGGCCCCCAAAAGTTTGCAAAGCACGATCTTCAATTTTCCATCAAAAAATAATAAATAAATAAAACATGTAATTCAAGATGGGTAAGCCCCCTCCCCCCTTTATTGACTAGGTTCAAAATCAAAGAAGTGAATAACTTGCCATACAATGTGTAGGTTAAACATTAGTAAAGTGCTTTCAAAACGACACTTTTTCGGCGCGCTTCGCGCGCGTTTTCATAGTTGCTTGTTTGCTACTACATATATATATATATATATATATATATATATATACATATATATATATATATATATATAACGCTAATTCCCACCTTAAGGGGAAATTGTTATATCTGCTTGTACATAGGGCGAAAAAAAGATAATAAAATACATAAGAAATAAATTCGCCCTAACGTCTAAACATATAAATTAACGTTATTTCAATGGGCAGCCATCCGTTCGTGTTGACAGCTAGGTGTCCGTAAATTTGACAACTTTGAAGTAATGGCATCTAGTTTGTAAATCTAAGAGGGCGCCCTTGTAAGTTTACGTATTCCTATAGAAAAAGTGTGTGGAAACGTTAAGGCGAAACTTATATTTCACCCGAAAAATTTTTTCCCCTTAAGGTCGACTTTTCAACAACAACTTTCCCCCTAAGTGCCGAATTAGTGAAATATATATATATATATATATATATATATATATATATATATATATATATATATAAAATATGTACTCTAGACATCACAAATGGACCTACCATTAGTGCGAGCTAAGCGGTATTCAAAACAAATGATCACGCTGTGATATTTGTAATCTGATTAGCTTGGGCATCATAAAGTCCTTTACAGAGGGTAACGGTAATGCTGGAGTTAAATGCCCATAATTTTGCAGACAGTTCAGACCTTTCAGGGTCAATAGATACACAACCCATTAGCGGTGTTGATTATCATCCAAGACTAAAAGCAGTTTTGTCCGGGTGTCACCTGGCCAGCATAGGTATCTGTCTACAAAAAGTTGTAATGGACATGTTGCCTAAACGTATTGTTTCCAAATTGACAGCGCCGTTGGCCCACTAGCCGTTTTATGACTCTCAAATGGCATGTTATAAGCAAAAGGTTCTCCACCTCTGTGCTAAAGTATACCGTTTCAGTTGATTTAAAATAAACACACCAAACAGTCAATCTAAGCTCAGTGTAGTGAGACTTTTTGGCCTAGCTATTTGTATATAGGGTGAGACGTCTTTCTGAGTTAGGGAAATCCCCCCCCCCCCTTTAAAAAAAATTCGTTTCGGAACGGTACTGAAATCCAAAATAGTGTTATCATTTCTTCGTTTTCAGGTGTCTTCAATGCTCGAAATTTTCGTTAGTTCAAGAAAACAATCCTAAACCAACATTTTCTGGCCTCTTGGCAAAGCTGAAACATATTGTGACACAATGAAAGGAACAACAAAATATTTAAAGATGGGGCTTAGTTTATACAAATGAATCAAGCTGCTTTGCCCATTTCACCTGCCTCTTACTCCCCCCCCCCCCGCCCCCCATGGAGTAGCGATGGGCTGATGTGGTTGTATTTTTATTTTTAAAGTAGTCAGCTCATGACTGACTACCTGAAATGGTTTTTGAAGAGCTCTTGAAAACTACATGGGGCATCGCTGTAATACATAATAATAACCCTACCTCTATTGTACTTTCCGGAACTGACCATTAATTTAGTCGGGGGGTCTTCCGAATCTCCCTGAATACGGACTTGGGTTGCCCCCCAAAACCAAATTTCTTAGAGCCGCCGTTGGTTGAATGGTATAGTTTATAGCATTTATTTTATAAGCAATTATTAAGAATCATATAAGAATTTTAAACATGACTTTAAAAAGTTTCTAATGACCTATGGATTCTAAATGTCAATGTAATGCTCCAGTTTGGAAAAATTGGTTGGCAAGATTGTTTGATTATTGGCAAAAGAACTAACAAAGGCTAGCCAGCAAGTTTCAGATATTATTCCTTTTTCTCATTTTAGTTGCAAACAGGAGAGAGAAAAAGAAAAGACTTGGTAACTTTGAACCCAAATCCTGCTGACTTGTCGATTTTTTTTTCAGCAGAATTTTGATTAAACAAATGAATGTATTTTGGACATATACGTAAGTATAAAATAACAAAAAATCAGTTGAAGAGATTACTGAAAATATTAACTCCAAAGAATTCAACACCCGTCTTCAAAACCCAACTATGGAATACGTTGCCCAGTCACAAATACTATAGCGAGTATTAATCTCTCAATCTAGTTTTAAGTTGATAAATTAGTAGGGAAAGAACACCGTGTCAATTATCAATGTACGTCGGTAGTAAGTGTTAAAGTTCTTAAGACTGAGTCCAATGAATGATTTGCGGAAAAGAAAATATCAGGAAGGTCGGTCTTTCATATGTTTCTTGAATAATTACTTTAAGGTCAACGGAAGTTTGTAGCTTAAATATTATTGACAAAGGTGAAAAGAAAGCATTTTACACAGCCAAACTAGTTCTAAGACTATCAAATATTTTTTCAACAGATCAAACTTAGGGTCACTCCCCATGGTTTGGGAATATTCCTGCAAGTGATTTCAATTTGTTTTGTATACTGACCGTACGTTTTGCTTATAAAGAATAAAGCATTAGCAAGATATAGGTTTACTAAACCGATATACATTATTTGGTGTTTAATATTAAAGTTAGTCTTATAAAGAATAATCCGGTTCTCAAGAGTTAAGAGTAATATTACATATGTCTGATGGGATGTCTGCTTAGATCTGGTTTGAAAACGAAACAATCTACACTGGAAAAATCTGCAGCACCATACCCTACCCGCCATTTTCTTTTTAGTTTCGTCAGGAGCCTTCACGGACACGAATAAAGTATGTCCCAACCACGATTAAAAAGTTTAATTAATAACCCCATTGAGTTCTGCATTTGACCATCTTTTTGAGGCCTGCTCTGGTTCAAGGGTACAAAATAGAAGTGTTTCGTTTTAATATTAAACAAGGGGTAAACATTAAGTTGGTTGTTGCAAGGAACAACTGAAAAAGAAAGGATCTGCGTTAATCCAATCATTAATTGAGCATCACATTTTTCTGTGAACCCATTAATAAGCATAAAAACAAACCTTTGCCAAATATCTGTATTTTCACACGGTCATATGGTCAGTGTTGGCTAACCTCTCAGTGCAAATTTAAAACCTGAAACTTCTCACCATTAGAGTAACAACCCTGGATTGTGACATGACTTTACGGAAAGCCATCAGTGCATCACCATTGCCATCACCACATCACCACGCGACCAAATTACTACCATGGTCATCATCACCGTCACAGTCACGGTCACCCTCACTGTCAGGGCCACTGTAGCCGTCTCCTTTCCCGTCGTCGTCATCAACATCGTCGTCATCACCATCGTCATCAACATCATCACCACAATCATCATCATCATCATCATCATCATCATCATCATCATCATCATCATCATCATCATCATCATCATCATCATCATCATCATCATCATCATCATCATCATCATCATTTTCGAATGGGCACTTAGTTACTCCAGAAACCATCAAACATTGAAGGAGTATGTCTTGAGACCTGTGCAAGTATTATAATAACTCTAACGGATCTTTCAATAGAGGATTTTACTCTTTAAATCCTTAAAAAACAGCTCTTTTGGTGGTACGTCACCATCGCTTGAAAGTAGGTACTTATCTAAATAGAGAGAAGCTTGCAAGTTGTAGGTAGGCAGGTACTCGATCCGTAGTTGCTTGGTTGTGTACCCTTATCTCGATCTTTGTAAAACAGAGTTATACTGCCTGTAATAAGCTAGGCTGGGATCTCGTCGGGTGGTCGACTATGCCCTGCAGTTGCTTTATCAGTCTACTGTTTTTTTTAGATGTCAAGCCAAATTCATGCACTTCGTCGATTCCTGGTGACGGCCAATTTGCCATTTTCTTCGTTTCTTGTTTGATATCTGCACTTACTTTTCGGTTGGCCCTCTGGAGTATTATTTCGAAGGGTAGTGCTCATTATGCCTTTTTGTTATGTCGCGGGTCTTACCCCAGATTTCTTTCCAGAAGTTGTATGTCTTGTTCAGTTTCGGGTATCTTTGACCTGGTATCGTTGTCAGTGTGATTGCACTTTACCAATCTGGGTTGCAATTATTTGGTTGATTCTAAATTGCTTTAGGTATACGTTTCAAGTCTGTGGGAGGTGAGTACCAACCTCTGTTTACCATCCTTCTTTTGTATTGATGCCCCTCTCCTTTACTCAATATCGTTTCATTTTATCCTGAGAGATTTTCCATTGACCTTTTCTGACACAGCACGATTAGAGGATGAAACAAGTTTTCCAAACTGACAAACAGAAACACTAACCCAAAATCTACTCTAGGAGCTCACTATAACTGCTCTTTTAGAGCCACAATGCCAAAGGGGACAGAACGTGAAGAATATTCCTAAACAAGATCCTAAATACAAAAAACTAAGACCATGACAGATTTCAGGCCCATACAAAAAACATGTACAGACAAGTTGCAAATTCACTTGAAAGCTAACGGGCTAAAGGAGATTAGGGAGCGAAAGCAGTTTTCTGTTTTCATACGTTTAGATAAAACAAAGTTATCTATATCATTAAAAAACACCGAGTGTACTAAGTGATGAAAGGTATCTGAATGAACAGGTTGTATTGAGTTTTTCATGGATCGTCATCTACCCAGAGTGTTTGTACTGGTTCGAAACCTCGTCTTGATTTTAACATACACGGAACAGCATGTAGGAGACAACGGCAGTTTACTTCCCATGGAAATTACAGCCCTGCAAAAACGTGTTACGTTTTTTGCTTTAAGGGTCCTTTTTTAGTGATCCAGATAAATATCTGATTTATGAATCACTCTTTCGAAAACTAACACATATTTAGTGGGATCCTTTGGTGGTAGGTGGTGACTTTAAATTTGTTCTTTAATTTGAATTTGGGTAAAGTTAGGGTTGATCCACGAACAAATGTTAGGACAAGGGATAAATGTATAGGATGGTTGTCAAGGTTAGATCAAGTGGATATTCTGAAAGAAGGAAATCTATATCAGAAGAATGTTACGTGGTCTTTCATTATTACCCAAGGATACCTACTTGATTTCTTTTTGATTTCAAGTAACTCGTGTGGCGCAAAATAATATTATCACTGGTTTAAATTCTGATCACCAAATGGTAATTTACACTATAAGATTTATCATGATAAAGGGGGCAATCAATTTTGGACTTTGGCTAATGCTTACATCCAGCCTTTGCTAAAATCGACTTTGTTACATATATTATTGAAAAAAAAATGATATCTGCAAGGACATAGGCCTTGCATTAGGATGGGATTATTTGTAATATCACATGGGAATAGCTCCTACTGAGTACATCAAAGGCCAGGGACAGAGAAAAAGATGAATCAAAACTTATTAGTGAGATTCCTCGCTAAATTATTTCAAACCAAAGGGTTAGACATTTACGGTCAACTGACAGAGGGTAGAGCCATGTCACAACACATATACGACCATAAATTTTAATGTATGATTATTCGTTCATTAACATGAGAACATGTAACAAATCAAATTATATTATTCCTAAACTTAAAGCTAAGGATAAGGTGTAGTAACCAATACCACTGAAAGTTTTATTAGACGTTGTATACGAAACAAAGCTTTGATCCAATGGCTATTTTGATGGATGTATTGATTGTGAACATCTGTTTTCGTAAGAGAACACCGATACCTGTGAACGTTTGCTCACAATTCGGGAATGCTGAGGGGCCCTTCACACGATGCGGAGCAGTAACAGCTCTGGAAGGAAAGGACTGGATTTTATTAAATAATATGGCTCCTTATTGGCATCTAGTTCTTCAGTCGTTAAATTTTGTATATTATAATTTATAGTTGACAGGCGAACAGGGACGTAGAGTAATTGCCTCACTACCACCTTACTACTACCTTACCTACTACCAGATACACTATAGCTAAAAACTACCACCTAATCAGTTTAACTGCAAAAATTGTATTGATAAAAATCTTTACTTTAAAAATTTTTAAACTTCCAGGATTATTTTCGCTTGTAGAATTTGAGAAAGCTTTTGAAAGACTAGGCTGGAATTTTTTTCAAATGTGCTTGGCTTTTTTAAGTTTATAGAAGGTTTTATGAGGTGTGTTTGTACTTTATATCTTGTATTCAAGAGTAGCGGCATGTGTATGTAATAATAGATACTCCTTACATTTTATTCCTACTTCAAGAGGGTCTAGACAAGGCGAACCTTTAAACAGCTGTACATCCATCATTTATGCTGAGATTCTTGCAACTCGTATTATAGCTCTTTAATAGAAAAAGGTAAAAGGAACATCCTTCTTTGGAAAAGAAACAAAGATATTTCAATATGTTTATGATACTGCTTTATTTATTGATTGGGCATACTGTAGTCTAAGTTAAATTGTTCAGATATACAGGTCATCTGGTTAAACGTCTGTTTTGATAAACATAATATTGTCCCTTTAGATTCGTCAGCCATCAAAAAGCCCCTCTTTTGAGGTTTCATTAAAGTGGACGTTAGTTTCAGTCACATTTTTAGGTATAACTTTTAATTATTACATGGGTAGCATACTTCGACTGAACTATACTGCTTAGTTTTCAAGACTTAAATCTTTCAATTGTTAAATTTATGGCCGAGTTGGGACTTTCCTCCTTTTGACAAAGTAACAATTATCAACCATTAAGCCTTCACCCTTAGTATTTTTTAGACCGTCCTGCAATAGTAGGTAAACAGAGGGACTTTTATTTTGTTTTATTTACAATGGCGAACCAAATAAAACTAGTCGTAATACCATTATAATCACTATCGAGCAAAGTGGCTTGAGTAGCTATTCATCTAAAATCTTCCATTTGCAGATGTAACTGTATATGGATTAATAGAGAGATACACAGACGAAAAAATTGCAGTTTGAAGATGGATTTTTGATTTTGCCTTGAAAAACTGGGGAGAACATTTTTTCTTCAATTGCAATTATCAAACTAATCACCTTGATATAGAAAAATATTTATAAGGAATGTGCTTAGAGCATGGCCGTCTCATAATATCAGGGCACCAGTGAATAATTTTGGGAATGGGATTACTTGGAATAAGTCCTTGGTGAAAATTGACAAGAGAGTAATATTTATAAATTCTATGTATGAAAGTGGTATTTTAAGGGTAAAAGATTTATATGATAAAACAATGATTTGTCATTATAATATGAGCATTTCAAACTAAGGTTCCCCTTACAATTTCTGCCCTTTAACTGTATTCTACGGAATGTTTGCTGCTATAATCGATAGGCACTGGAAAAGCAATAAAAGATTATGCAGGAGTAAGCAGACTTGACAACATACAACCCATACAGTGAGTATCACACTTAATCCATAATGAAATCATCATTGAAACCTTTACTCTCCCATTGCTGAAATAAAAAAGAATGAAAGCTATCAGTGCAGTAAATCACGGTGGCAGCATAATTTCGTATTCCCGTAAAGTAAGGGTAGGCGGTGCCACTATCTCCTGTCACTTGACAGCCGTCGAACCGCACGGTTTTGTAGGAAATACACGAGTCATCCATGGGATTAAGGCGAAAGAAATTAGGCTTTATGTACTTGCTTGCGTTTATAAGACAGTTTAGTTCTACCAGAGAGCTGTTACGCCCTGGCTAAACTATAGCTCTTTAGGCTGTAGGGATAGTGGGGTATAGGCTGTAGGGATAGTGGGGTTATGAAGAAATGTTTCATTTTTATGATGAACATGGAAAATCTTGGTAGGCAGTGTGACCAATTCTGCATTATAGGATTTACCACAAGTGTATCAGGAGGAAAAATGAAAGGGGGGGGGGGGTGCAGAGTTCTCCGTCCCAACCATTCTGAGATTAATTATGTAAAACTTGATTTTCTGGCATCTGTTCCTGTTTCTCAGTGAGGCAAACCTTGGGATGCAACAGGGGCAACTTGTAACTTTATCCGTGAAGTAATCATAAAGGATCAGAATTATTTGGGTTAAATTACTAAGGCCTAAACCCCTTCAAACCTCTTAACAAAATTCTTGCTTACTCATCAAACTTTCTGTTATTGTCCAAAGTCGACATGCCTAAGCTTAGATAAGCATTTATATATATATATATATATATATATATATATATATATATATATATATATATATATATATATATAAAAAGGTTACTGCGTTACTACAAGACAGCTTTACAGAACAGAACTGTTTCGTAAGGGCCAATTTGAACAGGTCCTCACTCTTCAGAAGCCTGATGTAGGAATGGTATATATGAAATATATATATATATATATATATATATATATATATATATATATATATATATATATATATATATATATATATATATATATATATATATATAGAATGATAAGTTGCGTGTGTTGGAAGTAAAGTACACAGAAGTCAAAAGAAGACAAAAAATGGATACATTCATTTAACGAGGGACTTGTATCTATTTATAATATGTGGCGCTAGTTTTCATTTGCACTACTTCCTATACACAACTGAGGAAGAGCTGAGACAACCCGAAGTATTTTGTATTTCACTGATTTGTATTATATTTATAGTTGGAAGTGAATGTATCCATTTTTGTCTTCTTTTGACTTTTTTACACACACACACACGCACGCACACCCACACACACATATATGTATGTATATATATATATATATATATATATATATATATATATATATATATATATATATATATATATATATATATATATATATTCCATAGACTCTTTGAACCAATGTTTCTTTCCAAATTAGTTACCTACATTCTTTCCTCAGTATGTTTATTACGATAGCACGATCAGCTAGCGTCAGGGACGTATTGTCAAAATGACAATTATCAAACCCACTATTGTGTTGAACCTGTTAACTTTAATTGCACGTCATCTTGCCAAAATATCAAATTTAGAAGTTTCGTGGTTATTACCCTTACTAAGTTTAATTTCGGGTAACGTTGGGGAAGAAGTTAATCAAACCTTTCATTTCGATTAAAGTCCTTGTAAATGTGCAAAAAGTGCCATATTTAAGAGAATAGCAAATACATGGTACACATTTTCAAGGAAATTATGTGTCATCCAAATTGTAAGGAAACACAGAAAGTTAAAGATTAAAACATTTATGGAAAGTCGTTTCACTGATAACTTTTATTTGCACCTTCCAACTCGTCAACAACAAACATCGCATCATGGTAAGAATTTATAATGGTATTTGTTGCAGGACTACTTGCAAATGAAAGGAACAGATCATTTTCGAGTCAACAGCAGCTAAACATAATTAAAAAGTCAAAGTTTGATACCTGAGGTGATTGAATCACTTTCGAGTACGTATTGTCTGGAGGCTTTGTTATTATATCACCTTCCTAACACACCAATACTTGCAATGGGAATATTAAGATGCTGGCATTACTGCTGATATACATTGTGCACCGGCATATTTTAACCTATATGTACTTTATGTGTTTTAAACCTATATGTACTATGGACTTAAGAAGTGCTCTGACGCAATGTATTCACAGTTTTAGTGCTTTTGAAAAGAGGTTGTTACATAAAATATTTGAAGTGTGCAGAGACATCATCAGAATATTTCACTAGTTTGATTAAGCCATGTTCGTTGTTGTCTCTGCGAATTAGATGGCTGCATATCCTATTACAATCTGCATTCCTGAATCAGTTCAGTATGACTGTTATATTTTCAATGTGGCTACGATGCTACCCATCATGATAAAAGGAAACGCATGTTTTACTTAATTGCCGATGTCGAATCCTCGAATAAGTCCTAAACATTTTGCTAACATGCATAGGCTTAGTAGCCGCGGAGCAGGTAGGGGTGGGATTCTGTTGCTCCCGGGAGTTGAGGTAAAAACCATTTCTAGGGCAGTTTTTGACAAAAATCCGCCACACTTGTTGGATAAAATAGACTATCAATACAAGGCTAGGCTTCCATAAGGAAAGTCTGGAAATTTAGCACTGGCAGATAACATTTTCCGGCATCTGACCTAATAGTGAGGCATTGGGATCTTCTCATGTGAACGTGGTGCTTAAAGGAGGAGGCTAAAGCAGTAAAATCCCCCCTCTGGAGTCTCGCCTTTATGACGCAGATCTAACAAAACCTATTTGAGAAGTTTCATCCATTTAAGTGGAGACGGGACTCTCACATTGCGCAATTGAATAACCAAAGATCTACGTATTACAGTATTTCATGGTATGTTTGTAACGTGTTGAAAGCGGTCCGTTGTTTATCCAGCACGGTCAATCAACCAATATCTTCAAGTTCTATTCGATAAAACATGTTGTTTAAAAAAGATAATTACGTTATAAGGAAAACGAAACTAATTTTGAACAACTAAACGTGCACGGTAAAAATATCTCAAACTGTTGTAAAATTACAGACCAAAAAGTAAAGAAATACAAAGAGAAAACGGGAAAGTGATATCAATTTTTGGAAAAAAATTGACAACAATTTTTGTGTTTTCAACATGTATTTCTTTTTTTTTGTTCTGGAAATCTACAGAATTTTTTACAGTATGTTTGTATCCATTTCCTACTAATGCTGTACGTCACTTTTATTCTCGCGATTGATAACAATTAAAGTGCCTCTTCCCTCGAGCTTTAAACATGATACGGTAACGAAAGATGAAATGGCGAAATCTCCTCTTTGTTTTTGAAATATGTAATCACATTTCATTTTGTCCCTCTAAAATTTCACCAAGATGAATACATTTCATAACTTCTGAGGCCAAAAGAAGTTATTTTGAATCTTCTCAAAATATAAGAGTGTGGTTGCAAAGTTACAAATGTGCTTTTCACAAAAGTTTGCGTTAGAATGTTTACCATTTTTCTACTCTGCATATACCTTAGCCTATATAATATAGGTTAGCATCGACTTAAAAACGTTACATTGCAATGGAGTTGTATCGTTTAATTCAAAAGGTCCCCAAGTATTACCACCCGCACCAGGAAACTAGAAACTTTCTTACGAGATCAAAACATATCTGTGAAAGTACTTACGCCCGACTAATGAACTTTGTACTCAAGTATTGCCACATCAATTTTCCCAAGGCATCCTTGAATGTAAGTCTCGAACCTGATCCAGCCTGACCATCTAAAGAACTTGTCAGAAAAAATAGAAAAGAAAATCAGTCAAAAGGCAATTTCTTTTTCCTTCCATTTAATAAGACATCTTAGTAGTGCTCTACGCAGTTATGTGGTAGAGGCGCTTGTGACATTTTTCTTACCCATCAGGGACGAGAGCGACTTGAGAGTTCATAGTTTGATTTTAACACACCATGATGAAAAAGTTAGACTGAAAGACACTTCATGAACATGATCCACTGTAGGGGATTTTTAATGTTCACTTGCTTCCATATTGATTGTAGAATTGCCTGTCTTGGGAAGCACTGTAAAGGGATTACTACCATTATTTAAAAAAGAACAGAATCCGTTGCGCACTGATTTCGAAAGGATGGGGCTCAAAAATATCTAGAAAAATACCCTCCCTTCACCTCCCTTTTTTAAAAAGCAAAAGATTAAATATGTACTTCACCATTTTGAGTCGCTATGTCAACATGTTATCATACAACTACTATGTTACGACGCAGGAACGTCATAAACCTTTTTAGTCACCTTCTTTGTTTGGTTCATGTTTCTAACAGTGATAAGAATACCCCCTTATTCATATTTTCTTTAAACATTGCTGTCATTTTGAGTCATGGTGACGTAATATTAAGTCACGTCTACTCTAAGACTTCATAGATACATCACACGGTATTTTAAACACAATAATTTGCCTGTTTGCTATCATGTTTCTATCATCGGCGATACAGTTTTGAGAGAAAAAAAAAAACATTTCTTAAGGAAAGGTAGTCTCTCAAATTTACGAATGGCTGCCATTCTGGATTGTTGCAAAGTACCAAAACCCCTAACATTTATGTCTTTAGGTATTATATCACGATAATGGATACGTGATGCCGTCTTGATCGATAATACATTTCCTTTCATTAAAATTATTTCTAACCTTGGCCATATTTTGCTTTTACTAGGCAACCTACCATTGGATAAGAGGTGAAAGGGTGCCGAGGTCGCAAAATTGTAGTAGTTTGCGATAGATTATTGATGAGAAAAAGGCTGCATCCATTAATTATTCTAAAAGAAACCTCACTCTTACCCTAAAAAGTAAATCGTTTATACTTTATGGGCACTTAAAATGGGGTAGGTGCCTCATCGTTCCTATCCCTCTCGTGCAAGTAGCACTTACACTGAGTCATTGAGTTCATATTTAAAGTTACGCTAATTTTTGTAAGGAGATATTGTGATGTGTTACTGCTTAAAATATATCCTAAGGATTCTTACACCTTTTCTTGTTCTCCTTCCCAATTTTCTGATCCTTCTTTCTCCTTTTTTATTTTTCCTTTTTGTCTCTTTTTTGATGGGAATTTTTTCCGTGGAGAGCCAAAGCCCCTCGAAGAAGCAACTGAATGGGGGATTTTATTGTTTTTTCCCTTTTTATGCTGAGTTCTGTATCTGGGTGGATTGAGACGTTGGTATTAGATGCGGTTAAAAGCAGCAACAAAGACGGTCGGATCTCGATCCCCGTCCGTGTCAAATTAAAAGGATTTGTCAGAGACAAAATTCACTGAGTTTAAAAAAGTACCGAACATTTTTCTCTCTTAGGAAGTGAAGACTGCATCTTAATAGCTTGTGGCGTTTGTAAGATACTTATATTCAAAGAAATGCAAGTTTTCTTCAAGATAAAGTGCATTATGGGAATCTGTCATGTCATCGCGGCCATTAATTTGACATAGAATTGAATTTCTTCATGATATTGACGCTGCTGTAGGGAGTATGTAGCAACTTTGTTTGTTATGCCCTACATATGGTGTAGATTTGTGCTAAATCTACATAGAAGCATATTCAAACGTTCCAACAGTATCAAAGTTCAAGGACAAACAAGAAAAACAAAAGGAATCTGAGGAAATGTGCCCACTTTACATACCATTTTCTGACCTTGATGAGAACTGGAGGTATTTTTGACAAAAATAAGTACTTAGTCTTTAATACGAGATATCTCGGATTAGGAAAAAAAGTATTGCTACAGGGTTTGGAGGGCATGAAGTGGAATATTTTTTCTCTTTAAGATGAGACCTTTGTGAAAATCCACTGGAAAATGCCTTTAGATGGATCAGAAATGATCTTTCAAATTTGACCAAAATAGTTTGGTTGGTTAGCCACCCGACGTGAAGTTGCAAATGATAAGTTAGCCATGGGATCTCTTCACATCAGTGTAATAAAGCACTGCCCTTCACGCCCTGAGTTTTACAGTTATTACTTTAACCCCGAGGACAGCAGAAAAAGGAATTTATGTTAGTCAAAATGTTCCTATGTTCACTAGTTTAATCAAGAGATGAATCGTGATAATTAGTTGTCCTCAAGAATCGTAAAGTTACCATGCAGCTTATCTGTAAGGCTTTGCCGATGATAAAATATAATGGCTTTCAGAATTCTGTTACGTAATTCCTGAAAGGGTTTTAAATAGAGGCAACATCGACTCCAAAGATTTCAAATTGAGAGAATTTTATTTTGGAGTAAACGAGAATATAATACAGCTGAACAGCAACGGCGAAAGGGAGTGAGGTTCTGTTACGATAGAAAATGACTTGGCTCTTAAAGAGTTTATTACACAGGTCATGTGATGTTTATGGGAAAACTTATTGCCAATAAGTAATTCTTAATATACACATAAACACGGGCTACCCTTTACAGTTTGGTGTTATATAAGGTTAAATGACTGGGAAAAGGAGGATAAACATTACTCCGATTAGAATGACAAATAGAAACATTAGTTTTATCTTGGTAGAAAGTAAGTTTGTAAGAATCAAACCAAGCAGGGAGCTGTCTTCCAGCTCCCTGAACCAAGTGACTGTTTAATAGACCCAAAGGACGTGTGCCTTACAAACAAGCTTAGTGCAATCTCCATTATGTACAAGCAATAGTGTCATCAGCATACAGTCTCAGAGTCTCACTAGGGTCTACATTATGAATACATTTTACATACATCAAGAAAAATAAGGGTTCAAGAAGAGAACCAAGGGGACACCGATATGAAAATCTACAAAATTAAATAAGACACCGTTAACACACGAGAGTTGTTTACTACTAGAAAGGTAGCTAGATAATACATCATACGCTTTACAATGAATATCATAACTGCGTAACTTGTCAAGAAAATTCTACGCTCAACTGTGATAAACGCCTTTTCTAAATCTACATATAGACCTAAAAAATCCCCTGTTGTTGAGATACATTCGTATACTTTAACGGTTTCCCAGAATATTTTGAGTCATTTTTCAGTAGTCCTTTCAAGTATTTTAGTAATACATCATAGCAGACTCATTGGGTGATAATTATCTAAATAGCTGCGACCCCCTCACCCACTTTTTATAAGGTTGGAATAACTTTCGTAGCTAAGGACATCAGGTAAAATTACAGTGGTGAGCACAAGCTTTAATTTGTGGCATAAGATTATGACACCTCCATTGATTCGAAAGTTTCAAATAACATAAAGACTTTCATGAATAGGCTATATGTTCCATTCAAAAGAAAAACCGTTGATTTGTTGGCTATGTTTTGCCAATTTTAGAATGTGTTGGTAAAATGACAAATTAATTTTAACTGAACAAAACAACAATTGTACCACATGCGTGATAAATTCAAAGACATGGGTGATTTTTACCTCTTCTTTATTGTAATAGCTACGTCTTTTAAAACATATATATTTCTTCATAACATTTGGTCCTGTCGTTATGTAAAAGTGCAAACGCTAGTCTAATTTGGGAAACATGCATAAATAGAGCACGTTTAGGAAACGCTTTTACAAAAAGAGTGATTTGACTGTTTCGTGAGACTTACACTGCAGTAAATCTTCTTTCAAATTCCATAAACTGAAATACTTCATCCGGCGTCTCCGGGGTGTAATCATGACAATGAGCACATTCCGAAGTGGAACTTTGAAACGAACACGATCCTAGTTGACAGTTGGCTTTATCTAAATTTAACAAAGAAATCTAGTTCAACTCCATGTACCATAGTGCGATGCCTTCATTATGTTCAATAGAAAAAGTAAATGACTTCTGTACCAAATATGTTACAAAATGAAAATGTGAACGGCATAAAAATGTTTTTGTTCAACTAGCAGCTATTTTGTTCTCTGAGTTAACTATTTGCACACCTAACTGCAATTATAATTTTCATAAGATCTTGAAGATCAAGTCTTACTCTGCCATCGTTTTGTAATAGAACGTTTCGATTGGACGCACGAATGGAACTATGCTTTTAAGCAGACTTTGCAGATTGTTCTTCTGAAGATCGACATAACACACTTGAGTATGTTTAAATACATCTCAATCAGAGGTATTTACGAGCCACACAAGCCAGTAAGCCATAACTGGGGAAAAGGCCGTGGCCGGCCCGACTTAAACCAATTGGTCAGAAACTGAGCTGTAAAACCTCATCTAACCCTAACTCTAACACGAGACACTGGTTGCCTTTTAATTTTTTCCCAAAGTTCCTTCGGTTGGATTCAGGATGGTCCGAACCAAACGTTACCGCGAAGGGTTTTACTCCTCGAAGAAACTTTGTCCCTTAACAATAATGAAATCTGCATGTGACGTCTGTTTGAGCTGAGCTCTTGTGCCAAAAGCAAGTTATAGGAGATACCCAGGGACAGATACAGCTGGCTACTTTACTGTCGCAAAACACTCAGTTGCGACACATTTGGTATCAATGGATGGGAAACGGCTTTATTTTCCATTAAAGGAAAAGTACCTTCCTTCTCTTCTATAAACAAATAAAGGAAATAATGCAAAAAAACACAAAGAACAAACAACATCATCCTTGCAAGAAATGACGCCTTGCGCACAAATGCAGATGGGAAATTGTATCCCTTCACTTGTTATCAAATGAACTAAACCTATCACAAAACGCATTCAGAAAAGTTAGTTAGATGAGGTTTAACGACACACCAACACGAATGTGTTATATAGTGTCAACTAGATAAAAAAAGCAAACTGGGCTAAGCTTACGTCCCTCTCGTGGAGGTCAATGCATTTGGGAGTTTAAGGGTTGATAGGCAAATTCCTTGTCCTACCGAATCATGTAATCTTTCCATGGGTAATTACGTTACAATTGAGAATTATATAATGAGTGAACCTTACACGTGTCTCATATCTGTTAGCTTATACCAAGGATTGATAACTGTTAACGAAGTGTTCTAGAGGGATGAGCTAAATAATTTCACACATTGTAAATGAAATGGTCACAATTAACCGTATAATCGACATGATACTTACTCCAGTTTACGTCACTGCCATCTATAAACGAAATCAGGAAGAGAAACGAGTATTGACATAAGGTTCTATTTTAAGTGTTAAGGGTTGCAGTTACTGCAAAAGTCATTATTTGTCCAACAATGTGGAGTTTGCACTGTAAGGCCCTTCAACATGACAAACAATTTTCCAAGACCATTGTCGTGAGATCGTATGACATTGTTTCACAAATTCCCCCTCGGAGTATGCAGTACCGTGCGCTATCTGCGTAATGTTTATGGGTCATATAATTTGGTCCCAACCTTTTTCAAACTTATAATGTCCTCAATACTTGTTGATCCTTTCGGTATTAGAATGATTTTTGTAGAGTGGTATAAACGTATTTGATCTATAGCTTACATCTCCGTTGAGATCATTTTAAAAATTTCAGATACTTCTGCAGAAACCGATTGGGGAGACACGACCCCATGCCCCCCCCCCCTTACGGTTAAGGCGCCACTGCCATTTCAACGAATGCGATAGGTTGAAAGTCCTTTGCAAGTATCCTAACAACTTACCTCTAGAAAATATTTGTGCAGGTAATATCTCGGAAGACGCTTAATACCTTACTAACCTTGCACTCTCTCAACAGCCTACTTTTTATATAAACCTGATTCAACAAAGCATCCAAACGTGCGTTCATAACACTTCGGGAAATTTCTCATAACGTATAAAGTTTTGATAAAATGCGCAGCGCCCAACAACTTGTATAAATTATATATCAATAGATCAAAGCGTCAAATGGTAACCTTATGTCGTCTAGGAACGCTGGCTGCTTGATGTTTGTAAGTAATATGTTAATGTTATACTGTTGTAATAATCTTCTCAGTACCTCATGCTCATTGCTCGGACGTAACGAGTTATAACAGTATAAGTAACAGGTAACACAGTTACCACAACCAGGTAAATTACCTGTAACCTGTAGTCGAAGCTTGAAACCATTATATATAGCGGGTATTTCCTTTCAACTTTTCCTTCTTTTATAAGGGCTATGCTCTATCCTAGGGTTGGTTTAAATTTAGATCGAAACCTATACTATATACACCTTCGATCTACACATTTTAACTTCGATCCACCAAACTCGACCTATTGAATATTCTTTCCCGCTACGGGACTACCATGGTAACAAGGACAGAAAATTGAATCAAGCGAGGTATTTGTAGCCTGTTGTCGCGCCTTATAAACACGAGCCGTGATAGCTTAGTGGTTAAAGACGCTGCCCGAAAAACAGTTGATGGCGCGTTCAAACCCTCAGTGCGGTTCAATTTTTCTCTCTGGTATTTCCTTTCAACCTTTCCTTCTTTGGTGACGGCTATGCTCTATCCTAGGATTGGTTTAAATTTAGATCGAAACCAATACTATATACACTTTCGACATACACATTCTATCTTCGATCTACCAAACTCGACCTGTTATATAATTATATATATATATATATATATATATATATATATATATATATATATATATATATATATATATATATATATATATATACATATATTTAGAAAGAAAAGTTGAAATAACTTCACAAAACATCACCAAAATGGTATCATAAAGTATTATCCTAAGCGCTTTCATCCGTTCATGCGGGATCTTCAGTGGTAAATGACACGAGTATGTACAAAGTTAGTTGATGCAAAGAAATTGGAAAGGTGTAATAGTAAATGCCAATTAGACTTGGCGGATGTTTTTACACACTTAAGTAAACAGATCGTTAGATTATAGGTCTCTCTGCTCTCTGCCCATCAAAGGGGCTTTTTACCGGATTAAAGCTCAACAAAGAAGCTATTTACAATATGATGCCGCACACGGCCAGAACTCCAAGAAAGCAAATACAATGGTTACCTATGTACACTGAACAGAATTATCTGTTAAGTGAGGCTTGTATTTACAGATAAAATAGTTTCCCTTAAAGGGCAAGAGCAGTCCCCCCAAACTTACTTTGAAACAACAGCTAATTTTCACTAATTTCTTCTTATTACTCTTTCAAGTATCCTTTCATGATAATTTAGGACTTCAATATTGCATATTCAAGGTAAACCAATGAGTTACTCCCCATAAATTTTAGAATTCAGTGAGAAAATATTGTCACATGATTCTCAGGAGCCATTCATGAAATAGGATAAACTACTAGACTAATTAAAATTGGGATGACTGCATTTTCCCTTTAATAAGTAGTTGGTTCTCATTGGAGCATTGATAGAAGGGTGAAATTCTAAAATTATTTTTACCACATGTATGAATATGTTTACTAACTTCCAGAATCCTGTAACGTTCATTTTTAATCTGGCTTCTATGTAAAGTAACACGGTTCGCAAAGTTTCTTGAGCTAACTATATATTGATCATTACAATTATTGCAATTAAGAACATATAAAACATTTTTGGACTCACACGTAAAGTTAGTTTTACAAAGAAGTCTTCGTCTGTGGCAGAAAAATGTATTTTCTCACCCTTCATTATTATAGGACATATTTTGTAGCGAGGGCGGTTGCATTTGCTTATTTGCGAAAATGATTCGCTGTCTTCAAACTTTGCTTGGGTACTTTTTCACATTACGTGGTTGCCTCTCTCTCTCAGACCAGTAGTCAAAACCATTGGAAAAGATGGCCTTTACAATTTATTTTATTTATATTTTTATAGAGGAAAATCATTGTGTTCGACATATACCTTAAAGTACCTCGACCAAAGAATACCGTCTACCCCTCCCTTCCCCACCCCCCTTAAAATCATCTGCCCAGTTAAACCTGCCTTCTGTTTGCACCCTACCCAGCTTTTTACTGACCTTTCACATTTGCGCTTGTATTTAAGTCTATTTAAAGATGTGTTTAATAGTCTATTTTCATCAACACTCTCTTAGAGTGAGACGAATTACCTCCACGGAGCCTGGATCTACGAGGTATTTAGGTCAACAGACCTGTAGACACACGTCAAACCACGATAACGCTTGGCATTCTAAGGCTTTCAAGGCAAATCAAGTTTAGTTCATCTGAAGTCCTTTACTTACTTTTCCACAGTAACTATATTTGACTTTCTGTCAAGTGGATATTACTATAATAAAATTAACAATCACGTCAGGAAACTGAGGGTCCTTTGTCAGCCCAGGTTGCTTCTAGTTACTGAATATCATAAGCTTAATACAATGCATGCATCTACGTGTCAGATAACCTGGACGTATCCCACTAGAATAGGGAGTTTTCGGTTTAAGCCTGCAAACGGTAGGCGAAGGGGACAAAACGCGCAGAAAAAAGGGACAGCGCATGTGTACAGGCGGACACCGCACCATCGTGTTGATTTTCAGACGGTCTTTGACCGATTAAACGTTCGGTCTAGACACAGGACGGTACAAGAATTGTGACGTTATTTTCCTTGTTCACAAATAAGACTTGACAAACTACACTAGCCTATGCGAATGGTTTGAAAGTCATGAAATGGTTGATTCCGTATGAAAGCAAGAGATATGAGTGTGTTGTGGTAGCAAAATATTTCATCATTTTCATTATGGAATCCATCCTCTGTCTGTGACCTTATCTCCGAATATAATGCCGTTAAACTGAAATGTTAGCTTGCAATGCCTCATACCCGACTGTTGGCAGGTAACGAATAAGAGCGCGGTCTGCTTTTGCTTGATGTCATTCTACTGTGCGCTCGTCTTCTGAAGGATCGAAACACTTGCATATCAGGACCGGACGACACATGCACGTGCTTTTAATTCTCCGTCCTTTAGCTCCCCCGTCCTGAGATCGAAAACCTGGCAATAACGAGAAAGGTGACAGTAACAGTGTAAAGCGCTTGAATCGTGGATCCAACTGGGTTTCCAGTCGAACCAAAACCTCTTTATCGCTCACTGCAAAAATCGAAAACAATGAAATTTCTGAAAACCTTCGTGAGACGTAACGGTCATTTTTTAACTTTATGTTGTTGCCGTTGCAGGAAATTGTATTGTGCTTACTATTATTTAACGACCAGTAAACGGTTAAGTAAATGAATTACATGTGAAACCTCCCAAGAGAAGTCTCCAGATTCTACCCTAAACGAAAATTAGTAGATTTTATAGGAACACCCCTGTAAAGCCAAGGAACCGCTTCAGAGGGTCTTACGTTTCACAAGGTACAAATTACATTTGAGCACTAAATAATCACTGCGCACTTAAATTTGTCAACTACCCTTAGACTAGCTTACGCCCCTCGCCTATATTCGGTTCGAGTTCAATCATCCATGTGATAACAGGAACGAAAAGTTAGGTTAGTGGGATAAACGATTGCACGGGCCCATCTTAGATGGGCTCGACGAAGCATCAGGTATCTCACTACAAGGAAAGCTACTCCCTTTCAACGACCCAAACCCCGTCACTGCAGAAAGAATGAAGCTAAAACGAGATATTGAACCCAAAATACATTAACGTTAGAAATCTGATGTTTATAAACAGAGTTTATCAAAAACTGTTGTGCTTCATTCAAATCGGAATATTCTACATATTTTTGTCAGTTGATAAACTGTATTCATCGATAATTCCTGTGTATAAAAACAACAATTACAACAAAAACTATTCTTTAACTGAATACGTGGGTATTATAGAGTGTTTATCTGTCTTTTACATAAAAAAATTGGTTTATCTGAATGCCCTGCCTACTGTAAACTCTTTTGTTTGTTTTAAACTCTGTTTTACACATCGAGAGGAGGGTAGAGGGGTACCGATTACCCCCCAGGAAGCCAAAGGCCTCCGTGTTTGGGAGCCGTTGTAGTTCGGACCCCCATTTGGGTAGGAGGCCATGTAGAGGCCTTAGTGGATGTGTTTGTTTGTGTATGCATGTGATTAAAGGATTAGAAGTACGCAATGCGGGTAGTTTTTTTTTTTTTCTTCTTTTCTTTTGTCAATGTTTACTTTTAGGTATGGGCAAGCATGTTTTAACACGTTTAATGACGTAATCGTTTCAAAATACTTGTAATAGAAAGCACACTAGTTTTATAGACGATGTTAATACAGAAGGTATGTGCGCTGATTTCCTATAGCTACGGTATGTGCGTTAAATTCCTTTGAGTACAGTATAAGATTTTGCCTCGTATACTATTAGCGAACATCTTGATGACGTAACCGATCTTGAAGGTCAGTCAACTGCTCTAGTCACCAAAGGAAGTCACAACCAGCAAAACCGACAGATAATACAAGTGGCGTATTCTTTGTTTGCTGTATACCGTGATTATTGTATTATCATTGGCGTGAGTAAGACACGATGGGTGAAACAGGGAAAATCGCACGTGAAATTGGACGAGATTTGACAACAAAGTAAACCGTCGTTCATCACCTTACATGAAAACCCTTTACCGTGTGGGGAGTGAAATTGATGAGAGGTTCGAAACGACACTAAATGAAACTTTAAAGCATTTTCAGCAATGTGACAAAGAAACTACCAAAGCTATTTGGATAAAATGTTTGAAGACGGATCATACCGTCATACAGTTGGGGTAGAATCGCAATGGCCTATTTGTCAGAAAATGCGCCCAACAATGTCGCGAACAAGGCAAGTATACGCGTTTAATGTGTATAAAGTCGGACTCCTTCCAAAACACTTGTAAGAATACAAACATTGGTGCGTGGATATGAAAACATTCAATAAAAATATACATCATAACTTACGTCGCATGAGAGACGAATTTCGAACCTATATCCGACGAGGAAAAGCAAGCCAGTTGCCAGCTGAATACACACGCACATACGAAATAAACGCCAGCACCCTTGTTACTTAAACTTAACTTCCCAAAGTTTGACACGTCTCCAATTTACGGAGTTGAGTGCTTTACCCGACTGAGCTACACCTCGGACACGACTGGAGAGACTACCGAGTGTATTACGTCATGAAATCTCCTTGCAACACCGATCAAATAGGTTTTTGATGAGAACAAACAAAGATATCGCAAATGGAGTATATCCTTCAAGGAAAATCAAATCCTTCAAGCACGTTATCGGTCTACGTGTAGAAAAAATGGTTGGGACTCCAGTTTGGATATGCCTCCTTACATGTGATTGTGTATACTTACGAGATAAAATCAGTCGTAGTACACAATTTGGGTAGTTTCATCTCTCTCTATTTTTTCTTTTTTTGCTTCTTCAATCTAAGAGATATCCCAAGAGAGTAAATGTTTTTCTTTTCTTTTTCTTTTTCAATCCAAGAGATATTCCAAGAGAGTAAATGCTACACAAATACAGCCTAAACAATTCACTTGATAAGTACGTTAGTTCCACACAAAACAACACTGAAGGAACATGCACTTACTTACTATAGCCACAGTATAATTTGTTACCTGGCATACAAGCATCTTCATTACGTAACCGATCTCGGTTTTCAATAACCAGCAAAAGTTCAATTATTAGCGGACGGATTAAATCGAACCAGAGAAACAGCAAGTAAGTGTGTACAGACATAACATACCAGGAACAAAACAACACATTTTGTATTAAGTTTTACCTTCGCCGTTGTGGGCTTGGACATCTTTTACTGTGTAGCATACTGGTGAGGTGTTTGAAAGCTATCTTGCTCTCATAAACCAAGGGAAAAGAGCAATGTAAGAGAGTGTATCCCGTCTAGAAGAGCATGTAAACAAGATTTCGTTATAAAGTCTGAGTCTATGCAGAAAGTTAGCCCATATCGAGGTCTTAATTTCACGTCATTGTTTGATATACGCCATAACAATGTGGTCATTCTCTCCCCGTCATGTGTGTGGGTGTATGTGTGTATCCAGAAGAGCTCCCTCGTAGGCCTGGGTTGGAAAAAAAAAAGCCTAAGCGAAAGATTTAACGAATAAAGCTTGTTAGAACATAGGGAGAAAGAGCGGACTCTTTAAGATACCTTGCAGGGAAAAAACGCGTCTCTGCCTTAACGAAACATGCTCCCTTGCATTATTCCAGCATACGGCCCTCTGCTTCGGCGTCCCATGCATTGCCCTTCTGCTCCGGAGCACACCACTAGGTATGCTCCTCTGCTCTGATTGCCCAACATATGTAAGCTTATCGGCTCTAAGTGCCGCACCTCATGTCCTCTACCCCAATTGTTATCAAACATACGTCCCGTGCTCCGAGTGCTCTACTGGGCATGCTCCGAGTGCTCCATGTGCTCCATTCCAACTGCTCATCGTCTACCCCAATTGTTATCACACATACTCCCGTGCTCCAAATGCTCTACTGCGCATGCTCCGCGTGGTCCATGTGCCCCCAGTTCGCTCATCTGCTCCGAATGCGCTATGGCGCATGTTCATCTGCTTCGAGCGAGTGGGAGTACATTTAAGTCGATGAAGAGTCTTGTTTCTCACATTTTATAGCAGATCCCTGTGATTGAAGCACTTTCAGCATGTCCCATGTTTGTCATATCTGCCAGTTGCCTTTTACGCAAGGCTTCAATCTCCGTCGGCATATAGAGCGGTTTCAAAAGCAAAATCATGGAGACCTCGAGATGAGAGGTGGAAACTCTAAGAAGGGCATAGCAAAGCGACCTCACGACCCTTCAGACGAGGGTTCATACGACGATAACTCAGAAAGTGACACTAATGACAGTGCATCAGGAGCTAAGGAGGAGGACGCTATGACTGAGAGCAGTGAAACTGACGACAGTGGTGCCGATAGTGACACCGAGGAAGTCGACATCAGCGAAGAGGACATTTTGATCGATAAAGATGCCGAGAAGGACGATGTTCCTGAAAATGTGTGTTGCCCGATCGACACTTGGAAAGCTCTAGTTCAAATGAATAAAGCTATGTGAATCATTTTAAATCGGAAATTTAAGAAAGCAACAGACTATGCATCGTAAAACTAGGGATGGAGTGTACTCGTTTGAAACCCGTAAGTCGAAGATCTTTTACCGGAAACAGTCGTTCGTGTGCAGTCGAATAGAGATGTCCTTCAATGCTCAGACTCGACAGTCGTGACAGCAAAACACTGACAGGGGTGCATGGCTACGAATTGGGGATTTGGGATAGTGAAGGTGTTGGTTTATGAATCAACCAAAACAGTGGAAATAAAAACATAAACAAAGATAATTATCGTGTCTCTTTTATTCAATCGTAATTTCTATATACTGAAGTGACCATGTTATACACCATAATGCTACTCGATAGCATGATAATTGACTTTTTCCATCCACCGCGGTATAAATTTCTCTTCTAGACAAGTGAAAATAGTCTCTTCAATATTGTTTTCCCTTAGTGCATCCCATACCCGTTTCGGTGAATGTCACAGTAGTTCCTTTTGTGTTACAATGTCCCCCTTTCGAGTAGGTCCCTGTCACTAATAATATTACCGAGCCTTGTAAATCCTTGTTCCCTGCCTTACATGTGTCGTAAAGCAATCATGCAAGCAAGACATAAAGCAATGACTTCTTCTTCTTTCGGAATACGGTGACACATCCAAAGGGACATTACTTCACCACGCATGCGTCGAGAGGTACCTAAGCCCTAATGCTATTTGCAATAAACTGAACGGGGTCTTTATGATGCATGGAATTTTCGACTAAAGAGGCAGGGAGACTATTCCAATCCTTGACTGTATTAGGCAGAAAACTATATTTGTAGCAGTCTGTGGTAATAGCGATGTAGGAATTGCTCACCCGTTTCTGTGTCCTGAACGTTTCGCAGAAATGATCCTGTTACAAGAAAAAAAAAACAACTCACGTAAATTTGACATAGATAAGAGTGGGAACGGACCGTGATCTTGCATCGATGAAAAAGGGGGTACTAACCCAACCGCCCTGCTCTTCAATCCAGTGTTTCAGGTGACACGCCACATAATCACCCGCATATCCCCCCAAATCTTCGACAACAATTTTGTCTCTGCCTCGAGTTCGACAATATTTGGCTAATCGTGCAGCAAAGACGTACACCATAACGATTCTTCCCCAGCTGTTAGCCCCATCTTTGAAAATAGCGTCAAAAGTAGCGTACACGGCGTTTCTGCCATGTACGATGGGGTCGTATTGTAACTGCTGCACCATCCAGTCTAATGCAAAAGCGTGTCTTTCTTCCACTTCGTCTCCCACTCGTCGTAGGGTTTTTGTGTGTAACGACGGCGGCGCGTGGGTTTCAAATCCGACTTTATACCCGACAAAGTCCTTACCGAGCTCACGAACGATCTCCCCATATGACATGTAGTCCATACTTCCATTGCATCGACTAACCTCACGTACCTGCTCTTGCGACTTCTTTTAAACCAATAGGCTCCCTATAATTAGTCAATGACATCATTATGTCACCTTTTTTCACCAACCAAACAGGTTGCGCAATACTTTTATACCTCCATTGCAGGTCTTTTTTAATGGGTCGCTTGCTCCAGTATCCTCCAAACTTAGAGCCCATGGAGTCTGTATGCAGTCGTTAGTGCTTCGTGGTAAGCATTTGCTCACTGAGAGCCCAAAATGTGTTAGGCTAGCATGAACTGCCCTACTTACTGCCAAGAGTATCATCAAGCATGAAGTTCTGTCAGACCGTCATCTCGTGTCCCCTGCTTCTCCACTGCTGTTCTCCGGGCTGCTCCTCTGCTGCTCCTCTGCTGCTCCCCGGCTGCTCCCCGGCTGCTCCTCTGCTGCTCCCCTGCTTCATATGCTCGACTGCGCATGCTAAACAGTTCCAAAGTAGTCAGGGCAAAACAGGGGTATAAGTGATATCGTGATAATGGTGTGCAAGGCAGTAAATGTATGGTTATGCATAGAGACACTGGAAGCAATTGCTCCGTTTCTCAAGACCTTTGATCTGATACAGGGCTGACCAATGTATCTCTACCGCATTCTGAAGTTGGTAGTACTTACGCTCGACCTTTATGGACGGCGGCACCTAATGAGAGATATGAATTTCGCGGATTTTATTCTACAGCTAGTACTCTCGATCATGTGGCAACATTATGTTGTATGGCAGCCCTGGCTTGAACGTTTTCAAGACGAAGAACTGCCTTCCGCGGTGACGGTGGTTCTGACCCTAGCAGTAGTGGGTCTTAGATATTGGGATCGTGCCATTCGTCCGTAACATTAGCCGACGGTCTGTCCTTAGCTTCCCCTTGTTAAAAAGTGAGTCATCTCACAATGGCAAAGGTCATTCATGAAATATGATAAGGGTGCCTATCATTGGAGGTTGGGGATTGTAAAGGATTGGCGCTATAACGATGACGTCATGCTACGTGAAGAGTTATCAACTAACACTGTGATTGTGACATCATTTGGAATCATGTCCAGACATGTTTTTGCTCTGCTCAGAGGGTAGTATAAAGCCTCCAGTTTATTGTAAATGCTCCTCATTCCGTCACCAGATAGAATATCGGAACTGCCACACAGATACGAATTATTGAACGACATTGTAGAGGTGAGTTTAATTTCTTTAGTCGTGTCACTATTGTAAATATAGACTTATTCAATGTGAACAATGTCAGCGCTAAAATGTAACAACCACGAGTTAAATTTTCTTCTTTTTTCCTATTTTACAGATGGCTTTCATGTGTCGGTTGTGCCCTACAGAATTCAAATCGAATTATCAACTGCAAAGGCATCTGAATAATGTACACTGTAAGAATCGAGAACATGTCTGTGAGACGTGTTTGAAGATGTTTGCGAGCCGAACTAACCTCATGCGACATCAGCAGACACACAAAGAGGGTGAACGGGTTTACGGTTGCGTTTTGTACGATAAGGTGTTTCTGTGCAAAGATGTGGTCATTCAACACGCTTTCTCCCACGATAATGACAAACCACTACAAGTGGTGCCGGAGAAAGTGAAGGAAGTCGTGGCCTATGTATTAGCGACGATGGTGGAGTGGGTTGCATACGAAAGCCTGACGCAACTCTGTGATGACTACGACTACGGTTTAAACTGCTATGGAGAAAACTGCTGTTTTGATCTCGCTATGGTGAAAGAGGTAAGCAGCTTGTTCTTTGACCATATGCTTCCAGCTGTAGACGACAAGTGGGTTATCGATGCCGCTGGTAAGTACTTCCATTACATGATCGGCATTCCTACGTTAGAAAGGTTGGTGAAAGAATTGAAAAGGACTTGGTTCCAGTCACCACATTTGGCGCGAATTACCTTAGAGAAGACAACGCTGGGTAGAGTTGATCGCAAGGAACTCAAAGAGGATATCATGCCGCGGTGGATAGACAAGAGCGATTACTCATCCATTTCTCACGCAATTCGTACTGGTGATGTCTCGGAGTATGAAAAGGAAAGGTCTGTGACATTCACCGAAACGGGTATGGGATGCACTAAGGGAAAACAATATTGAAGAGACTATTTGCACTCGTCTAGAAGAGACATTTATACCACGGTAGATGGAAAAGTCAATTATCATGCTATCGAGTAGCATTATGGTGTATAACATGGTCACTTCAGTTCTATATGCCGACGGAGATTGAAGCCTCGCGTAAAAGGCAACTGGCAGATATGACAAACATGGGACATGCTGAAAGTGCTTCAATCACAGGGATCGGCTATAAAATGTGAGAAACAAGATTCTTCGTCGACTTAAATGTATACCCACTCGCTCGAAGCAGATGAACATGCGCCATAGCGCATTCGGAGCAGATGAGCGAACTGGGGGCACATGGACCACGAGGAGCATGCGCAGTAGAGCATTTGGAGCACGGGAGTATGTGTGATAACAATTGGGGTAGACGATGAGCAGTTGGAATGGAGCACATGGAGCACTCGGAGCATGCGCAGTAGAGCACTCGGAGCACGGGACGTATGTGTGATAACAATTGGGGTAGAGGACAGATGAGGTGCGGCACTTAGAGCCGATAAGCATACATATGTTGGACGATCGGAGCAGAGGAGCATACCTAGTGGTGTGCTCCGGAGCAGGAGGGCAATGCATGGGACGCCGAAGCAGAGGGCCGTATGCTGGAGTACTGCAAGGGAGCATGTTTCGTTAAGGCAGAGACGCGTTTTTTCCCTGCAAGGTATCTTAAAGAGTCCGCTCTTTCTCCCTATGTTCTAACAAGCTTTATTCGTTAAATCTTTCGCTTAGGCTTTTTTTTTCCAACCCAGGCCTACGAGGGAGCTCTTCTGGATACACACATACACCCACACACATGACGGGGAGAGAATGACCACATTGTTATGGCGTATATCAAACAATGACGTGAAATTAAGACCTCGATATGGGCTAACTTTCTGCATAGACTCAGACTTTATAACGAAATCTTGTTTACATGCTCTTCTAGACGGGATACACTCTCTTACATTGCTCTTTTCCCTTGGTTTATGAGAGCAAGATAGCTTTCAAACACCTCACCAGTATGCTACACAGTAAAAGATGTCCAAGCCCACAACGGCGAAGGTAAAACTTAATACAAAATGTGTTGTTTTGTTCCTGGTATGTTATGTCTGTACACACTTACTTGCTGTTTCTCTGGTTCGATTTAATCCGTCCGCTAATAATTGAACTTTTGCTGGTTATTGAAAACCGAGATCGGTTACGTAATGAAGATGCTTGTATGCCAGGTAAAAAATTATACTGTGGCTATAGTAAGTAAGTGCATGTTCCTTCAGTGTTGTTTTGTGTGGAACTAACGTACTTATCAAGTGAATTGTTTAGGCTGTATTTGTGTAGCATTTACTCTCTTGGAATATCTCTTGGATTGAAAAAGAAAAAGAAAAAAAAAACATTTACTCTCTTGGGATATCTCTTAGATTGAAGAAGCAAAAAAAGAAAAAATAGAGAGAGATGAAACTACCCAAATTGTGTACTACGACTGATTTTATCTCGTAAGTATACACACAATCACATGTAAGGAGGCATATCCAAACTGGAGGCCCAACCATTTTTTCTACACTTAGACCGATAACGTGCTTGAAGGATTTGATTTTCCTTGAAGGATATACTCCATTTGCGATATCTTTGTTTGTTCTCATCAAAAACCTATTTGATCGGTGTTGCAAGGAGATTTCATGACGTAATACACTCGGTAGTCTCTCCAGTCGTGTCCGAGGTGTAGCTCAGTCGGGTAAAGCACTCAACTCCGTAAATTGGAGACGTGTCAAACTTTGGGAAGTTAAGTTTAAGTAACAAGGGTGCTGGCGTTTATTTCGTATGTGCGTGTGTATTCAGCTGGCAACTGGCTTGCTTTTCCTCGTCGGATATAGGTTCGAAATTCGTCTCTCATGCGACGTAAGTTATGATGTATATTTTTATTGAATGTTTTCATATCCACGCACCAACGTTTGTATTCTTACAAGTGTTTTGGAAGGATTCCGACTTTATACACATTAAAAGCGTATACTTGCCTTGTTCGCGACATTGTTGGGTGCATTTTCTGACAAATAGGCCATTGCGATTCTACCCCAACTGTATGACGGTATGATCCGTCTTCAAACATTTTATCCAAATAGCTTTGGTAGTTTCTTTGCACATTGCTGAAAATGCTTTAAAGTTTCATTTAGTGTCGTTTCGAACCTCTCATCAATTTCACTCCCCACACGGTAAAGGGTTTTCATGTAAGGTGATGAACGACGGTTTACTTTGTTGTCAAATCTCGTCCAATTTCACGTGCGATTTTCCCTGTTTCACCCATCGTGTCTTACTCACGCCAATGATAATACAACCAGAAAGCCTAAGGGCTTAGTGATTCCTTGCCGAATGGGGATGCTTTGTTGTACTGAGGTTTATCCCTCAAATTTATCCTTGACTACATCATTTTACGATATTTTAACAATTTCACCTCTGCTGACCTCACATGAACTTTGAACCCCACCAAATAAAACAAAAAAGAAAAAGGAAAGTGTCTTGAAAGGAATTCAACTCCAATGGATCTTGGATCTTGAAAATTCTTGGGAAATTTTGTTTTTTTACCTCTGGTGACCCCATATAACAATCTTGGAAATTCTTGGGAAATTTTGCTTTTTGACCCTTGGTGACCTCAGATTACGATCTTGGGAATTCTTGGGAAATTTTGCTTTTTGACCTCTGGTGACCCCAGAGGACAATCTTGGGAATACTTGCGATATTTTGCTTTTTGACTTCTGATGACCCCATATGATGATCTTGGGAATTCTTGGGAAACTTTGCTTTTTAACCTATAGTGACCCTGGATGACAATCTTGAGAATTCTTGGGAAATGTTGCATTTGATCCCAGTGACCCCAGATGACAATCTTGAGAATTCTTGGGAAATTTTGTTTTTTGACCTCTGGTAACCCCAGATGACCTTGACCTCCACCAAAATTGATAGGGTTTTTCCTCTCAACATGGCAAATTTATATACCAAATAAGAAAAGTGGCTGTCATTGCTATCTTGAGATAGTGTGATTACAAGCCATTTACAAGGTATCTGTAGTTCAACCTCTGGTGACCTCAGATGACCTTTGACCTCTACCAAAAACAATAGCGTTCTTCCTCTTAACATGACAAATCTATATCCGCCATTCCTATCTTGACATATCCCAATTTCAAGGTTTTCGGTCTTTGACCTCTGGTGACCTCAAATGACCTTTGATCTCAGCCAAAAACAATAGGGTTCTTTCTCTCAATATGAAATATCTATATACCAAATATGAAAAGTGTTGGTCACTCCTATCTTGAGATATAGTGATTACGAGCTTTTCGGCCTTTTATCTATGGTATCTCAAATGACCTCTGACCTTCACCAAAAATAATAGGGTTCTTCTTTCTCTCAACATGATGAATCTATATACCAAATATGAAGTGTCGGTCATTCCTATCTTGAGATAGCGTGATTACGAGCCTTTTCGGCTGCGGTGGCCTCAAATGAACTTTGACCTACAACAAAAACAATAGGGGTCTTCCGCTCGACATGACAAATCTGTATACAAAATATGAAAAAGTGTTGGTCATTGATAACTTGAGATATCGTGTTTACAAGCCATTTACGAGGTTTTCGCAGTTTAACCTCCGGTGACCTCAGATGACCTTTGACCTCAACCAAAAACAATAGGCTTCTTCCTCTTGACATGCAAAATCTGTATACCAAATATGAAAAGTGTCGGCCTTTGCTATCTTGAGATATCGTGTTTACGAGGTTTTCGCCGTTTAACCTCTGGTGACCTAAGATGACCTTTGACCTCTTCCAAAAACAATAGGGTTCTTCCTCTCAACATGAAAAATCTATATACCAAATATGAAAAGTGTCGGTCATTGCTATCTTGAGATATCGTGTTTACAAGCCGTTTACAAGGTTTTCGCAGATTAACCTCTGGTGACTTCAGATGACCTTTGACCTCTACCAAAAACGATAGGCTTCTTTCTCTTGACATGACAAATCTGTATACCAAATATGAAAAGTGTCGGCCTTTGCTATCTTGAGATATCGTGTTTACAAGGTTTTTCACAGTTTAACCTCTGGTGACCTCAGATGACCGTTGACCTCTACCAAAAACAATAGGGTTCTTCCTCTCAACATGACAAATCTATATACCAAATATGAAAAGTGTCGGTCATTGCTATCTTGAGATATCGTGTTTACAAGCTCGGCGTCACATACACACACACCCATACACACAATTTCCCGCGTACCGGTAAGGAATTCGCGGGATTTCCCTATTAGCCTGGCTGACCTCCAACCAACCCAGCAGACGTACGTGATGGAGGGCGGGTTGCTTGCCAAGGCAGGCACGTGCAGCCGCGCGAGACTTCTCATTGCAGCGACGGAATTTTCGGGCAGCTACGCCAGTTTCGAGCTTCGCGTGAGCTAGGAAAGACGTGCGAGAGCGGAGCTCTCGCGTGCTGTACCGTGTCCTGTTAAGGACATGTTGCTGAGTGCACCCATAGCCACAGGATCGCTCACACACCGCGGGTGCACCCATAGCCACAGGATCGCTCACACACCGCGGGTGCACCCATACACACACACACACCCACACACACGACATCACCATCGCATAGATTCCTTGCCTGCCTACGGCAAGGAATCAATAATCACGGCATACAGCAAACAAATAAAGAATACGCCACTTGTATTATCTGTCGGTTTTGCTGGTTGTGACTTCCTTTGGTGACTAGAGCAGTTGACTGACCTTCAAGATCGGTTACGTCATCAAGATGTTCGCTAATAGTATACGAGGCAAAATCTTATACTGTACTCAAAGGAATTCAACGCACATACCGTAGCTATAGGAAGTCAGCGCACATACCTTCTGCATTAACATCGTGTATAAAACTAGTGTGCTTTTTATTACAAGTGTTTTGGAACGATTACGTCATTAAACGTGTTATAACATGCTTGCCCATACCTAAAAATAAACAATGACAAAAAAAAAAAAAAAAAAATACTACCCGCATTGCGTACTTCTACTCCTAAATCACATGCATACACAAACAAACAAATCCACTAAGGCCTCTACATGGCCTCCTACCCAAATGAGGGGCCGCACTACAACGGCTTCCAAACAAGGAGGCCTTCGGCTTCATGGGAGGAGGTAATCGGTACCCCTCTACCCTCCTATCGAGAAATCCTCTTGCTCGATGAACTAAGTTTATTGAAAAGCAAAGTTAATCTACACACACAGTCAATCGGAAATATATTGCCCTTCTGGACTCCACCCACCAATTGGAAGGTCGGAGAATGGAAAGGCATACGAGGTACTTTTTCTTTCAAAAAAATAAAATGACAAAAAATATCAACCTTAAATCGTTGTTTGTCATGTGAAAGGAAACACAAATATTTTCTAAGTATATTGCATCCGATCATGTTCACCTTGTAACGCAGTATGCAGTATTGCAAAAAAAGCCAAAAGGAAGTCATTACCAATAGACATCATCTTAGACGGTGAAGAATGGGTTACATATGTAAACAGAAATAACAAGTGTCTTATTTTATTCAAAGCAAAACAAGAAATTAATTGACAATCGGAATGTAAAAAACGAACAAATTCTTATCCATATATGTGATGCCTCTCTGGCATAACAAAAAGAAGAACATTTATACTATCCACGTCGTTTACGCTTTCTCGCAAAGAGTTTTTTTGAAAAGCAAATAGTTTAATCCCCCCTCAAAAACCAATATTGATAACATAAACAGTATTAATACCATAAAAATAAAATTTATAATAAAATAAATAGTAAAAATTGCAGCAAAATCCAAGTTGTGGGCAGTTTTGGATTAATATTTGATTCTTTGGGTCGTGTAAAGATGCTAGTAATGGGGCATGTTATTAATTTATAGATCGTTTTGAGTCTAAACTTGAGCTTTGGGTGATTTAAAAAATAAACGACATCGGTTGATGACGTGGTAACTTCAGTTTCTTTTGATCGTCTAGACCTGTCACAAAAATGATACAAATATCCACGTACCTATGGCCATTTTGGTTTCAATTATCATTGTCCTTGCAATTTACACAGGTTTTCTTACTGAGTTATGATTACTGTGACTTTTCTTACCTCCACAATATACCCCGACATCTTGTTCATGGTTACAATCAGGATGCTGAAACCTTTCGTGCTTGCACTCTAAAAGAGACAACTCGTATCCTTTACACTGTATATTGCTCATCCAGATACGTTCAGAACTTTGACCTAAATACCTTGACCATTTAAGATTCCGCAGGGCAGTTGCATAGCCAAGCTGTCTGCACGTTACAGTAGCGTCTTCCAGTGTCCATTCATCACCACATACTGTTCCCCATTCGCCGTTGATTAGAACTTCAACGCGTCCAAGGGTATTTGAAATCCCATCCGCCAAACGAGTTTCTTGTAAAACAATATCTGTATCAGAAGATAAATTCACACTGAAAACTGCATTTTAAATGGCTTTCAGGAACTGAATACAAATCATGTGTTCTTCAGGCAATACTACCCCTAACAAAAGGCTACCATTCCGGCATTATCTATCTATCTATCTGTCTGTCTGTCTGTCTGTCTGTCTGTCTGTCTGTCTGTCTGTCTGTCTGTCTGTCTGTCTATATATATATATATATATATATATATATATATATATATATATATATATATATATATTCATGGCTGAATTTGAACGTAATTTACTCCATTCGTCTTATCATAAGCCCTCATTTTATGTCAGATTTATAGATGATATCTTCTTCATCTCGGAAATATATATATATATATATATATATATATATATATATATATATATATATATATATATATATATATATATATATATATATATATATATATATATATATATATATACATATATATATATATATATATATATATATATATATACATATAGATATATATATATCTCTAATTCGGCACTTAGGGGGAAAGTTGTTGTTGAAAAGTCGACCTTAACGGGAAAAAAAATTTCGGGTGACATATAAGTTTCGCCTTAACGTTTCCACACACTTTTTCTATAGGAATACGTAAACTTACAAGGGCGCCCTCTTAGATTTACAAACTAGATGCCATTACTTCAAAGTTGTCAAATTTACGGACACCTAGCTGTTAACACGAACGGATGGCTGGCCATTGAAATAACGTTAATTATATGTTTAGACGTTAGGGCGAATTTATTTCTTATGCATTTTATTATCTTTTTTTCGCCCTATGTACAAGCAGATATAACAATTTCCCCTTAAGGTGGGAATTAGCGTTATATATATATATATATATATATATATATATATATATATATATATATTATACTGGGTTACTAACGTGTGACATACATGTTCAAGAATGAATTACACCAACTTATCCATTTGAGTGCTGATCCTGGTTCTCCGGTGAATGCCGAACACAACCAGTAATGTTGAAGAATAATACAGTATTGAAAGAGTGGAATTTGAGGCCAATAGAAAGGACAAGTGACGATGTTAACGTACGTTACTCGGTGTCCTTTAGTTGTCTAGTATCATAGCCCCATCTCCATCAAAGTGAGAAGGAATATCAATGAGCAATGTCAAATGGTATCTTATGATATAGGACCAAAGTTGGAAGTAATGTCACATCCCACTTCAAGTTAATGAGGCTGGTTATTTAGGACACCATAACATACGTTAACAACCTGAAACTTGAAGTTACAGAACTAAGCCAGTCACACAATGACAAATTTCATTCACTTGTTGGTTAGAGTATCTTAGAAATACTTGGAAATGAAGTGTTTCCTAGTGTGGATGTTCTCAGTCTTCTCAATAATTGACATTCAGAGTGCATGTTGTTAACGAACGTTATGAAGACACCAAAAAAAAAAAAATTGACACCATAACGTACGTTAACAGAGTATGTTTTGATGACCTACAACCATGTTTTAGATTTATTGGGTGATGAAAATAGTTTAATTCTTGTTTGGACATGTTAAAGAATTAAGAGGGTTGAGTACTCTGTGCACTTACTACAGTGTACCTAAAACAGATTTTTACAGTTAACGTACGTTATGCAGGCTAAAATGAGGACACCGCACATAAATTGTGACAGATAGGGAGGAATTCAACTGCCAACAGTAAAAGCACTGTTTACTATCAGTGTCTGTGGGTTGTTGTTACCAGTCACAAATGTTTCGATATATCCAACTATCAGTTGATAGTGAAATAATGGCCATTTAATGTACGTTATGTTGAGGACACCAAACAGATTGTACAGAATAACAAGGACTTCTCAGCTTCAGACAATTTATTCAGCTTCAAGTCCTTGAAAGGAAAGAGACAGTAACAACGCAAGAACCCCCCTCGTGATGAAATTTAATATGACTACAAAACATATAGCCAAAGCTATTATAGGCAATACTAAGATCCTCCTAGCAGACCACACAACTCATCGAATCTTCGGAACTAACCCCGTCATCTTGGCCTACAAACCAGAAAAGAGCCTGAGAGTTCATCTCGTCCGTTCGGCACTCCCCTCCCCTGAAAAATATCTCTCCGGGCACTACAAGTTGTCGCCGTCCCAGATGCAATACCTACGACCACGTTTTCTTGGGTGAGAAGGTAACAGGCCCTAAAGCAGTTTGGTATGTAAAAGAGAAATTCACTTATATCTCGTCTAACATTATTTATGCCTTATCCTGTTCCCGCTGCGACCAGCTGTACATTGGTGAAACTAAAAGACGTCTCGCGGACAGTCACTGAACACTTGCGTTCCATCCGCATCCAAACTGCTTGATTGCCGGGTGCTGCCCATTTCAACTCTCCCTGACACACCATGGATTTTTTGAAAGTTTGCGTATTGAAATCTTGTAGAGGAGATATAGACAGAAAAACCATGGAAGAGCGGCTTATATACCCTTCGGGACTTTACACCCCAACGGCATCAACTCCCTGTTTCGATCCTTCCAAAAACCCACTATGACGTAGTAGACTTACCCTATATCCTTTTTACCCAAGACTGAGCCTATTCTCGTGTTTCAGCTTGATGTAATACTTATTTGCGTCCTTTTCAATTATTTTTTATCCAAGCTATACTACTTGTAATTCGATCAGACACGCATTCATTTTGTACGGAACTATATCGTGCGTCTTTTTCTTGTGTACCTAAGCTCTACAGACATTTGTGCATTTCTGCAACTGCAGACGGGGCGTTCGTCCGATACAAACAGTGCTCAATACTATAACAGTGAAGCAAAATACAATACGAATCAGTACAGTTGGATATCAAGCCACTACAGTGGTTTG
Source organism: Holothuria leucospilota (assembly GCA_029531755.1). Taxonomy (NCBI): domain Eukaryota; kingdom Metazoa; phylum Echinodermata; class Holothuroidea; order Aspidochirotida; family Holothuriidae; genus Holothuria; species Holothuria leucospilota. The sequence continues at coordinate 4,224,780 of CM055970.1, forward strand.
CTGTGAATGAATGAACCTTTCTACAGAGAGCCTACGATGTTATAGCCCAAAGGATTTGGTTCTGTTTTGAACGGGTTTGATTTTATTGTGCCTACAAGCGGAGCTCTGAACGGGAGTTGAACAGATTGCACTTGCTTCTCATGGATAGAATACAAAGCTTTTCCTGAATGCACAGTGAGTATTGGTTGCGTGAAGCTTGGCGTGTATGGCATACCGATAAGATAGACCACTCTATGTCGTATGTTGAGTTTGACCGTGTAAGATTCCAAATGTGTTTTGACAACTCGGTTTCATTCTCATACTTTTCGTGGAGGAAAGATTTAAGGTGATTATTGTACCTTAATATGAACACCCCCCCCCCGTCCCGTCATGCCTATGTAGGTCATGGTGCTGCCCTTAGACGTTACGTCAGCCTGATAAACCAAGGATTTTTTCATACAGTCTCCGTTGAGGGGTTCTACTGGATGTTACCTTAAAGTTGTGTCTCTGTATTGTCTGCTTGAAGTTGGGCATGCAAGAGTAATTAACTTTCACATTGTTCTTATTGAATAACTTGTGTAGTGGGTGCTGTTTAGGGAAATGCTTATCAAGTAACTCTGGAAACCTTTTCCCAACATTGGTTTTGACATTGGCACTGTATGGTGCACTCTAATCACCCACCAACTGTACTTGAGCTCCTTCCAACATGAATTGCCAAGTGCGTATCCAAGATACCATGCGACGAAAATGAATTTCACGACTCTTTAGGGCCATACGAAAAGGCACTAAAAGAAAGCAGATACAGTGCTGAACTGGAGTATCAACCAAATATCCCCAGTCCCCAACCGAGAAGGAAGAACAGAAAAAGAAAAATTATTTGGTTCAACCCACCATACAGTGCCACTGGTAGTGGCTTGATATCCAAATTGTACTGATTCGTATTATATATATATATATATATATATATATATATATATATATATATATATATATATATATATATATATATATATATATATATATATATATATGAAAACAAAAGACGATACTTTCATTTCCAACTTGAATTTAATGACTTGAACAAGTACAAAATATTTCGAGCGTAACTACTGCTCTTTTTCAGTTGCTAATGCAAAGTGGCTACAAGACCTTATGTAGTACCAGGTGTGACTCTCGCTTGACTGCTTATAAAAGAGAGGTCCTTGTTTAGCCCGGTAATATGGGTATTGAGTCGTATGATGGATTTCAACTCTTGCTTGATCCCAGTGGCGCCGCCAGGATTTGGTGATTGGGGGGCATAACAGATGATGTCATAATGCCACCTCAGTTTCCCCCAAGTCTGTTTAAATTGTACCATATTTGTGCGTCCCTGCGATTGTACACATCAATGTGGAGGGGAGTCCTTTTTGACACTACATAAAGGTGCCGCCTGGGGGAGGGATCTAAGGGGAGGGGGTGTCCCCCTCCCCTTTGAGAAATTTTTGTTAATTTAAGGTTGCCTAGATGCAAAATGGTGCAATCTTTGGAGTATTTTTGGAAGTGATCTTATATGATTGGACAATATCCTTATTTAGTGAATTCTAATTTTTGGTTAGGAGAAAGAAGAGAGTGTGCGTCCATGCTATGGTATACAGCAGTGTGGAATCCCTTTTGTCACTGCATAAAAGTACCATCCTGGGAGAGGGGTCTAAGGGGAGGGGGTGTCCTTCTCCCCTTTGAGAAATTTTGGTAATCTAAAGTTGCTTAGAAGCAAAATGGTGCTATCTTTAGGATATTTTTGGAACTGATCATACATGGCTGGAAAATATCCATAACTTAGTGAATTCTAGTTTTTGGTTAGGTGGAAGAGGAAAGTGAGTTGTCTTAGAGAAGGGTATGTTGTGAACAAGCCTCGTCAAGCCCCCTTTTTGGCTGGGCTTTAATGCCTTCTATTCGGGGAAAGTTTTTAAGACAAAATACGTGGGTGGAGTCCACATAAACATCCTTGGACTATTGCGAAAATTTTCCTTTGTCTCATTGTGCATTATAAAAGGGTATCTAATACTGACAGACACCTGTATAGTGCCTCCTGGAAGCTCTGGATTAATTATAGAAAATGGGGTACTGATACGATATTACCTGACGTCCAAATGGTACTATAGAGTATAATGCCGAGCAAGTTACAACAATGGTATTTTTACTAAGTTTGAAAGAAAATCCAGACGAACATCTTCCATCAATGGGGAATGAGAGAGGGAGTATAGGTGCAGGGAAGAGATATCAGACCGGTTAAGGACTAAAAGGCGCGTTTCAGAATATTTTTTACGTCGTAAATGTATTAACAATAACCATCTATACAGGTACAGGCTGCGCGCGAAGCGCCGCGCAAAAAAAAATGAAAAATGTATAACGGCAAATACGCACTTTCAACCTTCCACAACATGCTACAAATTAGACTGAAAGATCCCATAGGCCCCTACAGATGTTGGGGATGTACTTCTGTTTTTCGGAAAAGTGTTGTGATCAGAATAGTTGCATGTGTTATAACCTTAATAATGGTCATGAGTTGGAGTGAAAACAGTGATGAATGCGCGCGATGCGCGCCGAAATTTTTCATTAAATAAGATAACCATGAAAAAAACCTGCATTCATGCTCTGCATCGAGACACTTTCAATTCCCCAACAAACCTAATTGCCAATCACAAAGCCAGTTTACCTGAGAATTGCTGTGCTTCTGTGGGAGTTGCTGCCGGAAATTATTGATAATTAGAACAATACTGAGGTAAGGTTTGAAGCGGGCGAACATTTTGAAAGTTTGCGAAGGATTTGCGATAATTCTGATAGTTTGAGAACCATTTGTGATAAAAAATGGTTACAATAGATCCATCACTTGGTTGAAAACACACCTCACCCTACCCCATACAGAAATCTATAGCTTAAACGCCTTTTGGGATCACTTTAAAATTTTCGAAAAATTTTTCTGAAAGATGATGGCTTCGAATGGTATCACAGAGCATGTTGAGATTTCTCAGTTGATTAAGTTCATTCTTTCACATAACAATTTCATGTTTAATAATCGTCACTACCTCCAACTGAAAGGTACCGCTATGGGTACTAGAATGGCCTCGTCGTATGCCAACGTCTTCATGCATTTCCTTGAACAGGATACACTTACCAACTCCCCCTCCAAAACCTTTCTTTTACGTAAGATGCATAGATGACACTTTTATGTTATGGGACAAGGGGAAACAGGAGCTTGACCATTTTTCTCCTTTGTAAACAATGTCCATAATTCCATAAAGTTTACAATTGAATCTTCTACTAAGGTAATCCCATTTCTCGATGTACTTGTTATGATTAAGAGTCGTAGGTTAGAAACATATTCAAAACCTACAGATCGTCACGCATAGCTCCACTTTAATAGTTTTCATCCTCGTCACACCAAGGAGTCAATTGTATATAGTCAATTGCTAAGGTATCGCCGTATCTGCTTACGTGATCACCTGTTCATTCGTAAGGCCACTGAACTCCTTAGTTTTTTTCCTTGACAGAGGTTACCCCTACCCTTTATTGAATTATCACCTCAAACGGGTACTCTCCTTGAAAAGACATAGCCTTCTGGCATACCACGAGAAAGTAGGCCCCAACCGTCTGCCCCTTGTGGTCATTTACTACCCGGCTTTAGCGCCGCTCGTACGTGGGGTCAAAAGATCATGGGCCATTATATCTTCTGACCCCTCACTATCAAACATTTTCAATGAACCACCGGTAGTTGCTTACCGTCAACCACGTAATATCAGGTCCTTCTTGGTTCGTACTTCCCTCACCTCTAATGATTTACAGTCAATTAGTGGCAATACCCCATGCAAAAAACCAAGATGTCTTGTTGTGGACACCTTGACCCTTTACCTTCTTACCTCCACCAGGCCTCCAACATCATTCTGAGGCCTGGATGTTTTAATTGCGACTCTGATAATGTGGTCTATCTATTGTATTGTGCTAAATGTCCCAGGGCTACTTACATTGGTGAAACGGGTACCAGATTTAGACTACGGTTTAATAACCACAAACAGAGCATACGTACCAATAGTCCAGGCTTCCCAGTTGCTGAGCATTTTAATCTCCCCAATCACCAGATATCTGACCTAAAAAGTATTATTCTGTATGGCAAGTTTAAAAACACCCAGGAAAGGATCAAGCAAGAGTTGAAATCCATCATACCACTCAATACCCATATTACCGGGCTTAACAGGGACCTCTCTTTTATGAGCAGTCAAGCGAGAGTCACACCTGGTACTACATAAGGTCTTGTAGCCACTTTGCATTAGCAACTGAAGAAGAGCAGTAGTTACGCTCGAAATATTTTGTACTTGTTCAAGTCATTAAATTCAAGTTGGAATTGAAAGTATCGTCTTTTATATATATATATATATATATATATATATATATATATATATATATATATATATATATATATATATAAACAAATATATATATATAGAAACATACATATATTGTTTAATTCCCCTTTTTCATATCAAGGACTCCTGATTTCCTGATTTCCCAATCTCGGCAACTTGTCCAATACACCAGCTGGATAGCCTAAATTGCAGCTGCTGCTCAAACTGCACAATTCTTATCTCGCTTCCCAGATATTAAGAAATCTCATCTAACAATGTTCGTTCCAAACAAATTTCTTAGACTCCCTCCCCTTGCTGTCTGGACTATTTCACTTGTGTACTATAACTAGCTGCACCTAAGTCTGTTCCGAATTGCGGTGGTCACACCGCATAGCACTAGTGATGCACGCATATGATGATTGGTCATGCTTGGCAAATGGCATTAAAACGGATCTCAAATGTTTGAATGCAACACAATTCCCCGAATGAGAAACGCATGACCCCCTTGACCACTTTACAAGTACTAGTATAATCATTAGCCTTTTCCGAAACTGCAGGAGTCTCACGTCATAGCACGAAAATGTTCATCTGTTAATCTTTATTGCCAGACGCAGAGAACCAGTTTACAATGCTTTACTTTTATTGTAAATTATCCCAGACACCTCCCGTTATAAAGGTTTCAAGCATTTAAAACCAGTAGGTTTTCACTTGAAAAGCATCCGTGCATCCTACCTAGAGATATCTTGTTAACACGTTTTTCGGTTTTTGACCTCTGGTGACCTCAAATGACCTTTGACCTTCACCAAAACACTAGGGTAACTTTTTTTAATATGATAATTCTGTATTCTAAGTATGAGAAGTATCCATTATTGTTATCTTGAGATATCGCGTTTACAAGCCTAGGGTCACAAACACACATTCACCCCCACACACACTCTCCAACATGATTGCAAGGATTTCTTTTGCCTTCGGCAAGGAATCAAAAACCTTGTTTATATAAAAAACACAAGGAAAGAAGAGAGATAGGTTCAAATGACTATGGTATACACTTTGACACTTCTTATACTTGACATTTTGATTAAATGTGTGAAAGCTAAAATTACAAATTGAAAAACGCCGTAGCAAACACAATGACAACATAGCAGAATGTGCCGTTGTGTGAAAGACGTGAGAAACAGAAGGTTTAGAGTAAACCTCGCCCTGAATAGTTGTACTGAGAATATCGTTATCCCACCGTAAAGTATACGGATTGACCTTAAGCGTACCTTTGTCTGGAATAGTATATTATCCCAGGGAGTTGTTACGAATGGAATGCAAATACTTTTCCCTCCGTAGACACTATGTGGTTTGCAGACAATAATATCCCGTTTGTCTCGCTCTATCAAATTCTTTAACACTTGAAAGGGATAACAGGATGTGACGATAATGGTCGTTGTCGTCTGCCACACCTCTATCAGGTTTGGGATGATTTTACTCATTGCCATGGTATTTCTAGTCGTCCGGGAAAACAAAAAAATATTCCATCCCTTTACGCCAGTTTACACTTTTTAAGGCTTATATTGCGTTTGAAAAGATATCACAAAATGACACCAATGTAAACCCATTATGGTCTTTCCCCCTCTCCAAACATAAATCACAAATAACTTGCAGCAGATCAACACTAATCTCACGAAATATCGACCAAAAGAAACAACAATTTTCTGGTCGAGCCAGCTCATTATCCAACGATAAACCTCGCCCACATTGCAACGTTTTGTATTGCTGCATATTCAGAGCGGTTAAGTGGGGTCATTTTTACACTCATTACGCAATACGTCTTGACCTTGCTAACCCTGTGCTTCATGCTAACAACAAACCACCGTTGCCATATTGGCGTTTTAAACGCCAAAATAGGCAAATTTGGCGTTTTTTTTTAACTTTGTTGGCCGGTAAAAATTGAAAGTGCACGCCAAACGGCATTTTGGCGGTTTTTTTTTGGGGGGGGGGCGTTTTGGGGGACCCACTGGAAATTACAATAAAACACCTTCTTTTTTCACGAAATTTCAAGAAAACCCTTCTTTTTTCCCCGATTTTAATAGTCACCCGAGTGGGACGTAACGGGTTTACAATTTACACCGCACTTGTAGCAATAATAGATTGAGTATATAATGATGTATATCTTATTAAAAACTTTGAAAACGATGATAAGTGTTATACTGTACATAAATACACGGTCAATTTTCCTTAAGTAGGAGCTTTTTCTGATTTGGCGTTTTTTCATTTGATTTGGCGGGCAATTTGGCCGGTTTCGCCACAGAAAATCTGGCAACCCTGCAACAAACTGTCACTGCAGTTTCCGGACGGCCTGTGCGGTACTGTGGGATATTGCAGCCCACCCAGAAGTGCGGTGTCCTGACCCTGGTTCACTATACAGTTCACCTCTCACACAGTGAGCACTATTCACAGGACGTTACAAAAATGGTATTTTACCCATGAAAGTACTACCTTGGAGCAGCAGCTCCATGATCTGTTGAAGGCTATTTTGAAATGTTTTCCGATTGACATCACAGGTTCGTAGTTTTCGTTTTCCACTAGGACCTAAACCGATAGTACCAGTTGAGCACCAAAAATCTCTTTCGAGAGCGAAGCAACCTGCTAAGGACCAAGGGCTTCAGTTCGAATTGCAGTAGCCTACTTTGTAATAGCTTGTCAGGGAGGTGGTAAAACACCGTAGTATACTTACTGTTATTTAATACAGACAATGTAGCAATAATTCTCAGTAGTTCGTAACGAACATTTTTCACATCCCGTAGAAGGCGTCTGTTATTGTCTAACGTACATGATAAAAAGGATTTGATTGGTGGATTTCAAATAAGGGGTGAAGAAAAAGGTTAATTACTTGTTAATCAGTGTTCACTGTGTAGAATTTTTTCCCAGTTACCTCTCTTTCATCGAAAGGGACCTGACTGTATGTAAAAAAGAATAGGTTAAATAAAACGTCTTACAAACGCAATACTTTCCTTTTAAAAGGTTCAGTAAAAGGTCCAATAACTTACTAAACATGGATCCATGATGCTTAACTTTAGAAACAATAAGCAACTTTTAACTTTTGTAGAAAAAATGAAGACTTGCCGGCTTCACCTAAAAAAGGATGCTACTTCAAACAAAGGATCAACCTCTGATAAGGAAAGTTAGGTCAAACAAATCTAGAAGAGGAACTAAAGGACCTGTTAATGAAAATTTCCCCTAGCAAGAAGGATTAAATTAGATTACTGTCTGATAAATTAGGTGCTTGCACTCCATCCGCAACAACTTCCTGGTTATCCTAAGTTTTGGGTCGACTTATTGTGCCATGCTTTTGTCACAACTTCCGAGGTTTCTCGATGGATCCAGAAAATTTACATCAAAACTGCAATTTTCCAAGCATTTCTCACTTTATAGTGGTAATTATTATATAATTGCTGATCAACGCAATCAATCTATCTGTCCGTCTGCCTGTCTGTCTGTCTGTCTCTCTGTTTATCTATGTATCCATGTGTGTATCTATCTATCTATCCATCCATCCATCCGTCTGTCTATCCCTCTATCCGTCTGTCCGTCTATCAGTCTGCCTGTCTGTCTGTGTGTCTGCCTGTCCGTCTGCCCGTCTGTCTATTTGTTTGTTTCCTTTTCTTTATTCTACTTCACATTTTAATTCAATTTTGTATTATGATGTGTTCTATGCAACATTTATACGAATAAAGTAATTTGTTTATCATGTTCACATATTGGAATCAAAATATGTAGCCTGTTACAATATTTTAACACGAAGGTAATCTAATAGCACATGTCGCATTGTCCTTGAAGTTCCCTAAGGGTAGTAAAGTACTCTTAACACCCAGTTATACCGCCATGGGTCTTGCTATACTCTTTCAGCTTTTTGATGTATTTTGAATAGATTATGCACCTTTTCTACGTAGGGACTAAGAACTTTCAAGCTTGTACATAATTTTCACCTGATGAGGAAGATGTGAATCTTCGAAATCGTTTATTTTGACCATGCACTGAGAGAAAATTCTTGAATGTGATAATTTACCCCTTTTATCTAGTTTTACCACCACACGACTCTTCCCAAATTTTAGTCTCATTGACTTGCAGTGTCATAACTAATGATATATTTGTATTACTTTTATGGTAGTGTGAGAGATTGAGGAAGATGAAACTTGTTTACACATTCTGCCACAGTTTGGTTCTGTATCATCGTATCGTGTAGGCCAGTAACGTACAGTGCAGCCTGTCCAGCATTTGGATATACTCCCAGCATTGCAAGCAACGAGCAAGTAGGCCTACCACTGTGTTGGTTGAGCTTAATATCGGCAATTTTATTCAAGGGCGTTTTCCCAGTAGCATTCGCCACTGTCTGAACTGATATGTTGTGATCAGATCTTGCAGCCTAGCTCAACGTACTATTACCAACTATTTCACATGCTTCAATTTCAATAAAGGCGGGAAAGGGCTAGCCTTTATGTCATCTTGAAAATAGCCAGTATAAGTACGAGTCGCTTCCATAAGCATTCTAGTCCTTTGTTTGTCTTCCAATTTTAATCACAGGAGTGAAAATAATAAAAACATCAGAACATCATATCTAAACAGCAAGTCTGTAAGGGCTCATCACTCTCTTTTTTTAATGTTTTCTGCGTAATATGCGTGAGCAGGTTTATAGGATATTCCTTTTTCATTAATTGTTAAGGAGAAAACACCCCCCCCCCCTTGTAGTCACTACGACGTACTTAAAAACGATTCGGCATCCCCAAAACAACTTTTACATAGCCCTATTTTTCTAAATACAATTAATAAATGTGCTTTTGTTGAATTGACATTCATTACAACGAAAGTCCCACTCTGGTTGGCAATGATGACTTGCACAGTCAGTTGTGTTTCCAAGTTGAGTTCACATACAGTCGTGTGCCAATATGGCCAGGAGCTATTAAAAATCAGTGCAGACTACTGTGACTATGGCTTGTCGTTGTATTAGGCAGGTGTTTTGGTTTAAATTGGGGGAAGGGGCCGGAAGTTAACTTAATTTGGGTAAAGTTTTACTGTCTGGGGTGAAATTAGATATCCATTAAACGATTTGACTGCTTTGACATTTAATAACAAATATTTTAAAGAGTACTGTAGACGTAACTTTTACTGTAACACATATATTATATACTTTACATTAGGTATTAGGTAATGTCTTGTTATAAATTTCAAATGAACAACTACCGTTTTACTAATTTTTCAAAACGACTTTGACATTAAAAAAGTTGCATTGAAATAATAAATCTATGAACAGCAGTAGAGTCTCTACCTTATTTCCAATTTTGACGAGTTAAAGATTCCCCATAATAAATAAAGGTAATGTCAAAGAGTAAATACAATTATTCCTTTTTAAGTTCCCCGTGAATATATGCCGTCATAACTAGTTACTATTTCGATTTGCTTTCAAAGAAAGATTGGAAAACTTATGAGGTAACGTAAGGGCGTGGGTTTTATTTTTCAAACGTGTCTGATACTCAGAAGCAATTGCAGTCATTCACTTTTCTCACACTGTGCAATAAAACCCAACGTTATACACAAAGGTGGTCTGCTCCCTCAAAAAGCAACATCTCCAAGGGACAAGCCAGACTGAACATGACCAACGTCTTGAACTCCATACCTTCTGAGAGGGCGAAGACCACGCTCCGACAAGGTCGGTCAATATTATAGCGGGGAACTGGATTAAATGTTGTGTGAGAATTAACTCAGTCCACGGTTGATGTGCAATGTTATCGCTTATCCGTAGAATGTCGGAGAACTGCATAGTCTATGCTCAGTGAGCTAACTGATGAGTAGATGCGCGAATGTCAGGATGCGAAATCAAACTTAAGGTCACAAACTGACAAAGCTCGTTTTAATTTGTAAACGGCTCCATGTTTTGGAGGAATACGCGGTCGGGTGTTAACGACAAAAATGTATACGAAATTAAATTGAAAACGATTCATTACTTCATGAATGCAATGATATCAAACGCTTCTGGCTATTTTAGTCTGTGGCCTATTCATAACAACATAGAATTTTGTAGCACAATATATAGCTTTGTGAATTAAATGTAAGTAAACTGAATCTACGGCGTTGATTTAAGTTTTCACATGATACGATCTACTTTTCTGATAAAGTCTAAAAACTTTTTTGGCATAACAGACTCTGCTGATTTGATCAATTAGGGATAACAGTGAACCTTCCAATTAATTTGCAAAGTATGAAATATTTGTCATAAATTAAAAAGTAAAAGGTGGGCCTGAACACAAGATATTAATAAAAATAAGTGCTCTTTTCCCTTTACGTTCCTATATGGTTCTCCTTTTGTTTGCATAGTTTACTGCAAAACTATAAGGATTGCACTGGTTTCCGAAGTGTGACTCATGAGCACGAACTGTCGTCGTTTCCAATTTCTTAAACTGATGAAAGATACGCAACACGAAAAGTATTAGGCTGGAAAATATTTCTGGCCCCCCATTTGACCATTTGAATTGACACTGTAGTTGACTTATAATCTTTGCGAACCTAACTCTGCATTCTAAATAATTTCAAACTCATCACTACACTCTTCTTCACTGTTAAATGTTTTGACTTTTATTGGTATGCATTACTTTTTTAATACTTAGTGTGATCAACATATGGACTCTTGCATTCTTCTTAGTGCCCTGTGATATGCATTTAAAGGGGATAAAGCTTCACATAAAACATATGTAGGGACATGATCATATCACTGAAGGTAATTGGGGACTGAACTTTGATTAACTTTACTTGAAAGAGTACCTTCACCCTGTTTGATCAATGAAGGCTTGCACAGTCAGTAGTGTTCCCATTTAAGCACACACACATAGCTGTGTGTTGATGGCATCGAGCAGTTTTAGATCAGTGTAGGCTACGGCAGCTTTCAATGGAAAGTGCATTAGACAGGCGTTTTCAGCTTGGATTGGCGTAGGGACTAGAAGCAAAGTAGGGAGCATTTTTACTGTCTGGGTGAGACTTGTTTTCCTTTAACCCTAAAGTTACCTTCTGGCTACCTTGCAAAGCCTCTTGAGATTTTAAACTCATATCAGATAAAAGAATTGCTATTTAGCATGCGCAGATTAAGGGAGCTCTAAGGCTCAGCCCCATCCTCTTCCTCAGCCCCTCAGCAATAAAAAATGAAGGAGTTTTGAAAAAAGATATATAGGGACGAGGAGAGCAAAATTTAACATTACTTTAAAAACGTGTTTAAATACAACTTTCAGGAGGGAGCTGGGTGGAATTTATACTCAAAACATCTCCATGGGGCATCCAATTAACAAAGGCTGACTGCGAGGGTTTTTGCCACAAACACTACATACGAAAATGTTAAAAGCTCTATACATAATGAGCCCTCAGGTAGCAATTGTGGAAGTGCCGTGATGTATTTTCATCCCAGAGTGCTATTTCATGCAACCTATGGGGATACTTTCTAAATTTCGTAATACTTGGACTCCGATCATGATTAAGACCATGTCCTAGTTTATATGTCAGGAATGGGTAAACCAAAGCTTTGTCTCCCGTAATAAAATATAATGCAGATGTTTCAGTTTATGTTTCACAACAACCGACTGCATGGTCAAGTGGTTAGAGCACCCGACTTGCAGCCGGGAGGTCTGGGGTTCGATTCCTGGCCGGGTCATACCAAAAACTTTAAAAATAGAACCTGCTGCCATTGTGCTTGGTGCTCAGCATAAACAATGGGGAGGGAAAACAGGCCAGTGAGCCACAACTGGAAAAAGGCTGTGACCGGCCCGACTTAAACTAATTGGTTAGAAACTGAGCCGTAATACCTCATCTAAGTCTAACTCTTCACAAAAACTGGTAGAAAACAGATCTATTAATGATGCCTCGGCTGAAACCATACACGAATCAAAAAAAAAACCAAAATTGCCCTGTGCCCTACAGCGGGCACAAGGCAATCATGGTCCCTTGTAGAATCAGAACTGTAACCAAAATAAGAAAAAGTGTTGTTTTTTCAGATTTCGACTTCTTACAATAAAGAGTTAAAGCGCCACATTTTCTGACCTCAAATCTACTTATGCGGCCGAAGTGGGCTCTGCACTGTTGCTGTTGTTAAACTCCGGCTGACAGGATGTCTTGTAGTGTGAAAATGCTCGCACAACTTGAATCTCTTTCACAACTATTTCAAATGCGTTTACCCGCTGTTGCCCTTTGTAAAAAGTTAAACTAGATACAGGAACGTTCTCACAAGTGTCATCAGAACTGCCAAAAGGAACCACTACTGTCGCCTCATTAAAGAATACAAGAATAGGCCTAATAATTTGAAAAAAATCATCTATTGCAATCAAACCCAAACTTTATGTAAAAAATTTGAGTCAGAAGGTGACAATCGATTAGTCACTGATGATTTTGGAATTGTTTATGGTTTTAACAAGTATTTTTCATCGGTTTGCGGAGCCTTTGTCGGACACGTTAGCACACGCAAAACTTGTCCCAACACATAAATTATGAATTTATAACCTGCGCACCTTTGTAATGTTTCCAGCAATTACATTTGAAATTATCAATGTTATAAGTAATTTAAAGAGAAGGGGAAGTCCTGGTTAAGATAGAATTAGTAACACCATATTTAAATAAGTATGTAGTATAATATTTGTACCACTCACTCATATCATTTATCTTTTTCTACTGGAATTTTTCCAACTGAATTGAAGATGGCTAAAACTGTCACTGTCTACAAAGCAGGAGATACAAAGTTGTTTTCCAATTACAGACCTATTTCTGTGCTTCGTTCTGTCTCGAAAATCTTTGAAAACTTTGCCCATGTAAGACTAATGAATTTCTTAAATGAACATGAAATTTTGACGCCCTGTCAGTTTGAGTTCCGTAAAAACTTTCTACTATGATGACGACTGTAACCTTCTGTGATCAGATATCCAAAGGAATTGATAACAATCTCAGTTCAGCTGGAATATATATTGATCTTTCAAAAACCTTCGATAGTATAAATTATTGAATTCTTCTTCAGAATGTGTATGCGTACGGAGTTAGAGATTGTACGCATGCCTGGTTTACATCTTACTTAAGCAATAATCCTCATTACGTTACCCGAAACGGTGAAGGCTCTTCTATTCTCCTAAGCAACATTGGTGTACCACCGGGCTCAATACTCGGCCCTCTCCTCTTTCTAATTTATGTAAATGGCATTATTTTGTAATGCGTCATTAGATGCTCAGTTTTATCTTATTGCAAACGACACCACTGTACCTTTCAAAAAAAAAAAAAAAAACAAACAAACAAACAAACAAAAATTACTTCTGTGCCCGAACTGGCTCAGCTGAAATTCCCAGGAATTGGTTGAATGGATAAATTCAAACATGCAATCCCTCAGTATAAATGAAACCAAGCTTCTTGCTTTCGACAATAAAGTTCAAAATACTGATGATATAATTCTTACTTTGAACAAAACTAGAGTCCCCAGCAAGTCATCACACAAAGTTTCTTGACACTATTACTGCTTGTAAGCGTAGTTAGAAAAGACATATTTCGTCTATTTGCAGTAAAATCTTCCGAATTAATGGTATTCTCAATATTCTGAATTATTTTCTGCAGCTAACTACCCTTCTTCTACTTCCAGTGCACTCATACTTCCACATGTTAATTATAACTTACTGGTTTGGGGGAATGACAACGAAAAGTTACCTACAGTCCATTTATTTGTACGAAACATTTTAAATGTATCTTTCACTCATCATACAGGCCCTCTTTGTATATCACGCCGTAGTATTTCTGTCTTCGACCTTATAAATATCAGCTTTGTGTTTTCATGCGTAATTTTGTTTATGACAAGTTTGTCAAAATGCTACAGAAATTTTTATGTTCAGAATAAGCATTATCATGATGAAGATACCAGGAATAAGCATCTTCTCACTATTCCCTACTCTGGAATACGTCTCACCAAGTCTCAGATTAGACACTCGAGACGTGTTCTGTGGAATTCCCTTCATGATCACATTAAGCAATGCACTCCCCTATGTTGCTTTAAAGTCAAGTATAAAAGGCTTCTTCTGGACACTCCAAACATTTAAAGTTGAGTTTAAAACTTACATTGTTATCATGATAAATGTTCTTTTGTTCCGCCTGTTGTTGTTTTTTTCTTCTCTTTTTGCCTACTTCCATAGTATGCTTCTTTTTTCAAGGGGCCGGCTTAGTAAAAACATCTCTGCTTCCCTCGGGATCCTTTCACCTTTAATGTAATTATGTTTTCTTAATTTCCTGTGTTGTAAATTAATGTTTTAATTGCTAGTACTCTAAGGTGAAAAAACTTGAACTTTAACTTAAACTGTAACTTGAACTTAAAGTCTAAAAAGGGGCCTTATATAAAACAATCCGTAAAGGAACAAATATGAGCACCTCATACACGGCACATTAATAGGAAGTACGCTCAATGACTGCTTACAGTCACATGAAAACCGGCTGTTTCTCATGCATATTTACAAGTATCTTCCATTCGTCTAAGCTACGCATACTACAATTTTATTTATTTTCTGGGACTTTCTTTCTTTGACGAATTTGACTATGGCGATGTCTCTCCTTCATGACATTAAAATTTTATGGTAAGGACTGCAATTGGCTTCACAAAAGTCTAAAGCTTACCAGTTACGATGGTTTTGGTACTCTGGTCACCGTCTCATAGTATTGCAGTGCAACGAACACTTACCAGAAGGCTATACACAGGAAAAACACTTTCGAGTATCTAAAAACAACATCATTTTTTAAGTGAATACTAAACTTAGTGCCATAGAACAAGTTTTTGAGACTCGATTAATAAGCATAATACATATCAACATATCTTACCTCCTCATAAATACTTCACCTTTTAGGAGCTATTTCTCCCCCTTCCCCTCCCCCTCCCCCTCCCAACAGTTATTGCAGTGGTTCTTTGGTATAATGGAATCCATCATTATCCTTAATACCCAGATAAGTAAAGGAGGAGGACCACTGAAGGTTTTAAAGTAAATAGTATCGAGCACTTTTTAACCAAAGGGATGCATTGATGACGCATACTACGAGAACTGCCATGAAAATAATTTCAAGACCAACAAGGAAAAGGTTTGGACATTTTACTCATGAAAAGCAGTGCAGCCGTATGTAGGAAATTTAATTTATGAATATAACAGGCTGGTTTTGACAAGGGGCAAAAATCTGAAGGGAAAGTTGAAATGTAATTTGGAAATCACCATTAGGAGAATACATTTAAAAATAGCCTACTACATTATGTGGCTGAAAAAAAAACGAACACAACAAAATAGTTGGCCTAATGATCGATACATCAAGAAATATTCAAAAATGTTTCTTGGTTTATATGGATGATAGTCTTGTGTATGGACATTCCCAATAATCCTTTGAGCTTTATTCACTTAGTTATAGGAAGTCAGAATCTAGGAGAACTTGAAATATATGAATTTCTCCTGAATAGGCTATTCTTGCATACAATCTTGTAATTGTAAATTTCAGTAAATAGTTGAATTAGAAATATCATAGCCAATATTTTGTCAGAAACCTTGCCATTTGGAGCTGGGACATATTGCGCAAAGTTTGTCACGCTTCTTTTTCAAGTTTGTCACGCTTCTTTTTTACAAAAAACTTGATAAAATGACACACACCCTACCCTTCCATTTTTGCATTTATAGGTTTGAAAGATCTTCCCAGGATACTTACAGATGGTCTTTATGAAATATGGTTCCATGAATATTCCATCAGGAGAATTGCCACCTCGGACGATCGCTATATTAGCATCGTTTGCTTATTTGGGGTGGATATTGCACTTATGTCAATATAAAAATATAGAAAAGCAATAAAGTATCAGAGTTCCCTCCTCAAAATACCTTTAGAAAAGATGCACGTATACTTGGAAGGGCGAGTAGATTCTTACCTCCACAAAGAACCCCGACATCCTGTTGATGAGAACAACTAGGTTGTGCAAATTTAGTGTGTTGACACTCTGAAAGGGACAGTTCATTTCCATTGCAGTTGACATTTGTTAGCCATATTAGTCCTGATCCTTCACCAAAGAGTGAATTTCTATACGTAACTATCGCTGCCGGGTATCCAAGCTGTCTGCACACCACATTTGCGTCAACTAAGTCCCATCCTTGGTTACATACTGTTCCCCATTCTCTGTTAAAGAGGACTTCCACTCGACCAGAGGCAGAGGAGTTTGAAAATCCATCAGTGAGACGTACGTCTTCCACAGTCATGTTTCTTTCAGCTGGGGTGACAAGAAGATATAATTTTAATAATATATCAGAAATTTGTTTGTCAATGATAATATTAATGGCTGCTCATATTTCAACACAAAGGTATCCTGTGGTCACATGTTTTATTGTCAATTCAGGATTGCAAAACAATATATTGCATAGTAATGAATGATTAATCGGAGAAAAGCGTCGTATACTTTTTGTTTTATTTTTTATCCTCATTCTAATCTAATAACAGTCCCGAAAAAATATTATATCAGAAACACCAGTAGGGGCATTCTTTGTTAGTACGGCGTAACTATTACACTACGATAGGCTTCCCAACACGCTACAATTCCGCGATCGTGATATGGTTTGCATTAAGAAATATACCCATAAATTATTTTTATATGAGAAACATGTCGCCAGTCTTACAATTCAATACAAAACAAGATATTGAAGGTAATCTAAAACTGCAGCTTGATACCACACATTTACTAATCCTCACCTCGTGTTCCGGATGTTCGTACATAGCATGCAGATTTCAAAAAAATTGGACTTACATCGCATTGTTTTGTGTGATTTTAAAACGATTTGGCGACGATTTAATTTAACAATAAGTGGACCTTTGTTTTTTCTAGAACTATATCTAGTTACGTGACGAATAATTTATATCAATTTGAAGACACTTATGTTTCCCTTTTTTACGAAGATACCCTCAACTGTTCTGTAACTTTTGTGGAACACCCTTGGTATGAAAGAATGTACCAAGCACAGGCGTTTGAAGCTTAACATATACTACCACTACATATAAACATATATTAGCAGGGTACGACATTTTTCAAGACGATCGCACGAATCTTGGCCTAATTTTACACTCTTACTCTCACCGTGAACCTCAAAAGACTTCTTCAATCACGTCTTCTGTTCCAGCAGAACATCCAACACCTCTCCGGATACAATTTTGTGCATAAAATTAATGCTTAACAGTAACAAATGTGAGAAAATGAAAAATGGGGCTGATCCGGTCCAGTTGCGCTTCACTGCAGGCTATACAGAAAATAGTAGCCTGCGCAGCGCACTGCAGGCGATACAGAAAATAGTAGCCTGCTCAGCTATCCATACCGTCTTTCTCACAGAAATACGCAACAGAAGGTGAAGCGAAGCAAAACAACGAAAGTTTGCCTTGCTGATTAAAGGTGATCAGTCGTCTTGAAATATTCTTTGTGACGTCAGCCTTTTCTTGACATGTTTCTGCAGTCGTCACTGTTCAAGGATACACCGCCTACTAGCTATACCGATGTCATCATAGCTACTTGTACGGTGTATCCTTGAACAGTGACGACTGCAGAAACATGTCAAGAAAAGGCTGACGTCACAAAGAATATTTCAAGACGACTGATCACCTTTAAGGCATATTTTCACTATTTGCTACCATCACACCTAATGTGTGCTCTGATTGGCTAAGAATAATGAACCTGTGTCTTCCAGATAAAACGATAGGAATCAGTAGTATTGACCTTGTCTGGGCAAGCGTAGCTTAACCAATCTTTCCGTTTGTCCACTTCAGTACGCAAAAACTTGACATTTTTCAAGTATTACACGGAAAGGTACCAAACTGAACAACTCTAAAGTTCCAGAACTTTCTCCCCCACTATTTTTCAATTTTGAATAATTATATAAACGCTTACCTTGTCAACTGGAAAGGCCAGGGGTAAATACCAGATTGATATCTCGATCGACTAAAATATTATGTGAGGTAGGCCTGCGATAAGGGGGCATACTCACTTCAGAGAGCAAAAATTTTCTGCTGCCAACTCACCTTCACACTCTGTATGAGAAAAACCTTTCCAAACAGACAAGAGACGGCCGTAAGATGCCTCTACCCCCCGATTCGGCCATTTGCGCATGCGCATTTAAAGCTGTGACGTCCGAATGAATTTATGAGGGTGTTAAAGGCCCTTCTACACGATCATACATTTGTCCACGAGCATCGTCATACAAATATTTGAACACTTGTTGGGGGGACAAAACATGCGGCAAAAAGTTTGTTCACCTTCAGACATGTTAGGCGTGGTTGACATATGTTGAGACCACAGGATCAGAATTTTCTCCCATGGCATCGTCATACAAGTCTTTGATGATGTTTTTCACCAAAGGTTTGATAGTAAAAACGGGGAAATCAAACAGAGATAACCAAAGGTGTTGTCAAAGCCTCAATGCCAGATTTGGCCTACGTACCGGCTTTCAAGTCTGGGGCGATTTTAAAACGGATCACGCTAAGAAGAAAGCCAACAGAACTCGATGACAGTTTAACAAAGTTCAAGAAAAAGACTCTTTTTCCTCAGATGGGCTGATTATTCATATTGGAACAAGGGTACGTTTGTGAAATGTGGGAAATGGTTAAGAATTTCACTTCATAAAATAGTTAAATTAACTACGTGGCAGATGAAGTAATCTGTAAGTTCGAACTAATCGTGTTCAAATCGAATATGACCACAATGACAAAAAGTCACACGATGAGGCAAAGAAGAAGTGCTGGCGTAAATTCACGTGACAAACTGGGCAATTCCAAACTTCAACTGCTGTGTTATTCTTCTCTACCATAAATCTCCTCATTTGAAAATTCTCGCCCAGGCGGCATTTTTCCTTCCTATTTACAAACAACCCTCAACTGATGAAAGATGGCACCGCAGTCGCGAACAACCCCGCCCTTCCGTTCTTCCACCTTATCATCATCATCATCATCATCGTCGTCGTCGTCGTCGTCGTCGTCGTCGTCGTCATATTGTCATTATCATCGTCGTCGTCATGGTCATCGTCATGGTCGTGGTCATCGTCATGGTCATGGTCATCGTCATGTTCATGGTCATGGTCAATATGGTGAATTATGGAGTCCTTAATTAGCTTGTATTGTTACAAGCCCGTCACTTTGGAAAGAATCATGCAGATATAAAAGAAAATTTGTCATTTTACAAGCATTTGCTTCAGAAATTGTAGCAGATTTAAATAACAAGAAAGCGAAAGACAAATAACGAGCCAGATATAGAACTTGATAATTATGCTTTTAATTGAGATTCAAATGTAAAGATTGTACTGCTGTATTACATACAACAAAAGGTAATATCTGAACAACAAATTAATTGGAACGACTTCCTCTACTGTTTTGTCTCCTACAAACAGAACAACTGTAACAAAAAGAGCAAAATTGTTTCAATTTTGCCTAAAGATATTCCTGGCTTGTAATGTTACAACAGGTTGAAATTCAGTGCGCAACTCTGCTTGTTACATTTCAAGGCCTGCTTTCACTACCAAAACTGTACATTTATAACGTCAATGAGTTTGAACAAGACTGCACTGAAAAGATGCATAGGCCTAGATCAAGACAGCTTGTAATCTTACAAACCAAGAAAAGTAAAATGGAAAGCACTATATAATTCATATTTTGATAAAAAATAAATTATAATTGTATTTTAATCATTTCGGTGAGGACCCAGGATGAGTATAGCTCCAAGAATGCATATTTGGTTTGTAATGTTACACGCGGTCTAAACTCATGGTGCAATTCTGTTTGTAACATTACGGGACCTTCTTCTGCCACTACCAATTGTTTAATAAAATAATTTCAGCTTGCAGGGACATATATGTTCAAAGTGTCGATATTTGGAGGGAGGGGGGTATGTCTCTTCACACTTAAGTTTTTCCCCCTAATTTGTTGAGATGACTGCTTGTTCCCTTTAAGTTAGTCCACGATTTTTATTACCGAAAACATATGTTGCAATGGTTGAATAAATAACTTCAACACCCATATCTATATATAAGTGTACATATAAGTGTAAAGAGACATACCCCCTCCCTCCAAATATCGACACATTGAACACGTATGTCCCTGCAAGGTGAAGTTATTTATTCAACCATTGCAACATATGTTTTTGGTAATAAAAATCGTGGACTAACTTAAAGGGAACAAGCAGTCATCTCAATTGAATTTTGAAATTGAATAAATATTATCAGATATATCTCATAAACTCTTTCATTTTCCTCATAAAAATGTGATGTTTTTACATGCAAAGTTCAAATATTGACGGCAAACCAAGAAGGTTTCATGCATAAATTTAAATTTCTTTTTGTACTCTTTGTCCTAGCCAGGAGTAGGATAGGGATTAGGTAAACATTATCAAATCATTACAAAACTTCTTCAGCTTTGCGCTTGGCCGCAGGGTTGATGGGTAATTCATATTTGGGTTACTGTGTTTTAGCTTTAATAAAACTTGGATACTTTTATCATGTTGTCACAACAAAGGAGCGACAGGAGTATGGAAGGATGGGTGAAGCAAGTTCATTTCAAAGCCACTTCCTGGAACAGAATGTGGCATTCAAAATCTGAAGACAGGCAAGTAGGCTTGTTCTTTTCCGACGGGTGGATCAAAAAATTATGACATGCACATAGCAAATTCGATAACATGCGATGTGGTTTTTAAAAGGGTCAGATCAAGTTAATTTACAGCTTACTTTAACAGTGTTTTTCTTTAATTTCTCTCTATATTATACTTCTTTTATTTTTGATTCTTTACTTTAAGGGAGAGGGTGGTTAAGGAAAACTTGGGACTAGCTTGGAAGGATAATCTGAATCATTTTCTTTATCTTGTTCATTCTGTAAGACGTACAGAATTATAAAAAGTACAAATTCTTATGCAATGCGTTTCAGTTTAAATAATCATGTCGTTCTTGTTTTCACGTTGTTGCTCGGTAATTTGTGCAAATGGTACATTTAAGTCTTTGTGGGTTGAAATCACATTTTAAGTTTTCTTCACACATACGTTGCACTCGTGCAAAAACTCAATAAAGGTATAAAGCACTTCCCAGCCTTTAGGCCTTCATTTAAACTTTTAAACGCTACTTGGCTTAGTGCCTTTCGGATAAAATTTTGAAAAGCAAAATACTTAATTTGAAAGTTTGGTTACGATTTAGCAATCCTTACGAGAGAAACATCTTTTACAAGTGTTATAAAAGATGAGAATTTTTTAGATGCAAAATGAACATCTTCATGACTTATTTATAACATATTCCCTATGGAAAAGATTGTAATGCTTTCGAAAGAAAAACCTTTCTGAAGGGTAAAGTTCCACCATTTGACCAAGACCAAAAGCTGAAGTATGCGTATAATACCTCATATGAATACTATATGCCGCCGGCGGCCCGCCGTGTAACCGGTCATATCCCCGCGGTTTGCCCACTAACGGTGACGAAGCAGAGGGTACCGCACTTGGGGCAACGGCGGTAACCACCGGTGGTCCATCGTACCCCTGGGAAAATCTACGTCGGTCCGCCGGAGGATAACGCAGAGGGGACGCCATCCGGCCGCCGTGGGCTTGTTATCAGGGATGTTGTAGTTTTCAGCACAGTTCAACTCACAATGATGAGACATGTCGAAGTCATAAATATAGAGATAACGCCAAGCAAAGTGTTGATCAGACAGGTATGTCTAAGCCTATACAACAGAAGAAGGTCACTCATTCTCATTCAAATTTAATAGCTCAGGTAATAGTGCAGGAGCAAGAGGAAGGTCAAGGACGTTATGAGTTGATTGTGAAGCAACCTCGCGTATTATTTCAGACGTATCCAAATTTGTTTCCTTTGATAAATCCTTCTGTTCTGAGGAGAATTACATAGAACTAGCTGATAGGACAAGAGAAAAGAACATCGCCCCAAAACGTAGGACTGCAAGGATTATTCTGCAAACCACAGATGGCAGAGAAGTAGACACGGTGCTAGAAGGAGTCTTCGACATCGCCCTCATATCCACAGGACATGATTTCAGTTAAGGCTGCTACCAGTAAAGGAGCTACTGTTATTTTTAGGAAAGCTCACAATGTACTTATCCATAGAAACGGTACTAAATTTGATATCATCGAACATGATCGGTTGTACTGACTGAACACTGTTGTAGTTGACAAAGCTAATGCTATATATGATGTGAGTACATGGCATGGAATTTCAGGGCACTGTGATTATGAAGACGTTATCAACTTGCCAGATGTTGTCAAGGGTATGGCAATCAAAGGTTAAGTTAAAAAGTCAGCTCTTGACTGTGAAACTTGTACTCAAGGCAAATTTGTAAATAGTAGAAACAGAAAACCGTATGCAAAGACTGCTGCACCTTTAGAGTGAACCATACGGCTTTTGGTCACTTTTGAGGTGCTGATTCCAAATCCGGTGAGTGCCAGGTGATAACTATCACGCATTTTTGCTGAAAAGCAAAAGTTTAAAATGGCCGTCAAACTCGATTGTCCCTAGGCGTAAGCAATTCTTGCGAATACGCAGTCAAATCATACTTGAGGTGCAGAGTATATATAAGGAAACTTTCCATTGATATTTCGGCAGTCTAGTTTACTGTATGTGACGTCATAGCGAGTTCATCCCCTGCCATCGATACCTCAAAAGTCCACTTTTCTCTTCTGATAGAATCTGCCCTAGGGGTTACTTTACACATGGTCAGTTATATACAGATATAAAAAGTTCTGTATTAAGAGTGTTTCCTGATCTCTGTAATAACGAAGTTAATTTTGAAGAGCTTGAATCACCCTTACAATAACACTCTTAGATTTTTACGTAATATACAAGCACAGGCATTGTTATAAGCAATGTGCTCAGCATAAGCAATGGAGTAGGGAAAACAAGCCAGTGAGCCACAACTGGAAAAAAGGCCGTGGTCGTCTCGACTTGAACCATTTGGTTGGAAACTGGGACGTTAAACCTCATCTAACTAACTAGCTACATCTGATCGGAGGATTGGTGTTCGTATGCCAAGGGTGATTCGGCACTATCATCACGATCGTGTGTTATCCATCGTGTGTCTAGTATAAGACATGGTCGTGTGTTGTACTTGTATAACACACGACGGTGACGTCAGCTATCGATGGGGTACGTACAAACAATGACGCAACTCAATAAATCAATGCAGCTTTGAGGATCGCACATTGCATATCATACGCAATAGGAACATAAAAGCTCAGTTAGCAAACGACAAACCATGAGCTACCACACGGACAAATAGGAATCCACTGTGACCACCAAAACACAAATTTAACCAACGACTAGATCAAAATTATATGTTGTTATATAAAACAACTAGTAAATGTTTTCATTCGTGCGATACTATGAACAATTTCATTTGTTGAAAGGCTTAACGTTCTATTCAACTCGACTTCTCGTTGAAGAGAACGTTCAATCTTTCAACTCATGAAATTATTTGTACTATCACACTCATACACATTCATTATTTTTTATAGTAGTTCAATGCAAAATACTGTAGAAAGAAGCCAAATATGTACCCCTCCTACTTGAATAAATGTTAAGTAGGGAGGAAGTAATGTCACAATTGAAATGTTTTTTTTTTCTGAAGCACACGCACAACCATTCCAGCAACATATTGCTTATTTGAAATATTTGGTTCTTATATTATATCTTTGTTGCACCAGCATCAAGGCTTTGAATGTACGGAAAGCAGGTACAGTATAAATTATTGCCAAGAAATAGCAACCGCCGAACATGGTAACTAGGATACCAGATTTGATTTGTGTACGCTTATCATCAATTATTTCTTGTGATATAATATTCAGACATTGGGAAGAAGCATAATGAGCTGCTGTGCCAGAATATGTGATACAAAGGTCTCTTATTGTCATTTGACAATAGAACAGTGTTATAGAACAATGAAATGTCCATATTAAAGAAATTTTTCACATGCCTAAAAGTGTATATTCGACGTATACCATCATCTTTCCAGTAAGTATTACATTTTTGTATTACAAGAGACGTAAAGTATTTGCAAATACCAAACAAGAGGGCAATCCACGGAGTTGCTTATCTCCACGCTAGTACACGTACGGTACTGAGCCATATGTGGGTGGAGTTGGCTTAGTGGTTTGAGCGTTTTTGTGAGAAATCACATTTTTTTGATATTTTAAGTATAATTCCAGAAGGAAACATTCCACATACACAAAGCGTCACACATATGATGAACGTGTCGAATACTACCAAAATATATGGTTGCATGGCAACCAAAGTCAAAGATGAATTTTTGTGAGAAATCACATTTTTTTTAGATTTTAAGTCTAATTCCAGAAGGAAACATTCCACATACATGAAATTGTACACATATGATGAACGTGTCAAATGTTTCCAAAATATATGGTTGCCATGGAAACCAAGGTCAAAGATAAATTTTTGTGAGAAATCACATTTTTTTAGTATTTTTGGTATAATTCCAGAAGGAGAAAATTCCACATACATGAAACTTTACACATATGATGAACGTGTCTAATGCGACCAAAATATATGGTTGCCATGGCAACCAAGGTCAAACATCAATTTTTGTGAGAAATCACATTTTTTTAGTATTTTAAGTATAATTCCAGAAGGAAACATTCCACATACACAAAGCGTCACACATATGATGAACGTGTCGAATACTACCAAAATATATGGTTGCATGGCAACCAAAGTCAAGGATGAATTTTTGTGAGAAATCACATTTTTTTATAGATTTTAAGTCTAATTCCAGATGGAAACATTCCACATACATGAAACTTTGCATATATGATGAACGTGTCTGATGCTACCAAAATATATAGTTGCCATGGCAACCAAGGTCCAAGATCAATTTTTGCGAGAAATCACATTTTTTTAGTATTTTAGTATAATTCCAGAAGGAGACATTCCACATTCATGAAACTTTGCACATAAGATGAACGTGTCGAATGCTACCAAAATATATGGTTTCCATGGCAACCAAAGTCAAAGATCAATTTTTGTGAGAAATCACATTTTTTTAGTTTCTTAAGTATAATTCCAGAAGAAAACATTCCACATGCATGAAACTTTGTACATATGATGAACGTGTCTAATGCTACCAAAATATATGGTTGCCATGGCAACCAAGGTCAAAGATCAATTTTTGTGAGAAATCACATTTTTTTTAGTATTTTTAGTATAATTCCAGAAGAAAACATTCCACATACACAAAGCTTCACACATATGATGAACGTGTCGAATACTACCAAAATATACGGTGGCCATGGCAACCAAAGTCAAAGATCAATTTTTGTGAGAAATCACATTTTTTTAGTATTTTTAGTAAAAATCCAGAAGGAGACATTCCACATACATGAAACTTTGCACATATGATGAACGTGTCTAATGCTACCAAAACATATGGTTGCATGGCAACCAAGGTCAAGGATTAATTTTTGTGAGAAATCACATTTTTTTAGTATTTTTAGTATAATTCCAGAAGGAAACATTCCACATACACAAAACTTTACACATATGATGAACGTGTCAAATACTACCAAAATATATATGGTTACCGTGGCAACCAAAGTCAAAGATGAATTTTTGTGAGAAATCACATTTTTTTAGTATCTTAAGTATAATTCCAGAAGAAAACATTCCACATGCATGAAACTTTGCACATATGATGAACGTGTCCAATGCTACCAAAATATATGGTTGCCGTGGCAACCAAGGTCAAAGATCAATTTTTGTGAGAAATCACATTTTTTTAGTATTTTTAGTATAATTCCAGAAGGAAACATTCCACATACATGAAACTTTGCATATATGATAAACGTGTCTGATGCTTCCAAAATATATGGTTGCCATGGCAACCAAGGTCCAAGATCAATTTTTGTGAGAAATCACATTTTTTTAGTATTTTTAGTATAATTCCAGAAGGAGACATTCCACATACATGAAACTTTGCACATATGATGAACGTGTCTAATGCTACCAAAACATATGGTTGCCGTGGCAACCTAGGTCAAGGATTAATTTTTGCGAGAAATCACATTTTTTTTAGTATTTTTAGTATAATTCTAGAAGGAAACATTCCACATACACAAAACTTCACACATATGATGAACGTGTCAAATACTACCAAAATATATATGGTTACCGTGGCAACCAAAGTCAAAGATGAATTTTTGTGAGAAATCATATTTTTTAGTATCTTAAGTATTATTCCAGAAGAAAACATTCCACATGCATGAAACTTTGCACATATAATGAACGTGTCTAATGCTACCAAAACATATGGTTGCCATGGCAACCAAGGTCAAAGATCAATTTTTGTGAGAAATCACATTTTTTTTAGTAATTGTAGTATAATTCCAGAAGGAAACATTCCACATACATGAAACTTTGCACATATCATGAACTTGTCTAATGCTACCAAAATATATGGTTGCCATGGCAACCAAGGTCAAGGATCAATTTTTTGAGAAATCACATTTTTTTAGTATTTTTAGTATAATTCCAGAAGAAAACATTCCACATACATGAAAATTTGCACATATGATGAACGTGTCTAATGCTACCAAAACATATGGTTGCCATGGCAACCAAGGTCAAAGATCAATTTTTGTGAGAAATCACATTTTTTTAGTATTTTTAGTATAATTCCAGAAGGAAACATTCCACATACGTGACATTTCTCACATATGATGAATGTGCCAAATAGTACCAAAATATGTGATTACCATGGTAACCAAGGTCAAAGGTCACGTGACAGGAAGTCAAAGGTCAATTTTGGTAAAAATCACATTTTTTAGTATATTTAATATAATTCCAGAAGGAAACATTCCACATTCATGAAACTTAATTCACACATATGATGAACATGTCTAATGCTACCAAAATATATGGTTGCCATGGCAACCAAGGTCGAAGGTCAATTTTTATGAGAAATCACATTTTTTAGCGTTTCGGTACACAAAGACTTCACATTGATGATAGCAACGTAAATCAACAGTACCCAGTGTAGACGCGCTTGTTACTAGTACTGACCAAAAATATTATAAACATAGATTCCAAACTACTATACCTACACTGTTACGTTCAGTGACTCCTCGTGTAGACGCAAATATTGAAGTGTGAATTTGACATGTGCGCCGTTCTTTTTGGCGATCTGCGTAGCCGGGAAATAAGAACGCGTACGTTACAGAAATGTAATTGTTAAAAGAGGTTTGTGTGCGTGTCTTTTTACAACGCGTTCTATACGTGCGGAATACATTTTTTCTCTGTGCATTATCCGAAATACTTGACGCACACTTCTGCGCTCTTGGGAAGCAAACGCGCTAGTTGATTTTCCGTTGTGAGGGCGTAAGAAATTAAACGCGCATATAAAAGTGCGTTACTTAAAGATAGAGGAACTGACTAATGAATATAGGCGAATAAGTGTATGGACTTTAAATCAGTCATTGTGCGTTCATGTTCAAGTGTACTTATTTGTAATGCTGTCAGGAAGAATTAAACTTCTTGTAAGTAGAATTTAGTGTTGAGGAATGAATACTTCTTACATTACAAAGTTCCAAAATAGTATTAATACTTTTGTAAGACATTTAATTCCCTGTAGCCTGTGCTTTTTTAAAACTGCTGAACAGTGATCAGCTCTTCCGACCCATATTTTGGGCTCCATGGGGAGTCAACACGCCATCCTAAATTTGGAATCTATGGTTGTAATATTTTTGGTACTGACTGTCCATTCCAATGATGTGCATGCTAACACGAGCAAGCATGCACATCGTATTATGTGCACATATTTTCTGTATAGCGCAATGAAGGCGTTCTTTTTGCACAACATCAAAAGGGCGCATGAAGGGAAACTAGTACGCGTGCAGACGCCTCAAACATGGTCACACTGATCTGTTTATGTATGTTGATCCTACACATGGATCAGAGCGCTAAAGGGGCGATCGCCCCCTCCCACAAAGCCTCCGAAGGCCTCTGTAGGAAATTTCTAGTCTCTGTCGGAAAGTTTTACCACCTTAATTAAAAAAGTCTTACAACGGAAAATTGTAGCTAAAATTATATTCTTAGGGGTTTACTTACAACACTTCTTATGCTTTTAAGCAGAAATTTACATCGAAATGGTTACTGACAAGTCCTGGAAATGTCATTTAAGGCAATCTCGGAGATATTTTAATCTAATTTTTCCGCGCGCTACACGCCAGATGATGGTGGCGCTACACTTAGATAGTACCAAGAATACCATAAGCATAGATTTCACACTCCTATGCCTACACTTTTACGGAAATTGACTCCTCATGGAGAGGCAAATATCGGGGCGGAAGTGTGGAACTGACAAGTGCGCCGTTCTATTCGACGATCTGCGTACGAAAAACAGAACGCGTTACGGACAACGCCATTGTTATAAAAAGGTTGACCCACGTGCGCTTTGACAGCGCGTTTCACACGCGCAATATACCTTTCTCATGCATAGAGAAACTCACTAACGCGCACTTTGCGCTAATTGCGTTCCCGTTAAATGCTTGTAAGAAGTCGACGCACATTCTTAACAGCGTTTTTGACAAGACCATGGTAACTGACTTATTTATAGATTGCGGACTTCAAAACAGTCAATAAGGAGCTTTCGATTGAGTGAACGTGGACTGCGTTCAGGTCGATCAGCGTGTCTAAGTGAAAGCGTCGACTGGTTACGTACGTCAACTGTTATAGCCTGTTTCGATCCTCCAGTGCATGGGTCGACGTAGACGAGTCGTGTAAAACATGGAAGTGCTACAGTCTGACTTACGTAATTTTTCGAAATTCGCTCAACCATGCATACCGCTGGTCAACAACATGAACTTCACTGCAGCTTTGTTGAGTTGTTGGTATGTTTTCATGGCGATATTCATACAACAGTAACAAAATAGGCTAACTTCGCGGCGTATTGAACTTGCTGCAAGAAAACATGCCCAAAACAAAACAAATTCCCCAACGGAACCATCACTGCCTCGACATTTTAGGTAATTGTGCAAAACAGATCATGGCGAGAGAAACTAGCATGTTGCTGAGTGCACTTGTTGCCGCTTTATCCATTTTCAGAAATTCTGTGACGTCACACGTGTAAACAGCGTTGCAGTTGGGACGAACGACAAAACCACGGTGGACACGTTCTCGATTTGGACAGTGGACGAGGGAGACGACGTGACGCATGCGCAGAGGCTTAAAATGACGTAATCTCGTAGCAGTCGACTATGTGGACGTGCGAATCGAAAGCTCCCTATTGTGCGTTCATGACAGAGTGTTTGCTTGACATGGCACAGGGAAGAAGCATAACTTGTCTGTGAATGGAATATATCGAGGAGTGATTATTTCTCAGATTTAAGAATGTTCCGAATTAACATGTAGTTACACTTGCGCGAGACTTTAATCTGTCTAACTGTTTTCAAAACGACTGAACAGTGATCAGCACTTCCCCCTGATATTTTGGCCTCCATGAAGAGCCAGCGCGCCATTTTAAGTTTGGAATCTATGCTTATAATATCTTAGGAGAGTACATCATTACTTCAAGATAATAATCTGTCGGAAATTTTTTGCTTTTGCCCCCCCCCCCCCCCAAAATATCTAGCTACGCCACTGCAGTGTATCATCCGCGATCGGCGCATTGTGTGTTATCTTTTCAAAGATATAGACCTTATGCATATGATGTCACAAAGGAGAAAGTGCTCCCTCGTTTGGAGGAAAATGGAGGAAAAGCGTGTATCATTGCAAGTTACACCAATAAATGCAGACAGCTGATTTGTAACAAACCGTACACGCTCGTAAGTCTACTACACGTGCGGCGAAATCTACGCCGTGAGTGCACGTTTCAGACGTGTGCTTCATTGTTTTCGCCAAAAATGACATCAGTGTGATGTTTATGCATAAGGTCTATTATAAGTATAGATGCCAAAGTCCTATACCTACACTGTTACGGAGATTGAATCCTCATGGAGACGCAAATTGTGTGGATTTGACGTACCCGCTTTTTTATTCGGTGATGTGCGTATAATAAAAGGTACGTACAGGAAATTTCGTTCCTAAAATAGCGTGGCTTGCGTGAGCGTTGTGTACGCGCAGGCTAACGTTCTCTGTGTTTTATCCGGAATACTTGGCTTGACACTTTTGCGCGCTCCGGAAACAAACGTGCTAGTTGATTTCCCGTTGTGAGTGCATAAGATATTAAAGGTTCATTTAAAAGTGCGTTACCTGAAGATTCAATAAAAGCTGGCGAATAAATAAGCCCATGAACTGAGCTTCAAACGTGCCATTGTGCGTACATTTTCAAGTGCACTTAATGCAATGCAAAATGCCGCAAGGAAGAAATAACAATCTTTCTTTAAGTGAAATCTATTGAGGAGTGATACTCCTTAAATTTACAATGTTTCAAAATAACAAGTGTTCATGCTTTTGTAAGACATCTGTCTGTTTGCTTTCAAAACGACTGGACAGAGCATGATCAGCACTTCCGGCCCGATATTGTGGCTCCATGGGGAGTCAACGTGCCATTTTAAGTTTGGAATCTATGTTTATAACATCTTTGTATCTTTCCACTTAGCGCACACACCTTTTACAATTAGGGCTATCATGAAGTCTGTAGGCCAATGGAGTTTTAGATTCGTATTCTTGGGGTTGGATTTACTTGTAAACCCAAAGGTAATAATAAGTAAGGGTACTTACCGTTTTTGTCACACATTAGTACATTTGCCTCAGATACTGTGATGTGTAGCCATTTCATTAAGTTGCTAAGGCAATCCATGTACTAGACGCAGTGCAATGATGTGGATGAGAGCTAATGCGTGATTGTGCGAATTAAAGCATTAGAGGCCGAAGAGGCGTTAAAGACACGCTAAAGGTGTAGGGCGCGTTACCATGCCCACATTGCTCAATGTTATATTATTTCTGAAGGTGACCTACATAACGTGACCTCCAATTCGGGTTCAATTTCGCACGGTATAGATAGTTCTCACGTGACGTCATAGCAGCTTTTCACGTGTATTATTTCAGCCATGTCTGAGGGCAACCCCGGCATGTGTGTACAGGCTTGCCCTCAGACATGGCGGTTGCTAACCCCTAGCTGTGAAGTCACTGAGGACTATCTATATTCCACACATAGAGCAGGATATATATTGCTCTGTGATTCCACATTGATGTGCGTCCTGTAGTTATACGGCTCAGCACAGTGCCTGTGCTGGCGATGAGATAAGCAACTCCGTGGATTGCCCTCTTGATTCAACATTTTCCTGAAAAGATCCCCAGGTGAGGTTGTTTTTAATATGTACACAATTGTTTCTTCCGTTTGTTCAGTGCAAGATGATTTGGTTTTACTTTAAGCCAAGGATTGGCGTAAATTTTAGGTGCCGTTTTTTCAAAAAAAATCAGTTTGAGGCACAGGAACGGTCAATTTGTGCAGCCGAGAATAGGAGCGTCTCGACTTAAACGAAAAGCTGCATGTTTTAGAAAACCTTAATTATAAATGGTACAGTAATTTGTAACCGTAAAGTGAGATGAAACAATGTTTGGTGATTTAAAGAGCCCAAAAGGTTGTTACATGAGCCAACGGGATCATAGACATGGAATTCTAGACAGTTTGACTGAAACCCATGTCACAAATCCTTTAAGTGTTTCTTCCATGAACAGTGAATTTTTAAGTACTTTTGCTGTGTAGGTTCTGCCTATACTGAACAAGAACAATTGTAACAGCAAAAGGCATCCACATACAACTTATGAAATCTATCCAAGCTTCCTAATTCGAGATATCTGAGACACAATTTTCACACGGTTTGACCCGCGTGACCTCGGATGACTCTTTACCTTTAACAGAAACAATAGGGTTCTTTCTATTACCACAAGGCATCCACATACTAAATATGAAATCTATTCAATCTTCCTACCTTGAGATATCGTGTTAAAAAGATTTCCAGAATTCGAACTCCAGTTACCATATATAGATGACCTTTCACTTTCACCAGAAACAATAGCGTTCTTTGTATCACCATAAGGCATGAACATACTACGTGTAAAATCTATCCAAGCTTCCTACCTTGAGATATCTTGTTAACAAGGTCTTGAGACCTTGACCCCAGTGACCTTAGATGACCGTTACCTCTATCAAAGCAAAAGGTGCTTCTCACAATAAGGCATCCAAAAATATATCTAAGCTTTCTTCCTTGATATATCGTGTTAAAATGATCTCAGGTTTAACCCCCAGTGATCACGGATGACCTTTGACACCACCACAAACAACAGGTTTTTTCTAATCATAATGCATCCACATGCCAAGTATTAAATCTATCCAAACTACCTTACTTGAGACATCGTGTTAAAAAATTTTTCAGAGTTTTCAGATTTGTCATCAATTATTACTTCTCATTAACTATACAGCACTTAGTACTATACAGCATTTAGTGAGAAACATATTAATCAGCTGCTGCACAGGGGTGTTTGGCATAGTTACTTCTTTTTATGCTCAGTTTGAAAATCTTTTAACAGAATAGCAACGTGTTACAAAACAGTGAAGCTTACGATTATTTTAAAGACGTTTTTACAGGGCTTAACGTGTTTACTTGGGTGCAGTCTTGTATTCAGTAAAAGCATATGTTGTTTGCGACGCATGGGACGTATACTGTTTCAAATGTCAAGCTAGAAGAATGGTAACTGACGTGATTAGCAGCTTGAAGAAGTAAGACAACATTATTTGATAATTACGTATGGTAACATCAAGCAAATCACAAAACCTAGAAATAGCACTACTTCTATATTGATCGGTGTCCATATTTATTGATAGTAAACAAATTTCCAGGCAATGAATTGAAAGCTAAGATTTGTTCCCATCTGCGTCGTACTTCTTAGCCCCAATTCCACTGGATAGACCCCACCCGTACGGTCTTCTGCCCTGGAAGAAATTTTTTAAAGGAGAAGCAAACCCACGGATTTTGCAGTAAACCACTAGTAGAGACTAATATTCTAACGCATTTTCTGAAAAAGCTAGTCGAAACAGCATTGCCCCAAATTTTCATGAATTTTCCAATTATTTTTCACATACACATGATGCTAATAGCCAATTTCTTGTTTCCAAAAAGAGGGCGCTTCAAATATGACGTAAAAGAGCCACATCGTAAGTATCACGATGTCTCAGTCATTGCACATGAAATGCACACTAACATATACTAAATGGATTAGTACAGAAAAAATTTCTGATGCTTCCCCAAAGTAGTTGAAAATATACCCTACCTTGGCCTACGAGGACTAGCATCCATTGCCACCGGCTTTGACAATTTCAAGCAATTTTTAGGGCTTCACATAACTGACTATTCCATGCCACTAATGTAAGCCTGTATACCGCCCCAGTAACTGTAATCTACCTACCTTGTCGTTAGGTGCACTCAATCCTCTTTTCTTTGCCTCAATAACTGATCAAAATGGGAATTCCAAAAAGAATATTCCTCAAACATATTTGTCAAAAATCACTGTCACTTACGATACCGTTAGCTCACTCCCCACTTGCGTAGAAAACACAAACTCACACAGTTTCCCGATCAGTTGCAGAACTGGTACTAGTACAAGTGCTAATCATAGGCAACCCACCTTCACAACAGTTCCTGCTCTTGCTCTATTTTTGTCAATGTTTAAATCCATCCTCTGTATATTGAGACCCCAAAGGATACAGTTAGATTTGAGTCTGTTTGCTTCCATGTTTTCTTTTACCAACAAGTAGGTATACTGTTTGACCGTGTAAGGTAAAGATTACGACTACGTCCTGCTGAGTGCTGCAGAGGTTCTGACGTTACCCTGTGTATAATGGCCTACAATTCTACACAGTGTACTATAGTCTGTGTACTGTGTGTGTAAATCAGTGTTGTAGTGTATGGTGAATTACGGTAGTGTTGCCAAGTCCCTCAAACTATTTCTGCTACACTTGTGAAACCTTTTTTTTTCTTTTCACTGAAATAATGTGTGATGAAAATATATTTAATGAAAAATTTTGAATTTTATTTCCCATAACAAGTGGCGAACGGAATTTTGTCAAGCATTTTATGATTATTTACCACAGCATGTGCAATTCAAATTACTTCGGTTGGGTTGGTAAATTTTCTGTTGTAATGTGATATGAGGCTCGCTTTCGACATTGTACATCCGGGAACTGGTAGGATTCAAACAACAATGGCCCGAACCAATATCAACATAAAAATCATTTTTTAAGGTTGATATAAATGTATTCAAGCCTTCTATGTGCTTCTTTCGAAAAAAAAAAAAACATACATTAAAATGCTAGCCTTAATGCAGAAAAAGCTAGGGTTTATTTCTCCTTTAACCTCCACTGACTGCTGTCGTCACATATTGCTGAACGTATTCATATCCCAGCCAGTTTGGACAAACCTATTATGCTTCGAAGCATTTCGATAGTAAAGTTTTCATGCTACGTATCGTCAGTTCTCCGTTGCTAACCTAACCTAGGACACTAACATAAATTAACATAAGCCCGTACTGCATCATTCTGCAGTTTTTCATGCTTTGAAGCATGAATTGAGAAAACTTTATAGAAAAAGTTGTTCCAACTGGGTGTAGATCCTTACTCCTGCTTAACCTTTTTAACTAGGCATACAACCTTTATTTAACATGCATTTTTCATGCCTTTATTTGTTTCTCATGCCTAGGCCTACAACATTTATATTTCATTCTTCGAAACATGAATTGAGAAAATAGTATAGAAAAAAATTGTCCCAACTGGGTGCATATCCTTGCTCCTAGTAAACTTTTTTAACTAAGCCTACAACATTTAGAATTCTTATGAGGCTTAATGTAGCACATTTAAACACTCGCCCGTGTGAGCCTTCAAACTGATTTGAGCTACATTTTTACTAAGAAATGCACCACTGACAGACATCAAACTTGAGCATCCACTATTTCGTAAAATTATGGGAGATAAGTGCAAAGTCTACTTTAGCTGATTAAAAAGTTTACTTCGAAGCCCAAATCTGCCTTATATGACGATTGTTCAAAAGACCATAATTCATTTCCTGCTTTAAAAAGATATCAAGTTTCACTTCATGTCCACTCCGTGTTGTATTTTGGGGTAACTTTGTTAATGTCAGATTTTTTTTGTAATAAATGAAACTTGCGTAACTTTGTACTCACGCAGAAAACGATTTACCAATGCTTTGGTGGAGCCAAGAATGAATGTGGCCTAGGCAATAACCTTATTGCAGGATGATATGTCATTTAAATAATGCGATAGGAAATCCTGAGTTCAGATTATCTTGTGTCTGCTTTATAAATTCTACTGACGTCTCTGGCCTATTGTGAACTGTTAAGCTGATCTTCGAAACACCAACAATGAAGTTCTAGGATGAACTGACTAGGCTCCATAGCACATTAATCATGAAAATACCAAAATATGCCTCCTTACAAGACTGAATGTAAAATTAGTGCCGAATGATGTATGTGAGCCACGATTTAGTAGGATAGCCAGCCTTCTACGGTAGGGCATGCTATATAATACAGGAATGCAATGCTGTCGAGATGTAAACGAAAGCCAAAGTTTTCCTGAAACCTTTAAACCAGCAAAATATCTGGCATTTGCCTGGTCTATCGTCAGAGTGTTGCTAAAAACTTTATATGCTACATACTAAGTGAAAAATACTTCATTAAACAAATATAGGGAAATGTCTCACCTATTTGTATCAAAGTTTCTAACATCATGTAATATTTAGGCAAATTGCTCAGTACAGTATGATCCGTTAAACGTAGGAATCTAGTTTCACCCTGGATGCCATATCGCCATAAAAGTTTTCTATTGTGCCGACCCGTATTAAACTTCGTTAGCCGGTGAATGGACAACTTGCCCGGTCAATTTCCACCATATAATTTCTGAAAGGACAATTTAGCCTAAACAATTCCCAAGAGGAAAATTCCAAACCCGAAAAATTTCAACCCAAGATATTTACGCCATAGAAAACTTTACAACCAAAAGTAGAATTGTCCTGGAGGAAATTGTCCGAGGCTTTAAATATGCGGGTGGAGGTTGTCTTTCGGCGAATTGACCTGTGGGAGTTATCCGAGAAGGACTTTCCCTGAAAGAAACTGTCCAGGTACCTCCCAAGCACCCTACTTTTCTTTGCTTAGTGTACAGACGGTATATCACCACAAGCCGAAAGAGCTGTCGGATGGTAGTTAGCAATTGACATTAGCAGAAACTATTACCATCATGCCAGGGCAAGTAATATTTTAGAATGACATGTGTACATACAGTTACCTCCTTTCTGGAAACTCTTCAGAAGTCAGCCTTGCTTGACACTATTTGGAAATGTTAGATAATGAGGATGGAGGGTAAAGGAGTTTCACACAATATCAGTAGCCTATATTTCATGTATCTATACATCAATTGATTTTCAATTTTTCCACTAGTGCCAGGAAAGCAAAAATATAGGCTGCTAATTCATGCCTCGGGATTTCCTTCCTTCTTGGTTGAATCTGCTCCTAAACCATCACCTTGAAACCTCCCATGTTTTACGGTTCAAGACAACCAGAAACTTGCTCGCTCACTTTTATCTTGAAGTGATTGGAATTGGCGATTATAGAGTCTAGTTCCAAATCGCGATAAAAGCCAGAACCAAAAAATCAGAATGCATTATGTCAACATTAATTAGCTTTATCAAGCACCATTTTTGCCGATTCAGCGATACGCTATCCACGCATAGATTTATGCTTTGAAGTACATGCCTGTTTTTTATTTGTTTTTGTTTTCTTATTTCACTGAGGAAACGCAAAAATGTGGTGTGCAAGTCTACGTCAAAAGTCCTACACTACCTTACACTCACACTGGCTTGACGCATGGTATAGGAATTGATAAGTTAGTATTCTCCTGTGTTAGTGCGTGAATAACGTTGAATAATTGGCAAATGCAGCTGAACATGGAAAACAGTTCTTTTTCTCCTGAGCAAAACTGCAAGGTTTCAAACGACCCTCACAACAGAGACAAAGGGTAAAGTTTTCGTTTTTTGCTATTATTGGACTCATGTCATGCATTACATGATTGCATTTAAATGTTTATGCATACTTTATTTCAGTAGAGTAAAAAACGGAAACAGCCCTCACGACCTGTAACTTTTCTTAACATCTAATAACTGTTGAAATGACAATATGTTTTCAAAGAAACTAAAATCTATTTTTCAATAGAATATGAACTAATTAGCCTTTTAACCTCCAAACTAGTAGCGCCGTAGCTAGGGGGCGGGGAAAATATTATGCTCTATCAACGGATACGTTCAATTGTCAATAGCATTACTATTGGTAAGATCGTTTAATTAGTCTTATAATTAGATATTGACTTATTGTCTGCAATGGAAAGTCTCATTGCATTTTGGAAATTTTGTTTTCCTTTTTTTTTTTTTCTATTTCCCTTATGCTGTGTCGTACTATGAACCATTCTTAAATGATATAGAGGGGTTATTTTCGGCCATATATCGTTGTTAAAAAGCAAATAAGTTTTACACATTGACTACATTTAATTCACTTGAAATTTAAAAGCAGTGCTTGCACTTGTTCTTTCAATTATTTTTTAACATTTAAGAACGGCAGCTGTTCAATCTGTTTGATATTTTAAAAGAGTTAATGACCTATCACAAAGTGTAAATCGTACCAGTGTACGTGTATGTACAAAACCCCATATATGGACCTACCACGTAAGAACAACAGCAAAGACCCATCATTACCTCTATTTCAAATGCATCCATCTCACAAAGTGTATCTTGTGGTAAGGAAACCGACTATTTTATAACGTGGTATTGCATATGTCACAATATTCCACTTGATAGTTTTATATACAACAGTATGACTTAGTCAGTAGTCAACAAACTTAATACCTTTAATCAACCAGAGAGCCCAAAGGCTTAGTGATATCTTGCAAAAAGGGGGTGCTTTGTTGCACTGAGGTTCATCCCTCATATTTATACTTCTTGACTATATCATTTACCGATGTCATAAGAATTGAACTCTGCTAACCTCGCGGGACCTTTGAACACACCGATCATTGAATAACAAGAAAAAAGAAAAGAGTGTCTTAGAAGGGGTTCGAAACAAAGAACTCGTTAGGGGAACGGTATTTCTAATCATGCTATAGTCACAGCATCATTTGCACGTGTTCATAAGGAGGTAGTTTAAATTCGAATTAATACTGTAATAGTTATGCTTGGAAAGAGTTAATATCGTCCTCTATAATTTTATCTTCAAACTGAAAGGAATCTTCAGCCCTAACTTTTAGTAGGTCAAAGATCGTCGGACACAATTTGTAGGTACCGTCCACTGTCTAATTAGTTTACGAGATTTTCGTTGTTACACCTCTTATTACCCCAGATGACCTCCAACTACCCATTGCGTCCTCCCTCTCTTAATGTAACAAATCTACGTATCAAGCATGAAAAGTATCCATCATCCCCGTCTTGAAATATCGTGATCTTCAAAGTTTTCGGTTGTTTACCTGTGATGACCTCAAATGACTCTTTCTTTCACTGAAAACAATAGGGTTCTTCCTCTTAATATGGTAAAGTTAATACCGGAAATAAAAAGTGTCCATCGTTGCTATCTTGTCCTATCGTATTTATATGCAGTTTTTAGTATTTCGTATTTTCACCTCTGGTGACCTCAGATAACCTTTGACCTTTACCAAAACCAATATAACTCATTTTCTGACTATAAAGCATCAACATGCCAACTATGAAAGAACCCATGCTTCCTTTTTAGAACATCGTGTTTATAACGTTTTCGGCTGTTGGACTCTGTTGCTCTCACATTACCTCTTACCTCCCCCCAAAACAATAGGGATGTTTAACTTAATATGATAATTCTATATTCCAAGTATGAGTGGTATCCATCTGTGCTATCTTGAGACATCGTGTTTACAACCCAAGCGTCGCAAACACACATGCACACACATACACACACACACCTACATACCCTCACTCGTCAGTGTGATTGCATAGATTGATTTTGCCTTCTGCAAGGAAAAAGGTAAGCACAAAAGTACATGAAGAAGGAAACCATTTCCAAGTGTGGTAAAGAATCATTTAGATCAGTACGGAGATAAAACAGAAATGTGGGTTTAATAAATGTGATGCAATGTTTATTTGCTTTTCTCAGTTGGGGATTCCACTTCATTGGGTAAACAACCTTTCCATACACAAACAATTGTAATCTACAATTACTTGACAAATTCTATCCAATTTAAATGTTCACACAAACGTGCCCAGTGTTGTTGAAAAATTTGCCCGTTTTTTTTTTCAAGTGAGTCACCGCTTTTTTTAGACGGTCCCAAAGGTGCTGTACAGTTTGTGCGCTTAGTCTGATTGCCAGACGCCAGAAAATATCATTTTAATGTCTAATTCCTAGTATTTCCCTCAATCCCGTGGGCATCGTACATTTGATCCTCATATAAGCGGACTTTTCCCCCATGTAGTTAGTTTCCCAAAACGCCTTGTACAACGTGTACAACGACCTTTTCTAGGCCTTAAACATATGAAACATTTTAATCTTGTATGGGGACACATGTGTTACCGTACATTACCCGCATCCCAACCAATTCCAACCCCCAAAAAATAAGTAAAATAAACGCTTTAATTTTTTTCAGCGCACTGCTTTATGCACCGTTTGATAGGCACTGAATTACTTCATGGTTTACACAATGGAAAGGTAATCACATTTTGACCAAACACATATTAGCACAGACAGAAATCTCTCAGCATTAAACAATGGATAAGACTAAATAGGTGTACAGCTGGCGGGGGTATTTGTAGGTAATGGTTGTTACGTCAACCACCCGATAGTCTATTAAAGCACGTGTGCTTGAAAATAATAACTAAAAGCAGTGGCGTAGCTAGAGGGGGACAGGGGGGCAGTCGCCCCCCCCCCACAAAGCCTCCGAAGGGCTCTGTCGGAAATTTGTAGTCTCTGTCGGAAATAAATAAAAACAATTCATTTGAAACACTGACAACACACCTTATGTTTGTAAGCAGAATTACACATCGATATGTCAACGTGAAAAACAAAAGTCGGTCTCAAAATTGCCTGGAAAGCAAAAAAGGGAAAAAAAAAAAAGAAAAAAAAAAGAAAAAAAAAAGAAAAAAGGTCCCCAGAATTTCGAGGGTGTTTCTTATGTGCACTTGTAGGGTATGAGTCTTACGTCAATCACCTAATACACTTTGAAAGTACGCCAGGGTATATTCTGTAGGAACCGCTCTGCGTTGGCCATTGACGTGCAGGGTTTAATCAGCATGGAAAATTCATATGTAGCCTATATTACCCCAGGCTGCAAGCCACATCACCTAGCCTTGGGTCATGTTAGGGCACAGTATATGTAAGGGGAATTTCCATTGATAATTCGGCGGTCTAGTTTAGTGTACGTGACGTCACAGCGTCTACATCTCCCTCCCATCCATGCCTCAAAATTCCACTTTTTCTTTACCGATAGAGTTTGCTCTAGAGGGTTACTTCACTCATGGTCAGTTGAACAGATATAGTCAGTTCTGTATTTACGGTTTTTCCTGATATCTGAAATAATGAAGCTAATTTTAACGAGCCTGGATGAGACATTATAGCACTCTGAGATTGTTAAGCAACAGGCAAGCACAGATTATGCTATAAACATTATACTTACTAAAG
Organism: Holothuria leucospilota; assembly: GCA_029531755.1. Taxonomy (NCBI): domain Eukaryota; kingdom Metazoa; phylum Echinodermata; class Holothuroidea; order Aspidochirotida; family Holothuriidae; genus Holothuria; species Holothuria leucospilota. The sequence goes on from CM055970.1 coordinate 4,265,857, forward strand.
AGATTGCTGAGTTAAACAGTAGTCCTATGCAAAGTAAAAAGAAACCAAATATGTACCCCTCCCCTTGAATAAGTCATAAGCAGGAAAGAAGTAATGTCACAATTCAAGTAAGGTTTTTTAAAGCATACGTGCAACTATTCCAATTAGATATTGCTATGAGCATTGCTATATACGTTGGCTTCTGTATTTGGTCTTATACTCAATTGTCTGTTGTAACTGCATCAAGAGGTTGAATAGATGGAAAGCAAGTACCTTATAAATTATTGCCAAGAAAAGCGACCAGCAAACATGGTAACTAAGATACCAAGCTTTTGGTTCTTCTACGTTCATCATCAATTATTTCTTGTGTGATTTAATATGCAGACCTTGGGAAGAAGCATAATGATATGTGACACGAAGGTTTCTTATTGTGATTTGAGTCAAGCACTTTTACGAGAGCAAGAGTTAGAGTTAGATGAGGTTATACCGCCCAATTTCTGAGCAATTGGTCCACTTTTACGAAAATGGCAATGCTTTATAGAACAGTGAAAGGGGTATCTTGAAGAAATTTTTCACATGCCTGTGTATATTTGTACACCATCATCTTTCCAGTAGTATCACACGTTTTCAAAACAGGGGGCGTAAACTATTTGCAAATATCAAACAAAACGAATGGCGATGGGGTATGACATGCAATATAAAAGCAAGACTATGCATGATGTTTAACACATATAGTCATTACAAACAACTCAATTTAAAGATAGCGCTAAGGTTTGTGAAAAGTTCACGGCCCTTCTGATTTAAACCATTCATCATGTGGCAAAAATGCAACTGATTGTTGACCCGGCCAAACGTACAAATTAGAAAGAACAAAACAGGACACAGCGGTTTGTCGTTCCCTGGAGATCTTGTCACATGTAACAACAAGGCAGGAATGGCTGATATACAGGAGTTCAAGTCTAATGTTAAGACCATGTGGGGACACGATCTAGAGTTTCATGATGAGACGGTTTTCGGCAGCCAGGCGATCATGATAAGAACCTAGACACGAGATGGTGACCGGAACTATCAAGTTTTTTGTGTGTTTTCTAATTTTAACGTTTCGGCGTGTCAACAATCAGTTACATTTTTGCCACCTGATGAAGGGTTTAAACCCGAAGCAGCGAGTACTTTTTTACGAACCCTGGCACTATATATATATATATATATATATATAATATATATATATATATATATATATATATATATATATATATATATATATATATATATATTATATATATATATATATATATATATACCCAATCTGCAGACAGAACTGTTTCGATCTTGTTAGATCTCATCAGTGCAGCTCAGAGTAGATTCCAAGACTGAAAGACATGACTGACACAAGCATAACTTGCGTCAGCCAAGCCCTTCGCGATATATATATATATATATATATATATATATATATATATATATATATATATATATATATATATATATATATATATGTATATATATATATATATATATATATATATATATATATATATATATATATATATATATATATATATATATATATATATATATATATATATATATATATATATATATATATATATATATATATATTAAGGTACACTCTAAAAAGCTCCTATTCAGATTTGAATAGAATCTATTCAACCGGGCACTGAAACGAAATCTATTCAAATATTTGGTTAGATTTGGTTTATTTTTGAAGAGAAACTTCGTAAATTTCGTTTTAGTGTCCGGTAGAATAGTAATATTTTAGAGTGTAGAGAGACGTAGCGACACTATATGGATGAGTTGAACCAATTCTATATTAAACCTCTAACAAAAGCACTTGCCTTTCACTGAAAGAAGATTTTTAATATGTATGGATGTAAAACTTAGCCTCAAGCAGGATACGAACCAGAGACCTCCCTCATCCAAGGCAGATATTAAAAACCCTTTTTCAGTGTAAAGCAAGTGCCTATACAGAGGTTAAAAGGCCTATAAGATTCAAATTATGAAAATCCCCTTGTCGACGTATTATCAGGTTGCAGGTTTTAGTCTGTTGGTGTAAGTTTCAAGTTAGCTTCACATTTGAACATCTGAGTGCCTTTATTTAATTCAATATAAACCTTTTCGTATTTTACAATGTTGGTTGGGGCATGAAATTACGCACAACCCATAAATTGCTCATCTTTCTAGCACTAAATTTTGTACACGTACATCTATATTCAGCATACATATTGGTACAGCTATTAACCATCACGTTTTTTAACTTGAATTCCGACGTAGGGCCGTAACGATAAGAAATATCCCCATCTAAAAGATCTGTTACCTCAAGCAACAAGTCTGAAATATCTTTAAATACCTTTATACTGTTGAATTATCATAATACTAAAACAGAATGTCTTGATCTCACCTAGATAAGATATTTCTTTAGTTTCAGGTCAGTGCATACACTTAATGAAAATAACAAAAAATTATTTTCTAATTTGTTTTTCTACATTGTGCATTGAAATGGGAAAAAACTGATGACTATGTTTCCGAGCCTTTTTAGCATGAATACTATTATCCAGAGAATTCTAAGAAAGGGAAAATCAAGGTTATTTCATGCTTTCAGATTTCACACTGTATTGGGGCTGCATTCGGTTAGACTCTCTTATACATCGGAACACGTTTTCGGTGCTCCACAAAAAATCAGTTGCTCACATTCTAAAACTTCTTATATCGAATACGTCCCTGTACTGAATATAATGTGTTCAACATGGAACACACTGTCTGTGCTTAAATTTGATCAATAGGTGTAACCAAAGTTTTCGCCTCGACACGGCTGAGTATACACCCTGCATACTTAACATGTTGAAGTTCTCATAATTAATATTTCGAAAATAAACATCTTTACTCTACATGGAAGATACCTAACAAATCTCTAAAGTAAAGTGCTTGTCGGTGTTTATCCACGACTAGAGTCAATTTTGTCCATAATTTCGAACACCAGCTTAATTGAAGAATGCCGAGAGAATAACTACTCAGCATGCCAAAATTTTCATCATGTTTGTAGATCATGGTGACCTAATGGTCTGACGTGATGTCATGCATATGCCAAAATGATCAGTACATTAACTGCAATATATTGATAGCGATAAATTCATCAAACAGCTATGCTTACTGGGAAGAACGGCTTTAAGAATACAAATATTGGCAGTTTATTCTTTCTTTAAATCACGACGACGTAAAATGAAATCAGATTAACAGCAAAACGTACTAAGTACCCCTTCGTGCTACTTAACATGCTATTATCTTGCTTCTTGTATCTACTCAAAAATTTATTAAAAACCAAACAAATTTGCTTCAGTTATGAAGCCACTTTAAATCTGTTGCCGTAGTATAATTTCCTATTGGCCTGTGAAGTCATAATGACTTCATAGGTACGTAATAAAGCATTTTTAATAAGGTCATTTGATTGTTTGGTACCATACCACAATACGCTTCTAATACATGTTGGGGTATAAGAGCTACTGTTTTTGATATACGGGCCTTTAAAGTTGTCAGTGACGGCCATCTTGAAGTTTTGCAAATAAACCTATTTCCCTGTGTCGTATTTATCTGACTTTGGATATAATATTCAGTGGGGTCACAATAACAACATCCAAAGCAAAAAACCTTCTGTTGCAATTTTTTCTAGGTTCATACATATTTTTAATGGAAAATAGAGCACCTTGCGGAAATGCTCCCTTTCTTCTCTGGGTAACTATCCAATTAGCTATTATTATTATAATGATGATGACGATGTCGATAAAGACGATGATGATTATTATTATTGTCAAAATTAAAACGTCTGTGAAATGAGATCCGCTCCACGTGGGGTTTTCCGTAGTCGGTATACTGCACTTTGCGTAAACACCCCCACGATGTAAGCCATGACCTTCAGTATATTTATATGTGTACAGTTCTACCGTACGTACGTATGTTTGTTTGTTTGTTTGTTTTTTTTTTTTTTTCATTTTTTTTTTACAAAATCACTGTTTGGGCCCCCAAATGATAACAACAACAACTGAAAGACTTAGCATTGATTCAGCCCACGATGGTAAAAGCTCAGCTGAGCTAAAAATAATAAAAGGAAATATTCCCCCGGGCAAACACTCCCAAGAATCGGGCTTCAATCGCTTGCAGACGCATCCAAACAAAAACGGGAGACCATAGAGCTCAGACATACGATAGATTCGGAAGCCTTTCTCCAGTGGGCATCAATGTAATGGATGTACGTACAACGAGATAGTCCTCTTTTTCATCTTTGTAACTTTGCTTTGGTTCTTTTTCTTTTCTTACATGCTTTTGCTTGGGTGTGTTTTTGTTTGTATTACGGCCCTTTTTGGAGCAGCAATGCTCAGTACTTTTTGTATTATTCGTCGTCTACTATTTAATAGCATTTTTTAGGGTATTTGGGTAGATCTACAAGAACTTCTATTATTGAGCTCTATGCATTATCGTGCGTTTTACATATTCGCTGTATCCTAGAAATTATTTTTACAAATTAAATTAACATGAGTTAATCGTGTTATTTTCGAAGCCTACTCAACAAAATACTGAACGGTGGTTGTTATCTGCTGGTAGGAAGTTTCGTTTCCCACGATGTAAGGCCTAGCCTATTTTGCTCCCAAATTGTGGAGGGACTACACCCTAACGTATGGTGGCGATTCAATTAGATCAGTGCACCTCATTTGGGTCCTAAAGGTTAGCCTATAGGTGAGTTGAGAAGGAAAAGTAGGGATGGGTGTGATGGAGGAGGGTATTTGATTCCGATCGATGAATAGCCTCGTCCTATTGGTCTCGTTCAATTTGGTGCATATTATCTAACGGCATGTTTCCTTAATACTTACGATATGAACAGTGTCAGTAGATTTTTCATTACTTAATTTAATTTTTATAACCAGGAAAATGATATCTAAGAGTCTTTCAATTGTAACATTTTCTAGAGGGGACTGGCGAGGATCATAGAGAAATATTGCATAATTCTTGCAGAAAATATTTATTTCTTTTAAACCATGATTTGCAAAATAGAATGACAGACTTTTCAAAATAGGGTGAATAGGTAGGTATCTTTATTTTCAAGCATAAAAGGGGATATGGCACCCCAATCAGGGAGTTACTAGCAACTCTTCTCCCAAAAAAATTTAGGAATAGCCCTAGAATGCTAAAATACAGTTGATAGCTACGCTTTGACATCCATTCAAACAATACAGTTTCACTCTGGTTGGTCAACAATGACTTGCACAGTCAGTTGTGTTACCAATTAAGCTTACACACACTGACTTTGGCAATATTGCCTCGAGTAATTAAACTCAGTGCAGATTTTTGTGGCTCTCTCTTAAAGGTTTATGTGACAGGAGGTTTGGTTTAAATTGGTGGAGGGGCTAAAAGTTAACTTAGTAGATAGAATTGTTACTGTCTGGGGTGAGATTGGAGACAGGCCCGTATTTAAGGTGGGCCAGGGGAGACGAAGCCCCCTGAACTTTTTTGGCCCCCCAAGAGAGTTTGAATTTTACCATTGACTTAATACATTTGTACACATTTGGTCCCCCTGAAAAAAATTTCGCCCCCTTGAAAAATTTTGCCCCCTACAGTACCTTGTCTGGCTACGGACCTGATTGGAGAGCCTTTAAGATTTTCTTTAATTTACTGCTTTGTAGCTTAGAAACACTTCGTTTACCCAAACTTGCGAATTTTCATATGATTCAATACTCTTCACTATTTTTATGCGTAATTATTGAAAGAAAAACTGTTACCAGAGTTTATTGTTAAGACTGAATGGTTTAGAAATGACAAAAGCTATTTTTCTGTCTGATTTTTCTATCTGTGCAACGTTAAAAAATCAATCACGTCAATATTTCTCTTTTAACAGTTTTACCACATTTTCAAATATTTCAACGTGACTGAAGAAAGTTTTCTTTTGCCTAAGAAGGAACCTACGATGAGTCTTTTGTTATTAGGTATTTGCTGCTTAAAGTCTAATTAAATTGACATAACGTTAATCATCAATGGAATAGTTATTTGCCAACTTTACGTAGGAGGAAACACTCCAGCAGTTAAGAAAACTGTTTTTCAAATTCAGAGTGTTGGTAAACGTAAGTTCAAAATTGCAGATAGGAATGCACTTTAAGTAAAACGCAAAGACGAAGGAGGCAGCCTACAAATCGTAACCTTGAGTCGATAAAAAATTCTTACAATTCAGGTTAGGTAAATAACTAGCACTCAAGCAACATTTCTCGATATTTGCGTTATTAGCAGAGTCATTTACTGTTAAACAAGAAATCTGAAATGTTTCAAAAAACGAAATGCAATTAGAGCAACCGTTCAAGTGAACCACCTGTTTAATGTTTGTTTTTTGATGTAGGTCATCTGGAATTAAATGTCCCGTTCACACTGATTGTAGGCAATTAAAGGACGGATGAAAGCACCCCTCTTGAACTTACTCTGCCTCGCTCAAATGTGTAGCGAGGTTTTTCATTTGACACCAGGGTATATCTATCATTTCCATACTAGTGATTAAGAGTCAGGAGTAGTATTACTTGAAAACGGCCATCTATGGAGACACACTAAACTCCCGGGTGTACATGAGTGTCCTCTGAGAGGGCTCACTAAGATTTTATGACCTTGTGACGTCATGCGTATAACGTCTGTACTCCCATTCCATCTACTTTACATATAAGCGAAGCGAAAAATCCGTCATTTTAGCGGGAGCGGTCATACGGACATTTGGGTCAAAGTTCAAGCTGCCTATGACAAACGATCGGACCATGTTTGCCGTGTATACGCGTGGCAGTTGTTTTCGTCGTCTTGTTCTTTGCCACCCTATTTTGATGTCACAAGTAGCCTCCCCCCATTGGGATTATAAGCTTGGGGCAGAAGTACATGCGCACTTAAGTTACCAATTAATAGTAGGCAGTAGTGTCATTGGTAGGCATAGAACATACTCTGTACACGTGCTACTACAAATGGATAGGTTTGTAGGTTAAGCGTATAAAAAAATACCAGTTTTAAAGGTTGTGTGACATGAAAATAACATCGTTGGATATTTGATGTAAAAAGCATCAAAAATCCAGAAAATAGCCGCAATTTCCATTGAAATCCATCAAATATTGACCATTTTACAGGGAAATTTCTATTTTACACTTGTATCATGAATAAACATGAGCTAAATATGCAAATATGTGACATCGAAAGAGGGACATACCATATATGGCACATGTTAGCCTTTGTTTTTTCAACCTTAATTTCAAGGACACTAGTAGCATTGCTATTCCCTAAGGGATTTGTTATAAAAGTTAAAATTTTTTCCTTGAAAAATATTGTTGTCACTCATCAAACTGTAATCTATATGATCAGTAATTAAGAAATAATTTATGTAGAGTTAACAAAAGAAACTTTAACACTCTGCAACACTCCACATCATTATTTTTGCATAGACAACGAGTGTCTTCAGAAACCATCAAACTTTGAAGATGTATATTTTGAGAACGGTAAAAGATATTGAAATAATTCCAACTGATCTTTGACTGGAGGACTTAATTCTTTAACTGATAAGTGAAACAGCTCTTTTTGGTGGCATGTCACACGACCTTTAACATGAGCAACATGAATAAACATAACGTCACATGAAATGTGTCTCTCTGTGTTAAATGTGTGCGCACAATATTAAATTGAATACTATGAGAGCTTTACGATTAATAAATTTTAAGAAACAGAGGCTTATATGTATACTTTGTGTTTTTAACTGTTCGGGTGCACTCGTCCTCATAACAACTTATCCGTTGATGTGAGAAACGGTAACCTTGTATTGAGCACAATGCAATTTGGTATCTAGGGATGTTTGGGTCGCATCTCGGCAAAAATGGTAAACAGGAGAAAGGAGATAACAGAAAATAAAAGAAAATATGGAACACAATAGCTTGAAAAGAAAAACGGAAAAAGGGTGAGCTGCTAATATTGCATTTGTCCTACACACATGTGTTTTTACGTGTTGGTCTAAAAGTTTTAGTAAATGATCATTTACATAGGGCTGCGTAGGAAGCTGTTCGAGACTGGGTGCTAACGTTGTTTCGGATCGCCGTCCTGAGGTGGGGTCTAAGGAAAGGGTGTGTGACTCTCCCCTTTAGAAAATTTCGAATATTTGAAGGTCCTTAGATGTAATTTGGTGCAACGTATTGGACAAATTTTACGATAAATTACTGAAAAATTTTGACATTCTTTACAGAGGAAACTAAAAGGGTTTTCGTCCTTGGATGGGGGGCGGGTAGGGGGGTAGTGTGGATGAGGAAGGGTGGAAGCATAGTTCCGCTCTACCACATTTGTGACTTTGGGCATCTCTAAGTCAACCGCTGATGGTTTAATTTAGTTCATGATAGCGTCAAGCATCACATATACATCTCATTTTTGTACATAATGCATCTTTTAACAGGAATTTAATAGGAAAAACATGAAAGAGGGAAATGTAGGCATATGCTAAAATTAACTCCTCAAAAGTAAATAAATAAAATAAAATGACTGAAAGATCCTTCTGTTACAACTGTCCGTAAGAATGGTGAAAAACTAATTTTATTTTTGGATGAATAATGGATGTGGGTGATTATATTAATTAGAGTACCTAGCTTTGAGATGACATTTTGGCCATTGGTTGAATACGAAACTTTAGGAAATAAAAATTGTAGATATGTCACAATTACAGTACTTAGTTCATTAAAAATGTAATTCTTTCGTAAATGCAGGAAGTGTGATTTCCTCAAAATAATCTCATTATGAAGCTTAACTCGATTACTTTCTCTGTTTATGGCTTTCATCTTTAATTTTGTCTCACAAAATTCAATTCCGCGCGTATGAAAGGATGAGGACACCAAAGTAGTACTGCACAATAATTCAAATTTTAACAAGTTGGTGAAATTTTTTTCCATGCCTGTTCCAAGTTATGACGAACTGTGGAAGAAAATATGACTCAGCTATGCTATGCATAACGTTACACCATGTGTAGCTTATATTGTCCTTTAGCTAGGGGACATTAGAGTGGTCTATCTCAATATAAAATGGCTGCGTGTTCCCTGCTTTCATATGTGTTGATGAATACATATTGTGGCTTCAACCAGTCGCAGATAATAGCAGATTTCAGCAGTTACTATTAACAGTTTTGAACATAACGGATTTTTCAATGAGGGAAGGGCAACTGGATGGTCGGCTAGGGTTAGAGGTATGAAAGAACAACAGTTTGAGAAGATAGAGACCTGCATTTTACACATCGAAATAAGAAGAGAAGAAATTAAATCAGTTTGGAAACAGTTGCCAGTCTTGTTTTGTAGCTGTCAATAGGAGGCTTCGTCTGGGTTCCCATGTATCGGGGTGCTAGTTGTGCCCCCTATATATCCTCAACCTTTGTAAAATAAGAGTCTCACTACAGTTGGTATCTCATCAAGTTTAAATAAAGAAACAATTAAAGCCTATAAAAAGTGGAAAATATAATTTTAAAGTAATTAAAAATGTCATACGTTTGGTAAAAGCTCGCGAATTTTCAAGAAAAAATCCCAATGTGTAACATCGTGGGGCTGATTTAGTTAATTGAATAATGGAGGCAAAATAAAATTACAGAAAAGATCCTTGTGCATTCAGTTATAAAGTGGAGCTTGATTTTAAAAGTAGTCTATATTAATCACTGCTAGCTTTACTCATAGTATCGCCTATTAAGCAGTCTCTTTTACTGGATTTCATTCACAAAGCTACCACCGTTTGTGTCAGCTTGGCGCGCTTTTACTTTCAAGGCTTTTGCACTCAACACCGTCTGAAAAACTTGTTCAACAGTAATAGAGGGCTTTAATATTATTCTTACTGAGGAAAACTTGCAGTGAACAGAGTGTTTACACATATGCTCCTTGGTGTTACCGTTCTTGTACATGGGAGTATATGGATATGGATATATTTTCAAACTTAAAACTAATGGCTCGGTTCCTGAATTCTTAATTCAAAAGGTGTGTTGAGCCTGCATGTAAAAGTGTTTGTAATGCAAAATTTTGTCGTGTTTCGCCCGCGATCATGTTTGGGGCCCTCGAATCCCCAATGATAATATATACGCGAACCTTCCTGGCGTAAACTCTCTATCGAAATTTAGAGGTATACTCTCATCCCCCTTAAATAACTGGCATGTATTCGAGTTTAACAGAAATCGTTATACAGGTAAGTAAGGTCGATAACATGGTACAATTTCTAATTGTCTAGATTGCTTTCAGTACTTTTAAGAAAAGTCCTAATGACTATTTTCCACCGCAGGCTAAAGCCTGAAACTACTCTAAAATGGAGTTGTTAACCCAGAGGAACACGTGACTTAAACAGAAGTCACCGAGACATATTAGCTATGCACAGTCAAATCAAGATCTGTTTCAAATAACTAATTGTCTATAAATTGCTTTACGTTGTCATGTACTCTTACAGGTTATTTGTCCTCACCTGGGTCAGCCCTCAGCTGTTAAAAGGCATGGTCCTGCCGTTTAGGTTGTTACAATGCACATCCAATTTGCTTTTAATGTGTTATTTATATAAACCGAAAGCCGTCAGTGATGCATGAAGCAAATGATATCTTTTTCAGCTTTTCATCTTCATAAGAAAGACGATATAATCGAAACCAGAAAGTCCAAAGGCCTAGTGATTCCTTGGCGAAAGAAAATGCTTTGGCGCACTGGGGTTTATCCCTCAAAGTCATCATTCTTGAGCCATCACGCTATACATTGTTTTCAGAATTTGACATCTGTAGACTTCACATGTCCAATGACTCCACAAATAACAATGGGGTTTTGTATACAACATGCTTAGACCCTTCAGAGTTACAAACCAGGTTTTCACAATTTGACGTCTTTTGACCTCAAATGACCTTTGACTGCCGCCAAAACCACTTGAAGTTTTGAACGCAATATGGGGGTATACCCAAATGCCAACAATGAGATCTGTCAAGATCTGGACCTATTGTGTTTACGAGGTTTCCACCATAGACCTCCAGTGACTCCAAATAAACTTTCATCTTCATCAATAAAAAAGTTCTTGTAATTATTATGATGCATCCAAATATGATTATGATACCTCAGTATACAATGTTTTCGTAATTACACTGCGGGGAGCTCATATGACCTTTGAACTCTACCGAAAGCAACAAGTGGTACTTTTCTAAGTATACGGCAGCCACATTCCAAGTATGAAACACATTCATGATTCCTAACCTGTGATATGGTGTTTCAGATGTTTTCAGGTTTGATATCTGGTAACACAAAATGACTTCTAAACTCCCCAAAACAATAAGGCATTTAATCTCAGTGTAGAAATCTATATCCCAAGTACGATAAGTAAGTGAAGAAGGACACTGAATAACAAAACCTGAACTAATAAGTGTTTGCATGGGATTCGAACCCAGGCTGTAAGAATGAGGACCACCTGGAGCTTTCCACTACACCATCACTATAATTAATTGTAATCTCTGTTTGATTACAATATGGTCACAACATCCTTTACACAAATCAATCATTAGGTAATTAAATGCTTGTGAAAAGATGTATGTTGTTCTCTGGTAATTTATCCTTGGAATGGTACGAGCATTCAGTACTCCCTTTCCGTTGGTCATGTTTCACAAACCGATCCACTCTGGAGGTACGGCTAACTGTTACTTGAAAAGAAGTTTTCAAAAGGCGGAAACTAGTTTTGGGCTTCGTGCAGAACCACACAGTCACTCTTTAAAATTGTCAAATATAAATACCCTGGTCCTCCTTTCATTTCATATTCTTTTGGTAAACTTCTATGAAGCAAACAATACCTTTAAAGCAAACAATACCTGCAGTTGGAAATAATGAAGCTTTTTCGTTAACTGAAGCGTGAGGCGTTTCAGCATTGGTGATATATTGCTACTAATTTGAACACTAAGATCCACTTTGTTACAAAGTGTGCGAAGGAACGGATAAGAGCTTTAGGAAGGAAGGGGATTGCTGATTGTCGATCACAATGCCGTCTTTTCTCTTGAGGACCATTTTTTTGGTTTTTTTGGTAGGATTGCTGGCCAATTTTAAAGTTAAGGCCCAATTTTTCAATGGGGCTACCTCTGCATCATGTGTGTCTTTATCTGAGCCAGGATTCACTGCACAGACAGGCCCTAGTCCATACTTCGTCACATTTAGTCCAGGCACATATAGGTCAGGAGAGGTCATTGAAGGTAAGACCAAACTCATTTAATATTATTAGTACGGATAGGAGGCATTTTGTCACATAAGCGTATGGACCCATTTTGACTTGGAAGAGCCCATTTTTTTGTCCTAAGCCTATGTCTGTTCAACACAATGCACATATTCATACATAAAAAGTGTGTGATAATAGTCAGTATTGAATGTTGTTCACCATTGTAAGCATATTGTCCATTGGAGTAGATTCCCTTTTAAGATTGAGTAGATGAGGTCAATGGCACTTTAAATGAACACTACAATCTATCTCCGCGTAGCGTACTGAAGATATCTTTCCGAAAACAGATTGCACATTATGTCACTCCCCAATTCTTGAAATTTGCAACTATGTACATTCATGTTATAAGATTTCATGTTAAAGATAAGATAGGTAAGGCAAATGTTATACTGTACCATAAAATCACTTTGTAGAGAACACATGACAGGTTTGTGCTTCGTTCATTATTTTGTACATGTAATTGAAAGAAATCACGTTTAAATACACATGATTGAGCAAAAGACAAAATATATTTTACATGGTAGTAGTGCAGCATAGAGAATACATGAAATGTAGAAGGATCAGTAGAGTGGCCAGGGATATTTCAGTCAGGGAAGGTAGACTAGAGGGGTTCGAACCACCCCTAGGGGTACGTTTGGTTGATCCCATTACTCAACAGTTTTGAGGGTGAAAGGGTAAAAGACCACGGGATGCAGGGAGTTGTTAGGAAGGGATCGACGGCCAGTCAGACAATAAATGATTTAAAATTTTACATGAAAGGTTACCAAATTCCTTGCCATACTGTGACAAATTTGGCACATTATGAATACTTGGATGTACTAATTTAATGCTGAACTGGTGTCTCCCTGGAAATAAATTTAGCAAACACAACGGTGGCAGTTCGCAAAAATTGGCAAACATGATAGCGAGCCAGTACTCATTAGTAACAGGAAACAGAATAATTGACACGGTGACTTATCGTTACCGGGATAACATGTATTTTATCTCTGTCTGCCGGACAAATGGGCAACTCTCAGCAGTCGTTTTACAGCACAGTGTCACAATTACAGGGGAACTGCTACCCGACTGAGGGTCAATTCTATACCATTACCAAAAAACGAATTGTATACTTATGTTCAGGTTAATTGACAGGGGTTAGTGGATGAACTCTTTAGCTATAAGAATATATCTATGTAAACAAACTAAAGAATTTCTGCCATGCTCGAAAATTTTGAAAATTTACTTTAGAATCTTGGGAAAGATTGGGTTGTGTATACTGATCCACCCATTACGCCAGTCTTAAGTCGGACTAAAGAATTTGCCGACTAAAACGTTGCAACAATTAAACTAGAAGAATATCGTATTCGTTTAAAATAGGGGAAATGATTACATGGGCAATCCCCAAGGGCCGAATACTGGAAACAAATTCAATAACACTCCTTCAGGGGAATGTAACCAATGATCTTAACAGTCGATAAGGAGACCAACACTGAGGTAGGAATTTCCTTATAAATTTACACCTTAACGTTAAGGGTAGACTTACCCTGAATTTATATTTGAAATGTAAAAGACAAAATTAACTTTAAAAGGGTGAAATTTTCATTTTATTCGTATTTTGAGTTTTGATGGATTGACGAAAGCATTACAACACTATGAACTTGATTCTAGCAGTAGCGGTGCCATTTTCCCACATTGATGACCATGCGGTTTCATTTTCTTTCTTTTTTAATGTATCATGTGACCTTGAAATGGCTACGTGTTTGAAGTTACTTGGGGAATGATGTTGCAAATGCTCAGTCATATTTCAAAACATAACTTGGTTGAGGTGAAAAATGTCTGATTGTGCAGTTTGAAGAAAAACAAGAGTATTGATTACTTGGGGCTATAATGTAATAACTGCCTGTTTTAACTCCATTTGGGGTTAAAAATATAAAAACTTTATCGCCTAAATCTCCAGAGCTTGACCTAGAATCCGAAAGTAGCAATAAGCGAAGGGTTCACTTCTTTATGTTTTGGCTTCTACAAGTAATGAATGAATATTCGGTGAAACCTTCTTTAAAACACTGGGACTCGTCACCTTTACGGGTTTCCTGTACTAGCGTATTTGTATTATATGAGTTATCAAATTACTGGAGTATAAGTGATTTACAGGAAAAGTAAATGAGGAGATAACAAAGATGTATCGATTGGAAAGCTTTTTACTGATACCATTCAGTCTTCAAAGGAAATATTGTCAGGTCAAATAAGCAATATTCACACCACGTGTGAGTGAGCGTTACGACCCGTTTGCTCAAATATTAGGCCTTACTTTCCTTCCTGAAGTTTTACTTCTTTAAATTAATCTGCAGGAATGTTTTAAGGCATCGGCTACATGATCATCAATTTTCCATTTGTGGAACAATAGATGTCGAAGTGACTTTACTAAGCACAGAAGGCAATATTATGTGGAAATCCTCCTCCCCGCATAATTGCTTAGCTTTGAAAATTGCTGTGCTTTTAAGAAAGTTATGAACATTAAATAGGATTTAAATGTCTTTATATTACAGTGGACATAAGAGTGGATATTAGAGAGAAAAGTCAAATGGGTGCGAGTGACACACTCTGAATCAAATTACTTTTGTGGATTGAATTGCTTCCTAATGTTTAAAATAGCTCTTTTTATTAAAACCAAATTATATATATTTGTCTGCGCATCACATTTGGAAATTTCAGTGGACTTTCTGCGGGGAAATTGGGAAACATTTGTGATACGTCCCTGGACCAACAAATGCAAAAATTGTGCCTACGCGACGTTTTAGATAGTATTGTTAGTTACATTTTAGCAGACAAAATCCTGAGTCGTGCAGGGCCTTCTGAAAAGGGGACTGCAGCCCCTACAAAAATAGTCAGTGTTTTTCTAGCAAAAATTCCACATAATTTTGACGAGGGAGGGTCAAAATTTACCCTAAAAAGTTACAGTATCAAGGAACTTTATGGGCCATCCCACTGTCAATTTTAGAAACCTTCTATCATTTCTCTGCTCTGTAACAGTAATTCGAAAACATTCTTTGTACCTAGTTTCGTCGGTACCTTGATTAAAAAATGTAAATCACGACCCGTAAAGAAGTACGCCACCTTCTCTACATAGGCGGGATTACGAGGGGACAGGGGAATTGCCTCCCACTTTTTCCCAGAGCTTAAAAATAATAAAATTAATAAGTAAAATGAGCAAAAGGAAGCGAGACCAGAGAAACTATGAGAGAATTTTCAATAGCCAATTGTAACTCAATTTTGCAATGTTAAATGAAGGAAAACAAAATATCAAATACCGTAATAACGTTAGTAAGATTTTTCCGCGCGGGCTTCGCACTTACCCCCAAAGGAAACTGACTAATACAATTGAAAAATTTGTCTGGTATCGTAAAATGTCCATCGGCATGGGAATCTTCTCCTATGCGCCATACTATTGCGACTGAAGCTCTGAAATAAGAGTCAACGACTTCAGTACATGCACCATGGTCCTTGCAAACAAAATCTCAAAACCTACCCATGTCCTGAGAATAGCATTTCTTGATGAATTGTTTCGGTGTGCCTTGCATGAACCTAATATAAGTTAATGTCTTGATGTACTGCTGAAAAGAAGGAAACTTTGGGTGAAATTGCATCCTTATTACTTCCTGTAGGACAGCTCGAGTGAATCACTATTTCCAAAACCCTCGCCACACCTTTCGCTGTTCACTTTCCCCACGAATACCACCATCCTTAGCAAATTCACTGCCGGTTACTATCTTTAATTTGCATTCTTTGAGAAAAATACTTAATTGACATTTCAAATACAACCGGGAAAAGCGGGATCCTTTTAAGAAAGTGTCAGAGAATGGCCATTCTCAGGAGACGTTAAATTTAAGCAAAATTATTCTGAAAGGACCCTTCGGGTTCGCGCCTTCGATGCTCGCGGTAAGAGGCTTCGCCGGCCACAACTTTCTAATAGGGGGATTTGTTCCAGGCCATCGACAAAAATGAAACATAAAGGAAGAACCATAGAGAAGGACAGAGTTTTCTATATCCTGCCCCATGGAAAGAACAGGCACCTGGGAAAAGTAGTAGCTTTTATGTAATTTTCAACACTTCATTTAAAACAAAAAAAGAAAAAGAAAAAAACAATAGTCTACATTTAAATGTCTCAAACGCTTCCTCAACCCTGTTCTCTTCGGATCGCTTTGCGCGCACTCGTTTTGAATATCGTTTCGGGATTTGAGGATACTTCCTGTACAACATCTAATTTGTCATAGCTTCGTACAACCTCTTTCATTATCATTGAAACCACAAATTTCCAATGGATGTAGGCAGCGGAGGGGGAAGTTCCCCCTTCCTCAGAAATTTTCAAATCAAACTTTTTATCATCCATCGATTTGTGTTAATTTACGGACTTTTTAATTCTTGTTAGGATGCTAGTTGTAAGGCACGGAAAGTGTCACTTCCGGTACCGAAACATGGGGGAGGCGCTTATCGAGGGGGAAGCCCTCTCCTTGAGAATACTTTTGTAACTTTACAATTACTCATGTCGCTAAAATGTTTAAAAATAAAAAATGCGAGGTTTGTTCTCTCTGAGTGTCCTACATCTCCCATTCTTAAAATTATTGCTGCAGAGCCAAGGAAAACCCTCAAAATAACCCCTCCTTCCCTCCTTCCTTAAACCCTCTGCATTATAGATCCAGTATACTTTTGTACCTCGTTTCGTTGTACCGTCTCTCAAATGATATCAACTGGGATTCTCGGTGTATTCTCGAACATGAGGACTTGGCCAGAATTTGTTTCAAAAAGTGCTGTTTTCATGCCTTTAATGATTGCAGAAACGATAAAAAAATTAACTTTTGCTCAGCACAAATTGAACTATCTATATGAAACATATTATCAAGATTGGTGCAAAACTGAAAGACAAGTAGGGAATTTTACGTTTTCAAACAAAGCCCCCTCCCGAAGTCAAATAGCGGTCAAATTAATCAAAAAGAGTCGCAGCATACAGATATCACTTTCGCTAACATCTCTACTAAATTTCAGCCAAATCTAACTAAAAACAGCGAAATGTCAGGCACTTAAACGCAAATGTTATGGTGACAGACGTTTGCCGTGCACGACAGCAATAGCTCAGCTGAAAGCTTAAAGATCTCAAAAAAGACATACACTAGTTTGTAGTTCATCAATAATTGGTTCACCCAAAACATAAAAGGGACTGTTGAATCACCCTAACATATTAAAGAATATCTTCATTAAGTACTGGCGAATGCTCTGTGAGTTACCTGAATTGAAAAACGGCGTCGCTCTGATTGGTGAATGCAGAAAGTTGTAACAAACTGGTCAAAGGTAAATTGTGCAAAACGGTAGGCTAGTACATCCAATGTTTACCAGACAGCCCGCTCACCGTAGTGTGAGCACATGCCCTAAGCAAGTTAAGGTCAGAACAAGCGGCTGTAGTTTAGTCTGATAGGTGCCATATACACGTATTTTTTTTTTTTAAAAAACCTGCCAAGGGCAAAATAATTTATGTGATCACGATGCTGTGTAAATGTGTGGGTGTGTTAGGGTGTGTTTGTGTGTTTATTTGTGACGCTTAGATTGTAAACACGATATATCAAGACAAGAATATCGCATACTGTTCGTACTTGACATGCGGATACGTTGTACTCAGCAAACGAGCTCAGGTGTTTTGCTAGAGGTCAGGGTTAACCGAGGCCACTAGATCTGAAACTACGGAAGCCTTTTAAATTGCTTATAAACACATTCCCTCAACTGGTGTAAAGCTCACCCAACTGGTATATAGATTTGTCGGAAAGAAGAATTCCATAGTTTGGTGAAAGTTAAAGGTAATTTAAGGTTACCAGAGGTCAAAACTGACAAAGTTTTAAGCATAATATCTCAAGTTAGGAGTTCTGAATAGCCTAATTTTCTAAATAAGCATGTATGTGCGTTGTAGGCCTATTGTTTTCGGTAGGATTTTGTGAGAAGTCAAAGGTTATCTGAGGTCACTGGAGGCGAAACTACGCAATATTTGAAAATTGCTAGTAAACAAATTAGCCTCTTTCAAGAAGGATAACGCTGAGGGGTTTTATACTTAGAGTGTAAATGCCCCCACTGAGTACGAGAACCATCAATTTTCTAAGGAGGAAGTGCCGTTAGGTCAGTAACAGGTGGTATGATGACAACCCCCAAACAAGATATATCATGAAAAGTTACCCCAATGAATATCGTGGTCAGCACATTGTAGATTTCCCATATTGCGTCCAATGCGTTTCTTGTTTTTGTGGAGATCAAAACTCAGTTTTAGACACTTAAGATAAAATTGCGAATTCATTGTTAATGCGAAACTTCAAAGAAGGCGACCTTGAGGTACAGCATATTTTTCATAAAGATGCTCTAAACTGAGTTCAACAAGCGTATTGTTTACTGGCGGTCAAAGGTTATTGATGTCGAAAGAAGTCAATGTGAAACCTTGTTAACACGCTATCTCAAGGGAGGTTACTTTAAAGGATCTTATAACGTACCCTGTGGATGACCCATGGTCTTAACAAGATCTCTCTGATTATGGTGGAGGTTAAAAATCATGGTAGGTCACCAGAAGTGACATCATGCAAAAGCAAGAACTCTGGGGAATCCCATACTTAGCATATGCATGTTCCTAACGGATTTAAGGAGCCTAGAGGTTTCTGTTTATGTATAAAGCCCTTTAACATCATCTTAATGTCTCAGGGAAAAAAAGTTTGATAAATTTGCTTCTATTGTGTAGGAGGACAAATTGTTTTCCGTGGAGGTCAAACGTCACCACATATTATTGTTAAAATACTGGCTTATAACCTAAACTTTGATAAGTAATGTTGTGATTCCTGAAATCACAAAACAGTAAATTTTTGTCAATGAATCTGAAATATATAACATCTTGTTATTTCGATAGCAATTTTACAATGAAATTGTACGTTTGAAACCTCGATGCTTTAGAGTGATTAGTTTCGGCAAAAATCACTAAGCCTCCAGGCTATCCTAGATTTAAATTTGAGAAGGGATAAAAGAAAACTTAGCAGGGACAATTTTTACCGGTTTGGATAGATTTTTTGCCCTTTTAAACTTTCAAATGGTGCAGCATTTATTGATTAAATTAATTGTCTGTACATCCCATGTTGATGCTATCAGGGAAATATAAAGGCAATGTTTCCCTTCATTGCCAGTCTGACAGCTATCAGCTTCCACTTTTCGTTTTTATTGATTCCTTGCTAAAGGCAAAGGAATTTACGTAATCATGATTGAGCGTATCAGCATGTGGCCGGTGTGTGTCTATATGTATGTATTTGCAATGCTAAGGGTTGTAAATACGATACCTGAAAACAGGAATGATCAATATTTTCACATTTTGTACAACTTTTTTAATATTCAGAAAAACGTTCATGCAATTTTGGTGAAGGTCAAAGTTGAGCTGGTCACGAAAATTGTAGGCAAGATATCCCAGTCAGCTATATCAATGAGAGATCACTCACATAGCAATAGCATGGGGATGCTGTTATTGAGAACAATTAAATCTTAATTCTTAATAACTATTGGAAGAGGCCAAAAATAATTAAAGGTCACCAAAGATCATCAAAGTCCAAATATTGGATAACTCGTTAATATGCCGCCTTATAAATAGTACAGATCAGGAATCTTGTATTCTGTATTAAGATGTCCCAGATTAAATGCGATGCCCTCATTGTTTAAAGAGCCAAAGGTCATTTAAGGTCACCACAAATCAAACTATGACAGACTCCTGAACACTATATCTCCATACGTATAACTTTTACAAATTCCTCACACTGCTTGTAGATGTTCTACATTGATTTCAAGAAGGTTATGCTTTTGATGAGGTTCAAGGCCATTTGAGGTCACCATAAGTCAAATTGAGAAACTCTCGAATGTACAGTCTCACAAAGGGAAACCTTAGAGGGACCTCATTCCTTCACTAAAAAGCCGCTCATCGGCTATAGACTTGTATCCATTAAATCATTTTAAAATTGAAACAACGGTAAGGGATTAACGTCGAGTTTAAAGCTCAACTTCAACTTTGAAGTGATAATCTTCATAAACTTCAAAGGTGTTTCGCACGCACCTATTGCCTTTTATTAACTTTTTTTTCTGGGTAATCTTTTAGACTCAGTGCCCTTTCCTAGACAAAAAAACGGAACCTTTCTTCTGTGAAAAGTTGACACAAGTTCTGGTATTCTAAATTATGCTTCAATGTCTTAGCAAGTATTAACGACTCTCCTTGTATTTCACATGTGATGTGAACGTAGATTGCCATGGTAGAATATTTTAAACGGCCTCTTGCAATCAGAGACATTCTCCTGTTGGGGAAAACCAAAATTCTTCCGAATGGGGTAAACTTGCAACTTGTTGTGTAGGGAATTCTAGCCAACTAAAAACAAGGTTTTACAAGGACGAACACGATTTTCACGAGCTTGCGCTTTCCTCAAAACGCCGTTGCTTTTCGCTACTTTTGACATTAGGCTTACACCTACCAAATATTCATTGAATTCCATTACATTAGACGGAAACATTTTGCAAGAGGGTTCAAAAACCCATTTGTGACTGATAAGGTGCACACAAATACTCTTGGGAATTGTGGTATGATAGGCAATATGGCTGCGTTTATGGTCAATTTTCCTACTGATCGGTGGAAAAACTAGGTTCTTCCAAAAAGGGGGAGTCTCCCGAAGTGTTTGGAGAGCATGAATTTTGGTTGTATTGTATAATTTAGTACGTTCAACTAATTTCTCTTTAAAAAGCTCTCCTGTCTTTGTTATCATGCAGAGGAATCGCTTCCATTGTTTATGAAGAAGGCATATCTTAAATCCAGCTTTTTCATAATCCGCCCAATTAAGGCTGTAAATAAGTGTCCCTGGGTCCCATCAAACCATTAAATTGAATTAGCGTCGGCATTGGGTACATTTAACGTCCAGCTGTCAGTTTGGAACCAAATTTTTGCCGTTGAGTGTTGTGAGGTCTAGATGTGTTTAATGGTTTCATAGTTAACCTAATTGTGGCATTACTTTAATTTGTCGACCTCGTTCACTAGTAAGAAGATTTCCGATTTACTTCCGCTTTAAAGCAGTATGTTGTTTCAATAACAGAACCAGCCTACGATCCTTACATAAGTCGATATGATAGCCTACACGTTTTAAAAGGCAACCAATCTCATACCAAACAGTAAAAGTTCTCTCAAGTTTACCTGTAGCCCCTGTTCAGTTCAGAACACCTGTTCAGTGCACCTTCCAGACAAACAACAATAGGCTGAACTTAGTTTAAACTGATCAAGGTCTTATCAACAAGATACTGTGTGTGAGCTTAACTGGAAATACAAATAACTACGCTAGTCATTTCCGACCAACCAGAGTAAAGACACTATTTGAATTTTAATATGGTCAATCAGAAGGCAGTCACAAATTGTATTTAGATATATAGGCTACTCCTAAAAATGCTTGGAACATGCCACAGACCCTTTAAAGTTGAATATGACGCCTGTTTGGGGTTCTTTTTACACCCAGTTATTGGTAAATAGAAATTTCCATACAACTTGAAACAATTCCATAGAGTGATAAGTTCAAGGAGGATGCGAAGAGATGCAGTTGTAATTGACGGATTTCTACACGTTGGCGTAGTCAGAGGGGGGGGGGGAGGGGGCAGGGGGACCTGCCCCCGATTGAGTTCTACTTTTTTAGAATTTAAAAGAGTGGTCGGCTCTCCAGAACTCAGTGACTTAACTGAAGTGATGATATATCGGGATACACAAGATACCGATAATTTATCCTAGAACAGTCAAATTACCATGTTATGGTTAAGAAAACAGGAAATCAGGAATCCAGGGATGGGTCTGGTTTAAATGGTTTAGAGTGACCTTACTTGGTAGTGAACCATAGCTGGTATGCTATTGGTAGGCGCCTTTCCACCGTAAAAGATAAGTACCAGGTCTCATCAGTAGTGGTAGGGTAAAGTCGGCGATAGAGTGCCAAGGGTTTGTCACGTAGAAATTTGATGAACAAGTCGTGAAATTTGTATTCTCCTATTTTTCGATAAGTTGATGCAAAGCTAGTAAAAACAAATCGGTTGCATGATAACAACAAGACCCCTTCCCCAAAGCAGTACTTCAAATGGAATGATTTAAGAGTGTTAAGATTCAATGCTTCTTTAGGGTATTGTAGGTCGAGTTTGTTCCAGATGACGATTAAGAATATCACGGATGAATGGATATTTACGTGGCACAAAACTGCGTCTATGAATGGTTTACAAAGGATAAGTGAGGTGAAAGAAGCAAGGGTGTTACTGGATGAAAAATTATTTTTCCAAAATAAAGTAAAGCTAATAGGTAAATAGGTATGAAAAGTTTCCTGCATTTACAGAATGATGTGTTTCTGTTTTAGGAAGTTTCTCGAGTGCAGATAAACTTTGATAGGTTATCTCCCTGGTAAAGTGAGAGACATTCTTTTTTGATTTTTATATCAGCTTTGATAATACAAATGTCTGATCGTTATGCCCAGAGAGGCGAAAATACTCATGATGTGAGTTTCTTCAGATAAACAAAGCACACCTCCGATACGACAGATGTCCCCATGAAAATAGAAAACGACGTTATTCAGAGTACTTGTAGTCGGACTGAGAAATTTGGTAAAGTTGCTCTGACACTTAAATCAGAAGTGGGGAACCTCCGGTCCGCGAGACCATTTTATCCGGCCCCGAGGCAATTCATAAATGTAAATTCAGAATCACTTGAAAGGTAATTTATAATAATCTTTAAGACCAAGGTGCCAATCGTTTTTCTTGTTCATACCACTTTCTCATTTTCACGCAAAGCTGTTGCGAAACACAACCAGTATATTACTAAAACACTAGTATCCATAGTGTCATGGGCGGCTCTAAGAAATTTTGTTTGGGGGGGGGCAAACTCAAGTCCGTATTCAGGGAGGTTCGGAAGACCGCCCCCCCCCCCCGCGCCGAAATATTAATGGTCTGCTCCGGATAGTACAATAGGAGTATGGTTATTATTATGTATTGCAGCGATGCCCAAGTAGTTTTCAAGAGCTCTTCAAAAACCATTTCAGGCAGCCAGTCATAAGCTGACTACTTTAAAAATAAAAATACAACTATATCAGCCGATCGCTACTCCATAGGGGGAGTAAGAGGCAGGTGAAATGGGCAAAGCGGCTTGATCCATTTGTATAAAATGAGCCCCACCTTTAAATATTTTGTTGTTTCTTTCATTGTGTCACAATATGTTTCAGCTTTGCCGAGAAGCCATGAAATGTTGCCGGTTTTCTGGATTGTTTTCTTAAACTAACGAAAATTTCGAGCACTGAAGACACTTGAAAACAATGAAATGATAGCACTATTTTGGATCTCAGTACCGTTCCAAAACGAAATTTTTTAAAGGGGGGGGGGGGGTCTCCTAACTCAGAACGACGTCTCATCCTATATACAAATAGCTAAGCCAAAAAGTCTCACTACACTGAACTTAGACTGACTGTTTGGTGTGTTTATTTTAAATCAACTGAAATGGTATATTTTAACATAGAGGTGGAAAACTCGTGGGCCAACGGAGCTGTCAATTTGGACAAGTGAAGGGAAACCTCTGATTCCATGGGAAACACAATACGTCTAGGCTACATGCCCATTACGACTTTGTGTAGACAGATACCTATGCTAATCTGTCCAGGTGACACCCGGGCAAAACTGCTTTTAGTCGTGGATGATAATCATAGGCGTAGAAGCCCAAGGTGATTGGGGAGGGGGGCTGTAACGACTTGCCCGAAAATTATAACCAAAAATTTCCGGACGCTCCACGCGCTTTCGACATGTTAATGTACAAATCATATAGGCATACATCAGTTATCACACCGCATTCCAATTACATACAATAATTTGCGGTGTTAATACCTTCCATATTGTTTTTAATTTTTGAGGAAGTCGTTACAATAATAACGATAATAATCAGTGGCGTAGCCAGGATATCTCTCATGGGGTGCGAGGCAGGCATTCTGTTGTGTGATAGCCGGCCTGGGGGAGGGGTTTAGGGGAAGGGGTATCCCCCTCCCCTTTGAAAAATTTTTGAAAAATTAGGTGACCTTACATGCAACCTGGTGCCAAATATGCTCCCTTTGAAGTAAAATTTGTGTTAAAACATTTTCGTATTTTAGATACTAAAAAAACCAGTATCACCTCCTCCTCGTTGAAATTTTTTTTGAAAAAATTAGGTGTCCTTACGTGCAATCTGGTGCCACATATGCCACCTTTGAAGTAAAATTTGTTGTTAAAAATTTACGTAATGAGGTAAAAAAAATCGGCATGAGTGAGGGTGGGGCATGGTCCAATAGCCCCTCAAATCTGATAATCATAAAATCGAACCATTTAAAACACGCTGGTGAATTAATACCGAATATACAGGTGCTAGAGCAATTCAAATCAGAACTTTATTTTAATTGCCAAAGGAATTTTATTTTAAACTATTGATAACCTCTAGCTACATCATTGCATTATTTTTCTTTCCGTAGGTGCCCGAAAAATTGTCACCATAATGCCTGAATTTCACAAAAAAATTTGGATGGGGACTGCAGCCCCCCGCCTCCTACGCCTATGATGATAACCAACATGGCTAATAGGTTGTGTATCTAATAACCCCGAAAGCTCTGAAGTGTCTGCAAAATTATGGGCATTTAACTCCAGCATTACCGTTACCCTCTGTAAATGACATTATGATGCCTAAGCTAATCAGATTTCACATATCACAGCGTTATCATTTATTTTGATTACCTTAGCTTGAGCTAATGGTAGGTCCATTTGTAATGTCTGAAGTACATATATAGTAGCAAAACAAGCAACTAAGAAAACGCGCGCGAAGCGCGCCGAAAACAATGTCGTTTCGAAAGCAATTAAGGTTTAATCTTCGCATTGCATTGGAAAGTTGTTCACTTCTTCAATTTTAAACCGAGTCAAGGAAAAGGGAGGGCCTAACCCATCTCGAATTACCTGTTTTATTTTTTTTTTTTGGAAAATTGAAGAACATGCTTTGCAAACTTTTGGAGGGCAAGTGCCCCTCGTGCCCCTATGGCGAGCCGCTAATGCATAGTGTAATATCCCCAACGTTTCTTTAGACACAAACCAGGTACAAGAACTTTGGTGTTATCGGCAGTTTTGCGTGGAAGGCTACATATACAGAAGTGCAGTTAAAGTTGTATAGGCCTATCTATTACTTTAAGTACTAAAATCGGTGGGCCCTGTATTCATTCCGGTTGATTCAGGGTTGGGGGAGGGGGAAGAACTGTTCCTCAGAAGAGTGAAGTGAACGTTCAGTAAAAAGTGGAATAAAGCTTTTGGCGCACTTTGGGCACCCTTTACATATGTGCTCATTCTTTGTAACTACTAACTCAAAAGGTCATATTGTGATTCTTCTGGTCTGCGTAGCCTTTGTGATTCAATGTCATTTAATGATAGTGAATGAACATTCTACTACCTAAATATTTGTACATACTCCAGAGCCCCTGGGGGCTTCTGCCCACCAGGGCCTGTTTAGGGCACCTTGGTCTGCTTCCCATGAAAAAACTTGTAGCGCCCTCTTCTCTGCGGGAAGCGAATGAATTATGACTATCAAACGACCCCAGAGGACAAAAGGTTCCCCACCCCTGCTTTAAATGAATTATTATTACAGACGCATATACACCATGATATATATATATATATATATATATATATATATATATATATATATATATATATATATATATATATATATATATGTATTGCCTATTTCTGTATCAAATTATTTTATCCCCATATATCACTACTTTGGTCACGTCACTGAGTTCTGATTATACCAGTGCTCAACCCATGGCTTTATCAAAATTCTGGAGCCGAAACTTTTGGCCACGTTCAGTTATAACGCTGATGACTTTTGGTAATTTGTTTGACATTTTCTTATGACTGAGCCTCACCAACACCCCCGGAAAAATCTGGATGGGCTAGTGCCTATACCCCTTGGAAAACGCCTGACTACACGACTGCAACAATGTACTGACATTCTTTGACTTGCTTAGCAAAGTTCTTCCTGTGACAGTTCAGGGCCGGATAGACGGTGCGTACACCCCCTCCCCCACCATCCTTTGCAGAGCAGTTTATTTTATTTTATTTATTTTTTTTTTTGTAATGGAACGTAAAATTGACTTCAAGTGATGCTAAATGTTGCACCAAATTGCACCTGAGGGTACTTAAATATTGAAAAATTTCTCAAAGACCAATCCCCCAGGCTGGCGATCAGACCTCGCAGGTGGCCCCCTCCAATCAAAAATCCTGGCCACGCCAGTGTTTCTACATAGGCTTTTTTCATATTTTGATAAGTATCAAGCACATCATACAATCTGTGTTATGTATCACGTAAACACTGGCTATTTTCGTGAACCCACTGAAATATTCGTCGGCTGTGAAATTTTCGCAGGCCCAAGGAACAGTGTCGATTTTGCCTTAGAGTTGTTGGCCACCAGAATCTTTCTTTAGTTCACTGAAAAGAAACAATTTCACCTCATCTTTTAGTAACGGGTAGTGCAGTTCAAATGCACTAACTCAAGTCTAAACCATACCCCGCACATGACATCTCAATAACTAGCACCACTATGGTAGGTTAGTTGAAAAACTGCGTCTACACACTAAAAATAAATTCAAATATCAATACAATGGTTGTAACGTGGTTATCACAAAATACGGTCTTACCCAAAATGGTAGATCCTTGTTAGTTTAATTATTAGTCACGGCTTTCCTGAACTGTTGCCTTTCGGAACTCAACATAAACAGCCTATAGATGCGTATTTATATCATTAAATGAAATACGAAACGCGTTAAAGGTTGTGTGAAATGAAAATAACATACTTGGATATTTGAGTAAAAAGCTTAAAAAATCCAGAAAATAGCCACAATTTCCATTAAAATCCATCAAATATTGACCATTTTACAGGGAAATTTCTATTTCACACTTGTTTCATGAATAAACATGAGCTAAATATGCAAATATGTGACTTCGAAAGAGGGCCATACTATATATGGCACATGCTAGCCTTTGTTTTTTAACTTTAATTTCAAGGACACTGGTAGCATTGTTATTCCCTGAGGGGTTTATTATAAAACTTAAATTTTTTCCTTGTAAAATATTGATATCACTCACCAAACTGTAATCTATATGATCAGTAATTAAGAGATAATTTATATAGGGTTAACAAAAGAAATCATAACACTGTGCAACACTCCACATCATTATTTGTGCAAACGCAATGAGTTTTTTCAGAAACCATCAAACTTTGAAGACGTATATTTTGAGAACGGTAAAAGATATTGAAATAGTTCCAACGGATCTTTGATTGGAGGACTTAATTCTTTAAGTGACAAGTGAAACAGCTCTTTTTGGTGGCATGTCACACGACCTTTAATGGAAATAACCAACGCCAGGATTTGGTAATAGGGGCGCCACAGATGACGTCGTAATGCTACCTTAGTTAACCTCCAAAGCCTGTGTACATTGTACCTCGTTTATGAGCCCCTGCGACTGTATACAATGGTTGGTTGGGGATCCTTCCTTTGCCACTACATTAAGTGCCGTCCTGGGGAGGTGTCGAAGGATTATTGTCAATTAACGTTGCTTACATGCAAAGTGGTGCTAATTTTGCGTTAGTTTGGAACTGTTCATTTATGGCTGGAAAATATCCATAATTTAGTGAATTCTAATTTTGGTTAGGTAAAAGAGGAGAGTTTGTTGTCTAAGAGAAGGGTATATTGTCAACAAACCTATTGAAGTCCCCCCCCCCCCCCCACTTTTAGCTAATTTATTGCATTCTATTCGGAAAAAGTTTTTCCGCAAAAAATATGTTCATGGAGTCCACAGAAACATTCTTGGACTATTACCAATTTTTTTTTTTATTGTGCATTGTAAAAGGGAATCTAAGGCTGGCAGACACCGGTATAGACCTCCTAAATTGAACACATTAAAGATAAATATCACACCTAAGGTTTTTGCTTAACTTTCCGTACTTGGGCCATGGTTCCCAGATTTGACCGGTCGAAGTTTGTCGTTCAGCTCATCTCTGCAAAAAGTGTCTGTGGAAGAAACCCAAGAAAGCTGTTATGCAGGCCAAAATTCAAGGCAATTTTTATGCAAGAGAATCACTCTGTTGCAATATAGAACATAAAACAATCTTACCTTAGTTTTATTAAGTAAACTATTTTTCCAGGTGGCAAAATATGCATACAATACATTTTAAATGTAATTAAAATCTCAAAACCTGTAAATTTGTTACGGGTGAAACTAGTTAAATTCAATGAAACTATTCAATGGGAACATATTAAATATTGATAAATAATGTTTCTGCACATTGATTGAAGTTCAAGAATGTTTATTATGAAGATAGTTAAAATATTTAACACACTAGGCTTAAGAAAAATCTCCCCATAGTTAGACTGAAAGTGAAACAAACGTGTTTGTAAATAGCCATTGGTAAACATTGGCTCGTGACCTTCCGCCTTCCTGAATACCATGTTCTGGTAGTATAAAAAGTGACAACCATCAAAAGTGTAAGCTGACAAACTAAGAAACATTTTAAGGATGGTATCCAGCTTACAAAGTGGTACCGGGAGGGTCGAAAATTTCACGGTTTGGTCACTAGACTAAAAAATCCCCTTAAAATGGTTTAAGAGCCCCTGCAGGTAACTCTGGCCTTGCTTATTGATCTATACGATACTATCATTCCGAGAGCCTTAAGACATTTGCTTAACTCTGTCTACATCACTCCTTAGAATCATAGATCTAAGATGGTAATGCAAACAATTAGAGAATTAGAGTGAAACTAATTTATTTATTGGCTTGCTGAGTCCGTCCTTCTTTTAAAATTTTGTTAAATCACCTTTGCTTTTGTTTACCATTCCAATGCGCAAACGCTTCATCAATTGCTTCCTTTCTGCAGTTACTCTGCAATCATCTCAGGCGCAGGTGAGCAGCTTCAATGCGATCATGTGTCAGGCTAGACCACTATCAGATGGAAGTTCTCCGGTGGGAAGCTTCGACATCCAAAATTCACCAGACTATCAATATGTGGTTTGCCCTGACGATTCAGCGCAGCAATTCAGCTTCAATGGTACTATAACTAATTTTAATAGCAACCCCAAGTTTCTACCAGTGACATTTTCATGGGTAGCACCAGATTCCAGTGTTGGCGACGTCATATTTTTGTACGTATATCTCTCTGCATTATCATTTAAATTCGAAGGTATCTAATTGCAATAACTTCTTCAATGTTAAGTTATAGGAGAGCTCTAACAATCCAAGATGTCATTCTGTCCTGACCGTTAGGTCCGCAGGGGGCAAGGTTTTCACGGGGAATGAAATAGTTTTTAGGGGCCAAGATAAAGTATATAGATTAAAAAAAGAGTAATCTTTTACTGAAGGCATTGCCCCTGTCCTTTAAGGTACTAGCCCGCTGGTCCCAATTCGGTTGAAAACGAAAATTCTATTTCTTATTTGACGGCTTTTGTATAGATCAGGTGATGATAAACATTAAAATTGTTTTCAATTGATCTTTCTACATGTATATGCAGTTCAACAGTGGTACAGTCCAATGGAATATTTTGGGAGGCTCTCCCGTCCCAAGCTTTGTCAGGTACTTATTTTCATTGAAAACTTAATTATTATGTATGTTTTATTACTAATCAATTGTTTGATTACTAATCGATGGCTAGATTACTAATTGATTGTTTGATTATCAATCGATTGTTTGAGTACTATTCGATATGTCCACTATGATTGTAAAAATATGCTGCATGTTCACAGTACTTAGAGCTGTCCTGGATTTTTGCATTGAATGAAATTAAAATGAAATTATGTGGTCCTTGTGGGTACGTCCATTACCATGGGATATCCAAAACAGCAAAAAGTTTGCAAAAGGTTTGAATGGATTGGTTTAAAGATTTCAGGAAAGGAACTCGACTAAGATAAAGTTTTATATTATTGATCCTACTTGCAACATCCGATCTGAATGTCACGATTACAATAATATTCGTATATAAGTACCCTGAAAATTCATTAATGAAAGAGAATGGTTGTAAGATACGCCATTCAGTGAAAGTTAACGTGTCATTGTCTTTCCATTACTCCCTTTACCTTTGCAAGATGGAACACTAATAAGATATTTTTAATTAATATTTGAGTGTGACAGGTAGTTCAACCTTTGAAAGTTTACACTTTACAGCCTCACTGTGTCCTCCTGATACAACTGTAACTGTAGGTCCTAGCAGCATGTTTTACCGTGTCACAGAGGGGCTTCTATCTCTTCCGGGAAACATTCAAATAACAAGTGGACCAGTACCTGCGTTTATCGCGGTTGGTATGACAGAAACCGTCACTTACACATTTAACAATGGCCAGAGTTGCAGTTTTGATCTTACCGTTGTTGCAGCAGGTGGGTGAGGGAAACATTTCTAATCGTAAATATCATAAGAGCTGAATTGGTTCAGATATATGGGTAATTTACATAACCCAGCAATATCGTCACAATAAAAACTATCAGTTGGATTAGAGCGACCCAAACAATTGCTAGTCTCTATGTGATGTAATAATGTAATTGTGCAATAATTTAAGCTGGATAAGTCAATTTTTGTTCTCATTAATGCAAGTGTTGCAAAGATCATGCATGGTATCTTTTACATTCAGCCAGTCTAGAAAGGGGACCATGTATATCAGACCTGGGAGCTGTGTGGTTCACAGCTCCCTGCATGGTAAGACATACTATGGAAAAGTCGAATGGTTGTAAGGCGGTCATCGTATGGCTTAGCTCCTTCGGGGAGCAGAACACATTTGGGATAACACTGGTTTTCGCCCTTCGGGATCAAGCTGAAAGTCACTAGCCACTTGGATAAATATTTCAAACTAGCTTTACTAAAACGTAACTGACTTAGATTATGTCCGTGAAATGCTCATGAAAGACATACAAGCTTATTAAAATAAGTTTCATGTCGACTTTAGTGTATTTGACACTACATGTAAGCATGGCATCAAACAAAAGTTTCCGATGTATCCCAAAAATGTTGCCAAAGAGACTAGGGAGAAAAATATAACATTCTTTCTAGTGTACGCATCTTCTACAATTATTAAATAAAAGGACGCAAGATACGCAGAGGCAACCTACTGACACTAGTAAGTTCCAAGAGCAATGAGGAAAGGACTGAAAGCTAGCGCTCATACAACATCGCTTGGTGTAGTGTATTTTGCAAAGTGAAAATACTTGGTCTCATCGCATATGTGCTAATTTAATATTCTTACATAAAATTTTAACAGCAGAATTGCAAAGCGTCAATGGCACATATATTTTGAAGATCAAAAAATGTGTACTCATTAAAAGCAAAATCAGATAATTATCGAGCTAACTGACCTGTGATCTATAATAACGGGTTATAAATACGATCAATCCTGCAAAGTTTTCCAGACAAATTTCCTAATACTCACTTAAAGACATACCGTGCAAGAGAGGAAATAAGTCTAGTTATTGATGATAGAATTCTCAAACTAAAGACCCGCATACACGATCAATTTTTTCGTCAATTAATTGATGTCAATTAATAGATATCAAGCAATTGACGAAAAAATGATCGTCTATGGGGGGGGGGGGATCGACGGCGAATTAATTAATTGAAACAATTTAATTGAAGCAACTATTGACGGATCAAAGTTTTTTTGATATTTATTGACGGCTCGTCAATTAAATTGACTGTGTGTGGGCGAAGCGTCAATATATTGATCAATAATTCATTATCCGTCTGACCGTCGAGTGCGCGTTGATTTCGACGGACAATCATTTTTTCGACCACTTCCTCCTCTTTTTCGGTTTGGAGTATCCTCTAGGGCAAGAACTATTGTCAGTGTGATGGGTCCCTTCATTTCAAAGATTTTAAACAGAATGAAAATTGACACCAAAGCTGAAAAAAAAACATTGATCGTGTGTGAGGAACGTCAATTAATCAAATCAATTAATTGACAACAATTAACTGAAGAAAAAATTGATCGTGTATGGGGGCCTTAAAGAGAAAGCTGAGTATGTAGAAATAATGGGGACGTCCGTATACTATTTGACGTTATAAAACGAACAAGTGAAACTAAAACGAAACAACACTATGGGGAACAAAATCTGCCGAAGTTTTCTCTTGTATTATAGAACTTGCTTGCATTGAAAGCTAAAACAAGACAAGACAACTGATCCTCCTCTGGAAAAATCAAACTTTTCCGTACCTGATAAAGCTCCCTTAGCAGCCTTCCCCGATTGGGCCATTGCCTCCTACCCCAACCTGGTGTCATCACGGTTAAGGAGGGTTTCAAAATCAAGTAATAATATCCGAACAAATTGTGACCATGGATCGACTAGGAGATAAAGCATCATTTTGTCTATGGGATTAAAGCCATCTAGATTATTGGAAGTGACACTTATAATGGGTTCCATAATGACTGATTGAAACAATTAATTTGAGTGCTTTCCTGTAAATTATGGAAGAGAAAATTTAATAAGTGTAACCTCACATTTGAGGGAGACTGATTTTTGAGGGAGGTTTTGATAAAGAATCTAAAAGGTAATTAACAGGAAAACCAGAAAGCCAAAAGGCTTTAGTGGTTCCTTGCCATATGGATATATTGTAACAAACATGAATCACCCACATGACAAGCATGTGATCCCTCACAGTTATTCTACTTAAGATATCATGTTAATAAGGTCAAAAGCGTTTGAAATCTTGTGACCCAAAATGACCTTCATGATAAATATAAACAATCCCATGGCTAAGAATGAGATCCCTCATAGTTACCCTCCTTAAAACATGATGTTTACTAGGGTTTGACCTTTTGTGACCTCAAATGACCTTTGACCTGTACGAAAAACAATACTGATCATCTTCTCAATATGGTCAATACACAAGGTAAGTATGTGATCCCTCACAGTTATCCTTCTTGAGATATCATGTTTACAAGGTATTGACCTTTTGACCTCTGGAGACCCCAAATGACCTTTGACCTCTACCAAAAATGGCTCATCTACTCAATATGGGCAATTAACATCATAAATATGAGATCCCTCACAGTTACCCTTATTGAGATATAGTGTTGACAAGGTTTGACCTTCCGACCTCTGGTGACTCCAAATGACCTTTGACCTTCACCACAAATTTTACAGATCATCTACTTGTTATGGGCAATCCACATGCTACGTATGACATCCTTCACAGTCACCCTTCTTGAGATATAGTGTTTACAAGGTTTTAACCTTTTGACCTCTAGTGACCCCAAATGACCTTTGACCTGCACCAAAAAGAAAAGGGATCATCTACTCAATATGGGCAATCCACATGCTATGTATGCTATCCCTCACATTTATCCTCCTGGAGATATTGTGTTTACAAGGATTTAAACGTTTGGCCTCTGGTGACCTCAAATAACCTTTTACCTCCACCAAAACAATAGGGATCAATTACAAATTATGGGCAATCCACGTGCTAAGTATGAGATCCCTCACACTTACCCTTCTTGAGATATTGTGTTTACAAGGTTTTGACCTTTGACCTCTGGTGACCCCAAATGATTTCTGACCTCCATCAAAACAATGGGGATCATCTACTCATTACGGATAATTCACATGGTAAGTATTAGATCCCTCACATTCATCCTTCTGGAGATATTGTGTTTACAAGAAATTCCCAACATATTTACTATTTGACCCCTTGTGACCCCAAATGACCTTTCACCTCCACCCAAAAAAATAGGGATCATCTACTCATTATGGGCAACCTACCTGCCACGTATTAGATCTCTCGAAGTTACCCTTCTTGAGTTATCGTGTTTACAAGGTTTTAACCTTTTGACCTCTTGTGACCCCAAATGACCTTCAACCTCCACCAAAAACAATAGGGATCATTTGCTTAATATGGGCAATCTACATGCTGAGTATGAGATTCCTCGGAGTTACCCTTCTTGTGATATCTTGTTTACAAGCAAAGCGTCACATACACACACACACATCACCATCGCATAGATTTCTTCCGCCTTCTGCAAGGAATCAAAAAGTGAAGAAAATTTTAATTTGAGGAAATGCTTTGTTTCAAATCAAAGTTTCAAATTTCAAATCAAATTTAGTTTCATTCATGACTTTATTTTAGTGGATGATCCTTGTAATGCTAGCCCTTGTTATAATGGCGGTACGTGCTTCCCTGCGACTGGCTCTGCTTCTGGATTCTTCTGACAGTGTCCAGCAGGTTTACCTCAACCAACACGCATCTTATATGATTTCAGATATTATGCAGCCAGCACTTTTCAGATAGTAAGTGTAGGAAGCTTTCGTTAACTTGAGATCACTTGTATATTGATCTTACTATCCTTAAAATACCTACGAAAGATATAGAAGTGTACAGATCTAGATAGCTGCACCAAATCAGATTAAGAGCATAACGACATACCTTGCATATCGGTCATAATTTACAGGTTGAACCCTCTTACTTCACTTTAGATAACACAACACTAAGGGTGGCTTGACCACGGTATTGCTTTGTTGCAATAAATAGTTAGATGGTATATATCAGGGGTCTTCAAACTTTTTTGCTTCGTGGCCCCAACTTTCTACTCCGGAATCTTGGTGGCCCTCAAATTGACTGGTCGGTGAGAGGAGTTTGATTTGACTTGGTTATGCAGTGTTAATAAAGCAGATTACTGGTTCTTAAACTAGAATCACTCCCATTGCTTATTTTTAATGAGAAATTTGGCACTTATTTTTCGCTCTCGAATCCTTTTCGCGACCCCTAGTTTGCCGACCCCTGGTATATATTGTACTTCTTTAGAGTCCATAATCTTCAGCTTCTGGTGTAGCTTTATTGAAAATAGTAAACAAATGAGATTCATGGCTGTTCCTGCGTTGAAAAAAACACGAAATAAACGGCGATTCTTGAAAGTTTTGTTTCTCATAGTGCATCTGTTTTGCACCATTTTTTTCTGAACCGTCGTTCACCTTCCACTTTCGTTCCTATGAAATTCCTTTTCCTTCGGAACATCCTCCCCTTCCTCGACAGAAACTCCTGTCGACCCTTAACTTTCTACAGCACCATATTTTTTGGTTCCAGCATGTGCAATCATTTTACATGCTGTAAGATAAAACCCACAAGGTAAGATAAAACCCTAGAAGTGCTTTTAACATGAGTATAAATACGTGTAAACAAACTCCTACTTTCTTCATGAATTTTGTTCTTGTATGAAAGAACAAAGCCTGTAAAACGCAAACCTTTTCAGTAAAGATAAAACAAAGAATCATGTACCCTGCAAGTACAATGCTCTTTTCCTTGCATAAACCAACAATGCAACAGTAAGTTTATTTTAGCTTGATCAACGTACTCCAATGGATACACTTGTAAAATACCACTAGTAAATTCCCCTTTACTTGTCTTAACTTAAACGACTATGACATGGCCATCTGGTCCTGGATATACTTTTATAATTCTACCCAATGGCCACTGTCCCCGTAAACTGTCCTTCTCTTTTAACAAAACCATGTCTTTTATCTGAAAATCTCGTCTCTTTTCTCTCCACTTTTTACGTTGATTCAATGTAGGTATACACTCCCTTAACCATCTAGTCCAAAATGACTGACTAATTATCGAACTCTCCTCCACCTTTTCCTAGGATTAAATTGTGCTGTGTCAATTTGAACATCTGCGGCAAACCTACCACCCATCTGCCCATGCAAGAAGTGATTCGGAGTTAAAGGTGCGGTGTCCTTGGCTGATGCGGACTGATATGTTAGTGGTCGAGAATTTAGTAACCCCTCGGTACCCACAATTGAAGAATGTAGTTCTTCATCACTTATGTCAGCTTTTCCCAGAATGGCATACATTGCTCTCTTAGCTGACTTCACTAAACTTTCATGAGCACCCCAAAATGAGGTGTTAATGGTGGATTAAAGTTCCACTGAAAGCCTCTGTTGACACTTTCTTCCTGAATCTTATCTTGATCTAATAATTTTGTCAACCCCTTTTATTCCCCCTCTGCTCCAATGAAATTTGACCCATTGTCAGAAAAAACAAACCTAGGCTGCCCTCTGCAACTTACAAACCTAAAAAGTGCATTACGGAAAAAAAAATCTGTATCTAAAGAGTACGCCAACTCCAAATGCACAGCCCTTGTCGCCAGACATGTAAATAAACAAAGATACCGTTTTGTTTGAATTCTTTCTCTACTTGTTTTGTTAAGAATGGTCCCGCATAATCTACAGACACCCTTGAAAATGCCCTCAGGCTATCCATCTTTGTTCTCGCTCCCGGAAGTGGCGCCATAATTTGCTGACCAGCAGTAGCTTTTCTACGTTTACAAACAATACACTCGTTCTCACACTCACGCATTTCTTCTCTAGCTAATACTATCCAAAGTCTCTCAGACACCATTGCAAGGGTATGGTTGACACCTGCAACGTGATTCCTAACTCATGATAATTCTTTACAATAAGTTTTGTAATTACATGTCGTCTAGGTAATACAATCGGATAAATGGAGTCATTTAGGCTTAGCCTGCCTGTCCCTCTGACAACCCCATCCTTATCCAACCTTGGATACAATGCACTCAGATGACTTCTGACATTAACACCCTTGCCCTTCTTCAGGCACTCTATCTTGTTTGAAAACTCATCTTTTCGAGCTTGTTTTATCAAGGCAATTTCTGAATCCCTGACCTTATCGACAGACAACTTCCCAGTTTCTCTATTCATCAGTCTTTCCCTATAATTATTAGCATATCGTATGACATAAGCTAAAACCCGTACCAAAGTACCCCAATTTTAGAACCGACGTGGTTTCAAACGCCACTGGTCCTCACCAGTCGCAGGTATTACTCTAGAAAGGAATGAAACCTGTTTTCTCTGTTAAGTGCAAGTCATTTCCGTTTTTTCAATTTTGTTTTCTGGCCAGCTTTCCCTCTTCCATTTGAGAAATTCAGGTCCATGCCACCACATGTCCTTCTGGACCAAATCATCTACTGAACACCCGCTAGATGCTACATCCGCAGGGTTTAACCCCGATGGAATATATCTCTATTGATCCGGGTTTGTACTTTATTGAATCTCCCCAATTCTGTTAGCAACAAACGGTTTGAAATTCCTACTGTGACCACGGACCCACCACAAAACATTCATACCGTCACTCCAGTAGAACCCTTGCTTTACATCATAACTTAAAACTTTAGCCACCGTCAATGACAACTTCAAGCCTAATAATGCACCCAATAGCTATAGTCGTGGAATACTCATGGACTTGAGTGGTACAGCCCTGGTCTTCAAGGCTACCAAAGTAACAATTGCACCATCATTGTTACCACATTTCAAGTACACCACAGCACCATACCCACTGTTGGATGCATCAACAAATGTGTGTGGTTCTATTTCTTTGCCGTGCACCATGAGGACATAGACACCTATCAACTTGTACATCACCCAACTTCTTAAGATCTGTTCCCCAACTGACAACTTTGTCTCTGATTTCCTCTGGTAATGGCTCATCCCATTCCAGACCATCAGCCCAAATCTCTTGCATAAGGATTTTTGATTTTATAATCACAGGAGCAATAAATCCCAGGGGGTAATACACTGACGCAATTCTTCGCAAGACCTCCCCTTTGGTCAGTTTTTTCACTTCTTCTGGATCACTGCTTGCTTTGAATGTAAATTAGTCTCCCTCAGCCTGTCTTATTCTGCTAATGTCTTGACAGATGGTACCCCACTCTCTGTCAACTGAATTTCCTTTGCTCTGTGTTCCTTACGGATTACTGATAACACCTATTCAGAATTTGAGAACCACTTTCGAGCTCTCATGTCAGCAGATTTCATAGCTGAGTCAGTTGAAAGTATAGCTCTTTCCCTTTGTCTTCAATTTCTACTGAATCCATACTGCCATCCATGTAAGTGGACAGTTGTACTGGTTCTGATGCCAACCGCCACTTATTTTTATTTTTCTCTGCATTAATCAGGGCAGTCGTTTGTGCTATGAAAGGACAAGCATTGATCCCAAACCCCAATCTTCAGAATTCGTACACATCTGGTTCATTACCACAATTAAGATCACGCAATAAGAAGGGCAACATTGGTCTGTTGTTTTCCTTCATTTCAATTTGCAGATAAATTTCTGAAATGTCACACAATATTGCCACTCTATGCTTTCGGAATCTTACAAGATCAGAGACCAATTCATTATGTAACTTTGGACCTGGAAAAATTACATCATTAAGACGGGTACCATTATGCTTTGCAGCAGCATCAAATACAATTCTAACTTTGTTTGTTTCTCTGTCTAGCGGTACCACCTGAAAGTGAAGCAAAAAGCACTAATTTGATGGTGTCCCTTCATTAGGATACTTTTTTCGTACATAACCCTTTTTTTACATATGAATCAATAACATCTTTAAAGGCCAAACCTAAATTCTTGTTTCTTATCAACCTTTTCTCTACATTTTCCAACCTCTTACTGCTGAGCTAAAACTACCCCTAGGGAGTTCTGACTTGGACTCTTTTCAGGTATACGGTTGGTAGGTCAACCGAATACCTGTTGCCTGTTTCACTGCTTACTTTTACCAGTGACTCTGTAACAATCTCATTTGCTCCCTTTTCATCCTCAGAGAGAGAGAGAGAGAGAGAGAGAGAGAGAGAGAGAGAGAGAGAGAGAGAGAGAGAGAGAGAGAGAGAGAGAGAGAGAGAGAGAGAGCTTTTCCTTGTTTGTTGAGACTCAAGGTCTCTATCTCCCAAAATTTCCTCATAATTTCACTGGTGATGGTATCATCCTGAACCTGACTACACTTCAACGTGTGGGCACAGTAATGGGTAGCTTCACCTGCAACCACTCTATTGCGCTTTCTAAATTTTCCTAAACAGGTCCAACCGAATGGTGTGAGCCTTGCAACTGGCTCGCCCGGTCTACCATGCCTCTCTTCCATTACTCTGTGTAACTCAAGATTGTCTATGCCTATCAACTTATTAACCCCTTGTTTCTTGTTGCAAGCAATAGGGAAGTTAATGTCCCTAAGATGATCCCAGTCTTGTTTTACTCTATGCCATGGTGTAGCCTGAAGTCTTCCTGTTACATTTTTTTAAACCACTTACTCTGTATTTTTTACCATTTTCAATGGAAGACAAAAAGAAGCCTACTGGTTATGTAGTACATTTTTGTTTTCTACCTTTCAGTGTATTAACTACAACTTCTTGAATTTCCCCTGTTAAACATAACTCACCACACAAGTATGCATTTATGCAGGTCTGTGAGCTACCATCATCCAGTAATGCATTCACCCTTAAACCTTTACGACCATTGCTAACAATGACTGGCACTGCACATAAGGCCAGCTCTTGTCTTTGAGCCATGTATGTATCACCACCAGAACTAATTTCATTACCCCCAGGTTTCTCCCCGTCCATAGGGTATTCCCTTTCCAAAGAACTGTTCCCTTCTGGTGAACTTTCATAGTTGTTTTCAGCAGTGCTTGTTTGTGTTATTTGATGTAAATATCTATTGTGGTCTTTTGAACAACTCCGAATGTTATAGTTCATTTTTCTTGTACAGATTTTGCCATGTAATAACCAAGGCATTTAAAACACAGTCTTTCCTTTTTTGCCAACTGCCAGCACCTATCTACACTGAAGGCTTTGAACTTAGGACATTTCCATAACCTGTGTTTTTCACCACAACACACACATTTACCAAGACCTTTCTCATCTCCTTTTTGGCTGCCTGGTCCACTTTTATAATATCTATTTGACCTGGACTCTGATTTGGCATCTCTAACCTTTGATGAACCAATTTGCTTTCCAAACATAGAACTCCCAACTTCTGCTTGTTTCTCAAGAAAACAAAGCAGATCTTGAAAGGTAGGCTCTCTAATTTCCAATATTTCGTGTGCAACATTAACCCATTTTCCCTGCATATAGGAGGGTAATAACTAATAATAACAATAATCTTCCAAGACAAAGAAGTGATTAAATATCTCGGCCAAAGAAGTAGTGATAAACAACTTCAGCTTAAAGTTCTCTTTCCTCCTTTCCTCACAATCCCCGCCTTTTTCATTTGTTCCTCAGTCCCTCCTTTTAGTCCTGTTTTGAAACTCTACCTGCTCGGCTCAGTCTTTCGTTCCTGGATCTCCCATCCCGATTTCTCACCGTTTTAATGCCGGTCTCCCCATTACCCCCTCATCCTTTACGTCCTCCCTTGCAATTTTCAAAGTCAACTTTAAGGTGCGGTCATACCCGCAAAACCGAAATCTGCTGCGTTTTGCTGGCGGGACGCGGAATTATTTTCCCAGGACAAATAGAGGCAATTTTATTTCAGTGAAAATTTAGAAAATCGCCACATTTGTTCTGAGGTAACAAATTTCACGTCCCGCCAGCAAAACGCGAAACTGCAACTGATTTAATTGGGGTCCGCCCCAATTTATGAAATGGGCAATTAAAAGGGAAAATGCATTCACCCCAATCAGAATTAGTATAGCCCTTCATCCTATTTCATGAATGACTTTTTTGATCATGTTACAATATTTTTGTTACTGAAAATTCATGACAAATAACTCCTTGCTTCACCGTTTGTTTGAAATAGTTTTGTTAAAAAAATCTTAAGAGGTACCTGTAACGCAAATAAGTTTGCAAGCGGCCTTGCTGATTTTTCAAAGAAATTTTGGGGCGACTGACTATTGCCTTTAAGTCTCAAACACGAAGTGAATGGGTGAGAGAGTAACTCGATTACGTCAGCATGCTTTAATGTATCAAGTAACTATACATTTTTGGGAAAATCACCCGAGTCCATTGTCCAGGACACACGGAAATGATTCATTTTGGATTCAATAGAGTTCATCATAGTTTGCCCTGTTCTTCTTTGCTTTGATTATGCTGACATGCATGGAAATGTATGATTTACCAACCGAGGAGATAGCACAGATGGACTTCGATCACAGAATTATTCATCCCAGGCTCCAGGCATACCGTACGTCACTAAAATATCCTCAGCGTAGGAATTAGTTTGAGTTGCTCAATCCCACCCCGCCCCCTCCCTCTTGGCCCAAAATGTGGTAAGGCGGTGGCATCCTTCCACCCGGCATACCCACACCTTTTTAAATACAGAAACCCTTTATTTGTTCCTTCTGAGAAAAGTAAAAAAAATTGCAGTACTTTTAATCAAACTTTGCATAAAATCTCTCACCAAATTGCTCGGAACCCCAACATTAACAAAAATTCACTAATACTAGAAGGAGGGAGATACCGCCTCGCCAAACTAACCTGCGGTACGAAACCCTCGTCCCCCCTGGCAGAGATATGCTGCATATACGTATGTGGACATTCACAGACCGTGACAGCACAGGGAGAAGCCTTGGCCCTGCACTGACCTAGTCCACATACTAAATTTACACAAACGTCCTCTATCATTGCTCAGACGAGGATCCAGAGGGGGCTTTACTGGCTCCAGCCGTCCCCCTTCTTTGGCACCGCTTTCTATTATGTTTTCGTGACAGTCCCCAATCCAGTCCCAATCCTCACATGATATCATGCATGATTTGAAGTCTCGAGACCCTCGTGGAACTAGACCCCTTTTTGAAATCATGGATCGGCCCTTGGGAAAGGTCAATGAAAGTTCGGTAATTTACCCTCTAGGTGTTATGTTTCTGTTTTATATTATATCGGCGGTCTTCTTTCCCTCATTTACCCTTTAAACAGAAAACACCGGCCCGAAAAAGCACATACGATTGAACTGGGTCTTAATTCAGCATCACAGCCTACAACACACTCAGCTTCTGACACAAACCGGGTTTTCAGAGCGAGCAAAAACTACATCTTTAACGTCGCGTGGGAAAAAAAAGTAGGACCATTCATCAAACTCCTACCTGCGAGCTAAAAACCTTCCTATTAACCCGTCTTCTCAATATTATGTTTTTATTTTTATTTCTTGCATTAAATATTGCTTGTATAAAAGTTATTTTGCACCAATAACTGAGTAGCAACTTATTAGGACTTAGGTCCAGTCTAATATTCTCCTTGCAAGAGAGCGTTTCACCTGGCGATAATTCAAATAGACTTTTACAGTAGCCTACCCGAAAATAAGTACGTATATATGTCTAGAGTACAGATGTTAAACTATAAGCTGTACAGAACGCAAGGAGGAAGTACAAAAATTCAACAACTTGCAGCGGCTCGCAGGTTTCCTGTCAAACGTGGGCATTTCACACCTGAGTGCACCTTCGTGTTTGCATTGCTCTCAAAGTAAACAAAGTGTAAATTTCGACTCGTTCCGTGCAGAAAACCTCTCATGTTGCCTTTTGGTTTGCCGTAAAGTTTGTTGCAAACTCTTCCAAAACCGTAAGTCCCATCAT
Source organism: Holothuria leucospilota (assembly GCA_029531755.1). Classification (NCBI taxonomy): domain Eukaryota; kingdom Metazoa; phylum Echinodermata; class Holothuroidea; order Aspidochirotida; family Holothuriidae; genus Holothuria; species Holothuria leucospilota. The sequence continues at coordinate 4,308,494 of CM055970.1, forward strand.
GTTTAAGCTCAGTGGGTATGGAACCTGAAAAAAAACTTGTTTATATATGTGATAAAGACATCATCAGGATCGAAGTCGAATATCAACCTTCAAAAAAGCTAAGAACTGAGTTTTTTTTAACATAATTTGCTAATTATTATATGCTTGCCATTATATACAGTACTTATAATTTAGTGTTGGAAAAGTCATTAGACCACATGGTATGTGAAAAACTATAAGATAAATTTAAAAGAGAGTTTTTTCATTGGTTAGGGTTGACGCGAGAAACCATAGTTCAATAGTCAAATGTAAGCACATGTTGCTAGAAAACAAGAACACCTATCAAATCGAAACTCCATTAAGGTACAAACTTGGTTGGTACATACTTGACTAGGCCTATAGAATTTTGGGCATGAAAATTGATTGTTGGTAAAATTTCAAGCTTGAAAGACACTTTCAAAAGTGTTATAAGCCCACATGATATGTGGAGAATGATGAGATAAATTTTGAAATAGCTTTTTTGGGTGTTATGGATGTACAGATAAATTACCAAGTGTACAAAAGGTTTATATAGTCCTGAAATTTGTGAGAAAGTGTGTAACGACAGCCTCCTACCCCATAAGTCCGATTTAATTCATTTTTCTTGGGCAGGTTGTACTACCTTTCGGAGAGAGCGTTTGCGTCAGTTCTGGTGACGTCGTAGGTCAATGATCAGGTTGAAGGAAAAAGAGTTATAATATCTAATAAGCTCTAATATTAAATTCCATTAATCATACGACATGTGAAAAATGTGAGGGAGATGAGACTTGCAGCTGTATGAATTGTATCTTCGTTGTTCTTTGCTGGTTTAATTATTCTACCACTTACAAAGTGCCCAAAGTATGCAGACGGAAACACAGAACACCTCTGTAGATCTTGACATATGGCTATAGCATTATGTCTATGCATTTCTGAAAGAGAGAGCACTTATGGCGTCTAAGTTGTCCACCCTACCTTTGTCTAATATCTACCTAGCAAAACGCAGTTTAGTAAAAAAAAAAAAAAATGCGCATTTCTGTCAGTCACGTTTAGATATCATTTTTATCTCATAGCTCTGTGAGGAGGATGAGATATTGTAGTTACTTCGCGAGTTGAGTTATATACGGTAATAGTTATTGAAATAACTACCGCGTGTATGGTAAAGGTTTATTTTCCAAGTTACTAGTATAAGAGGCTAACCCATAATGGGGTATCCAAGGGTGGCCGGGAGTCCATAATTGTGGGAGGGGTCAAAACGTGTCCGTGTGTGAGAGATGGCGTGTGTATGTCTAGTTTTTCCTAATATCTCCTGAACAGTTCAGCCGATTTTCTTCAAACTTGATGGGAAGATACCATAGGTAGAACAGTTGTATTACGAATTACTACCGGAAGTAAAGTTGAAAGGCTAGAAGTCACAGGTCAATTGCGTAAAAATCACATTTTTCTGTTCTTCTACCACAAGAGAGGATTGTCATGTTTACGGAAGGTAAATGTGCATATTTATGGGACAATTTGTGTCAAAAACCTTTTCCTAACGGGCAGGACCGATTTTCTTCAAACTTAGTGGAAAGGTATCCTTAGGTGGGAAATTACGTCTCGCAAACCCCGGAAGTATTGTTAAAGATCGAACTGGGTAATTTTTTTTTTTTCGTTGATATGGTTCCAAGCGACATTGCACTGTCATAAAACTTCACACGTATAGTACCAGTAGGATGACTCATTGTACCAAAATGAATGGTTGACATGGCAATCGACGTCAAAGTTTAGGTGACAGAAGGTTAAAGGCAAATTTTTGTTTCAAAAACTGTTTTGTTTCAAAAACTGTTTCTTCGCGGCTGAACAAATTTCGTCAAACTTTAGGGAAGGTACACAGGGTGGGAAATTGTGTCTTGCAGGGCCCAATCATAAAGGTCAAAGATCAAAGAATAAAGGTCTTATTGTGTAAAAACTCGATTTTTGGCTATAATTCTCAAAAGGAAACCTTGAACTAACATGAAGCTTCACCCATACGTTATAGATGACTGATTTTCTTCGAACTTAGTAAAGAGCTCCCCAAGGTGAGAAATTGTGTCTTGTAGACCTCCAGTAGTAAAGGTCAAACGTTAGAGGTGAAAGGTGTGGAAATGTATTTCCATATGTACTAGGTTTATTGGTGATGTAAATGAGTTTTTATTTGTTACTGCTATTATATTGGAATGACGTGACCTAGCAATGAGATAAGCAACTCCGTGGATTGCCCCTCTGTTACATAATCTTTGTCCTTTGATGAGTGAAATGAATAGTCTAATACTCAATGGGATTGTTTTTATAGCTTCTTAAAATTACTGTTATAAAAGGATGATAACTAAGAGGCTTCAAAAGTTGTTTCAATACAGTCGTTAAATAAAAATCCCAAAGATTTTCTTTCGAAAGATTCCTTCGTCACTAGCTTTGTCATCTTGTTAGCAACGAATATGAGCAGGAGTATAGTTAATGCTGCTTCATGTAAACACAAATCTATCGTGGTACAAGAACAACGATTTAAGAGTGGGGATGAAAGACTGTGAGAGGTCCGTAATGTAATTTTCTGTTCGGCATGAATATTGTCCGGCCGGCAGACTGACGGGCTCATTGCCAGACAAAGTATCGAAAGGGCAAGATAAGTTCTAGCAGGGCGAAACTATATTTACAGGAAAATATTTTAAGTGTATTGAGGCAATAGCGTTTTTTTTTTAATACCGGGGCGAAACTTTTGCAAAGGATCACAGCAGCCTGGCCTCAAAATCTTCTCTACAAGCGTGCAGACTGCGCGACTCGACCATAAAGAACGAGACCTGCCTCCTTGTTTCATATCATCCTGAATAAACAAATGCCTTTAAGAAGCGCTTGTTACCAGTCATTCAAAATTATTTCATGGTAAATGGAGGCATCTTAAAAGTTTTCTGACCCAGTCACATGTCAGTATGAAATACATTGTCGGTACATGCAAATATTTTGTCAGTACATTTCCTTGATCAGGCTAACAGATGACCCATACGGCAATTTTATCTCATGAAAAAGATGTCTCGCATCTGCTTAAACGAATCAAGCATGGAGTTTTACTGAAATGATTAAAAGTGAAATTTTACAATGAAAATAACTGATTCCATCCGATTTGTTCTAATTTAGAGTTCTTACAGAAAACATGACCAGCAGAATTGGAAAGGGAGAATCGCACAAATATATTTGAGGTTCACACAGAAAACCTGTACTGATTAAAACCAATAGTAAATGAATTATCAGACCAACTGTCCTAAGTCCTTTCGGAGATAACAGGTTGTAAATAGTCAATCCCGCAAAGTGCCTGCAACAAATTTCCTTCACCGTAAGACAAACAAGAGAGGAAATATGTCTATGCCATTAAAGATGAAATTCCCTCAACTTAGCAGAAAAGTGAGTTGACTACTTTGCGTAGAAATCATCATGACGCGTGTGTAATATTTTGGCTTTATAAAGCTGATCTCCGGACGCAAGACAACTCATTTCTCTAGCGAGCAAAGCAAGTAGAAAATTTTGTTCTAGTAAGAAAAAATTTGCCTGCATTGAAAGCCGTAACAGGTAAACCGACGGGACAATAATATTGATTCCCGTCGGAAAGTATCGCACTACTTCTTACCAATTAAAGCTTCCTCACCGAATCTGAAAAAATTTTTCGAAAAAACAGCAGCCTCCAGTGCCTTCTGCCCGACCCTGGAGTCATCACGGTTAAGAAGGTTTTCAAAACCAAATGATGGTATCCAGCAATTTGTGACCATGGATCCACTGGGAGCTAAGGCATCGTTTCGGCAAATGGGTTAAAGTGCCACCTAGATAATTGGAAGTGACACTTACTATAAAGGGTTCCACAATTACTGAAAAAGACAATTACGTTAAGTGCTTTTCTGCAAATTATGAAAGAGGAAACTTAATAAGTATGACTTCAAATTTGTTAAAGATTATTTTAATAAAGAATGTAAAAAGTCATTAATATGATAAAAGTGGAGAAATATTTAATTTGAGGAAATGCTTTGATCAAGTTTCAAATATTCAGATTTATTTTCATTAATGACTTTATTTTAGTGGGTGATCATTGTAATCCTAACCCTTGTAATAATGGCGGTACGTGCTTCCCTGTGTCTGGCTCTGCTTCTGGATTCTTCTGCTCGTGCCCAGCAGGTTTACCTCAACCAACATGCAGCACAGGTACTTTTAATCTTTAACTGCAGCTTACATGATTTCAAATATTATACAGTCAGCACTTTTTTGTTATTAAGTGTAGGAAGCCTTGAGATTCCTTGTGTATTGATCTTTACTATTTTTAAAATAGCTACGCAAAATATAGAAATGTACAGGTCTAGATAGCTGCATCAAATCAGATTTAGAGCATAACGACATGCCTTGCATATGGGTCATAATTTGCAAGTTGAGCCCGCTTACTTCAAGTTAGATAATTTGAATTGTTTTCTGTCACAAACCTAATTTTTGTAGTAGGTACGGCATCTTATTTTTTCTTTGGATCTTAATTTCTACACCAGGGTGACTAAACCACGGTAACAGTGTCGGCCTAGATGTAGTAAATTGTAAGGTGTTATATTTTGTACTTCTTTAGAGTCCACAATCTTCAGCTTCCAGTGTTGCTTTATTGAAAATAATAAATAAATGAGGTCCATGGATATCGCGAGTAATATTGAGTATAACAAAGTTGCCTCATGTGTTGACGTCGGAAATTTAATGTATTATGTACGCATTTGGTATTTTTGTATGCCCTCCAAACCCTTCTTTTGCCCCGACATTTTCTTAGGCCCAGGCACAGCGCCCACTGCGGATCTTTCTTTTGAAGCGAAATTCAGGCGCATATCATATACTTGTACCGACTCTGCCGGGAACAGTAATATTTGTACATTAAATGTTACGGTAATAAACTTTGTTGTAAGTAGCTTATATCACGTGGCTTTCAATTTCGGTTTTTTAATTAATGATTCAAGTAATATCTTGGACTCTTTTGCTAAAAGTCTGTGAAAAAGTTATGACAAACGTTATAGAAAAATCGCAAAAGACCAAAAATTACCCTTCCAAAAATTCTTCCAACACAGACGGTTCCTTCCGCCTCCTCTATCTAGGTAAGTGTACAATTGTATTTTAATGTTGCAGGAATCACATATATTTCTCCTGAAGGTCAACTCTTTAGAAAATCGAGCTTTGAATGAATCTGCTTATTTCTTAAATTAATAAGTTCAAAATTTGTTGAAACTATGTACCTTGATCGGTCTCTCTGCCTCCAATGGCTGTGTATTTTGTGAGTCTATGACCGAATTTACTTTTAATCATGAACCTAGGCCTAGTATTTATCACAGATGTTCGTTTTCCTTACCAAAACAAGACCTTGGGCAAAATAAATACTTGAAAAGACAAACGTGCACAAGACGGGACCACAACATCAATATTTAAACTTGTAAAAGGATTAGTCAAAAGGGCTATTCTTCGACACTGTTACTATTCCGGTCATATACTTTAATTGCAGTGGACACTTAGTTACCCTTGGAAATACCTAGAAATATTCCGCAATCATCATCACAGTCTTTCTTTCCATACACCGGGTTGTCGATATTGTCATGTACTTTTATGCACTCTCCAAAGTTTCGAGCTTGGATATTAATTTTTCAGGATGGCAAGGATGTTTTTGAAGTCGTTCCAAAAGTAAATTTCATGGATTTGAAAACGCTTGATTCCAATTCACAATTTTAATGATATCAGAGACTGATCAATTGAAAGGTTTTCATTTCACATCTTTAGAGGGGTTTCACCGACTTCACGTCTTCGCGTGTCTCTTTGGTATTGAAGGGCAAGCGCCCATTGTGTCACAGTGGTATCTATGGTTAAGCCGTGCTCGTGTGCTGTAAACACGCTTACTATGTGTGTATTTTGTTTGCCCTTCAATCATGGGAATTCTTCTCGTGTGACGACACATGAAATCCTCCTGTAGACCTCATGCATTGAGGTCACACTGACGTCATTTTGGACGAAAACAATGAAGCACACGTGAGCGAACGCGTAGATTTTGCACGCGCGTGTAGTAGACTCACGGGCGTATACGGTTGCTTGACAAATCAGCTGTCTGCATTTGTTGGTGTATCTTTCAATTATTCACGCTTCTCCTCCAAAGGAGGGAGCACTTTCTGCTCTATGACATCATATGCATAAGGTCTGTACCTCTCAAGATCGCCGAAAAAACAATAGACAATATGCATATGACGTCACAGAACAAAGCGTACGCCGTTAAATGGAGGCAAGCGCGTATCATTGCAACGAAGACCAACAAATACAGATGAGTGATTTTTGCACCATGGGATAAGCGCGTAAGTCTCCTACGCGCACGTTCAAAATATGCACCGTGTGTGCATTGCACTTTATTGTTTGCCCCCGAACTGACGTTGCGTGACGTCAATGCATAAGAACTACGCCAAAACGCAAGGAAACGAACGCTTTTACACGTCTCGGAAATGTGGTAAACCTTGTAAAAATAACAGTAAACTACCCCATCTGTTTGACAAGATTTTCGCGTGCAATATGTTTATCTTCCTACATGCAATGTAGAAAGCACCTTAGGACGGTATTTCACCAAACATCAAAGATGGAAAGAAGGGAAGGAATGACTGGGTGAGGGTGAGAGAGAGAGAGAGGGGGGGGGAGAGAGAGAGGGGGGGGGAGAGAGAGCACACACAGAATGTCGCAACCCTCTCATAAACAGTCCCTAGAAATTCTAACTCGCTGGGTAGGTAGTGCCTTAAGCCAGGTGCCCACTGCACGACTTTTGACATACGACATGGAAGCGATTCCTCACGATGTCTGAAGACTCCGTTCGCGACATTAAAAAGTCGCACAGTGTGCAACGGTAGGTCGTGAGAAGTCGTGGCAATTCTGAAAGTCGTGGCAATTCGTGGGAAGTCGCATCTAGGTCGCACAGTTTTGAACATGTTCAAAATTTCTGCGGATTCCGCATCCATGTCGTGGGATGTCGTGAGATGTCATGAGAGATCGCAAACAATGTCGTACAGTGTGCACCGGAAAAAGGTGGATATTCGTAGGTCGCATCCATGTCTTGAGATGTCGCAGGAACGTAGCAAGACTGTGCCAAAGAGCAAGGAGCATTGAGGGACCCGGCAAAATAATGGTACCATAAACCCAATAACATAAACCATGCACCAAAATATTTACAATTATGAAAGAGACAAGTCTAGGTCAAAGTAGAAAAATTGAGCATCATAGATCGGCCCCTGCAAACCTAATATTTTTGTTGATATCTTGGATTCAGAATTCTTGGTACCCCTTGACTTTGTCCACCCAATCCACGCCTTGCTAAGTCCTGAGATGTTATAGGTCTGTTCAATGGTCACAATCAGTGTAAACAGGGCCTGAAGTGCTAGAGCCAAATGAAAGCTAGCCTGAATATTTTCCTTTCTTTTTCCTCTTTTTTATCAATTTTTTGCGGTATCTATATTAAAGAACTGTCCACTGTCAAAAGTAAAGTAGTTGCAAATTTTACTTTCATGTTATCACCAATACCAGTTGCAATACCAGGATAGGTGATTCGGGGCACAGCAGAAGAGTGTGTTGTAATTTCACCCCACACACCCCCCATATTTAGTGTAATCGGCGGATCCTTCATATACAGCCTCGTGCAGCCGCCGTCCTAGGGGAGGGGTGTAAGCATTTCCCTCCCTCTTTGAGAATGTTTTTTTCGTCTAAGGTAGCTTAGATGCAGTCCCGGATTTCCCATTGGGCCAGATAAGCCCGGGCCACGGACCCTCAAATTTGGGGCCCACAAATTGGAGGAGTGAAAATAAAAAATGATGGGAAAAATAAAGAAGATAGTCTCATATAGGGAGAGAGTGTCCGAGTGGCCCTGTGCTGTCGTTCCATACGATAAATAGTGCCGGGAAGCGCCGATTCTGGTGATCTAAGAGGTGTTTTCATGCAATTTTTTTAAGCGCTTCGCACTATCCACAGGTGGCTCCGTCTCGGCTTTCGTACTGTTCTTTCGAAGAATTTTTGCCCAAAAGCTAGATCCACACCTGAATTCTTATGCCAACTGGTCTGAGCAGGGGCGGATCTAACATTTTTCGTTAGGGGGGGGGGCGCTGATCGTCGATCATCTGCCCGAACGAATATCTAAGCGGAGTGCCACCATCAGTTGGCGCGGAGCGTACAGAAAATTTTGAAAAATCAAGACCCCTCAGATAGCCGGAAATGGCATTTCCCAGGCTTGTAAGTAGAACCTAAGCAGTCATTACTCTGAGCTTTTGTTTGCCAAAAAATGTTCCCTTCAATTAAAAGTGAGAAAATTGCATAAACTTGCTTCATGAACTAAACCAAAATTTACTTGATCTTGATTTAAGCTAAGATCACTCTTTAAACACTTTTGATGAAATATCTTTCCAAAAATATGTCGTAATGTTATAGGTCCGGAAAAAGTGGTCTAAAGAAAAAGGGGATCCTTACACAAGGTACAGAGAGGAAAAACTTTCCTTTTTAATTTTGAATAAAAATTCGTTACAACCTATATTTCTATGAACGTAAAAAAAACTGAAAGAATTGAATTTTGGGGTCTCCAGCAGCTTCAAAGACGATGGTAAAAAAATATCTGACCAATAATACTATGCACTGCTGTACATGGGCGGATCCAGGATTTCTGAAAAGGGGGGGGGGGCGAAGTTGTTCGACCTGTGATTGACGGCACTATGACTATACCATCTAAGCGGAGCGCCACCATTAGTTGGTGCGGAGCGAACAAGAAAATTTTTGACAAACTAGACCTCCCAGATCGCCGGAAATAGCACTTCCCATGCCTTACTTTTGCATTTTCTGCTTCATATAATTTCATGTCTCAACTCTCAAAACATTAATTTTTCCACAAGTTATTAACAGAAGACCGTTATCATAGGCACAGTGCCTTACTACAATGCATCCTGTTCAAGGGGTCTAATCAGATCTTTAGTAGTCATGTTCTAACTTGGTGAATATTGAGGGACTTCCTTGGGAAATTTGTGATCCATATCTTAGTTCGACTTGATGCCAGAACCCAGGTACCTTGCATTGACATGTGGGCTTAAATGTACGTTATATCACGTGCATGTTCCCCTCTGCCTAATTTCTTGTTTTGTGTGGACCCAAAATGCACGAGACCTGGCAGCCCTGTCATTGTTTCGGGGGTACGTCCAGGCAGTGTAATCATGGTATTATTGTAGGCCTTACATAGTATCAAAACTGAATGACCGAATTGTAATGATTCCGACCACTATATTTCTAAATAAAATTTTGTTGGTGACGTGCACTGTAGGTCAATCTTAATGTCTTTCAGAGAAAAATCAAGGGATTAATTAACTGACAGAGCAGCATTTGGCCATTTAGTTCAGCATTTCTCCATAATCATTGATTATGGTTATACTTATTGATTGCTGATTTTTACTCAAATTATAATTCCTCATTTTTCTCCTTAGGAATTTATTTATGAAAGGACGTCCCCCTCACTGAAAATTTTAGGGAGGGACGTGTCCTCCCCCCCTCCCGTTCCCCCGCTTCCGCCGCCTATGCGTAGCATACCAGAAAATTTGGGTAAAAGCACATCCCAGATAGCCGGAAAAGACACTTTTAAGGCCTTGAAATTTGCATGATTTTCCATTTTAATTCTCTTGCAATGGCGTAGCTAGGATTTTTTGTTTGGGTGGGGGGGGGGTGGCTCCCATTTACTATCTGAGCGGAGCACCACCATGAGTTGGCGCGAAACGTACCAAGAAAATTTGAGGTTTTAATAGATCCCAGATCGCCGGAAATGGCACTTGCCAGGCTTCATAGCAGCCATCAAGAAGTGCAATTTTGTAAACAAAATGTAAATTTTGATTTTATTTTATTATTACATTTCTGTGAGGACGGATTAGCTCAGCTAGTGGGGACTTTTTGTCCAAGGTTTGCAAGTTTGAATCCAGTTTTACTCAGTGGCGTACCCAGGATTTCTCTCACGGGAGGCATACAGTATATTGTGTGATCGCTGTTCTGGAGGAGGGGTCTAAGGGGAGGGGGTGTTCTAAGGGGAGGGGGTGTCCCCTTTGAAAATTTTTGAAAAATTAGGTGTCCTTACATGCGGTCTGGTGGCACATTTGCTACCTTTTGAAGTAAAATTTGTGTTAAAAAAACTTTACGTATTTTTAGGAACTACACAAAAATCGGCATCAGTGAAGGGGGGGGGGGCATGGCCCAATGGCCTCCCCCAGTGTACGCCACTGCGTTTACTATCTCAGCGGAGTATACGGTTATTTGTATTATCATTTTGCTGTCGCTGCATTGGATCAACCTGCACCCATTTGCCCATGCCCGCAGTAGTCGACAAGGCCGGGCGTCATGCGTTTCCATCCCAGGAGCAGTGACAACATCTCTTGTGAATAAGCATGCAAAGCCGGCAAATGTCCCAACTATGCAGTAATTCATCGGCTTTGCAGGCTCAAATCGCCAGGTGTCGTAGACAAATTCTTTCCAAAAATCGTGCAGTGTGCACCCATAAATCGTGAAATGTCGTGAATCGCAGCATGTCGCAGAAAATCGTACATTTCTCCAGCGAATTTTTGCGATTTCCACGTCGTGACGAATCGTTTGGAATCGTGAGAAATGGTAAACAAAAGTCGTGCAGTGGGCACCTGGCTTAAGTCATGAAAGGCTTCCACACGCTTAAATGATGACGTTATTGTTCAAAAGTCACAAGTCAAAGATAAAGTAGGATAAAATATGACTGTTGCCATTTTTCAGAACGTTGGGAAAAGCCATGCATTAAACCATATGGAATATAAAAAATGATGTACAGCAATTTAAATTATCGCCTTTTGGTTTATCGTTGTCGCATACTCCTCCAAAACTGTAAGTCCGATTATGTTTAAGTTCAGTGGGTACGAAACTTGACAAGACAACTTGCCTATACGTGATTAAGATTAATCAGGTTTAAAGTCAGATATCAATGTTCAAACAAGCTAACAATTGTTTTTTTTTTTTTTTTTTTTTTTTTTTTTTTTTGCACAACTTCCGTATTTTAATTATTTGCTCTCCATTATATTCTTATTATATGTTGGAAAAGTCATAAAACCACATTGTATATAAAAAACAATGAGATAAACCCATAAGAGAGATTTTCATTCCTCAGGGTTGACGAGAGAAACCATAGTTCAATGGTCAAATGTTAGAACATGTTGCGAAGAAACTAGAACATCTCTCAGACCGAATCTCTATTAAGGTACAAACTTGGTTGGTACAAACTTGGTTGGTACATACTTGACTACAGAATTTTGCGCATGCGAATTGATGACGTCGTAGGTCAGTGAAATTTCAAGCGTCAAAGGTACTTTGGAAAATGTTATTAGCCCTTATGATATGTGGAGAATGATGAGACAAATAGTGAAATAGTTCTTTTTTGGTTGTTGTGGATGTAGAGATAAATTACCAAGTGTATGAAAAGATCATATAGTCCTGAAGTTTGTAAGAAAGAGTGTAGCGACAGCCTCCTAAACCCATAAGTCCGATTTAGTTCATTCTTCGTGGAGAGGTTGTACAACCTTTCCGGGAAAACTTTTGCATCAGTACTGGTGACGTCGTAGGTCAATGATCAGGGATGAAGGAAAACATTGTATTATCTATTATCCTCTTACATTAAATTTTATTAACCATACGACATGTGAGGAAGGTGAGGGAGATGAGATTTGCAGCTCCATGATTTGTGTCTTTTTTGTTCTTCGTTGGCTAAATATTTCACCACTTGCAAAGTGCCCAAAGAATGCAGACGGAACACAAAACAACTCTGTAGATCTTTAGGTATGACTATAGCTTAATGTTTACGCATTTTTGAAAGAAAGAGCACTCATGTCATCTAAGCCGTCCACCCTACCGTTGTCTAATATCTACCTAACAAAACTCAGTTTAGTAAAAAGAAATGGGCATTCCCGTCAGTCACGTTAAGATTTATTAAGATCATTTTTATCTTATAACTCTGTGAGGAGGATGAGATATGTAGTCACTTTACCATTTGAGTTATATACCGTAATACCAGTTAAAATAGCTGCCGTTACTATGGTAAAGGTTTATTTCCCAAAGTTCCTTATCTAAGGGGCTAACCCGTAGTGGGCTAACCCAAGGGTGACCGGAAATCCATAATTGTGAAAGGGGATAAAACCTGTCTGTGTGTGAGAGATAGTGTGTGTGTAAGTCCGATTTTGTTTTGCTAATATCTCCTAGACTGTTAAGCCAATTTTCTTCAAACTTGTTGGGAAGATACCATAGGTAGAACCCGTGTGCCATGAATTACTACCTGAAATAAAATTAAAAAGTCAGAAGTCACAGATCAAATTGTGTAAAAATCACTGTCTACTGTACTTCAAAGAGAAAACATTCCACAAACATGAAACTTCACACATTGGATAAAAATGCCTGGTACCTAGTACTACCACAAGACAGGATTGTCATGTTTATGGAGGTCAACGAGCATGTGATGGAAGGAAAATGTGCATTTTTAAGCGACAATTTGTGTCAAAACCTTTTCTAAGGGGCCGGGCCGATTTTCTTTTACTTGTGGGAAGTTACCTCAAGGTGGGAAATTGTGTCTCGCAAACCTCCAAAAGTAAAGGTCGAAGGTTGAACTGGGTAAAAATCGTTTTGTTGTTGTTGTTTTTGTTTTTGTTGTTGTTGTTGTTGTTGTTGTTGTTGTTGTTGTTGTTGTTGTTGTTGTTGTTGTTGTTGATATGATTCCAAGAGACTTTCACTGACACGAAGCTGCACTCGTATAGGAGGGATGCCAAGTTCTACCAAAGTATATGGTTGGCATGGCAACCGAGGTCAACTTCGGGTGACAGAAGGTAAGATGTACATTTTTGCTTTATAAAACTGTTTCTGTCGGCTGAACAGATTTCCTTAAAACTTAAGGGAAGGTTCCTGGGTATAAATTGTGTCTTGCAGACCTAACCATAAAGGTCAAAGGTCAGAGGACAAAGGCAGTCGCTAAGTAAAAAAAAAAACTCCCAAAGATTTCCTTTCAAAAGAATTCTTTAGTCATTAACTTTGTCGTCTTTGTGTGCCACAAATGTTATTTGAGTATAATAAATGCTGCTCTTTGTAAACAAGGATCTGTCATGGTACAAGTAATAAGATTAAACCGTGGGGATGAAAGACTGTGACAGGTCTGAGAAACGACATATATTCTCGCTTTTTGCTCATATAAAATGTATAAAATCGAACGAGGTTTTACTTGTTTACTAAAAATAAACTTTTTAAAACTAAGTTACAAATTTACTTGAAACGATCTTCGCGTGCAATAATTGTATATCATCCGCATGTAATGTATAGGAAAATGGAATACCGTATTTGGTGTAAGTGACTGCATGTGTGTTCATCAGAGCAAAACGTGTATAGAGACCTCCTCATTGACCCTAACTTCTATCAAATTTTAACTTGAAGACAAGTACGTGATCGTTAAAACGTGTACTTCGGTTATTGCTGACGTCAAAGGTCAAAGATGAAATGAGCTTAAAATGGTTCTAGCCATGTTTGCTTATCCAGAGGTGCTGGCACGGTGAGGGGGGGGGGGGAGGGGGGATATACAGGCGCGTACCGCCCCAATCGACTTAAGAAAATTTCCAAAAATTCAAATGAGCGCAAAAGACGTTTAGGCTATAGATTTGTACAGGGGTATCGGGTATGGTAAGGTGTGTTTAAGTCCTGAGAGATCTATTTTAAACTAGAAACTACCAGAGGTTTTAATCCAAGCCGATTCCAGCCTCACCTGATTGCTGTGTTATCAATACCGTCTCAAACGTATTCATCGGTGAGGATTTTACAGTTAGGACGATTTTGTTGATAGGAGTCATTTCAGAGGAGCACAGCATTGCAAGAATGCAAAGCTCGGGAATTCAAGGGAAGACCTATTTTATGAAAATTGTAAGCTTCTACAAATTTCCAGGTAGACGATTTGCCCTATTATTGGCCTGTATTGATTTTGTTATGAAATTGAAAGTGTCTTGTTGCAGAGTCTGCATGTAACTTTCCGTTTCTCATGACCGTAGTTTGGGCAATATTACATGGTATTTTCCTGACCAAAACACTCTTTCCGAAAAATAGATGACCATCTCTAATCCTGCGATAGGGACCCCACATCAAAACAGGATCTTAGAACAATCTCATTTCATGAGGGGGCTATAACGATAACTTCGTCTTCTTCTTCTTCTTCTTCTTCTTCTTCTTCTTCTTCTTCTTCTTCTTCTTCTTCTTCTTCTTCTTCTTCTTCTTCTTCTTCTTCTTCTTCTTCTTCTTCTTCTTCTTCTTCTTCTTCTTCTTCTTCTTCTTCTTCTTCTTCCTCGGGATCTCGGGACATTTCGTCAGGAAACATACATGATAGACTGCAAAGTCATCCAGCGTTGGCGTTCAAAACTTTTTCGTTTCCCTCACCAGGATGCGTGCTACCTCGTTGCAAATGTAATGTTCGACAAATACCTGACACACCCTACAACTCCTCCCAAGTACCTATGGACTGAGATAACGTAATGATATGTGTAGAGAATTAAACCTTTAAAACACAGAATGAGTATTCATAAGGAGTGTTGTCTAACCGTAACTGTGACAACCTAAAATAGTAAACCCCGATGCATGCTTTGCAGGAATTTCATTGCATTTTCGGACGGACGAGATGTGACCATTGATTTATTTTAAAATGCTTCTCATCTTACTTCCATACCCTTAACTCTCGTAGTTTTTTTTTCATGACTTGTACGAAGTAATCGCAATAGGGTAGCCGAAAGGGGAACTTATTCCCCCCCCCCCCTCCCAACACAAACACACACACACACACACACACATTACAACGGTACATTTATTGATTTAGTGGGCAAAATTGTTTCATTGTACGATTTAATATATTACAGTGATAACTGAGCCGAGTTTCAGTAAACCGCTTACGAAGCCGATGGCACTATACTTTTTCTGCAAGATACTTCTTTGGATGCCCCGTTTTATTTAATTCGTATTTCCATCAAGGTTTTTAACATTAATAGTATGATTTAAGAAGGAGATGTTTTAGAAAAGAATGTTCATCTTTTTGGAAGTTTCCCTTATTAACGTTGGTAACTTTGTATCCTTTGCGGATGCTGTCTGTACGGATGCTGAAGATGCAATAGGAAGTATCGCAGCCGTCTGTGATATGCAAGCAAGATCCTTCTTCCAAGGAACTGGTATTACAGAAGTATCAAGTAACTCTACAGACCCTGCTGGGGATTGTAACACTTGTACATTTAACGTAAACGTACTGGAATTTGTTCGTGAGTAGCTTGTACTGTTTAGGCCTATAGTCAGGATTCTGGTAAAATTTCGCGAGATGTGTCTGCCGCGTTTAATTTTATCTTGCATTCTCTTAATATTTCGGGTATGCTAAATCCAAAAGTGCAGGGTTCCCTTTTTTTTGATATTATCATGACGGTCATTTTGAAAATAAAAATGGCCGCCATTTTTTCACAGGAAATGACCATAACTTTCTTCTTCTAGAAGCTATAAGCTTGATTACTATGGCTAACCCCATGTTTTTAATGCCACCTTATTCATTAAATGATGATATCTCCACCAAGTATCAAGGACGGTCATGTTTAATTTCAAGATGACCGCTATTTATCGTTAAAATCACTCTGAAAATCGTTTCAAATCTCTCGCGATAGCAGGTATGACGATCTATTAAGTTGAAAAATCTATTACAGCTTATTCATGAATAAATAATTTCATGGGCCAGTTGTGACGGCCAAACTAGGGTCGTAGCCAGAGAGGAATTTCTAGGGGGCATTCGATGACAATATCTAATTGAAGCATCAAGTAGCGTGCCTACAGATAGTTGACACCAGGGAGGATGCTTCCTTTTCACCTGTGCATGAGTGACATTTTGGGGGAGGGTGCTGATGGGATGGATACATTTAAGGCCTGGCTTAGGTTCAAAATTTTGCTATTTTTTGCAAAACCTTGAATGATTACATCTTCACAAATTTTCATTATTTAGGGGCATTTTTCCTATTTTTTGGCTGTGCGTTAGTCAAGTGGTGTTGTCTAAGAGAAGGGGATGACACTCTCTTCAAGAAATGTATTTCTTTGTGAGGTAGGAAAGATGGAAAATGGTGCTAACTTTGGTAAAGCTTTGTAAAGGTTCCAATTTGTTATATGTTTAGGAATCATTATTATTTAGTATTTTTTTCTATTTTGGTAGGGTGTAATTGAAGGGGATGTTGCTTCAGGGGAAGGATGACACCTCTGCTGTTTGAGAAATTTTTCTTGTTCTAAGTTTTCTTAAATCTAAAATGGTGTTAATTTTGGTAAAGCTTTGGACCCATAACATAATATGAAATGTTAATTATTTACTGTGGCATGGTATCCCTGCAAGGTTGGTACCAGTGAGTTTCTCTGTAGGGCTCTTAGTACTCCACTGGTGGAACCACCATCGGGAGGCAATATTTATGTGTTAACATATCAAGAAAGATTCTTGACGTAAGATTTAGCTGTTGTTTCAAAATAAGTTTGAGGCGATTGCTTACTCTCTTTAAATTAAAAGTTTCTTTACCAGCTTGAGCTTTGGTAATAATTAAAAATAATCACAGGCTATTTTATCCTCAACCAGCTTGTATGCTGGTAAAGTGAAGCAGTGTATCTTTTATGAGGAAGATGGTTCTTCCATCAGGAGAAACCCGCATAAGAAGGTATTCACGGCGGAGGCGGGGACCTCCCTGGAAAAATTTGGGGAAACGGAAACCCTTATCTGCGATTATTTAGGTTTGGGGGGACTTTAAGTCATAATTTGGACAGTGAAATTTTCAGCCGTTTAGTATGTTTTTGTCAATTATGCTAACTTTTATTTACGATTTGGAAATTTCAGAAGAGCAGTTCCCCCTTCCCACCCCCAAAAGCTACTGTGCTGCAAACTAAATCTCAAGAAAAGCTTTCCTTTCACAGTGGAGTTTGGAATTTCAAAAGTTAGCATAAATGTTTATTATTACTACTAGGATATTGGACACATGTATACATTTGAAAATTCAACCAATTGTAGCACCGTGACATTTATGTGTATAAATGAGTGAGGCATCAAGATATAGACGAAAAGCCCTAGAGAAGTATTATCCCTCACCGAATTAGAAGTAAGTAAGGAAACCAAGGGGAAAAAATCTTTGCTTTTAAATTGAGCATCGTAGGCAACAATATGGAAAATAATGCTTTCATTTAGATATTGTTGAAAAAAATTAAAATATTCATGAACTTTCCTCGACGCAAACTTGGTAAGGCTTTAGTAATCTTACATATGATAAAAAAATATTTGTAACTTCCTTACCTAAAGCGTTGTTTGTTCTTACAAAGGCCTCGATACAAAGACGTTCTGCGGTTTTCCCTGTTAGCAACTACAAATTAATACTACAATTGAACAATGCTTATGAAACGGTTTCTTTACAAATTGAATGATCATATGAAACACAAGAATTTAACTTTGTAGCCTGAACAGGAAAGTGTGACAATAAATTGGTCTATTCTTATCGTGGTCGGGTTTACTAGTTCTTCTGTTTTTTTGTTTGTTTCGTCCATAGCTGCAAATACGCCACCAGTGATAACATGTCCAGCTCCAGTAACAGTCTCCTCTCTTGCGAATAATGTTGGCAACACAGCGTCTTGGGCAGATCCAACTTGTACTGACTCAGAACAGAATGATATCACACTTGCAATAAATTGTAACCCCGTGTCTGGTAGTTTCTTCAGCGGTGTAAGGTCAAACAGTGTAACATGTACCTGTACGGACAACGGTGGACTTTCAGACACATGTGTGTTCACTGTAACTGTACAAGGTAAGAAGGATTCTTCTTTCTGTGATCTGTATGGTTATAATATACTCTTATGTTGTCTTTGCTTTTAAATTGAGTGTCGTAGGTACTAATACGAGATATAAACCATTTATTTAGATTTTGCTGCAAATTTGAAAATATTCATTAATTTTCAAGATGTTAGTAATCTTACATTAGATGGAAAAATATGAGTGCATTTTTCACCTAACGCGGGGATTGCTCAACCAAAGGCCTCGACAGAAAGTCGTTCTGCGATTTTCCCTATGGTAACTACCAATTAATGTTACACTTTAACAATGCTCATGATATAGTCACTTTACAAAATGAATGATATGGAAAACAAGACACAACCGTGATTTAAGCCTGAACAAGAAACTGGGACAATACATTGGTTCATTCTTATCGTGGTCGGGTTTACTAGTTCTTTTTTTTTTTTTTTTTTGTTTGTTTCGTCCATAGCTGCAAATACGCCACCAGTGATGACATGTCCAGCTCCGGTTACAGTTTCTTCTCTTGCAAATAATGTTGGAAACACAGCGTCTTGGGCAGATCCAACTTGTACCGACTTGGAACAGAATGATATCACACTTGCAATAAATTGTAACCCTGTGTCTGGTAGTTTCTTCAGTGGTGTAAGGTCAAACAGTGTAACATGTACCTGTACGGACAACGGTGGACTTTCAGACACATGTGTGTTCACTGTAACTGTACAAGGTAAGAAGGATTCTTCTTTCTGTGATCTGTATGGTTATAATATACTCTTATGTTGTCTTTGCTTTTAAATTGAGTGTCGTAGGTATTAATACGAGATATAAACCATTTATTTAGATTTTGCTGCAAATTTGAAAATATTCATTAATTTTCAAGATGTTAGTAATCTTACATTAGATGGAAAAATATGAGAGCATTTTTCACCTAACGCGGGGATTGCTCTACCAAAGGCCTCGACAGAAAGTTGTTCTGCGATTTTCCCTATGGTTACTACCAATTAATGTTACACTTTAACAATGCTCATGATATAGTCACTTTACAAAATGAATGATATGGAAAACAAGACACAACCGTGATTTAAACCTGAACAAGAAACTGGGACAATACATTGGTTCATTCTTATCGTGGTCGGGTTTACTAGTTCTTCTGTTTTTTTGTTTGTTTCGTCCATAGCTGCAAATACGCCACCAGTGATAACATGTCCAGCTCCAGTAACAGTCTCCTCTCTTGCGAATAATGTTGGCAACACAGCGTCTTGGGCAGATCCAACTTGTACTGACTCAGAACATAATGATATCACACTGACGATAAATTGTAATCCAGTGTCTGGTAGTTTCTTCAGCGGTGTTCAGTCAAACAGTGTAACATGTACCTGTACGGACAACGGCGGACTTTCAGACACATGTGTGTTCACTGTAACTGTACAAGGTAAGAAGGATTCTTCTTTCTGTGATCTGTATGGTTATAATATACTCTTATGTTGTCTTTGCTTTTAAATTGAGTGTCGTAGGTATTAATACGAGATATAAACCATTTATTTAGATTTTGCTGCAAATTTGAAAATATTCATTAATTTTCAAGGTGTTAGTAATCTTACATTAGATGGAAAAATATGAGTGCATTTTTCACCTAACGCGGGGATTGTTCTACCAAAGGCCTCGAGAGAAAGTCGTTCTGCGATTTTCCCTTTGGTAACTACCAATTAATGTTACACTTTAACAATGCTCATGATATAGTCACTTTACAAAATGAATGATATGGAAAACAAGACACAACCGTGATTTAAGCCTGAACAAGAAACTGGGACAATAAATTGGTTCATTCTTATCGTGGTCAGGTTTACTAATTCTTCTGTTGATTTCTTTCGTCCATAGCTGTAAATACGCCACCAGTGATAACATGTCCAGCTTCAGTAACAGCCTTTTCTCTTTCGAATAATGTTGGCAACACAGCTTCTTGGGTAGATCCAACTTGTACTGACTTCGAGCAGAATGATATCACACTGACGACAAGTTGTAATCCTACGTCTGGTAGTTTCTTCAGCGGTGTACAGTCAAACAGTGTAACATGTACCTGTACGGACAACGGCGGACTTTCAGACACATGTGTATTTACTGTAACTGTACAAAGTAAGAAGGATTCTTCATTCAGTGATCTGTATGGTTATATATAATATACTCATATTTTGTCTTTGCTTTTAAATTGAGTGCCGCAGGTACTAATACGAGATATAACCTTTTCATTTAGAATTTGATGCCAATATGAACATATTCATTAATTTTCAAGGTGATGATAATCGTAAATTAGATGGGAAAAATATGAGTAAAGTTTTCACCTAACGCGGGGATTGCTCTACCAAAGGCCTCGACAGAAAGTCTTTCTGCGATTTCCACTTTAGTAACTACCAGTTAATTAATGTTACACTAAAACTTTTCTCATGGTACAGTCGCTTTACAAATTGAATGATATGAAAAACAAGACACAACCGTGATTTAAGCCTGAACATGAAACTGGGACAATAAATTGGCTTATTCTTATCGTGGTCGGGTTTACTAATTCTTCTGTTGATTTGTTTCGTCCATAGCTGTAAATACGCCACCGGTGATAACATGTCCAGCTTCAGTAACAGTCTTTTCTCTTTCGAATAATGTTGGCAACACAGCTTCTTGGGTAGATCCAACTTGTACTGACTTCGAGCAGAATGATATCACACTGACGACAAGTTGTAATCCTACGTCTGGTAGTTTCTTCAGCGGTGTACAGTCAAACAGTGTAAGATGTACCTGTACGGACAACGGCGGACTTTCAGACACATGTGTATTTACTGTAACTGTACTAAGTATGAAGGATTCTTCATTCAGTGATCTGTATGGTTATCATATACTCTTATGTTGTCTTTGCTTTTAAATTGAGTGCCGCAGGTACTAATACGAGATATGACCTTTCTATTAAAATTTTGCTGCTAATTTGAACATATTCATTAATTTTCAAGGTGATGATAATCGTAAATTAGATGCAAAAATATGAGTAAAGTTTTCACCTAACGCGGGGATTGTTCTAACCAAAGGCCTCGACAGAAAGTCTTTCTGCGATTTCCACTATAGTAACTACCAGTTAATTCATGTAACGCTAAAACTTTTCTCATGATACAGTCTCTTTACAAATTGAATGATATGAAAAACAAGACACAACCGTGATTTAAGCCTGAACATGAAACTGGGACAATAAATTGGTTTATTCTTATCGTGGTCGGGTTTACTAATTCTTCTGTTGATTTGTTTCGTCCATAGCTGTAAATACGCCACCAGTGATAACATGTCCAGCTTCAGTAACAGTCTTTTCTCTTTCGAATAATGTTGGCAACACAGCTTCTTGGGTAGATCCAACTTGTACTGACTTCGAGCAGAATGATATCACACTGACGACAAGTTGTAATCCTACGTCTGGTAGTTTCTTCAGCGGTGTACAGTCAAACAGTGTAAGATGTACCTGCACGGACAACAGCGGACTTTCAGACACATGTGTATTTACTGTAACTGTACTAAGTATGAAGGATTCTTCATTCAGTGACCTGTATGGTTATAATATACTCATATTTTGTCGTTGCTTTTAAATTGAGTGCCGCAGGTACTAATGCGATATACAATCTTTTAATTTAGATTTTGCTGCTAATTTGAAAATGTTCATTTATTTTCAAGGTGATGATAATCGTAAATTAGATAAAAAAATATGAGTAAATTTTTCACCTAACGCGGGGATTGTTCTAACCAAAGGCCTTGACAGAAAGTCGTTCATCGATTTCCACTTTAGTAGCTACCAATTATTGTTACACTAAAACTTTTCTCATGATACAGTCTCTTTATAAATTGAAAGATATGAAGGACAAGACACAACCGTGATCTAAGCCTGAACATGAAACTGGGACAATAAATTGGTTTATTCTTATCTTCGTGGGGTTTACTAATTCTTCTTTTATTTTTTCGTTTGTTTCGTCCAAAGATGTAAATACGCCACCAGTGATAACATGTCCAGCTCCAGTAACAGTCTTTTCTCTTCCGAATAATGTTGGCAACACAGCTTCTTGGGTAGATCCAACTTGTACTGACTTGGAGCAGAATGATATCACACTGACGACAAGTTGTAATCCTACGTCTGGTAGTTTCTTCATCGGTGTTCAGTCAAACAGTGTAACATGTACCTGCACGGACAACAGCGGACTTTCAGACACATGTGTATTTACTGTAACTGTACTAAGTATGAAGGATTCTTCATTCAGTGACCTGTATGGTTATAATATACTCATATTTTGTCGTTGCTTTTAAATTAAATGCCGCAGGTACTAATGCGATATATAATCTTTTAATTTAGATTTTGCTGCTAATTTGAAAATGTTCATTTATTTTCAAGGTGATGATAATCGTAAATTAGATAAAAAGTATGAGTAAATTTTTCACCTAACGCGGGGATTGTTCCAACCAAAGGCCTCGACAGAAAGTCGTTCATCGATTTCCACTTTAGTAGCTACCAATTATTGTTACACTAAAACTTTTCTCATGATACAGTCTCTTTATAAATTGAAAGATATGAAAAAGAAGACACAACCGTGATTCAAGCCTGAAAAAGAAACTGGGACAATAAATTGGTTTATTCTTATCGTGGTCGGGTTTACTAATTCTTCTTCTTTTTTTTTGTTCCGTCCATAACTGTAAATACGCCACCAGTGAAAACATGTCCAGCTTCAGTAACAGTCTTTTCTCTTCCGAATAATGTTGGCAACACAGCTTCTTGGGTAGATCCAACTTGTACTGACTTGGAGCAGAATGATATCACACTGACGACAAGTTGTAATCCTACGTCTGGTAGTTTCTTCGCCGGTGTACAGTCAAACAGTGTAACATGTACCTGCACGGACAAAGACGGACTTTCAGACACATGCGTATTCACTGTAGCTGTACAACGGATGAAGGATTCTTCATTCTGTTATCTGTATGGTTATAATATACTCATATTTTGTCTTTGCTTTTAAATTGAGTGCCGCAGGTACTAATACGAGAAATAACATTTTTATTTAGAATCTGATGCTAATTTGAAAATATTCATTAATTTTCAAGGTGATGATAATCGTAAATTAGATGGGAAAAATATGAGTAAAGTTTTCACCTAACGCGGGAATTGTTCTAACCAAAGGCCTCGACAGAAAGTCGTTCTGCGATTTCCACTTTAGTAATTACCAGTTAATGTTACACTAAAACTTTTCTCATGGTACAGTCGCTTTATAAATTGAATGATATGAAAAACAAGACACAACCGTGATCTAAGCCTGAACATGAAACTGGGGCAATAAATTGGTTTATTCTTATCTTCGTGGGGTTTACTAATTCTTCTTTTATTTTTTTGTTTGTTTCGTCCATAGATGTAAATACGCCACCAGTGATAACATGTCCAGCTCCAGTAACAGTGTTTTCTCTTCCGAATAATGTTGGCAACTCAGCTTCTTGGGTAGATCCAACTTGTACTGACTTGGAGCAGAATGATATCACACTGACGACAAGTTGTAATCCTACGTCTGGTAGTTTCTTCAGCGGTGTTCAGTCAAACAGTGTAACATGTACCTGCACGGACAACGGCGGACTTTCAGACACATGTGTATTCACTGTAACTGTACTAAGTATGAAGGATTCTTCATTCTGTGATCTGTATGGTTATAATATACTCATATTTTGTCTTTGCTTTTAAATTGAGTGCCGCAGGTACTAATACGAGATATAACATTTTTATTTAGAATTTGATGCTAATTTAAAAATATTCATTAATTTTCCAGGTGATGATAATCGTAAATTAGATGGGAAAAATATGAGTAAAGTTTTTACCTAACGCGGGGATTGTTCTAACCAAAAGCCTCGACAGAAAGTCGTTCTGCGATTTCCACTTAAGTAATTACCAGTTAATGTTACACTAAAACTTTTCTCATGATACAATCGCTTTACAAATTGAATGATATGAAAAACAAGACACAACCGTGATCTAAGCCTGAACATGAAACTGGGACAATAAATTGGTTTATTCTTATCTTGGTGGGGTTTACTAGTTCTTCTTTTATTTTTTTGTTTTTTTCGTCCATAGATGTAAATACGCCACCAGTGATAACATGTTCAGCTTCAGTAACAGTCTTTTCTCTTTCGAATAATGTTGGCAACTCAGCTTCTTGGGTAGATCCAACTTGTACTGACTTGGAGCAGAATGATATCACACTGACGACAAGTTGTAATCCTACGTCTGGTAGTTTCTTCAGCGGTGTTCAGTCAAACAGTGTAACATGTACCTGTACGGACAACGGCGGACTTTCAGACACATGTGTATTTACTGTAACTGTACTAAGTATGAAGGATTCTTCATTCAGTGATCTGTATGGTTATCATATACTCTTATGTTGTCTTTGCTTTTAAATGAGTGCTGCAGGTACTACTACGAGATATGACCTTTCTATTTAAATTTTGCTGCTAATTTGAACATATTCCTTAATTTTCAAGGTGATGATAATCGTAAATTAGATGGAAAAATATGAGTAAATTTTTCACCTAACGCGGGGATTGTTCTAACCAGAGGCCTCGACAGAAAGTCGTTCTGCGATTTCCACTATAGTAACTACCAGTTAATTCATGTAACGCTAAAACTTTTATCATGATACAGTCTCTTTACAAATTGAATGATATGAAAAACAAGACACAACCGTGATTTAAGCCTGAACATGAAACTGGGACAATGAATTGGTTTATTCTTATCGTGGTCGGGTTTACTAATTCTTCTGTTGATTTGTTTCGTCCATAGCTGTAAATACGCCACCAGTGATAACATGTCCAGCTTCAGTAACAGTCTTTTCTCTTCCGAATAATGTTGGCAACACAGCTTCTTGGGTAGATCCAACTTGTACTGACTTGGAGCAGAATGATATCACACTGACGACAAGTTGTAATCCTACGTCTGGTAGTTTCTTCAGCGGTGTACAGTCAAACAGTGTAACATGTACCTGCACGGACAACAGCGGACTTTCAGACACATGTGTATTTACTGTAACTGTACTAAGTATGAAGGATTCTTCATTCAGTGACCTGTATGGTTATAATATACTCATATTTTGTCGTTGCTTTTAAATTGAATGCCGCAGGTACTAATGCGATCTATAATCTTTTAATTTAGATTTTGCTGCTAATTTGAAAATGTTCATTTATTTTCAAGGTGATGATAATCGTAAATTAGATAAAAAGTATGAGTAAATTTTTCACCTAACGCGGGGATTGTTCCAACCAAAGGCCTCGACAGAAAGTCGTTCTGCGATTTCCACTTTAGTAGCTACCAATTATTGTTACACTAAAACTTTTCTCATGATACAGTCTCTTTATAAATTGAAAGATATGAAAAAGAAGACACAACCGTGATTCAAGCCTAAAAAAGAAACTGGGACAATAAATTGGTTTATTCTTATCGTGGTCGGGTTTACTAATTCTTCTTCTTTTTTTTTTTTTTTGTTCCGTCCATAACTGTAAATACGCCACCAGTGAAAACATGTCCAGCTTCAGTAACAGTCTTTTCTCTTCCGAATAATGTTGGCAACACAGCTTCTTGGGTAGATCCAACTTGTACTGACTTGGAGCAGAATGATATCACACTGACGACAAGTTGTAATCCTACGTCTGGTAGTTTCTTCGCCGGTGTACAGTCAAACAGTGTAACATGTACCTGCACGGACAAAGACGGACTTTCAGACACATGCGTATTCACTGTAGCTGTACAACGGATGAAGGATTCTTCATTCTGTTATCTGTATGGTTATAATATACTCATATTTTGTCTTTGCTTTTAAATTGAGTGCCGCAGGTACTAATACGAGAAATAACATTTTTATTTAGAATCTGATGCTAATTTGAAAATATTCATTAATTTTCAAGGTGATGATAATCGTAAATTAGATGGGAAAAATATGAGTAAAGTTTTCACCTAACGCGGGGATTGTTCCAACCAAAGGCCTCGACAGAAAGTCGTTCTGCGATTTCCACTTTAGTAATTACCAGTTAATGTTACACTAAAACTTTTCTCATGGTACAGTCGCTTTATAAATTGAATGATATGAAAAACAAGACACAACCGTGATCTAAGCCTGAACATGAAACTGGGACAATAAATTGGTTTATTCTTATCTTCGTGGGGTTTACTAATTCTTCTTTTATTTTTTTGTTTGTTTCGTCCATAGATGTAAATACGCCACCAGTGATAACATGTCCAGCTCCAGTAACAGTGCTTTCTCTTCCGAATAATGTTGGCAACTCAGCTTCTTGGGTAGATCCAACTTGTACTGACTTGGAGCAGAATGATATCACACTGACGACAAGTTGTAATCCTACGTCTGGTAGTTTCTTCAGCGGTGTTCAGTCAAACAGTGTAACATGTACCTGCACGGACAACGGCGGACTTTCAGACACATGTGTATTTACTGTAACTGTACTAAGTATGAAGGATTCTTCATTCAGTGATCTGTATGGTTATAATATACTCATATTTTGTCTTTGCTTTTAAATTGAGTGCCGCAGGTACTAATACGAGATATAACATTTTTATTTAGAATTTGATGCTAATTTGAAAATATTCATTAATTTTCAAGGTGATGATAATCGTAAATTAGATGGGAAAAATATGAGTAAAGTTTTTACCTAACGCGGGGATTGTTCTCACCAAAGGCCTCGACAGAAAGTCGTTCTGCGATTTCCACTTTAGTAATTACCAGTTAATGTTACACTAAAACTTTTCTCATGATACAGTCGCTTTACAAATTGAATGATATGAAAAACAAGACACAACCGTGATCTAAGCCTGAACATGAAACTGGGACAATAAATTGGTTTATTCTTATCTTGGTGGGGTTTAATAATTCTTCTTTTATTTTTTTGTTTGTTTCGTCCATAGATGTAAATACGCCACCAGTGATAACATGTCCAGCTTCAGTAACAGTCTTTTCTCTTCCGAATAATGTTGGCAACTCAGCTTCTTGGGTAGATCCAACTTGTACTGACTTGGAGCAGAATGATATCACACTGACGACAAGTTGTAATCCTACGTCTGGTAGTTTCTTCAGCGGTGTTCAGTCAAACAGTGTAACATGTACCTGTACGGACAACGGCGGACTTTCAGACACATGTGTATTCACTGTAACTGTACTAAGTATGAAGGATTCTTCATTCTGTGATCTGTATGGTTATAATATACTCATATTTTGTCTTTTCTTTTAAATTGAGTGCCGCAGGTACTAATACGAGATATAACATTTTCATTTAGAATTTGATGCTAATTTGAAAATATTCATTAATTTTCAAGGTGATGATAATCGTAAATAAGATGGAAATTTATGAGTAAATTTTTTACCCAACGCGGGGATTGTTCTAACCAAAGGCCTCGACAAAATGTCATTCTGCGATTTCCACTTTAGTAACTACCAGCTAGTGTTACACTAAAACTTTTCTCATGATACAGTCGCTTTACCAATTGAATGATGTGAAAAACAAGACACAACCGTGATCTAAGCCTGAACATGAAACTGGGACAATAAATTGGTTTATTCTTATCTTCGTGGGGTTTACTAATTCTTCTTTTATTTTTTTGTTTGTTTCGTCCATAGCTGTAAATACGCCACCAGTGATAACATGTCCAGCTTCAGTAACAGTCTTTTCTCTTCCGAATAATGTTGGCAACACAGCTTCTTGGGTAGATCCAACTTGTACTGACTTCGAGCAGAATGATATCACACTGACGACAAGTTGTAATCCTACGTCTGGTAGTTTCTTCAGCGGTGTTCAGTCAAACAGTGTAACATGTACCTGTACGGACAACGGCGGACTTTCAGACACATGTGTATTTACTGTAACTGTACAAAGTAAGAAGGATTCTTCATTCTGTGATCTGTATGGTTATAATATACTCATATTTTATCTTTGCTTTTAAATTGAGTGCCGCAGGTACTAATACGAGATATAACATTTTTATTTAGAATTTGCTGCTAATTTGAAAATATTCATTAATTTTCAAGGTGATGATAATCGTAAATTAGATGGAAATTTATGAGTAAATTTTTTACCTAACGCGGGGATTGTTCTAACCAAAGGCCTCGACAAAATGTCATTCTGCGATTTCCACTTTAGTAATTACCAGTTAGTGTTACACTAAAACTTTTCTCATGATGCAGTCGCTTTACAAATTGAATGATGTGAAAAACAAGACACAACCGTGATCTAAGCCTGAACATGAAACTGGGACAATAAATTGGTTTATTCTTATCTTCGTGGGGTTTACTAATTCTTCCTTTAATTTTTTGTTTGTTTCGTCCATAGCTCTAAATACGCCACCAGTGATAACATGTCCATTTTCAGTAACAGTCTTTTCTCTTCCGAATAATGTTGGCAGCACAGTTTCTTGGGTAGATCCAACTTGTACTGACTTGGAGCAGAATGATATCACACTGACGACAAGTTGTAATCCTACGTCTGGTAGTTTTTTCAGCGGTGTACAGTCAAACAGTGTAAGATGTACCTGCACGGACAACGGCGGACTTTCAGACACATGTGTATTTACTGTAACTGTACAAAGTAAAAAGGATTCTTCATTCTGTGATCTGTATGGTTATAATATACTCATATTTTGTCGTTGCTTTTAAATTGAGTGCCGCAGGTACTAATACGAGATATAACATTTTTATTTAGAATTTGATGCTAATTTGAAAATATTCATTAATTTTCAGGGTGATGATAATCGTAAATTAGATGGGAAAAAATGAGTAAATTTTTCACCTAACGCGGGGATTGTTCCAACCAAAGGCCTCGACAGAAAGTCGTTCTGCGATTTCCGCTTTAGTAATTACCAGTTAATGTTACACTAAAACTTTTCTCATGATACAGTCTCTTTACAAATTGAATGATATGAAAAACAAGACACAACCGTGATCTAAGCCTGAACATGAAACTGGGACAATAAATTGGATTATTCTTATCTTGGTGGGGTTTACTAATTCTTCTTTTATTTTTTTGTTTGTTTCGTCCATAGCTGTAAATACGCCACCAGTGATAACATGTCCAGCTTCAGTAACAGTCTTTTCTCTTCCGAATAATGTTGGCAACACAGCTTCTTGGGTAGATCCAACTTGTACTGACTTGGAGCAGAATGATATCACACTGACGACAAGTTGTAATCCTACGTCTGGTAGTTTCTTCAGCGGTGTACAGTCAAACAGTGTAACATGTACCTGCACGGACAACGGCGGACTTTCAGACACATGTGTATTTACTGTAACTGTACTAAGTATGAAGGATTCTTCATTCAGTGATCTGTATGGTTATAATATACTCTTATGTTGTCTTTGCTTTTAAATTGAGTGCCGCAGGTACTAATACGAGATATAACATTTTTATTTAGAATTTGATGCTAATTTGAAAATATTCATTAATTTTCAGGGTGATGATAATCGTAAATTAGATGGAAATTTATGAGTAAATTTTTTACCTAACGCGGGGATTGTTCTAACCAAAGGCCTCGACAGAAAGTTGTCCTGCGATTTCCACTTTAGTAACTACCAGTTAGTGTTACACTGAATCTTTTCTCATGATACAGTCTCTTTACAAATTGAATGATATGAAAAACAAGACACAACCGTGATCTAAGCCTGAACATGAAACTGGGACAATAAATTGGTTTATTCTTATCTTGGTGGGGTTTACTAATTCTTCTGTTTTTTTTTTTTTTTGTTTGTTTCCGTCCATAGCTGTAAATACGCCACCAGTGATAACAT
Organism: Holothuria leucospilota; assembly: GCA_029531755.1. NCBI lineage: Eukaryota > Metazoa > Echinodermata > Holothuroidea > Aspidochirotida > Holothuriidae > Holothuria > Holothuria leucospilota. The sequence continues at coordinate 4,338,185 of CM055970.1, forward strand.
GTCCAGCTTCAGTAACAGTCTTTTCTCTTCCGAATAATGTTGGCAACACAGCTTCTTGGGTAGATCCACCTTGTACTGACTTGGAGCAGAATGATATCACACTGACGACAAGTTGTAATCCTACGTCTGGTAGTTTTTTCAGCGGTGTACAGTCAAACAGTGTAAGATGTACCTGCACGGACAACGGCGGACTTTCAGACACATGTGTATTTACTGTAACTGTACAAAGTAAGAAGGATTCTTCATTCAGTGATCTGTATGGTTATAATATACTCTTATGTTGTCTTTGCTTTTAAATTGAGTGCCGCAGGTACTACTACGAGGTATAACCTTTATATTTAGATTTTGCTGCTTATTTGAAAATATTCATTAATTTTCAGGGTGATGATAATCGTAAATTAGATGGAAAAATATGAGTAAATTTTTCACCTAACGCGGGGACTGCTCTACCAAACTCCTCAACAGAAAGTCTTCCGGCGATTTCTACTATAGTAACTACTAATTATTGTTACACTAAAACTTTTCTCATGATACAGTCTCTTTACAAATTGAATGATATGAAAAACAAGACACAACCGTGATTTGAGCCTGAACATGAAACTGGGACAATAAATTGGTTTATTCTTATCGTGGTCGGGTTTACTAATTCTTCTGTTTTTTTTTTGTTTGTTTCCGTCCATAGCTGTAAATACGCCACCAGTGATAACATGTCCAGCTTCAGTAACAGTCTTTTCTCTTCCGAATAATGTTGGCAACACAGCTTCTTGGGTAGACCCACCTTGTACTGACTTGGAGCAGAATGATATCACACTGACGACAAGTTGTAATCCTACGTCTGGTAGTTTTTTCAGCGGTGTACAGTCAAACAGTGTAAGATGTACCTGCACGGACAACGGCGGACTTTCAGACACATGTGTATTTACTGTAACTGTACAAAGTAAGAAGGATTCTTCATTCAGTGATCCGTATGGTTATAATATACTCTTATGTTGTCTTTGCTTTTAAATTGAGTGCCGCAGGTACTACTACGAGGTATAACCTTTATATTTAGATTTTGCTGCTTATTTGAAAATATTCATTAATTTTCAGGGTGATGATAATCGTAAATTAGATGGAAAAATATGAGTAAATTTTTCACCTAACGCGTGGACTGCTCTACCAAAGGCCTCGACAGAAAGTCTTTCTGCGATTTCCACTATAGTAACTACTAATTATTGTTACACTAAAACTTTTCTCATGATACAGTCTCTTTACAAATTGAATGATATGAAAAACAAGACACAACCGTGATTTGAGCCTGAACATGAAACTGGGACAACAAATTGGTTTATTCTTATCGTGGTCGGGTTTACTAATTCTTGTTTTTTTTTTGTTTCGTCCATAGCTGTAAATACGCCACCAGTGATAACATGTCCAGCTTCAGTAACAGTCTTTTCTCTTTCGAATAATGTTGGCAACACAGCTTCTTGGGTAGATCCAACTTGTACTGACTTGGAGCAGAATGATATTACACTGACGACAAGTTGTAATCCTACGTCTGGTAGTTTCTTCAGCGGTGTACAGTCAAACAGTGTAAGATGTACCTGCACGGACAACGGCGGACTTTCAGACACATGTGTATTTACTGTAACTGTACAAAGTAAGAAGGATTCTTCATTCAGTGATCTGTATGGTTATAATATACTCTTATGTTGTCTTTGCTTTTAAATTGAGTGCCGCAGGTACTACTACGAGGTATAACCTTTATATTTAGATTTTGCTGCTTATTTGAAAATATTCATTAATTTTCAGGGTGATGATAATCGTAAATTAGATGGAAAAATATGAGTAAATTTTTCACCTAACGCGGGGACTGCTCTACCAAACTCCTGAACAGAAAGTCTTTCTGCGATTTCCACTATAGTAACTACTAATTATTGTTACACTAAAACTTTTCTCATGATACAGTCTCTTTACAAATTGAATGATATGAAAAACAAGACACAACTGTGATTTGAGCCTGAACATGAAACTGGGACAATAAATTGGTTTATTCTTATCGTGGTCGGGTTTACTAATTCTTGTTTTTTTTTTTTTTGTTTCGTCCATAGCTGTAAATACGCCACCAGTGATAACATGTCCAGCTTCAGTAACAGTCTTTTCTCTTTCGAATAATGTTGGCAACACAGCTTCTTGGGTAGATCCAACTTGTACTGACTTGGAGCAGAATGATATCACACTGACGACAAGTTGTAATCCTACGTCTGGTAGTTTCTTCAGCGGTGTACAGTCAAACAGTGTAAGATGTACCTGCACGGACAACGGCGGACTTTCAGACACATGTGTATTTACTGTAACTGTACAAAGTAAGAAGGATTCTTCATTCAGTGATCTGTATGGTTATAATATACTCTTATGTTGTCTTTGCTTTTAAATTGAGTGCCGCAGGTACTACTACGAGGTATAACCTTTATATTTAGATTTTGCTGCTTATTTGAAAATATTCATTAATTTTCAGGGTGATGATAATCGTAAATTAGATGGAAAAATATGAGTAAATTTTTCACCTAACGCGGGGACTGCTCTACCAAACTCCTCAACAGAAAGTCTTTCTGCGTTTTTAACTATAGTAACTACTAATTATTGTTACACTAAAACTTTTCTCATGATACAGTCTCTTTACAAATTGAATGATATGAAAAACAAGACACAACCGTGATTTTAGCCTGAACATGAAACTGGGACAATAAATTGGTTTATTCTTATCGTGGTCGGGTTTACTAATTCTTGTTTTTTTTTTTTGTTTCGTCCATAGCTGTAAATACGCCACCAGTGATAACATGTCCAGCTTCAGTAACAGTCTTTTCTCTTTCGAATAATGTTGGCAACACAGCTTCTTGGGTAGATCCAACTTGTACTGACTTGGAGCAGAATGATATCACACTGACGACAAGTTGTAATCCTACGTCTGGTAGTTTCTTCAGCGGTGTACAGTCAAACAGTGTAAGATGTACCTGCACGGACAACGGCGGACTTTCAGACACATGTGTATTTACTGTAACTGTACAAAGTAAGAAGGATTCTTCATTCAGTGATCTGTATGGTTATAATATACTCTTATATTGTCTTTGCTTTTAAATTGAGTGCCGCAGGTACTACTACGAGGTATAACCTTTATATTTAGATTTTGCTGCTTATTTGAAAATATTCATTAATTTTCAGGGTGATGATAATCGTAAATTAGATGGAAAAATATGAGTAAATTTTTCACCTAACGCGGGGTCTGCTCTACCAAACTCCTCAACAGAAAGTCTTTCTGCGATTTCCACTATAGTAACTACTAATTATTGTTACACTAAAACTTTTCTCATGATACAGTCTCTTTACAAATTGAATGATATGAAAAACAAGACACAACCGTGATTTTAGCCTGAACATGAAACTGGGACAATAAATTGGTTTATTCTTATCGTGGTCGGGTTTACTAATTCTTGTTTTTTTTTTTTTTTTTGTTTCGTCCATAGCTGTAAATACGCCACCAGTGATAACATGTCCAGCTTCAGTAACAGTCTTTTCTCTTTCGAATAATGTTGGCAACACAGCTTCTTGGGTAGATCCAACTTGTACTGACTTGGAGCAGAATGATATCACACTGACGACAAGTTGTAATCCTACGTCTGGTAGTTTCTTCAGCGGTGTACAGTCAAACAGTGTAAGATGTACCTGCACGGACAACGGCGGACTTTCAGACACATGTGTATTTACTGTAACTGTACAAAGTAAGAAGGATTCTTCATTCAGTGATCTGTATGGTTATAATATACTCTTATGTTGTCTTTGCTTTTAAATTGAGTGCCGCAGGTACTACTACGAGGTATAACCTTTATATTTAGATTTTGCTGCTTATTTGAAAATATTCATTAATTTTCAGGGTGATGATAATCGTAAATTAGATGGAAAAATATGAGTAAATTTTTCACCTAACGCGGGGACTGCTCTACCAAACTCCTCAACAGAAAGTCTTTCTGCGATTTCCACTATAGTAACTACTAATTATTGTTACACTAAAACTTTTCTCATGATACAGTCTCTTTACAAATTGAATGATATGAAAAACAAGACACAACCGTGATTTGAGCCTGAACATGAAACTGGGACAATAAATTGGTTTATTCTTATCGTGGTCGGGTTTACTAATTCTTGTTTTTTTTTTGTTTTTTTTTGTTTCGTCCATAGCTGTAAATACGCCACCAGTGATAACATGTCCAGCTTCAGTAACAGTCTTTTCTCTTTCGAATAATGTTGGCAACACAGCTTCTTGGGTAGATCCAACTTGTACTGACTTGGAGCAGAATGATATCACACTGACGACAAGTTGTAATCCTACGTCTGGTAGTTTCTTCAGCGGTGTACAGTCAAACACTGTAACATGTACCTGCACGGACAACGGCGGACTTTCAGACACATGTGTATTTACTGTTACTGTACGGAGTAAGAAGGATTCTTCATTCTGTGATGTGTATGGTTATAATATACACTGTCACAAGTTCTAGAAAAGCCGAGACCTCGAATGAACCGATGATCAAGAATGTTACAATCCTCAAATATGACGCACCAACAAAAGCTCTGGATTTAGCATATAATTACATTTATTTACACTTAATAACATCAAACATTATACAGTAACAAACAGTTCTTAACAACTTGACATCGGAACAATATTTTCCCCCTTATTTACACCCGTGTACCACTTCTTACTCCCTTGCACCCTTTGACCTCCCCACAACGTAATCCACAGTGTCCCACAAGTCTGCTGTTTTGTGTTTAAGTTGTAAGAATGGCCTCTCCGGTTATGGTTGCAATCGCGATCCTCAGTGACCTCTTCTCCCAAGGCGTTCGGTCGGCCCCCTTTTTGCCCTCACTGGCATCTCATGGGTAACTATACTCCCCTTGGCCTGACTCGAAAGTCCTTGCCTGCACAACCAGTGCTTTAGAATTGATTGCCCCTGCTAACCAGAAACCTCCTCTTTACGTTTTGAGTTCCCCCTCTTTGACTTCAAATTGGTTTTTGCCTTTTTCCTTTGTTTGCTGGCAAATATCCCCCTTACTTTTCGTTGTTGATTTATGCCCTTTCTGTCCACAATTTAGTTAGCCCTGCAGATTTATACAAGAACAGAAAGAACCATAATAAGAATCTACATACACTGCCTTTTGCCATACAACTACGCGATAAAATTTGTCCCCATAGGTTCCTCCCAGCAAAAATAACAAGAATACTCACAGGTCACAAACGGAACTCATTTTCCTGTGCCAGCGTCCCCAACATAAACCAACTTGTCTTCAACGAAGAAAAGAAACTGAAAACTTTCCCAAAATCAATGCATCCCTTCCCTCTGAGTGTTTACTGGCGTCTGCCACGACTACACCCATCTGCTTCTCGCGTCTGTAGCTTCTGCATTCCTTTGCCTATTCAAGTGTACCCTATAATCCTCTTGATTGCATTATTCGCGAGTCGGAGAGCCATTCATACCAAGCTTAACCCCCATCTGTACTATACCTAGCCTACAAAAGCGTAATTTTCTTAAATTCAACCCTGGTATTATGAAATACTCTTATGTTGTCTTTGCTTTTAAATTGAGTGCCGTAGGTACTACTACGAGATATAACCTTTTTATTTAGATTTTGCTGCTAATTTGAACATATTCATTAATTTTCAAGGTGATAATAATCGTAAATTAGATGGAAAAATATGAGTAAATTTTTCACATAACGCGGGGATTGCTCTACCAAAGGCCTCGACAGAAAGTCGTTCTGCGATTTCCACTTTAGTAACTACTAATTATTGTTACACTAAAACTTTTCTCATGATACAGTCTCTTTACAAATTGAATGATATGAAAAACAAGACACAACCGTGATTGAAGCCTGAACAAGAAACTGGGACAACAAATTGGTTTATTCTTATCGTGGTCGGGTTTACTAATTCTTGTTTTTTTTTTTTTTTTTTTTGTTTCATCCATAGCTGTAAATACGCCACCAGTGATAACATGTCCAGCTTCAGTAACAGTCTTTTCTCTTCCGAATAATGTTGGCAACACAGCTTTTTGGGTAGATCCAACTTGTACTGACTTGGAGCAGAATGATATCACACTGACGACAAGTTGTAATCCTACGTCTGGTAGTTTTTTCAGCGGTGTACAGTCAAACAGTGTAACATGTACCTGCAAGGACAACGGCGGACTTTCAGACACATGTGTATTCACTGTTACTGTACAAAGTAAGAAGGATTCTTCTTTCTGTGATCTGTACGATTATAAATACATTTGTGTTGTCTCTTTTTTTCAATTGAGTGTCGTAGGTACTAATATGAGATATAACCATTTTATGTAGATAATGCTGCTTATTTGAAAATATTCGTTAATTTTCAAGTTTTTTGCAATCTTACATTACATGGAGAAAACAGTCAATTTTATACCTAAAGCGTAGATGGTTGTCCCAACGGCCTTGATACAAAGTCTTTCTGCGGTTTTTTCCTTAGAACTACCAACAAATATTAGACGAAAACTTTTCTCATGATACAATCTCTCTATAAATTGAATGATATGAAAAACAAGACACAACCGTGATCTAAGCCTGAACATGAAACTGGGACAATAAATTGGTTTATTCTTATCTTCGTGGGGTTTACTAATTCTTCTTTTATTTTTTTGTTTGTTTCGTCCATAGATGTAAATACGCCACCAGTGATAACATGTCCAGCTTCAGTAACAGTCTTTTCTCTTCCGAATAATGTTGGCAACACAGCTTCTTGGGTAGATCCAACTTGTACTGACTTGGAGCAGAATGATATCACACTGACGACAAGTTGTAATCCTACGTCTGGTAGTTTCTTCAGCGGTGTACAGTCAAACAGTGTACTTTGTACCTGCACGGTCAACGGTAGAATTTCAGACACATGTGTGTTCATTGTTACGGTAGAAAGTAAGTTTCATTTTTTATCCCTACTTTTTTCGATATATTCAAATACATTCACTTGTTCTACTTTGATAAAGCTGAAATAGTAATGGAATCCAGTTACTAACCACTTGTCAATTTATTAAATACCTTAAACGAATTTTCATTCAAACTGTGGCTCGTAGAAAGTGTGTAAAGTCCTCAAAACATATTTTCTCGTGTTTTCTATGACTGAAGTATTTTCTGTTACCAGCCACTGTGATAGGGCAGGGTAAGTTTGACTGAAGCAATATCTGCCACATTGGTCTTATATTTGAGTGCTCCTGGGTATGAAACTGATGATGATTCTCGATATCAATCCACTTACAAAAGGGTCTTGATTTGACATTGGAGAAAATGTGTGAAGACTTAGAAATGATCCCATCCTACACTTCAGACAGTGATTTGGTCCATGTCCTTGAACCTGACGGATGTGCACCTTCACAGAACCTGTCCCTTTCCTTAAAGTAGAAGTTAAGCCTAGAATTACAAGAATATATATTTTGGAAGTTGGAAAATGAATTTCATTCATCCAACTCTTATTCTTATAGCTTATTTTGTTGCTGAGATATAAAATAGTGAAATTTATTCACTTAATTTGAAATATTTGATTACGCAATAATTTGTGATGTCCTTCTTGCAGAACTCGTATAACCTACTTTTGTTTCCTACTAAAATTAAGATGTTTATATGACCTTGAAACATCTACTGTTTCTTTGCATGTGTGTTGTACAGAGAAGGGATTTTACAGACAAGGAACCCTATAACAGTAAGGCAGTGATCACATTGTGAAACAAAGTACCGGGGCTTTCGAAATAAAAAAAAACAAAGACAGTAATTTGAGTTGTACAAGAATGACATCAAAACTTATTGCACAATCTACCATTTTAGACTGAGTGAATAACCGTCAATATTTATCTCAGCTCAGGAATGTCCAGTGAAGATGAAAGCTGGGCCATTCGGATGAATATTTTAAGTTTTGGAACATATATTTTTGAAATTTTAGACTTTAGGTTCACTTTAAAGGAGGGCTAAAGTGCTGTACCAAGGGGTAAGTATAGTAGTTCAGAAATGTCCACATTAGTAGGTCATAGTTGTAAAAATTCATTTTCGACGTTTCCAGACCTTAAGTCCCTGAACTAACCCAAAGATATGGAATCGCAGTAGTTGAGTATGTGAACTTTTGTGCTCATCCTGCCTTTCCTTCTGAATGGGACCTTGGTGGCATCTTAGGAACTGAAGGTTGTGTAGCCTCACCGTGACATACCCATACCTACATCATCTCAGAGGGTCGCCTACGAGTACTAAGGGGACACATACCAGTTAAATGCTCTCTCCATTGGGCCCCTAATGACCCCGTCCTACTGAACCGTCTTCTTCCGCCTCAGCGCTTCCTGTCCTCCAGGGTAAAGATGACACCTGGCAGAAGGATTAGAATGAAAAGTCTTAGGGACTTACATGTGGTACTGCACTGGTTTTCAACCTAGTATGACTGCAACATTCAGGAACACTTCTAAGGGTTATGAAGAGAGCAGTTCAAAATGCTCTTCAAGAGACTATACTGCAATTCCTTTATGGAGTACAATGACACGAGGGAACATAATAGGACTTTTTTAATAGCCAGCGGTGCTGTAAAAGGTCTGGTTTGGCCCAGCCGTTGTTCTTACAGAAAATTTCAAGGTGACACCAATGGTAGCCGAGTGATTGTCCTGGATCATATCAACCTTTATGCCTAGTCTGCACACCGTCTTCTATTTTGACCCAGGTTAGAGTCACAAGGGAAGGGTGGAAAGTCTTCTCGCTGCATCTGCCATAGAGACAATGCTGTTAAGAACTTCATATGATCCGAAAAAGCCATGTTTATAGACTCCACACAATAAGCAGACAAGTGAAGTGTCTATTTTGGACACGTTGAGTGCGTTCTAGGTTCTCATCCCGCGAACCGGGTCGCCGTAGGAAGTCAGCACGGTCAGAATAATCACCAGCAAGCTGTAGACTTATCGGAACTATGTCTGCCACAGCCATGAGGAAGTTAGCAACAATACTCAGATCCTGAATGGTTGAAAAGAAAACTGTTGGATATTGTAAATGGAATTCATAAGCGTCCATTCAGTCTATTTTGAGCAAAAAACATCTGAAGCCCTAGTCCCTAGATAGAAGGACCTGTTGCAAGAAACCGGGAGTTCAACATTCTCTGCCATTGAAAAACGTCCACGTTGAACACGTTGAACATCCTGACCACCTCAACGACAGTTCTCAGTCTGAGAACACGACATCCCTCCTAAATACCACCAACATGCTTGTTACTCTGAGCAAGATTTAATGCTGGTGGCCTTAGAGAAGGAGGGACCTTACCTTCAGGCAGAGCTGGAGACAACAGTGTTGTCCGAGAAGACTGCCAAACTCTTGCCTTGTAAATAGTCCCCCGTGACTAAGCTGGCCCTTACGACTGCCTCCAGTTCCAGTAGGATGCAAGGAAACGCAAGTTAAATTGTGTAACAGTCGGTTCAATTAGAGTTTAAGAAGGCCGCCCTGATTTAGAGTGTTGTCCATAGGGAGGTTAAAATTGAGTAGGAATTGCTTTAAATATCGTTGATGCTGCTATGAACCCTAAGGCAATGTTTACACAGATTGAAATAAATGTTTGAACATGTCTTGGTCTAAGCGAACCTATAAATTGAGGGGTTTCTAATTTTGCTCTCGCTTCTTCGACACTCCCCCTTAGGACAACTGTTGTTACAGTTGATACCTTGAGCAATCTTAATGTACGTAAATAATTGAAGTGCGATTTCCTCCTCATATGTTTGTAACCCAACTCCCTGCCAAGAAGCCACCGGCGTTTGCTCTGTGAATAATGGTGTTGCACAGTGTACAGGTAAGTACCAGAATGTTTAGTTTATTAAAGATTGGATCAGTATATGCATTGATTGGCTCTTGTGTATTGGTTGCTGTGAACAAAGTGGTGTAAGATGAGTTACACATCTGTTTCTTAAAATCGCATAAGAAACTAAAACATACCATTCTCTTCCGTAGGGCATATATCATACTTCTGAAATTGTGACTTTTGAAGACCTAATGTAGAGCTATAAGGAAGTGGTTCTTTGATGAAATCGAAAAAAAAAAATAAATAAATAAAAAAATGTTTGAATAGTATAAGAAAATGCCTAAAAACAATGTCCTCGTAGCATATCTTATGTGGAGATTTAGATCATTGTTTCAATTGAGATATATTTTCATATCTTTTATTTCACAACTAAAAAGCAAATATTTGTCCTTGGGTTCTGGTAAGAATTTGAGTGAGCAAATATTTTTTTGTGTTTGTGGAAAAACTGAACAGGTCATGCCCTGTGTTCATCGATTACTTATCTCCATATAAATTCCTTGTCCAGGCCTTTATCCTAGAGTTTCTATGCCACCACGAAAAAATGAAAGTGCTGAGAATTTGACAGAAAAAGTCCCAATCAGATAAACTTGGTTTCTGGAGGGTGGGGGTCTTTTCTAGACCAGGAAAGTTATAAACATGAAAATTAACGTATTGTATGCAGGTTTTCCTAAATAGCACTAATACATATCCTCGTTGTCGAAATAAACATTGCACTGCTGTACATTGCAAGACGTGTTCCAAAATTTGAGGTTTTTTTTTAGGAAATCACTGTTTTTAGCTCTATCTTAATTATAGGCAGGGTTTTGATATGTGATTTTGTATTCTGAACTGCATATAAGCTGCCCGTTGGGTGAAAAACCTCGTATTCTAATCTGCCACAAAGTAGTTGTATTTTCAGTCATATGTGTCAATCTCGCGATTTGGTTATCCCCGTGTATCCCACAATTTCATACAGCCTGGCATTTGAATCACCGAACTCGCTTGTATACCTTTTCAAATAGCAAGTACAAAAAATGTGGGACAGAGTTTTGGTGTGCACCGTTTATCACTTCAGTAAAATAACTTTGACGAATATGACCCGTAACAAACTGTTCCAAAATCCTTTGTAATTACTATTTGGAAAATAGTCCATTACACTGATGCTCTTGCCTGTCATTCAATAACACCTTACTACCAATTTTTAGTACGAAAATAAAGTGTCACTGAAATAAACAAAAAAGAAGGCTGACTTGTTTCTATTAATGAGTATTTTTTTTTGTAAACACGTTGCATAAATTCCAGTTTGTTTATACATTAGGTATAAGACTTAGGAAATTTCTTGGGACGTTTTGTGCATGATCTTGGGAATTTATGAAATCTGGTGGCTACCCTGAATGTTGCTTTATTTCAGTGAATAAGATGAATACGTGAATACTCCTTAAAGCTTAAACCAACCTAATAATCGGGCTTTCCTCGCAGCAACGAATACAGGAGAATAACCTGTTCGATGGATAGCAAATGGAATCATCAATGCAATCACGATGGCCTGTGAATGGGTGTGTGTGTGTAAGTGGAGTGAGAAGGGGGCGAGAAAGAGAAAACAGACAGCTAAAAGGCTTGGTAGTGATCCCTTGCCTCTGAGAATATTTATAGTACTTTCACTTTCCTTGGTTTCACATTGACACAGTTAGATCACCAAGTGATTCTTGAGAAAAGTCCTAGTAGCTACTTCTCACTTCAGAGATAAATCTAAAACTACTCCCAAAAGGAGTTACAACCCTGTATAAACGCAAGATAAACCACCGGGGAGCCTTTCATCAGTAAGGTCAGAACTTACCAATGGTGTAACAGGGTTAAATCAAGACTTGTTTGAGGCAGCCTAAACAAAGCAATAGCAGACGCATCTATTTTTCTAGGCACAAGGGTGCTTCAGACCAGGTGTACAATCAACTTCATCAGCCGTGTAAATGACTTTGATGATAAAATCCTAGAAGTGGGAGGAAAACCAGCTATTAGATCCATCAAGGTTAACCTCCACACGATATCGTATTTACGAAGTGTTCATTGTTGTCCTCTAGTAACTCCAAATGGCCTTTGACCTACAACAAAGCCAACTTTAATTCAATACAGGACATCTATGTGCTTATCATTAGCTCCGACAATGTTTAACCCAGCCAGAGGTAAAATGTTAGTACGCAGTTTACATGGTTTCATCACTTGACCTCCAATGTTCCCTGATGATCTTCGACCTGCACCAAGCGGTAAGGTTAATCTATTGACCACACTGCATCCACTTGACAATTAAGAAAACTATATATGATTCCTATCTCGTCTTATCACAATTATATTGCTTTCAGTTTTTGGCCTTCTGTGGCTTTAATGACCTCTCATCTCCTCTCAAAACTTCCTCCTTATATAACAAACCTATAAACCGAATACGTAATATATCCACCACTCTTATCTTTTTCCAAGGTTTTCTTATCTGTTGTCCTCATAAAAACTTAGGTCTTTACCAGAAACATTAGGCTACATTTTCCGTCGGACTATAACGCACTCACATGAAACGTATCCATATTTCTACAATGGGACAAGGGTTTTACAAGTTTTGTGATTTTAAACCTGTTGACTCTCTTAAAACCTCTTAATTACCTTTATCAAAATCCATAGGACTATGACTGCAATACGATAATTCCATGTAACCAGGTATTACACGCGATGATTATTCATGTTTTGAATCATCGTGTTTCCAAGCCCATTGTGACAAGCACACACTTGGACGTCCGATACGCACTCACATACACACCCCATCTCTGACTGCACAGACTCTTTTTGCCTTTGACATGGAGCCAAAAACAGAATTTGTTTGTAAGTAGTTTATATCAAGAAGAGCTGCATGAACAAAGTGGGACTCCTTTAGTCGAATGCTTTTACGAGTTAAAAACGTCCCATGAAAATTATGCGATAAAATTAGGCAAAGTATTTGTCGTCATTCTTTAAACTAGATGATGCTGAAGTATGTTCCTCAGGAATGTCCTTTTCTTACACCATTCTTTTCAAAAATACATTCAAAACTTTTAATCGACTTTGAAAATATCATTTTCTTCAGCCTTATGTATATTCATTGGCTCTTCTTGTTCTACCAATCAAATGCACCAGGACGAAAGAAACATAAATATACAGCACCACAGAATAACATACAAAGGGAACACTACCCTCCGCATAAGAAAACGCGCCTTTACCAATACCAAAACTTAAACAACTCTACTGGCTTGCAAATACATTTCATTGTAGTGCGCAGTACAGGTGGTGGTGTGTTGTTATTCTCGACACTTAAAAAAAGTTTTAAAAAGGCACAATTGGTGAACTGTTGTACATTGAAAGCCGAGACTAGTTAAAAAGAGCGAACTGGTAGCCTATGTCTTGGGGTGGCCGGGGGGGGGGCGAACTGGTGGGAGCGAAGTGGTAGTGGGGCGAAACGACCGTAAACCATCTAGTGTGTGGCCAGGGCCACGTCAATAAATATAGTGCTACTCTCTTTCGTATAGAACTTTTCAAAAACCGAGAAAGTTAAAAAGTGACAAGTTGGGGATGCAGAATTCAGGACTTGCTCCTGAAGTGAGAAATGCAAAAAAGTCTTTGAGTGTGAGAATGCTCTTGCTCTTGAATATAATGCACCACTTTGCAAGATCATTTGAAAAATTCCCAAGAACTTGTGAAACTGTATTCGTAAGTGTGGTGGTAGTGGTATATACTACGCGTACTGTTTCGGAGTAATTACGTTTTGAAACAAATCTACTTTTCGGTATGCGTAAAGAATTGCCCTTCTCTTTCAAGGGAACTTTCTCGCTTACGGGAAATTACTTGTTCTTAATATTGAAAAAAAAAAATCTGGTATTTAAATAGGCATAATGACGTTTTGAGACTAACCCGGAAAATTATCGAAATTTGAGAGCCCAAGAACTGTTTTAGAGAGGATGGCGATTTGATTGTTGTGTAATACTGATACAAAATGATGTTTTCAAAACTCTTGGACAACAGACGTGGACGAAATCGTAACAATACTTTTATCAGACTTTATAAAATTAGGTTTTGAAATGTTTAAAGTTTGAAATATACTTGATTTTGTGAATCTGGACTTTTCCTGGGTAGCAAACCCATGAACGTGGAATCCATTGAGTCTGTTAGGTGCAAAGTTTAATTATTAAACATACCTTGATCAGCCAAGTAGAAACTTAGGGCTGACATAAAGGCCAATATTGCAGTGCGCATGTGCACTGCAATAATAAGTGCTCTACAAAGTTAAGAAATAATTTACCCTTTCTACGTAAAACTCCTGGCACACAAGCTTTTCTTTCGTTCTTGTGAAAACTGAAAAAAAAAAAACAAATTTCCTTATTAAGTACTTACAGTAACCTGCACTAGGTTAACTCGCCCTAAAGTAAAGCTTACCTGTAAAGCCTGCTTTATGAGGAGACACTACAATTCGCCTTCATCGACACGTTAACAAAAACCCATTTACAAATAATAACTGCAAATGATTACTGTAATGCATTGCACACCAGCCAGAATTTACCTTCAACAATTTCCTCACAGCAGCAATGCGTATCAATTTTTAGGACTAAGCATAGACCTACTCAGTAACTTACGCTCACAATATATACTGTTGCATCTATTTTCATTCTGGACTGGCGCCATCACACTTTTAAACCACAATGACGTTTTTCAACGACATAGCAACCTACGCTACTCAACGCAGCATTTCTAAGTTGTTACTTAACCAAATATTGCCTCAAACACCCTAAATGTTTTTCACATTGACAGATCACAATGTCATGGGCAGTAAACAAACCTTTCTATAATTCCAGGTAAGACGACTGAAAAGTTTCCAAAGCCTTCCTGCATAATATTAGGTGTTTGATTACATAGAATGCGCTGCGAAGTTTTGGGGAAAGAAAGAAAGCTGTTGAAAAGTCGACTATTGCGAGAAAAAATTAAAGGTAACGAACTATTTCGCCTTAGCGTTTTCACACACTTTTTATATACGAATACGTAAACGTATGGTAACGTCCTTTTAGACCCGCAATCTATATCTTATTCCTTCTATGTAAACGAATTTACGGACGCTTATCTCTTAACACTTACGGATGGGGGCCTTTGAAATAACGTTGATTATATCTTGAAAATGTTGGGTTGAAATATATGCTCATGTACTTTATTTTTTCACCTTAAGACGAGGAATATATTCAGGTTCCGCCGTGTGTCGTTATATATATATATATATATATATATATATATATATATATATATATATATATATATATATATATATATATATATATATATATATATATATATATATATATATTATATATATATATATATATATATATATATATATTATATATATATATATATATATATATATATATATATATATATATATATATGCAAACAGAAACACACCAGACGCTCGATATATCAAATATAAAATCCCTTAAAACTTATCAAAACCCAACGAGAAATGGATTTCAAAGATCTTCAATACAACATGGTACAGTGGTAAGACTTCGATAAATGGCAAGTGAGCATACTTCAACGACGTTTCGAAAAGCTCTTTTCTTGTTCACCTATATAAGTAAACTGGTAAAAGTAAACTGGTAAAAGCTACGCAAAATGCAGATAAAATAATCTAAAAGGAGAACCTATAAGCCCGATAGCTTTACACTCTAAGCTTGACTTCTTTTACATTTATTCCCTCTGGTATAAACGTATTTAATCGATAAATCCATTTAAGTTAAACTTCTCGAATCCTCTTACAATTATTCTTGACCTTTTCCAACCCAATAAGCTCAAAATTTCTACAGTTTTCAAAGTGCTTTCCTAAAAGAGTATTATGTTTACGAAATTCCTGCCTGTGGCCTCGGTGTCCACTACGTAGCTCCAGCCCTGTCTCTCCTACGTATTGTTTGTTACAGTCAACAAAGTTTATTAAGTAAACAACTCCAATAGTATTACAACTTATATCATCATTGATTCTAAACTTCTCACCAGTAGTAAGACTTTTAACACAATTGGTATCTTTTAATACATTACAGGTTACACAGTGCTTAGAATGTATTTTTTAGCACCCCTCCCTCCCATGTTATTCTTGGATACTTTAGCCCTTACCAAAAAAGATTTTAAATTAGGGGGGTGTCTATAGACTACGACCAAGGGAGATTCAATATTATCTATAAATGTTTTAGACATTTGTAAAATGGAAAAATGTTTAGATAATATATGAGAAAGAGACGGATGGCGTGGGTTACGAGTAGTCACTAAGGGGGTCAAAACTTGTTTCTGCTTTTTGTTTTTACTAGGGAAATAAAGACTACTTCGCAAAACTTTGCTGGCTTTACCTATTTTTTTTTCTCTTACTTCAGAGGTGGGGGAACCACGCTCACTAAGATTATGTTCTAGAATCTCTAAATGTCTTCTAAGATCCTTTTTTCCGTAAGCCAATGGATTTGATACGTAAAGTCCGACCATAGGCTATATTATCCAATGTATGTCTGCTATGATAGGAATCGTAATGAAGATACAAATTTTTGAAAGATGGTCTTAAACACAGATGAGTATCTAAGTAACCTTGTCCTGTTCGTTTGATACAGACGTCTAGAAAAATAATTGTTTTATAATCAAAATCGTAAGTGAATTCCGATTCATTGGGATATAAATTGTTTAGAATCTGCATAAAAGAGATAAATGAATCTTTGCATTGTGGCCAAAGACCCCAGATATCATCAATGAAGCGTTTCACCGTACTTTCCTCCCATAATTTCTCCTCTACCAAACCCCTGCCCAAACATGCATATGCTGGTGCCATTTTAGACCCTATGGACGTGCCGTGAATTTGAGTGTAAAACTCATTAGCAAATTCGAAGTGATTTTCCTCAAGACATATTTTGGCACATTCATTTAAATTTTCAGTTGACGGAATTTTAGTTAACCTTGTAATCAACGCTCTCCTAGCACCCTCTATACCAAGATGCTGAGGAATACTGAGAAACATGGCTTTCACGTCAATGGTAAACATCGCTACTTTAGAATCTAATGGACCATTTTGATTAATAGAATTGACCACTTTCAAAAAAATCCCTAGTGTCCTTTATGAAAGAGTCTAATTTTTGCATTTTTGGGTTAATAAAAAAATCAACAAATTCAGACAGTCTTTCTGAGGGAGAGCCATTACCCGATATAACTGGTCTTATCTTCAGGTGTCCATTCCCGTCTTTGGTTTTATGAGTCTTGGGTTGTGTGTAGAATCGCGAGGTTCTCACATCGTTGGTTACCAGGTACTCTGCCGTTTTTTTTTTTCATCGATATCTCCTTCTCGTAACATTTTCCTAACAACATTATTGGCTCTTTCTGCGGTTTCCGGCGTTTTATCGACATTTTTCCTGTAGAAATTAACATTACTTAATCTGTTTTTGCAGTATGAATATAAGCTGTTTTGTTTTGGATAACAAAAGCCGGGCCCTTATCTTCCGGTTTCATTACAATATTATCATCTGTTCTAAGATTAGTAAGTGCTGCCCTCTCTTCTGACGTCAAATTATCTTTGATGTAATTAGGCGGTTGAAACGCATGTACTTCTCTTTGTACTGCTTCAAGGAAACTATCCAGGAAACTGTCTCTACCAGCTGGCGGTGTCCATGTACTTTTATTTCTATAACGTGGGACCTCTGAATCCGTACTCCCTTTTTCGCTATCTTTATCTGAGTTAAAGTATTCAAAAAGACACAGTCTTCTTTTAAAATAATCCAGGTCCTTCTGTAAAGCCAGCTTATCTAGTCGGAGAGGTGTTGGACAAAATTTTAAACCTTTGATGAGTAATTTTGATTCTGCGTCAGAAAGAGTTTTACCCGAGACATTGAACACACCAGAGTCAATATTCTCCGCTTTTAAGTTTTCCTCACTATTGTCTGAAGGGCGATGAACAGGCGACCTTTTACGGTATCTCTTACTTTTTCGCCAATGAACTATGTCTACATTGTAAATATCATACACTTTTGTTAATGTCGACCGCTTCTTCCTAGCTAGTGCGTCCCTGACTGTTATCTTGTGTTCCTTAATTTTAGAAGTTAGCATACTTACGTCATGCGGGGTATTCTATTGATTTAATTTTTTCCATAGGTTGGCTATGTTGAACGTAGTTCCGTGATATTTCTCTTTGGTAGGAGAGGGTTTCCTTCATAAGATTTAAAGATGTCCTTTGAAGAAATGAAGTCCAGTTCTCAGCATGAAAACTCCCCCTTAAAAATATGTTGGTTCTTTATAGTAAAAGCTTTCGGTACAATATTATTACGAACGCAGGTGTTCAGGAAAGACACATGAGACCCCGCTTTGAGTAACTTATCCACAGTTTTTTTTTTCTTTTGCAATTATGTATATATTTATGTATATATTTATGTATATATATATATATATATCTATATATAATATATATATATATATATAAAATATATATATATATATATATATATATATATATATATATATATATATATATATATATATATTTCTTATATAGGCGATGATAAATAGTGTAATACACCGGGATGACATAATAAGAGCACGATACATATATGTATATAAATATATACGTGTATATTTCAGGCACGCCTGTGCCCTTCTTCAGCACAAATAATGAAGTGAAGTGGCTATATACAATGGAAAAGTATACATGTAGTACAGTGAACTTAAGTAAAAGCCCAGACCGTCACGCTTCACCACGAATGGCAAAGGAAAAATCACTGAGTGCACCCAAATCCAAGTTTAATCCATTGTTGTAGGTGTTAAGCTTGATAATCCACTTACTCTCGGACCTAAGTCTATTGTTGAGCGTGCGGTAGTTCGAGCCTAACAGGATACACTTGAGATTGGATAAGTTACAATATATATATATATATATATATATATTTATATATATATATATTTATATATATATATATATATATATATATATATATGTATATATATGTATATATATATATAGGTCGATAAAGGTTGTAAAAAGTGCTTAAAGTTTGCGGAAAATTCCACGACGTTTCGAGTATAGACTCTTCATCAGGTGGCAAAGAAATGCAACTGAATAACAAAGAAGTAGAAATAGAGAAGAAACACATTGAAGAAAGGCACGAACAAACCGGTCGCACAGAACGAACACGGTGTAAAAAAGCGAAAGAAGGCTGAAAAAAACTGGTAAAAAGTAATGAAAAGGGGAACAGGTTAAAAAAGGTCCATTCTAATGTTAAGACCGTGTGGGGAGAGGGTCCCGAGTTTCATGATAAGCCGGTTCTCGGCGGTCTGACGATCACGGTCAGAACCTCTGCACATTAAGGCTGCAGTAACGGCCAAGTCTTTAATTGAGCACGGTGATGGGGGGTTGAAATGAGTGGCGACCGGATAACCTTGAAGGTTTTGTTTGATGGACCTGAGGTGTTCAGTGATTCGGTCAGCCAGGCGGCGTTTGGTTTCGTTATATATATATATATATATATATATATATATATATATATATATATATATATATATATATATATATATAATATATATATATATATATATATATATATTATATATAACGCTAATTCCCCACCTTAAGGGGAAATTGTTATATCTGCTTATACATAGGGCGAAAAAAGGTAATAAAATACATAAGAAATAAATTCGCCCTAACGTCTAAACATATAATTAACGTTATTTCAATGGCCAGCCATCCGTTCGTGTTAACAGCTAGGTGTCCGTAAATTTGACAACTTTGAAGTAATGGCATCTAGTGTGTCAATCTAAGAGGGCGCTCTTGTAAGTTTACGTATTCCTATAGAAAAAGTGTGTGGAAACGTTAAGGCGAAACTTTTATGTCACCCGAAAATTTTTTTCCCCTTAAGGTCGACTTTTCAACAACAACTTTCCCCCTAAGTGCCGAATTAGAGAACTATATATATATATATATATATATATATATATATATATATATATATATATATATATATATAAACTGAAGAATGGTGGGAAGCGGACACTGTCGCATAATTTTTCAACCTGCGGCATATGCGTCTAACATTGGCAACCTTTGCCTTAGTAAAAAAGACGATACCACCAAATGATGAAAACTGAGGACCGAGCTGGGTTTGAACCAACGACCTACTGCTAAACGTGCAGTACGCTCTACCAACTGAGCTGGTCAACTTAGTTAAAATACTGACGGAGACAGTCCTCCATCATTACGTCCATCATTACGTCACTTGCATGTTCCGTCAAGCATGTAAATGTATGGTAGTATCGATATGACGTTGCCACTTTTTGTGTATAAGGCATATATTTCCCGCTGTTTAAGTTGAGGGTAACATCGAGCGGGAAATATATGCCTTATATCAAATCTAACAGTGTGCCGCTATACGTACACTTTAAGTCTAATCATCCGCCTGGGATCTTAAAAATATCCCAGAGTCCATCAATAAGCGCCTATCAGAAATTTCCTCCGATAACGAGTCATGCAGCCCCCGTGTACTAGGATGCCCTCGCCAAAGGTGGCAATAAATACCAGCTGCAATTTTCACCTCCATGTACTACTCTAGCCAAAACTAGGCCTAAGAAAGAGAAGCGAGAACGCCACAGAAGCATTATATGGTACAACCCACAATACAGCAAAAACAATAACACCAAAGTCGGGAGAAAATTCCTTAAAATCGTTGAAGAAGAATTTCCAAAAGAACACAATCTAAATAAAGTATGCAACAGAAACACCATCAAAGATAGCTATGATCTGTATGAGTAACATCAAGCAACGCATCAACGCCCACAACAAAACATATTGCAGCAAAAGGCCAAAGATATCCAGGCAAATGAATGCAATTCCTGACGTAAATATGAATGCCCTTTGACAGGCCACTGCCTCAAAGAGTCCATTGTGTACCAGGCTACTGTGGCAACTAAAGACAATCGACCGGACCAAACCTTCATGGGACTCACAGAGAACTCATTTAAAAAAGATACGATAACCACAAATCCACATTCGCTAACAAATCCAAAAGACTGAACACCGAATTAAGTAAATATATTTGGGAATTAAAGGACAATAATATCGAACATATATCACATGGAAAATCCTAAAACAGGCAAAACCTCACGACCCTTCCTCTAATAGATGCAACTTATGCCTGTGGGAGAAATATTTCAACACTCGCAAACCACACTTAGCTACCCTTAAGCCTCATTCACACGATACGATTTTTTTACGTGATCTGTCGTACGCAACCATCGCGTGCATCAAATCGGATTTTCAAGCAACCTTTTGTCGCGCACGACTTGTCGCGCCAAGTTAATCAAAATTCGTGGCCCACAAAGTTGTTGCGTGTGAACGACTTGTCTTTGATTGCGCCCGACTTTGCAAGTATTTCAAGAGATCGTTCCAAGTTCACCATTTCTGCGTTCAAACGATACGACAAAGGTGCGCAATTTTATTCAATGTGATGCAATGGATGACGAAAAAGTCGTCGTATGAGCGAGTGTATTTATAGGTCTAGTCCCACATTAATGAACAGTCTTTTTTTCTTTAAACTTTACAACCAATTTTCTCCTCAACAATCCCATGTGCATCGGAGTGTGATTGCATGCGAGGCATGAGAAAATTACAAACTTTACATTCCCCATGGAGAAGTCCTATCCCATTTAACTTCAAGGTCAACACACTCAGCAGACTGAAAAAAAAAATTAAGGAAACAAAGCATTCCTTATCAATGTTAGGAAATTATATAACCTTTACTTGCAAGGGCGCGGATCCATCTCCAAAGTTGGGGGGGGGGGGACTTAATTTTCACCACTTGTGAATCACCGTCCAGGGGAAGGGGTCTTAGGGGAGGGGTGTCCCCCTCCATTTTGCAAAAAAGGAAATTTGAAGGTGTCTATATGGCAAATGATGCCATATTTGGTCGCAATTTAGCTCTTAAAATAAAGTGTCAATTCGTTATCTATGTTATATTATTGAAAAAATGGGGGGACTTTTTGGAGATGTCTCGCCTTCCAAAACAGTGAGGGGAACGCGTCCCCCCATGATCCACGCCCATGTTTACTTGTTTCAAGCTCACTTTGGGTCATAAATGTAATAACTTCATTTGCTAATATCTCGAGTAATAACACACGTCCGGTTTGAATGGAAGTTTTACCGAATTGCGTAGATTTAGTTCCTCTTTCACTTATGAAAATTAATTTTTTTGCTTAGATCCTTCCCACATTTCCTGAAAAGGGCCCAAATGCACTTCCTGTTGAAGTTTCGAGCCTTCTACACTGCAGGAAAGACTCCGCCCTTACATGTTGAACCCATTCCCCTTTTTAAAGTCCTGGACTTGCACCTGATGTGAACTTCAGTCAAAATCAATTTTAGCGATGCTTTTTGTTATATTTTGAAAAAGAGAAATAAATGTTAAAGCCTGGCTCATATTGAAAAGAGTGAACTGGTTCAAAAATCATTGCTTTATAGTGAATAACCAATTCAACCATTCAAATGTGGTACTAATCAATGCGGGGAAGTGACGTAAGTCTTCATAAAATCGTAAGTTTGGCCAGGCTCACCCTAAACTCAACCCTAACTCTCAATTTAAACCATTATTTTGGGTCACTTATTCTAGGTTTAAGCTTAGGCTTGTATGGCTTTTTTAACCCCAAATTTGGCAAATTCTCACCAAAAACTTAATCCTGACCATCATCACTAGCCTTCACTTGTGGGCACTGATTCTAAATGAGAGCTTTGAAACTTGTCATATCAGAGTCTTTGTCAAAATTACTACTCCTGACCTCACTTTCCTACTTTCATCGGGTTCAAGAGTGTGACGCACTCGCCTTCACAGTGCATACATATATGCTTGCACACTACGCGAGTAGTTTATCCCCTGGGGAATGAGAAACGGCTAACTTTTTACCACACTATAAGTCAACATGAACACACTTTCAATGTAACATTAGTTATTTGTTGACCTCATATCTTTTTTCGTCATATTTCTTCTTCTCTCCATTCCCACGTTGACCGACGTCTTTCATTTTGTTTCGCTACTTGTTGTCGTGCTGCCCAAAAATCGCATGCAATAAGTCCAACAGCGTTTAACTTTCAACGACAAGGTCGCGCACGACAAAAGTTAAGCAAAAATCCTTTCACACTCAACGACAAGATCGCGCACAACTTTTCAGAAAATCGCACGCGACTTTGTTGCGTGCGATAATTTTCATTCGACTAAAACATTCTTCCACACATCCACACGCAACGACAAGTCGCACGCAACCAAAATCGCACGCGAACTTGTCGTATCGTGTGAATGAGGCTTTAATAAACGTAATGAACTGGTAACTGCGTAAAGACACGCAAAGAAATTTCTGCTGAGACACTTTATAACCTAGCAACGCTAACCTGGGACAATTGAAATACGCCCAGCGTTCATATTTTGAGCTGTTTTCATTATTACGCAGTCACGCGCCTAACTCTTAAGCTTCGTGCGCCTACGCACGATGATTCCTGCCTTATTCAATTTTTTTCAATATGCTCATTACTTCCATGTTACCTGAGGAGGGCAGCACCTCGTGTGTTGTACGAAACTATCAAGAAGCAATATATATATATATATATATATATATATATATATATATATATATATATATATATATATATATTATATATATATATATATATATATATATATATATATATATATATATATATTTATATATATATATATATATATATTATATATATATATATATATATATTTATATATATATATATATATATATATATATATATATTCACGTAGCATCTATGTTAAGCTCCTCATTATTTCTGTCGAGAAAGAACCTAGGTGGTTCGAAACGTCCAGTTTTTGTAGCTTTCGGTTCATATTCTGTCATATTTTGCAAATTGTTTTTCACCATTCAACAACGATTTGTTAACAGAATGTGCCGTGTCTTTCGTCTTTTTTGGTTGGTGATAGAGGCATTGCTTTTACTCTACGCTCTTCGTTTATTTCTACTTCACCAACGCACGGATTCCATCATGTTATATATATATAGATATATATATATATATATATATATATATATATATATATATATATATATATATATATATATATTAATTATATGCCCATTAGATAGAGTTTGTTCATGTCACTTTAATTCCGACAAAGTTGTTTCGAAGAGGTGGATACTACCGCCTCCTCTCATCAGGGAATTACAAACTCTATCTAATGGTCATATAATTATTGTGTATTGCTCCTTAACCTAAGTAGAGCACTTTTTGAAGATAATTTGGCCAACAATCCGTATATATATATATATATATATATATATATATAAATATATATATTTATATATATATATATATATATATATATATATATATATAGAGAGAGAGAGAGAGAGAGAGAGAGAGAGAGAGAGAGAGAGAGAGAGAGAGAGAGAGAGAGAGAGAGAGAGAGAGAGAGAGAGAGAGAGAGAGAGAGAGAGAGAGAGAGAGAGAGAGAGAGAGAGAGAGAGAGAGAGAGAGAGAGAGAGAGAGAGAGAGAGAGAGAGAGAGAGAGAGAGAGAGAGAGAGAGAGAGAGAGAGAGAGAGAAAGAATCGGCAAAGAAGAGATGTAGGAACGTGTGAGAGCACAAAGGTGACGGTGAATAAACGCTGACGGCAACTGCGATGTATGAAGTGAGAATCGGCAAAGCTGAAAAATCTGGCTGAGGTGAAAAGCAAAGTTGACTCCACCGGGATTCGAACTCGGGACCTCCCGCTTGCTAGTGCGGATGCTCTGACCACTGAGCTATGAAGCCAAGTTGGTCTGGTCTTTGTTCAAACACCATATGAAGCACTCGCAATTCACCTCCTGAGCAGGCACCTAATTTTGGAACAGCACTAGTTCCCCGTTGATGGAAACCCAACCAGAGATCACGAATGATGCAATTCAGCTGAACACAATTGTCAATCCGCCAGCGGATCTCCGAAGAGATGCAGGAACGTGTGAGAGCACAAAGGTGACGGTGAATAAACGCTGACGGCAACTGCGATGTATGAAGTGAGAATCGGCAAAGCTGAAAAATCTGGCTGAGGTGAAAAGCAAAGTTGACTCCACCGGGATTCGAACTCGGGACCTCCCGCCTTCTAGTGCGGATGCTCTGACCACTGAGCTATGAAGCCAAGTTGGTCTGGCCTTTGTTCAAACACCATATGAAGCACTCGCAATTCACCTCCTGAGCAGGCACCTAATTTTGGAACAGCACTATTTCTCCGTTGATGGAAGCCCAACCAGAGATCACGAATGATGCAATTCAGCTGAACACAATTGTCAATCCGCCAGCGGATCTCCGAAGAGATGCAGGAACGTGTGAGAGCACAAAGGTCACGGTGAATAAACGCTGACGGCAACTGCGATGTTATATATATATATATATATATATATATATATATATATATATATATATATATATATATATATATATATATATATATACATAAGGTCAAAGTACTGCGTAGCACTTATGAAATAGGTAGGTAAAAATAAAGTAGTAAATAGTGCTAAAAGTTTGTGAAAAATTCCACAACGTTTCGGGTTTAAACCCTTCATCAGGTGGCAAAAATGCAACTGATCGTTGACACGGCCAAACGTACAATTTAAAAAAAAACACAATAAAATTGGGTACGGTAAACCTCGGCTAGGAAAACAGACACTGTTAAGTGGTTACCACTTAACATTTACAGGAATGTAGAGACCCTCCGTCATGACCCATCCACCCGTGACCATTTCCCTGATCCCCCCATCACGGCATTCAGAATTGAAAAGAACATATCTAAGCACTTGGTCCGTGCCTCTCAACCTCAAGCAGTAGTGCCTGACACCCCAGGAACTTTTCCTTGCAACCGTGGGAGATGCAATACTTGCCCGGTGGTCAGTTATGACAAAAACCTTTCCATTGTAGGTCCCAACAACAACCGGTTTAACGTCCATCAGCATTTTACCTGTACTTCAGCCAATGTTGTTTACGTTCTCGTATGTAAACGCTGTAATATACTGTACGTGGGAGAAACAAAACGTCGTCTTGCTGACCGAGTCACCGAGCACCTGAGGTCAATCAAACAGAACCTCCCAGGGTTCCCGGTAGCCACCCACTTCAATCCCCCGTCAACATGCTCGATCCGTGACTTGATGGTTTCGGCGGCCATCTCGTGTCGAGGTTCCGATCATGACCGCCTAGCTGCCGAAAACCGCCTAATCATGAAACTTGGAACCCTGTCCCCACATGGTCTGAACGTTAGACTTGAACTGTTATAACGCAGCAATTCCTGCATTTTTTTGACTTGTGGTAACCACTTAACAGTGTCTGTTTTCCTAGACGAGGTTTACCGTGCCCAATTTTATTGTGTTTTTTTTTAAATTGTACGTTTGGCCGTGTCAACGATCAGTTGCATTTTTGCCACCTGATGAAGGGTTTAAACCCGAAACGTCGTGGAATTTTTCACAAACTTTTAGCACTATTTACTACTTTATTCTTACCTATATATATACATATATATATATATATATATATATATATATATATATATATATATAACGCTAATTCCCACCTTAAGGGGAAATTGTTATATCTGCTTGTACAAAGGGCGAAAAAAACATAATAAAATACATAAAAAATAAATTCGCCCTAACGTCTAAAAATATAATTAACGTTATTTCAATGGCCAGCCATCCGTTCGTGTTAACAGCTAGGTGTCCGTAAATTTGACAACTTTGAAGTAATGGCATCTAGTTTGTAAATCTAAGAGGGCGCCCTTGTAAATTTACGTATTCCTATAGAAAAAGTGTGTGGAAACGTTAAGGTGAAACTTATATTTCACCCGAAAATTTTTTTCCCCTTAAGGTCGACTTTTCAACAACAACTTTCCCCCTAAGTGCCGAATTAGAGAAATATATATATATATATATATATATATATATATATATATATATATATATATAACTGCAGACGGGGCGTTCCTC
This sequence comes from Holothuria leucospilota, assembly GCA_029531755.1. Lineage (NCBI taxonomy): Eukaryota > Metazoa > Echinodermata > Holothuroidea > Aspidochirotida > Holothuriidae > Holothuria > Holothuria leucospilota. Next base: position 4,365,071 of record CM055970.1, read on the forward strand.
CGATACAAACAGTGCTAAATACTCTAACGGTGAAGCAAAATACAATACGAATCAGTACAGTTGGATATCAAGCCACTACAGTGGTTTGCTGTGAATGAATGAACCTTTCTAGAGAGAGCCTACGATGTTATAGCCCAAAGGATTTGGTTCTGTTTTGAACGGGTTTGATTTTATTGTGCTTACAAGCGGAGCTCTGAACGGGAGTTGAACAGATTGCACTTGCTTCTCATGGATAGAATACAAAGCTTTTCCTGAATGCACAGTGAGTATTGGTTGCGTGAAGCTTGGCGTGTAGGACATACCGATAAGATAGACCACTCTATGTCGTATGTTGAGTTTGACCGTGTAAGATTCCAAATGTGTTTTGACAACTCGGTTTCATTCTCATACTTTTCGTGGAGGAAAGATTTAAGGTGATTATTGTACCTTTCATTCATTCCATTCCATTTATTTGGTTCTTCACAATATTTGATAATATTTGAAACAATGCACCTTAATTTGAACTACCCCCCCCCCCGTCCCCTCATGCCTATGTAGGTCATGGTGATGCCCTAAGACGTTACGTTACGTCAGCCCGATAAACCAAGGATTTTTTTCATACAGTATCCGTTGAGGGGTTCTACTGGATGTTACCTTAAAGTTGTGTCTCTGTATTGTCTACTTGAAGTTGGGCATGCAAGAGTAATTAACTTTCACATTGTTCTTATTGAATATCTTGTGTAGTGGGTGCTGTTTAGGGGAATGCTTATCAAGTAACTTAGAAACCTTTTCCTAACATTGGTTTTGACATTGGCACTGTATGGTGCACTCTAATCACCCACCAACTGTACTTGAGCTCCTTCCAGCATGAATTGCCAAATGCGTATCCAAGTTATCATGCGACGAAAATTAATTTCACGATCTTTAGGGCCATACGAAAAGGCACTAAAAGAAAGCAGATACAGTGCTTAACTGGAGTATCAACCAAATATCCCCAGTCCCCAACCCAAAAGGAAGAACAGAAAAAGAAAAATTATTTGGTTCAACCCACCATACAGTGCCACTGGTAGTGGCTTGATATCCTAATTGTACTGATTTGTATTATATATATATATATATATATATATATATATATATATATATATATATATATATATATATATATATATATATATATATATATGTGTGTGTGTGTGCGTTTGTAAACGCCGTCAATCGGGGACGTTTTTATGAATACACACCTACCAATCGGGGACGCACATGAATTGGGGACGCGTCCTCGTTTGAAACAATGGTTTTAAATAGCCTCTTTGGTCAAAATGATGCAGCAATGCAGACATCTATTGAATTTAATGAAATATATTAACAGTCCCCATTGAGATAGTGTTGTGGTACGTCCTCGTTTGCAGGTAAGCGTGTGTATCATGTTATGTCCACGGTTACCTGTGGAAAATCACATACACACTCACAATTAGATAAGTATGCTTCGAATGGAAACATTTTGAGCGCCCTCATTTTTTGCTGTTGCAAAGGACATCTTTTTCTTGCAGTATGCATGCTATGAGCTTTATTTAAGGACGTCCACGGTGCAATGGTAAAATACAGGGGTCCCCGTTTGGCAGCATTTACAAGTATGTGTGTGTGTGTGTGTGTGTGTGTGTGTTTAATTCCCCTTTTTCATATGAAGGACTCCTGATTTCCCAATCTCGGCAACTTGTCCAATACACCAGCTGGATAGCCTAAATTGCAGCTGCTGCTCAAACTGCACAATACTTATCTCGCTTCCCAGATATTAAGAAATCTCATCTAACAATGTTCGTTCCAAACAAATTTCTTAGACTCCCTCCCCTTGCTGTCTGGACCATTTCACCTGTGTACTACAACTAGCTGCACCTATGTTTGTTCCGAATTGCGGTGGTCACACTGCATAGCACTAGTGATGCACGCATATGATGATTGGTCATGCTTGCCAAATGGCATTAAAACGCATCTCAAATGTTTGAATGCAACACAATTCCCCGAATGAGAAACGCATGACCCCCTTGACCACTTTACGTGACAAGTACTAGTATAATCATTAGCCTTTTCCGAAACTGCAGGAGTCTCACGTCATAGCACGAAAATGTTCGTCTGTTTATCTTTATTGCCAGACGCAGAGAAGAACCAGTTTACAATGCTTTACTTTTATTGTAAATTATCCCAGACACCTCCCCACACCTCCCGTTATAAAGGTATCAAGCATTTAAAACCAGTAGGTTTTCACTTGAAAAGCATCCGTTCATCCTACCTAGAGATATCTTGTTAACACGTTTTTCGATTTTTGACCTATGGTGACCTCAAATGACCTTTGACCTTCACTAAAACAATAGGGTAACTTTCTTTTAATATGATAATTCTGTATTCCAAGTATGAGAAGTATCCATTATTGTTATCTTGAGATATCGCGTTTACAAGCCTAGGGTCACAAACACACATTCACCCCAACACACACTCGCCAGCATGATTGCAAGGATTTCTTTTGCCTTCGGCAAGGAATCAAAAACCTTGTTCATATAAAAACACAAGGAAAGAAGAGAGATAGGTTCAAATGACTATGGTATACACTTTGAAACTTCTTTTACTTGACATTTTGATTAAATGTGTGAAAGCTAAAATTACAAATTGAAAAACGCCGTAGCAAACACAATGACAACATAGCAGAATGTGCCGTTGTGTGAAAGACGTGAGAAACAGAAGGTTTAGAGTAAACCTCGCCCTGAATAGTTGTACTGAGAATATCGTTATCCCACCGTTAAGTATACCGATTGACCTTAAGCGTACCTTTGTCTGGAATAGTATATTATCCCAGGGAGTTGTTACGAATGGAATGCAAATACTTTTCCCTCCGTAGACACTATGTGGTTTGCAGACAATAATATCCCGTTTGTCTCGCTCTACCAAATTCTTTAACACTTGAAAGGGATAACAGGATGTGACGATAATGGTCGTTGTCGTCTGCCACACCTCAATCAGGTTTGGGATGATTTTACTCATTGCCATGGCATTTCTAGCCGTCCGGGAAAACAAAAAAAATATTCTATCCCTTTACGCCAGTTTACACTTTTTAAGGCTTATATTGCGTTTGAAAAAATATCACAAAATGACACCAATGTAAACCCATTATGGTCTTTCCCCCTCTCCAAACATAAATCACAAATAACTTGCAGCAGATCAACACTAATCTCACGAAATATCGACCAAAAGAAACAACAATTTTCTGGTCGAGCCAGCTCATTATCCAACGATAAACCTCGCCCACATTGCAACGTTTTGTATTGCTGCATATTCAGAGCGGTTAAGTGGGGCCATTTTTACACTCCTCACGGAATACGTTTGGACCTTGCTAACCCTGTGCTTCATGCTTACAACAAACTATCACTGCAGTTTCCGGACGGCCTGTGCGGTACTGTGGGATATTGCAGCCCACCCAGAAGTGCGGTGTCCTGTCCCTGGTTCACCATACAGTTTACCTCTCACACAGTGAGCACTATTCACAGGACATTACAAAAAATGGTATTTTACCCATGGAAGTACTACCTCGGAGCAGCATCTCCATGATCTGTTGAAGGCTATTTTGAAATGTTTCCGATTGGCATCACAGGTTCGTAGTTTACGTTTTCTACTAGGACCTAAACCGATAGTACCAGTTAAGCACCAAAAATCTCTTTCGAGAGCGAAGCAACCTGCTAAGAACCAAGGGCTTCAGTTCGAATTGCAGTAGCCTACTTTGTAATAGCTTGTCAGGGAGGTAGTAAAACACCGTAGTATACTTACTGTTATTTAATACAGACAATGGAGCAATAAGTCTCAGTAGTTCGTAACGAACATTTTTCATATCCCGTAGAAGGCGTCTGTTATTGTCTGACGTACATGATAAAAAGGATTTGCTTGGTGGACTCAAATAAGGCGTGAAGAAAAGGTTAATTAATTGTTAATCAGTGCTCACTGTGTAGAAGTTTTTTTCCCAGTTACCTCTCTTTCATCGAAAGGGACCTGACCGTATGTAAAAGAGGATAGGTTAAATGAAACGTCTTACAAACGCAATACTTCCCTTTTAAAGGGTTCAGTAAAAGGTCCAATAACTTACTGAACATGGATCTATGATGCTTAACTTTAGAAACAATTAGGAACTTTTTAACTTTTGTAGAAAAAATGAAGACTTGCCGGCTTCACCTAAAAAGGGATGTTACTTCAAACAAAGGATCAACCTCTGATAAGGAAAGTTAGGTCAAACAAATCTAGAAGAGGAACTAAAGAACCTTTTAATGAAAATTTCCCCTAGCAAGAAGGATTAAATTAGATTACTGTCTGATAAGTAAGGTGATTGCACTCCATCCGCAACAACCTCCTGGTTATCCTAAGTTTTGGGTCGACTTATTGTGCCATGCTTTTGTCACAACTTCCGAGGTTTCTCGATGGATCCAGAAAATTTACATCAAAACTGCAATTTTCCAAGCATTTCTCACTTTATAGTGGTAATTATTATATAATCGCTGATCAACGTAATCAATCTATCTGTCCGTCTGCCTGTCTGTCTGTCTGTCTCTCTGTCTATCTATGCATCCATGTGTGTATCTATCTATCTATCCATCCGTCCATCCGTCCATCCGTCTCTCTGTCTATCCGTCTATCCGTCTGTCCGTCTATCTGTCTGCCTGTCTGTCTGTCCGTCTGCCCGTCTGTCTATTTGTTTGTTTCCTTTTCTTTATTCTACTTCATAGTTTAATTCATTTTTGTATTATGATGTGTTCTATGCAACATTTATACGAATAAAGTAATTTGTTTATTATGTTTACATATTGGAATCAAAAGATGTAGCCTGTTACAATATTTTAACACGAAGGTAATCTAATAGCACATGTCGCATTGTCCTTGAAGTTCCCTAAGAGTAGTAAAGTACTTTTAACACCCAGTTATACCGCCTTGGGTCTTGCTATACTCTTTCAGCTGTTTGATGTATTTTGAATAGATTATGCACCTTTTCTACGTAAGGACTAAGAACTTTCAAGCTTGTACATAGTTTTCACCTGATGAGGAAGATGTGAATCTTCGAAAACGTTTATTTTGACCATGCACTGAAAGAAAATTTTTGAATGTGATAATTTACCCCTTTTATCTAGTTTTACCACCACACGACTCTTCCCAAATTTTAGTCTCATTGACTTGCAGTGTCATAACTAATGATATATTTGTATTACTTTTATAGTTATAGTGTGAGAGAATGAGGAAGATGAAACTTGGTTACACATTCTGCCACAGTTTGGTTTTGTATCATCGTATTGTGTAGGCCAGTAACGTACAGTGCAGCCTGTCCAGCATTTGGATATACTCCCAGCATTGCAAGCAACGAGCATTTAGGCCTACCATTGTGTGGGTTGAGCTTAATATCGGCAATTTTATTCAAGGGCGTTTTCCCAGTAGCATTCACCACTGTCTGAACTGATATGTTGTGATCAGATCTTGCAGCCTAGCTAAACGTACTATTACCAACTATTTCACATGCTTCAATTTCAATAAAGGCGGGAAAGGGCTAGCCTTTATGTCATCTTGAAAATAGCCAGTATAAGTACGAATCGCTTCCATAAGTATTCTAGTCCTTTGTTTGTCTTCCAATTTTAATCACAGGAGTGAAAATAATAAAAACATCAGAACATCATATCTAAACAACAAGTCTGTAAGGGCTCACCACTCTCTTTTTTTAATGTTTTCTGCGTAATATGCGTGAGCAGGTTTATAGGATATTCCTTTTTCATTAATTGTTAAGGAGAAAACACCCCCCCCCCCTTATAGTCACTACGACGTACTTAAAAAGGATTTGACATCCCCAAAACAACTTTTACATAGCCCTATTTTTCTAAATACAATTAATAAATGTGCTTTTGTTGAATTGACATTCATTGCAACGAAAGTCCGACTCTGGTCGGCAATGATGACTTGCACAGTCAGTTGTGTTTTCAAATTGAGTTCACATACAGTCGTGTGCCAATATGGCCAGGAGCTATTAAAAATCATTGCTGACTACTATGACTATGGCTTGTCGTTGTATTAGGCAGGTGTTTTGGTTTTGGGGGAAGGGGCCGGAAGTAAACTTAATTTGGGTAAAGTTTTACTGTCTGGGGTGAAATTAGATATCCATTAAACGATTTGACTGCTTTGACATTTAATAACAAATATTTTTAAAGAGGACTGTAGACGTAACTATTACTGTAACACATATATTATATACTTTATATTAGGTATTAGGTAATATCTTGTTATAAATTTCAAATGAACAACTACCGGTTTACTAATTTTTCAAAACGACTTTGACATTAAAAAAGTTGCATTGAAGTAATAATTCTATGAATAGCAGTAGAGTCTCTACCTTATTTCCAATTTTGACGAGTTAAAGATTCCCCATAATAAATAAAGGTAATGTCAAAGAGTAAATACAATTATTCCTTTTTAGGTTTCCCGTGAATATATGCCGTCATAACTAGTTACTATTTCGATTTGCTTTCAAAGAAAGATTGGAAAACTTATGAGGTAACGTAAGGGCGTGGGTTTTATTTTTCAAACGTGTCTGGTACTCAGAAGCAATTGCAGTCAATCACTTTTCTCACACTGTGCAATAAAACCCAACGTTATATACAAAGGTGGTCTGCTCCCTCAAAAAGCAACGTCTCCAAGGGACAAGCCAGACTGAACATGACCAACGCCTTGAACTTCATACCTTCTGAGAGGGCGAAGACCACGCTCCGACAAGGTCGGTCAATATTATAGCGGGGAACTGGATTAAATGTTGTGTGAGAATTAACTCAGTCCACGGTTGATGTGCAATGTTATCGCTTATCCGTAGAATGTCGGAGAACTGCTTAGTCTATGCTCAGTGAGCTAACCGTTGAGTAGATGCGCGAATGTAAGGATGCGAAATCAAACTTAAGGTCACAAACTGACAAAGCTCGTTTTAATTTGAAAACGGCTCCATGTTTTGGAGGAATACGCGGTCGGGTGTTAACGACAAAAATGTAGACGAAATTAAATTGAAAACGATTCATTACGTCACGAATGCAATGATATCAAACGCTTCTGACTATTTTAGTCTGTGGCCTATTCATAACAACATAGAATTTTGTAACACAATATACAGCTTTGTGAATTACATGTAAGTAAACTGAATCTACGGCATTGATTTAAGTTTTCACATGATACGATCTACTTTTCTGATAAAGTCTAAAACCTTTTTTGGCATAACAGACTCTGCTGATTTGATCAATTAGGGATAACAGTGAACCTCCCAATTAATTTGCAAAGTATGAAATATTTGTCATAAATTAAAAAGTAAAAGGTGGGCCTGAACACAAGATATTAATAAAAATAAGTACTCTATTCCCTTTACGTTCCTATATGGTTCTCTTTTTGTTTGCATAGTTTACTACAAAACTATAAGGATTGCACTGGTTTTCGAAGTGTGACTCATGAGCACGAACTGTCGTCGTTTCCAGTTTCTTAAACTGATGAAAGATACGCAACACGAAAAGAATTAGGCTGGAAAATATTTCTGGCCCCCCATTTGACCATTTGAATTGACACTGTAGTTGACTTATAATCTTAGCGAACCTAACTCTGCATTCTAAATAATTTCAAACTCATCACTACACTCTTCTTCACTGTTAAATGTTTTGACTTTTATTGGTATGCATTACTTTTTAGCTCAGCTGAAAGCTTTCAGCTGAGCTATTGCTGTCGTGCACGGCAAACGTCTGTCACCACAACATTTGTGTTTAAGTGCCTGACATTTCGCTGTTTTTCCTTAGATTTGGCTTAAATTTAGTGGAGATGTTAGCAAAAGTGATATCTGTATGCTGCAACTCTTTTCGATTAATTTGACCGCTATTTGACCTCGGGAGGGGGCTTTGTTTGAAAACGTAAAATTCCCTACTTGTCTTTCAGTTTTGCACCAATCTTGATAATATGTTGCATATAGATAGTTCAATTTGTGCCGAACAAAAGTTAAATTTGGTTTTTTCGTTTCTGCAATCATTAAAGGCATGAAAACAACACTTTTTGAAACAAATTCTGGCGAAGTCCTCATGTTCGGGAATACATCGAGAATCCCAGTTGTTATCATTTGAGAGACTGTACAACGAAACAAGGTACAAAAGTATACTGAACATAAATGCACAGGACGTCTCGTGCTTAATCGTGTGGAAGTGTTTACGCAAAGTTCAGTGTATCGATTTTTGAATACCGTACCTGGGCTACCCCACTATGTCAGACTATGTTTGCTCAGCTCTTTGCTTTCCAAACCAGGGATATGACATGAATAAGGAATATACCGTACAGCCTACTATGGAGGCGTTACGTGAACATGTGGCGCTGATCTCATTCAGACGTTTTAATAAAAGACTAGCTAAATTGGTTGGATCATGGTTAGGCCTACTCGAAAAGAAATACCGGACGTTTGAAAGTTGTGCAAGTTCTTGCGAATATGTGGCCTTGTGCGAAACAGTGGTATAAGTGGTGTATAGGCCTACACATTTTTGTGTTGAAGCAGAAACAAGTATTCAACTTAGCCAGATGTCTGAATAGTTTTAGGAGTTTGGCTTAAAGTTTAAAGGGAGTATATACAGTCGCCTCAAGTTTCAAGTTATTTTTAAACATTACCTTAATCTTTCAAATCTTCTTGTATCTCCTTTACATGCATTCTTCTTAACATTTCTGGACAAAAAATATTTAGTATGAAAGGTAAACAAATGACTTATCCTTCCTTAATAGTAAATTAGTTTATATTGTCACATGAAGGAAAGAAGCTACTCGTGAATTGGGATGCCGGCCCGAGGTACACTACTTCAAGTTAAGGTGAATGTTGTCTAGGAAATGTCGTAGGGGGAAAGAGGAACCCACTCCTTTCTTTTAAACAAAGAACATAGCACATTGATTGAAAATACAATGCTTCATATGGTTTAAGCTTGAAGGTTGTGCTAACATTCCAAAAACAATTTTCGGTTTCAGTTGAAAAGGAAAACGTGCTTTTTGAAGGGGTGTGCCATATGTCAGTCTCGGAGCCTGCAAGAATTGTGCAGCTCAGGCTTCTCGTCAAGCGAGCCAAGGGGGCGAATCCCTCTTTGAAATTTGTTCGCCCCCTAGTAAGTTTTCAAGTTGCCACTGGCTGAATGGCATTTGTATACATTTGCCCCCCTTAAAAATTTGTTAGCCCCTGGAAGCCATTTCGCCCCCATTCAGTACCTTCCCAGCCAACATGCCCAGCTGGTCCCCAGCTGGGTTTTTAGATGGGAAAGCTGGGCTTAGGTGGTCTGACGGATGTAACTGGAAAAACATGGAAAAACTTGTCCCTGGACAAGTTCAAGGAATATCTTTGGGGCAAAATATCGCTTTTAGGACCTTTAACCATTTGTAGAATTTCTTTATCGGAAGTTACTATCAGGGTCTAATTATGGAAAACAAATGAGGTCTACAAACAGCACACTCATAAACATTCATAATTTGTATACTAACATCTGTGTTGTATATAAAGTTAACTTTGTGTACCAGATTTAGTCTTTCAGAGACTTCGGGAGTTCAATACATATTCATTGCATTCAGTTTATATATTTATATCGTTCTTTTCGAACGTACGTATGAACAACATGAGTTACAGACCCAACCAAAATATTGACTGCAGACTTTCAGGTCATCAGGAAAAGCTGAGCTTCGGCAACATTGTTGCGCTTGTTTATACTTAGTGTGATCAACATATGGACTCGTGCATTCTTCTTAGTGCGCTGTGATGTGCATTTGAAGGGGATAAAGCTCCACACAAAACATATTTAGGGACAAGATCATACCACTGAAGGTAACTGGGGACTGAACTTTGATTAACTTTACTTTAAAGAGTAACTTCACCTTGTTTGATCAATGAAGGCTGGCACAGTCAGTAGTGTTCCCATTTAAGCACACACACATAGTTGTGTGTTGATGGCATCGAGCAGTTTTAGATCAGTGTAGGCTACGGCAGCTTTCAATGGAAAGTGCATTAGACAGGCGTTTTCAGCTTGGATTGGCGTAGGGACTAGAAGCAAAGCGAGTAGGAAGCATTTTTACTGCCTGGGTGAGACTTGTTTTCCTTTAACCCTAAAGTTACCTTCTGGCTACCTTGCAAAGCCTCTTGAGATTTTAAACTCATATCGGATAAAAGAATGGCTATTTAGCATGCGCAGATTAAGAGGGCTCTGAGGCTTAGCCCCATCCTCTTCCTCAGCCCCTCAGCAATAAAAAAATGAAGGAGTTTTGAAAAAAGATATATAGGGACGAGGAGAGCAAAATTTAACATTACTTCAAAAACGCGTTTAAATACAACTTTCAGGAGGGAGCTGGGTGGAATTTATACTCAAAACATCTCCACGGGGCATCCAATTAACAAAGGCTGACTACGAGGGTTTTTGCCACAAACACTACATACGAAAATATTAAAAGCTCTATACATAATGAGTCCTCAGGTAGCAATTGTGGAAGTGCCGTGATGTATTTTCATCCCAGAGTGCTATTCCATGCAACCTATAAGGATACTTTCTAAATTTCGTAATACTTGGACTCCGATCATGATTAAGACCATGTCCTAGTTTATATGTAAGGAATGGGTAAACCAAAGCTTTGTCTCCCGTAATAAAATACAATGCAGATGTTTCATTTTATGTTTCACAACGACCGACTGCATGGTCAAGTGGTTAGAGCACCCGAATTGCAGCCGGGAGGTCTGGATCTCGATTCCTGGCCGGGTCATACCAAAAACTTTAAAAATAGAACCTGCTGTCATTGTGCTTGGTGCTCAGCATAAGCAATGGGGTAGGGAAAACAGACCAGTGAGCCACAACTGGAAAAAGGCTGTGACCGATCCGACTTAAACTAATTGGTTAGAAACTGAGCCGTAATACCTCATCTAAGTCTAACTCTTCACAAAAACTGGTAGAAAACAGATCTATTAATGATGCCTCCGCTGAAACCATACACGAATAAAAAAAAACCAAAATTGCCCTGTGCCCTACAGCGGGCACAAGGCAATCATGGTCCCTTGTAGAATCAGAACTGTAACCAAAAGAAGAAAAAGTGTTGTTTTTTTTTTCAGATTTCGACCTCTTACAATAAAGAGTTAAAGTGCCACATTTTCTGACCTCACCTCTACTTATTATGCGGCCGAAGTGGGCTATGCACTGTTGCTGTTGTTTAACTCCGGCTGTCAGGATGTCTTGTATTGTGAAAATGCTCGCACAACTTGCATCTCTTTCACAGGAACTATTTCAAATGCGTTTACCCGCTGTTGCTCTTTGTAAAAAAGTGAAACTAGATACAGGAACGTTCTCACAAGCTGACAAGTGTCATCAGAACTGCCAAAAGGAACCAGTACTGTCGCCTCATTAAAGAATACAAGAATAGGCCTAAAATAAGTCAAATTTGAAAACAAATTATATATAGCAATCAAACCCAAACTTCATGTAAAAAATTTAAGTCAGAAGGTGACAATCGATTGGTTACTGATGATTTTGGAATTTTTTATCGGTTTGCGGAGCCTTTGTCGGACACGTTACCACACGCAAAACTTGTCCCAACACAGAACTTAAGAATTTATAACCTGCGCACCTTTATAATGGTTCGAGCAATTACATTTGAAATTATCAATGTTATGAGTAATTTAAAGAGAAGGGGAAGTCCTGGTTAAGTAACACCATATTTAAATAAGTATGTTGTATAATATTTGTACCACTCACTCATATCATTTATCTTTTTCTACTGGAAGTTTTCCAACTGAATTGAAGATGGCTAAAACTGTCACTGTCTACAAAGCAGGAGATACAAAGTTGTTTTCCAATTACAGACCTATTTCTGTGCTTCGTTCTGTCTCGAAAATCTTTGAAAACCTTGCCCATGTAAGACTAATGAATTTCTTAAATGAACATAAAATTTTGACGCCCTTTCAGTTTGAGTTCCGTAAAAACTTTCTACTATGACGACGGCTGTAACCTTCTGTGATCATCAGATATCCAAAGGAATTGATAACAATCTCAGTTCAGCTGGAATATATGTTGATCTTTCAAAAACCTTCGATACTATAAATCATTGAATTCTTCTTCAGAATGTGTTTGCGTACGTAGTTAGAGGATTTACGCATGCCTGGTTTACATCTTACTTAAGCAATAGTCCTCATTACGTTACCCGAAACGGTGAAAGCTCTTCTATTCTCCTAAGCAACATTGTTGTGCCACCGGGCTCAATACTGGGCCCTCTCCTCTTTCCAATTTATGTAAATGGCATTATTTTGTAATGCGTCATTAGATGCTCAGTTTTATCTTATTGCAAACGACACCACTGTACCTTTCAAAAACAAAAAACAAAAAAAATACTTCTGTGCCCGAACTGGCTCAGCTGAAATTCCCAGGAATTGGTTGAATGGATAAATTTAAACATGCAATCCCTCAGTATGAATGAAACCAAGCTTCTTGCTTTCGACAATAAAGTTCAAAATACTGATGATATAATTCTTACTTTGAACAAAACTAGAGTCCCCAGCAAGTCATCACACAAAGTTTCTTGACACTATTACTGCTTGTAAGCGTAGTTAGAAAATATATATTTCGTCTATTTGCAGTAAAATCTTCCGAATTAATGGTATTCTAAATATATTGAATCATTTTCTGCAGCTAACTACCCTTCTACTTCCAATGCACTCATACTTCCACATGTTAATTATAACTTACTGGTTTGGGGGAATGAAAACGAAAAAGTTACCTACAGTCCATTTATTTGTACGAAACATTTGTAATGTATCTTTCACTCATCATACAGGCCCTCTTTTATATCACGCCGTAGTATTTCTGTCTTCGACCTTACAAATATCAGCTTTGTGTTTTCATGCGTAATTTTGTTTATGACAAGTTTGTCAAAATGCTACAGAAATTTTTATGTTCAGAATAAGCATTATCATGATGAAGATACCAGGAATAAGCATCTTCTCACTATTCCCTACTCTGGAATACGTCTCACCAAGTCTCAGATTACACACTCGAGACGTGTTCTGTGGAATTCCCTTCATGATCACATTAAGCAATGCACTCCCCTATGTTACTTTAAACTCAAGTATAAAAGGCTTCTTCTGGACACTCCAAAATTTAAAGTTGGGTTTAAAACGTACATTGTTATCATGATAAATGTTCTTTTGTTCCGCGTGTTGTTTTTTTTTTTCTTCTCTTTTGCCTACTTCCATAGTATGCTTCTTTTTTCAAGGGGCCGGCTTAGTAAAAACATCTCTGCATCCCTCGGGATCCTTTCACCTTTAATGTAATTATGTTTTCTTAATTTGCTGTGTTGTAAATAAATGTTTTAATTGCTAGTACTCTAAGGTAAAAAAAACTTGAACTTAAGCTTAAACTGTAACTTGAACTTAAAGTGTCTAAAAAGGGGCCTTATATAAAACAATCCGTAAAGGAACAAATATGAGCACCTCATACACGGCACATTCATAGGAAGTACGCTCAATGACTGCTTACAGTCACATGAAAACCAGCCGTTTCTCATGCATATTTACAGGTATCTTCCATTCGTCTAAGCTACGCATACTAAAATTTCATTTATTTTCTGGGACTTTCTTTCTTTGACGAATTTACCCAATACACATAGCATGTCCAGTTTAAACTGATCTGTGTTACAGAAACTGTAACACGTGTTACGAGAACTGTTAATTTGACGAATTTGACTATGGCGATGTCTCTCCTTCATGACATTAAAATTTTATAGTGGGGACTGCAATTGGCTTCACAAAAGTCTAAAGCTTGCCAGTTACGATGGTTTTGGTACTCTCATAGTATTGCAGTGCAACGAACACTTAACAGAAGGCTATACACAGTAAAAACACTTTCGAGTATCTAAAAACAACATCATTTTATAAGTGAATACTAAACTTAGTGCCATAGAACAAGTTTTTGAGACTCGATTAATAAGCATAATGCATATCAACATATCTTACCTCCTCATAAATACTTCCCCTTTTAGGAGCTATTTCTCCCCCTTCCCCTCCCCTCCCAACAGTTATTGCAGTGGTTCTTTGGTATAATGGAATCCATCATTCCTTAATACCCAGCTAAGTAAAGGAGGAGGACCACTGAAGGTTTTAAGGTAAATAGTATCGAGCACTTTTTAATCAAAGGGGTGCATTGATGACGCATACTACGAGAACTGCCATGAAAATAATTTCAAGACCAACAAGGAAAAGGTTTGTAACATTTTACTCATGAAAAGCAGTGCATCCGTATGTGGGAAATTTAATTTATGAATATAACAGGCTGGTTTTGTTAAGGGGCAACAATCTGAAGGGAAAGTTGAAATGTAATTTAGAAACCACCATTAGGAGAATACATTTCAAAATAGCCTACTACATTATGTAGCTGAAAAAAAAAACGAACACAACAAAATAGTTGGCCTAATGATCGATACATCAAGAAATCTTCAAAAATGTTTCTTGGTTTTTATGGATGATAGTCTTGTGTATGGACATTCCCAATAATCCTTTGAGCTTTATTCACTTAGTTATAGGAAGTCAGAATGTAGGAGAACTTGAAATATTTGAATTTCTCCTGAATAGGCTATTCCTGCATACAATCTTGTAATTGTAAATTTCAGTAAATAGTTGAATTAGAAATGTCATAGCCAATATTTTGTCAGAAACCTTGCCATTTGGAGCTCGGACATATTGCACAAAGTTTCTCACGCTTCTTTTTCAAGTTTGTCACACTTCTTTTTCTAAAAAAAACTTGATAAAATGACACACACCCTACCCTTCCATTTTTGAATTTATAGTTTTGAAAGATCTTCCCAGGATACTTACAGATGGTCTTTATGAAATACGGTTCCATGAATATTCCATCAGGAGAATTGCCACCTCGGACGATCGCTATGTTAGCATCGTTTGCTTATTTGGGGTGGATATTGCACTTATGTCAATATAAAAATATAGAAAAGCAATAAAGTATCAAAGTTCCCTCCTCAAAATACCTTTAGAAAAGATGCACGTATACTTGAAAGGGCGAGTAGATTCTTACCTCCACAAAGAACCCCGACATCCTGATGATGAGAACAACTAGGTTGTGCAAATTTAGTGTGTTGACACTCTGAAAGGGACAGTTCATTTCCATTACAGTTGACATTTGTTAGCCATATTAGTCCTGATCCTTCACCAAAGAGTGAATTTCTATACGTAACTATCGCTGCCGGGTATCCAAGCTGTCTGCACACCACATTTGCGTCAACTAAGTCCCATCCTTGGTTACATACTGTTCCCCAATCTCTATTAAAGAGGACTTCCACTCGACCAGAGGAGTTTGAAAATCCATCAGCCAGACGTACGTCTTCCACAGTCATGTTTCTTTCAGCTGGAGTGACAAGAAGATGTAATTTTAATAATATATCAGAAATTTGTTTGTCAATGATAATATTTGTGGCTGCTCATATTTCAACACAAAGGTATCCTGTGGTCACATGTTTTATTGTCCATATTATTTCTACTGGAATTGAAAAGTTGTGGCATTGGTGTTCAATTCAGGATTGCAAAACAATATATTGCATAGTAATGAATGATTAATTGGAGAAAAGCGTCGTATACTTTTTGTTTCATTTTTTATCCTCATTCTAATCTAATAACAGTCCCGAAAAAAATATTATATCAGAAACACCAGTAGGGGCATCCTTTGTTAGTACGGCGTAACTATTACACTGCGACAGGCTTCCTAACACACTACAATTCCGCGATCGTGATATGGTTTGCATCAAGAAATATACCCATAAATTACTTTTATATGAGAAACATGTCGCCAGTCTTACAATTCAATACAAAACAAGATATTGAAGGTACTCTAAAATTGCAGCTTGATATCACACATTTACTAATCCTCACCTGGTGTTCCGGATGTTCGTATAAAGCATGCAGATTTCCAAAAAAAATTGGACTCACATCGCATTGTTTCGTGTGATTTTGAAACGATTTGGCGACGGTTTAATTTAACAATAAATGGACCTATTTTTTTTTCTAGAACTATATCTAGTTACGTGACGAATAATTTATATCAATTTGAAGACATTTATGTTTCCCTTTTTTACGAAGATACCCTCAACTGTTCTGTAACTTTTGTGAAACACCCTTGGTCTGAAAGAATGTACCAAGCACAGGCGTTTGAAGCTTAACATATACTACCACTACATATAAACATATATTAGCAGGGTACGACATTTCTCAAGACGATCTCACGAATCTTAGCCTAATTTTACACTCTTACTCTTTCCGTGAACCTCAAAAGACTTCTTCAATCACGTCTTCTGTTCCAGCAGAACATCCAACACCTCTCCGGATACAATTGTGTGCATAAAATTAATGCTAAACAGTAACAAATGTGAGAAAATGAAAAATGGGGCTGATCCGGTCCAGTCACGCTTCACTGCAGGCGGTACAGAAAATAGTAGCCTGCGCAGCTATCCATGCCGTATTTCTCACAGAAATACGCAACAGAGGGTAAAGCGAAGCAAAACAACGAAAGTTTGCCATGCAGATTAAGGCATATTTTCACTATTTGCTACCATCACACCTAATGTGTGCTCTGATTGGCTTAGAATAATGAACCTGTGTCTTCCAAATAAAACGATAGGAATCAGTAGTATTGACCATGCCTGGGCAAGCGTAGCTTAACCAATCTTTCCGTTTGTCCACTTCTGTACGCAAAAACTTGACATTTATCAAGTATTACACGGAAAGGTACCATTTAAACTGAACAACTCTAAAGTTCCAGAACTTTCTCCCCCACTATTTTTCAATTTTGAATAATTATATAAACGCTTACCTTGTCAACTGGAAAGGCCAGGGGTAAATACCAGATTGATATCTCGATCGACTAACATATTATGTGAGGTAGGCCTGCAATAAGGGGGCATACTCACTTCAGAGAGCAAAAATTTTCTGCTGCCAACTCACCTTCACACTCTGTGTGAGAAACAACCTTTCCAAACAGACAAGAGACGGCCGTAAGATGCCTCTACCCCCAGATTCGGGCATTTGCGCATGCGCATTTAAAGCTGTGATGTCCGAATGAATTTATGAGGGTGTTAAAGGCTCTTCTACACGATCATACATTTGTCCACGAGCATCGTCATACAAATATTTGAACACTTGTTGGGGGGACAAAACATGCGGCAAAAAGTTTGTTCACCTTCATACATGTTAGGCGTGGTTGACATATGTTGAGACCACAGGATCAGAATTTTGTCCCATGGCATCGTCATACAAGTCTATGATGATGTTTTTGACCAAAGGTATGATCGTAAAAACGGGGAAATCAAACAGAGATAACCAAAGGTGTTGTCAAAGCCGCAATGCCAGATTTGACCTACGTACCGGCGTTCAAGTCTGGGGCGATTTTAAAACGGATCACGCTAAGAAGAAAGCCGACAGAACTCAATGACAGTTTAACAACGTTCAAGAAAAAGACTCTTTTTCCTCAGATGGGCTGATTATTCATATTGGAACAAGGGTACGTTTGTGAAATGTGGGAAATGGTTAAGAATTTCACTTCGCAAAATAGTTAAATTAACTACGTGGCAGATGAAGTAACCTGTGAGTTCGAACTAATCGTGTTCAAATCGAATATGACCACAATGACAAAAAGTCACACGACGAGGCAAAGAAGAAGTGCTGGCGTAAATTCACGTGACAAACTGAGCAATTCCAAACTTCAACTGCTGTGTTAATCTTCTCCACCATAAATCTCCTCATCTGAAAAAAATTCTCGCCCAGGCGGCATTTTTCCTTCCTATTTACAAACAACCCTCAACTGATGAAAGATGGCACCGCAGTCGCGAACAACCCCGCCCTTCCGTTCTTCCACCTTATCATCATCATCATCGTCGTCGTCGTCATCATATTGTCATTATCATTATTGTCATTATCATTATTGTCATTATCATTATTGTCATTATCATTATTGTCATTATCATTATTACCATTATTGTGATCTTTATCGTTATCGTGATCGTCATCGTCATCGTGATCGTCATCGTCGTCGTCATGGTCATCGTCATGGTCATGGTCATCGTCATGGTCATTATGGTGAATTATGGAGTCCCTAATTAGCTTGTATTGTTACAAGCTCGTCACTTTGGAAAGAATCATGCAGATATACTTTGATGAATTATGGAGTCCCTAATTAGCTTGTATTGTTACAAGCCCGTCACTTTGGAAAGAATCATGCAGATATAAAGGAAAATTTATCATTTTACAAGCATTTGCTTCAGAAATTGTAGCAGATTTAAATAGCAAGAAAGCCAAAGACAAATAACGAGCCAGGTATAGAACTTGATAATTATGCTTTTAATTGAGATTCGAATGTAAAGATCGTACTGCTGTATTACATACAACAAAAGGTAATATCTGAACAACAAATTAATTGGAACGACTTCCTCTACTGTTTTGTCTCCTACAAACAGAAAAACTAAAACGAAAAGAACAAAATTGTTTCAATTTTGCCTAAAGATATTGCTGGCTTGTAATGTGACAACAGGTTGAAATTCAGTGCGCAACTCTGCTTGTTACATTACAAGGCCTGCTTTTACTACCAAAACTGTACATTTTTAATGTCAATGAATTTGAACAAGACTGCACTGAAAAGATGCATAGGCCTAGATCAAGACAGCTTGTAATCTTACAAACCAAGAAAAGTAAAATGGAAAGCACTATATAATTCATATTTTGATAAAAAATAAATTCTAATTGTATTTCAATCATTTCGGTGAGGACCCAGGATGAGTATAGCTCCAAGAATGCATATTTGGTTTGTAATGTTACACGCGGTTTAAACTCATGGTGCTATTCTGCTTGTAACATTACGGGACCTTCTTCTGCAACTACCAATTGTTTAATAGAATAATTTCAACTTGCAGGGACATATATGTTCAACGTGTCGATATTTGGAGGGAGGGGGGTATGTCTCTTCACACTGATTTGTTGAGATGACTACTTGTTCCCTTTAAGTTAGTCCACGATTTTTATTACCGAAAACATATGTTGCAATGGTTGAATAAATAACTTCAACACCCATATCTATATATAAGTGTACATATAAGTGTGAAGAGACATACCCCCTCCCTCCAAATATAGACACATTGAACACGTATGTCCCTGCAAGGTGAAGTTATTTATTCAACCATTGCAACATATGTTTTGGTAATAAAAATCTTGGCCTAACTTAAAGGGAACAAGCATTTATCTCAATTGAATTTTGGAATTGAATAAATATTATCAGATATATCTCATAAACTCTTTCATTTTCCTCATAAAAATGTGATGTTTTACATGCAAAGTTCGAATATTGACGGAAAACCAAGAAGGTTTCATGCATAAATTTAAATTTCTTTTTGTACTCTTTGTCCTAGCCAGGAGTAGGTTAGGGCAGTGGCGGATCCAGTGCGGGTCGCCGGCGTCCGGACCCCCCCCCCCCCTCAAATTTTCCAATGTGCCTTTTTTCAAAAAATGTTCTTTTTTTACACTAGCAAAAAAAAAACGAGACAGTTTCACAGGTAATGACAGTGTTGTCCAATTCCGAGGAGATTTTGGTTACCCCCATCCAGTATCCATCAATCCACTCGTGAAAGTCTAGCCATGTATCGCAGAAACTTTCGGCAATATATTTGACTACTGTAGCCTATATTGCCCCCCCCCCCCCCGAAACCCGAGCAGTGCAATCGTTTTACAGAGAATGTGACTACGGTATGTCTGCGTGACAATCAGGCATTCTAATTACTTTTCGCTTGGAACCACGTGTGGCGTGCCTGGGCATTCAGAGTAATACAAAACACGCAGATATTACGTCATACTCACTAGCGATATGCAACATATTACTATTGGGTTTTAATATTGATTCCAAAAGGTCACTGCTAGTCTTTTGGTCTTACAAAATAATGATCTGTTCACACTCCATAAACGTTACATCTACGAAACCTTCCCTCCACCCTCTAGTATCCATCTGCTCGTGAACAAGAGAGAGTAGGTAGGCTAAATACCTTTCGCTATGATATTTATAGTCTAGAATTACTCTCTTCTTTTATAGTGTTGCCCTAGTGATGGGAATAAAAAGCCACTCTTACTGGTAAAGTCCACAGCCAAGAGTTGACCAGAAGTCACAATAGACAAATCGGTGTTTGTTTCATTTTAAAATTACTATATAAAATCACCACCAGGTCAAATAACGCAATGTCAGTCGGTTCAATTTTTTGACGTCTTTGGACCGATGATCGGTCTGCTGTCGCAAATGAAAAGCAAACATTCGACTTCAGTCATCTGTTCTGACAGTTTTTGACAGTCGCGCCGCAACTATATAGGGAACACAACATACAGTATTTTAACCTCCTTCCCCAGTCGAGATAGTGGTAGCGCCAGGTGGGGGAAGGGTTCATGCCCCCGTCGGGGAAGGCTGGCCCCCTATCGGAGAAGTTTGACAGCTTCGTAGGGGAGTCTTAGTCGAAAGTACGCAGTCCCTGACGACAACTAATCGACGGTTTACCTGTTTTTTGCTCTCAAGAGGATAATTTCTGTAATAAGAACCCAAAATTTTCGGGGCGCTACGCGCGCTTTAGAGCCACTCTATTTTTTCAATAGTTCAATTCCACATAGTTGGATAGCACAAGTCCTGCCCACCTTACCAAGTAACATATGGGCAGAATACATAGCTTATGTAAAGGTCGTAACTTTCATCCCATATTGCAAAGCCTAGTTGGTCTTCTCTTGTGTGTGTCATGCGGTACAGTTAGTTGGTGAGCGACTTACGGAGCAAAGTTTGGCTATTTCATCGTGTAGTCCAGGTGGTTTCGATACAATGTCTGTAACACCCGATACGGTCTACAAACCCTACAGTTCTTTTTTCGTTTCGTCATATGTTTTATGTGTAAGCCTATCAAAAAATTTCGCCCACGTCGCGTGCTTTTCAATTTCACGATCCAGATTCAAAGAACACTAACAGTGCGCAACTCGGATCATGAAGTATTAAGTGATATAATGCAAAATATGCCTGCAATTGCATAGGATAAAGAGGCTCCCACATTTGCCCTTCTCATCATACCCTCGAAATAGGGAATTCGGAACTTGGGGTAGCTGACATGGCCCGGCCCCCTGTTGGAAAAATTCTGCCGCCACCCATGGTCAGTTTACTTATTTTGGCTTTCTTAAGGGTAATTTCTGGGATAAAACCCAAAATTTTCGTTATGCTTTGTCCACTCTTCCTCAGTTCAGTTATACTTAAAGCTAAATATAGTACAAACCCTTTCACCTTTTCAAGTTAATAAATAGAATACATGGATTTATGTAAATGTCGGGAATTGAATCTCATTTCGCTAAACCTGGTTAACGTTCACTTGTGTCTGTCGTACGGTACGACTAGTGACTCGAGGAGGGAAGTACAATAAAGTAATGCCCGATAGGGCCCAGCTGTCGCTCAATTGTTCTATATAAGCTTTAAATTAGTACAAATTCTTATAAGTATAGGCTTACCCAAAACATTTTCGCGCGCTTCGCGCGCTTTGCAATTTCACCGTTTAGATTGCAGGGTTTGATTCCAGTTTTTGCATGTCTCTTGGTTTGTCCTTTCTTTGTCAATATGCGGTAAGTTGTGTAATCGCTGACGTTTATGGGAACCAAAATTTTAAAAAAAATGAATGTGCCCTTTTTATGTTGGACCTCCCCCCCCCCCCCTCAGAAAAGACCCTAGATCCGCCCATGAGGATTGGTGCTCGTATGCCAAGGGGGATTCGGCACTATCATCACGATCGTGTGTTATCCATCGTGTGTCTAGTATAACACATGGATGTGTGTTATACTAGTATAACACACGACGGTGACGTCAGCTATCGATGGGGCAGGGAGGTGTTATTAGCACCTCCCTGATCATACCCAATAGGAACATAAAAGCTCAGTTAGCAAACGACAAACCATGAGCTACCACAAGGACAAACACGAATCCACTGTGACCACCAAAACACAAATTTAACCAACGACTAGATCAAAATTATAAGTTATTATATAAAACAACTAATAAATGTTTTCATTCGTGCGATACTATGAACAATTTCATTTGTTGAAAGGCTTAACGTTCTATTCTACTCGACTTCGCCTCGTTGAAGAGAACGTTCAATCTTTCAACTCATGAAATTATTTGTACTATCACACTCATACACATTCATTATTTTTTACAGTAGTTCAATGCAAAATACTGTAGAAAGAAGCCAGATATGAACCCCTCCTACTTGAATAAATGTTAAGTAGGGAGGAAGTGATTTCACAATTGAAATAATGTTTTTTCTAAAGCAAACGCACAACCATTCCAGCAACATATTGCTTATTTTGATATATTTGGTTCTTATATTGTATCCTTTGTCGCGACAGTATCAAGGCGTTGAATATACGGAAAACAGGTACAGTATAAATTATTGTCAAGAAAAAGCAACCACCAAACATGGTAACTAGGATACCAGATTTGATTTGTGTACGCTTATCATCAATTATTTCTTGTGATTTAATATACAGAACTGGGAAGAAGCATAATGACCTGCTGTGCCATAATATGTGACACAAAGGTGTCTTATTGCCATTTGACAATAGAACAGTGTTATAGAACAGTGAAATGTTCATATTAAAGAAATTTTCCACATGCCTAAAAGTGTATATTCGTATACCATCATCTTTCTAGTAAGTATTACATTCTTGTATTACAAGAGACGTAAACTATTTGCAAATACCAAACAAGAGGGCAATCCACGGAGTTGCTTATCTCATCGCTAGTACACGCACGGTACTGAGCCATATGTCGGTGGAGTTGGCTTAGTGGTTTGAGCGTACTGCCTTGCACACTGAGGTCTCCAGATCAAATCCCGGTGGTACCACTTGGAAATTTTCTAGGGACTGAAAATTGTGCAGCTAAGCTGTTCACAGTCATGTTGATGGGGTACAAAATGGTGAATTAATTTAGTAACTGATTTTCCGTTTCAGGAAGTTGTCCTATTCCGGAAGTCGTGATCTTTGTTCGGTTCAGCTGTCGAGCAGTGGTGCAGATCAAGAACCTCCACCCCTCCCAGCCTTTGGGAAAGGGGCTATAAAGACTAGGGATACACTCACCCCCGTCGGATGGGGACGTTAAATGGCGGTCCCGGGAGCAGGACTAGGAGCGATAAGTTCACGCCTGCCTCATTAACCTCTGAGCACTACTCGAAAAGAGAAGGCGAATCTCGCCGGTGTTCATCCACGCTCACTCTGGTATAGGGTCCTTGATGAGCCTCCTTCATTTCCCTTTTCCTGCATTTTCCCTTCCCGATTTTACCTCTTGGACTTTTTTCAGAGGAAACGGTCACTTTGCCCCTTGTAACCTGCTGACTTCACCACTCCATTAGCCTCTAATGCATTTATTTACGCTATCACACGCTAGCACCAAAGACTGAAAGATAGGCCTTTATAAGCATAGAATTTAAACTTACGATGATGCGGCGACACCTCATAGCGTCTAAATTATTGGGCGAAAGTGCCGATTGTTGTTCAGTCGTTTTGGAAACAAACAGGCAATAGAATATCTCACAAACGTATATTTCGAAATATTGTTAATTTAAGAAGTATTAATACGCATTATATTTCACTTAGAAGAAGTCATTTCTTCCTGGTGCGCTATATTGGTCATAAAATAATTCACTTGAACATGAAGTTGAACGCACGATGACTGATTTGACGTTCGTGGACTTGTTCATTGGTCAATTTTGTATGCATGGTACCTCTGAGTGAAACACTTAAAAATGCGCGTTCAATTTCTTACGCGCTCATCGACGGGAAAGTAACTAGTCGGTTTATTTTTCAAGCACGCAGACCTGTGGATCAACTAGAATCTGGATAACACACATAGACATGTATTTTGCCCGTATAGAACGCATTGTAAAAACATCAAACACTATAATCTTTAAACGATGGAATTTTCTTTAACTCGCTCTAATATTTCCACTCAGATTGTCGAATAGAAAGACACGTATGTACTGATGTGTGTGTAGCAGCTACACGTATGGGTCAGTGTGACCGCGTTGTGGATTCTGCGTGTGTGTTATTTTCCCAACATGCGCCCTTTTCCTGTGCAAAAGAAAACCACTTTCAACGCGTTGTACAGAAATCGTACACGTAATATAACGTGCATGCTTGCGCAGCTTATGAAGTTTGGGCGCACGTTACTAGTCACAAGAGCGCTTACAGTGTGTGGCCTACTGTTCTTTTGCATCAGCTATCTTCAGTATTAAGCAGTTAATCCTGTACAGAAACTCTATTCACCGTGCAGTCACACACCCTACATAAAGAATACACTGGACCACTCATTAAGATCGCGTTGGTTTCTTACATGCTTATTACGGGGGAGCAATCCTTTTTGATGACGCGGTAGAGTGTTCGGCAAGTGTGTTTAAAATATATGAAAAACACATATTCTGTGTGTATACCACGCGCAGGCACACCGGCTATTCTTTACCTATGACCTTTAAGCTGCGGTCACACTACAACGAATTCCGATCGGATTCCGATCCGATTTTTGTGAGTTTTTATTAAAATCTTCTCCATTTCAGGTCAGAAAGAACCCAAAATTTGCCAACCAGTGTAATTATATGACTATTATCGCTGGACTACGAAAATTAAATTTATACGAATTATTTCGTGACGTCACATCGACAGCCAACTTTTATCGGACTACGCGAGTCTGATAAAAGCTGTCCGTCGGTGTGACGTCACGAAAATATCAGTTAGCATTTCATTTTCACAGACCTCTGATACAAATGATATATTTACACTGGTTGGCAAATTTTGGGCTCTTTCTGACTCGAAATGGAGAAGATTTCAATAAAAACTCACGAAAATCGGATCGGAATCCGATCCAAATTCGTTGTAGTGTGACAGCGGCTTTAGCCTTTACTTCTGGGCTGAGTGAGACATATTTTCCTACCCTATGGTACCTTTCAATCAAATTTGAAAAGAAATAGGTCTACCGTTTACGTTTGGGAGTAGTTTTCAAAATAAGAAAATGTACATTTGACCTCCTGTCACGTGACCTTTGACCTTGGTTGCCATGGCAACCAAATATTTTGGTAGTATTAGGCACGTTCATCGTATGTGCAAAGTTTCATGTATGTGGAATGTTTCCTTCTGGAATTATACTAAAAATAATAAAAACCAAGATTTTTCCAAAAAATTAACCTTGACCTCTGACCTTTGACCTTTTCAGCCAAAAGTCACTCAGACACAAGTTTGCACTCTGGGGTACCTACCCACCAAATTTCAAAAGAATCCGTCTGGCCCACAAGGAGGACTTCATGGAACACTTTTTCAATTAAAATGTTAATATCACGTGACTTTTGACCTTGGTTGTCATGGCAACCATAAATTTTTGTTGTGCTAGACACTCTTATTATATGTATGAAGTTTCATGTTAATGGGATGTTTTTCTTGGAGTTATTATAAAAAGAGTGATTTTCACATAATTTGACCTTTGACCTCTTACCTTTGATCTTTACTTCCGGGAATCAATTTAAAACTGGGGTTCTACCTACGGCACCTTCCCACCAAATTTGAAGAAAATCGGCTTTACCGTTTTGGAGATATTAACAAAACAAAATTGGACACATACACACATGCCCACACCCATACGCACCCTCGCTGCCTTACCGGTACACGTACACAGGACCCGGTAAGGAATTCACGGGATTTCCCCATGAGCTTGGCTGACCTCCAACTCACCCGGTGGACGTACGTGTCTGGAGGGCGGGCTGCTCGCAAGGCAGGCACGTGCAGCCGCGCGAGACTTCTCATTCCAGTGACGGAATTCTCGGGCAGCTACGCCAGTTTCGAGCCGCGCATGAGCTAGGAAAGACGTGCGAGAGCTTAGCTCTCGCCGGCTGCCTATGTGCCGCTAAGGAGGTGTCTGTGAGTGCTCACACATGCCCACAGCAGCCTCAGGCATACACACACGGCTTCGGCACATACACATGCCCACAGCGGCCTCAGGCATACACACACAGCTCGGCTCTCACACATGCCCACATCAGCCTCAGACATACACACACAGCTCCGGCACATCCACATGCCCACAGCAGTCTCAGACATACACACACAGCTCCGGCACACCCACATGCCCACAGCAGCCTCAGACATACACACACAGCTCCGCCACACCCACATGCCCACAGCAGCCTCACCCATACACACACAGCTCCGGCACACACACACACACACACACACACACCCACACATGCCCACAGCAGCCTCAGACATACAGACACAGGTCCGGCACTCACATGCCCACAGCAGCCTCAGACACACACACACAGCTCCGGCACACGCACATGCCCACAGCAGCCTCAGACATACACACACAGCTCCGGCACACACGCACACACACAGGCACCCATGCCTCCAGCACACGTTACCCACCGCGGGTGCTCATACACTCACCCACCCACACACACACGGACATGTTTTGACCCCTCCCTCCTTTATGGACCCTTGGTCACCCTCGGGCACCCCACCATGGGTTAGGACGTTAGACTAGTAACTTGTGAAAATTAACTGTTGCCATCGCAACGGTTGTTATTTCTGCTGGCATTGCCGAATATAGCCCAACAGGTCAAGTGACTACGATATCTCATCCTCCTCAAGGAGCGATGAGATAACAAGGAGAATGCCCCAGCAAACACAGTACGTCCAGAAAACGTTTTGGTTTGGTTCTCAGTTCGGCGGTTTCGTCTTCGTCCTAAATCACGTTTTTAGAACGTTTTCAAAACGTCTTCCGTTCCTCAAAAACTAAACTGAACTCTACAAAAACGTTTTTAATACGTAACAAAATTACGTTTGTAAAACGTAATGTCAAACGATATTAAAAGTTCTCTAAACGTTTTCTGAACGTTTTCATTTGAGCATATTCACGAGGATTCTCCAAAACCGTTTTAAGTACGTAAGAAAATAACGTTTGTAAAACGCAATTTAAAATAGTGTGAAAGCATTTTCTAGACGTTATATGAGTATATACCGTATTCACGCCCAAGAAAAAAGTCTATATCCCACAAAGCCTAATACGAATTTTCAGGAGTCATTGATGGGGCCAAAGGGAATATATGAGACTACTTTGGAAACCCGTTGATTTCAATGGGTCATCCACATGGTCCCATAAGCTCTTTAAATTTGAAAGCTGGTTTTCTACGGGAATCAATAGGGCTTTGGTGCAACGGGATCCCATAACCTTAACGGGACATGACTCAAAGTGATAAGTAAAATACCTCAGTTTTAATTAATGAAATCGTCACTTTACTTACATAATTAGCTGTGTTAACAAAAAATTAGAGAGGGATAATATTCTCATCTCTCCTGACGTTTTCAGCTTACCCCTCCTCTAGACGTCACATAAGTTATACATATACCCTTTGCATGGTTATCATAATGAGAACAGTGTCCCTTTCCTTATGATTGGAGCTTTTCAATGTCATTTTCCCAAGTTTACCCCCTTTTCCCATTTCCCCTTCCCCATCACCTGAATTCTAATCCTAGCTGGCAATTTGCTAAGCTTTTATTTTTATCCCTGGTCCCTCCTCGGCATAAATTCCAGTTGTACCCAGTTGAAAATCCAACTAGGGTTCAACTGTGTTGAACCGCGGGGTCTAACGTACTGGATTCAACTGGGGACTTATAAAAGGCGGAGTTCCCTCCCTGCATACACAGTAGGCTACGTCCAAAAAACGTTCTTAAAACGTTTTTAGGACGTAGGCCCTACTGTACGTGTTTCAGGGTAGGGGAATAGAATTGCAAGTAGCCTACCCCCAATATTTTGGAAATGCTTCTATTGACTTTTACCATTTCAAACAGTCAAGTTTCCTTCGACTGGTCTTCATTCCCATTCCTCCACCCGTTTTTTCAAAAAAAAATGTCTGCCCCTGAAGATTACGGTGTCGTGTCACACTGAATGGTCACTAATATGCCCTACTATTAAAGGCTTTTTTGGCATGCCACAGTAAAAGCATACCGTTGTCTACGTTTGAATGTTGCATGAATTTTCCTGATATTGTGGGGATTTGTGGGATTCTAGGGGCTTGAAAGATTTTTTTAAAATTTAAACGTGCATAAAATTTGGATAAAGTTGTTTTAGCTGCAGTTAAATTTGAATATTAGGGATTTAAATCTTTTAAGTTTTAGTGTAAGGAAAATGTTGGTGCGCTTTTTCAGGAACATCATGTTTGATTTGTGGAAGTACTCTTACAGAATGTGACAGTTACAAATTTTGAACGTTGCTGCTTTATTGCGTGCAGTCCTCCTCATACACCTAGAAATTTCAACGTCTCTTTCCTGAAAGAACTATCAGAATCATAGTAAGTAATGTTTGAAGTTAATTCTCCTATTAAACTGGGTATACTGCCCTTCTATAACCCAAAAAGATGGAAATTTGCGAAGATATTTGTAAGGCTTTTGCAGTAAGTGATACAGCAATAATACGCCTAGGCTATGTACTCGACTGTGTACAGTGTAGTACGTACAGTCTGACGGTACTGTTGTGCAGCCTACCCATTCTGACAACTCCCTAGTACTGTACTTGACAGGTCTAGCCTCTTCTCTAGGTATGATAAATGGTTTGTGAGAGAAAACTGTGAATATTGAGCAAAGGCTCTCAAATTCGTAACAATGGTCTCAGGTTCAAAATCTAAGTAGACCTAGGCCAATACTAGCAGGGTGGGTTGGAATGTTGAGCAGTGAAGAAGTACTGTACAGTAAATTGGGGATTGTACAGTAGAAGCAGAAATGGTGAAAATAACAATTACAAATACTAGCCTAGGCCCCTTCATGGTAAGATAGAGATTTGTTTTTGTAATTACCAATTGTTGATGAATTTTCCACTTTTTAATTAAAGGGTAAGAATACCTTCATGGAATTTTTATATTCCAGTTACGTACTGTAAGAACAAATTGCTGATAAATTGTTGACATCTCAATGTAGTTAACAGGGATAATATACTGTAGGCCTAGTAGCAAACGCCTAGGCATGATACATAATGTTGCGCAGTACATGTTGTGCAACCATCCCTTCACAACACATGCTTATGGAAATTACACAGACCTTAACCATTCAGTGTTCAATTTTCAGTCGCATGAGGCGGATTCAGAATAAATGTAGCAAAAACAATGACCTTCGTAATGAACTTTTCAAGCATTTCTCTACAGAGATTCAGAGTATATGTACTTAAAAATAAGAACAGTCAAACCTATGGAGTTGAATGCAGATTCCGGGGCCCTCATGGAACAAATTTGGCTGCCATTTACCTTATTTTAGAATTAAATGAGTTTTGTCTTAGAATTTTAGTGTTCTGTTTCAGTGCATGAGATTATGTCTTTCTTTGGATCAGAGTCGCTAGAAGGTACCCTTAACACACCACCCAATATTTCACTAATTTTTTTATTATCACCTCCGCTCTTACTAATTGCGCCTACTGTACCAAGTCAGATGCAGAGTACAGCATTTTAAGTTCTAGGCTACAGTATATGCTTTCAATATTATTTTTTTCATTTACATTTACAGGATGACATGATGGAAAAGGCTCAATCTGCACAGCTTTGGTGGAGTTCCGTGGATAATTCATGATATTTAATTCCAGACTGTTACTTAGCAGAATTAAGTTTGCACTGTGACTGTAAGTGCTCAAGGAGTTAGTGATAACCAGTACCAAACAGATTGATTTTAGCTGTTTTGGAACATGCAGAGACACTATACTGTACAGTAAATTGAAGCTTTTCACTGATTTTTTGCTATTGTGCTGTTGTTGTCCTCTGAATTGCTTACACAATATTTCTGAGACAGCAAATTGCTCGTACAGTACTATATGCAAGTGGAGTCTCCTTGTTGTTTTGTGCTTCCATTAACGTTTTGCCTGATTGACTAAATTGAATTCATGTGTGAAATTCAGAACCCAAGTCATTAGCAAGACCACATACCTTGTACTTTTCGATTTCATTGCTGTGGAGTGAATGACTACAAAGACTAGAAAAGCTACAGTATTGAAATACTGTAGATGATGTACTGTTATGTGAAGCAGATAGAGGAGAAACTATATATTGTATACACAGTAGAACATGGTGAATGCACCGCATTTTACGAAGTTCCCTACAAATGGCTACGGAGTATGGACCATCTCCATTCACAAAAGAAATGTTGGCTGCTTTCCTAAAGTATGGTAGGTCTTTTAAAGTAGTTTGTGCAGTAATGAACAGTGGAACTGGAGTTCAACATTATTTCTGAAACACACAGGGTAGAGTGCCTGTACCAGGATGGGGTTGAGAAGAGTCGAACTCCATTCCTTTTTGATCATACCCTTTGCATGGAAGGCAATGCAGAACAGAAGAATTATACGATGACTGAACAAAATATTTCTTTCTGTAGTTAACCTTTCATACATTGTGGAATCTGTAGAAACTGGAAAGTCGCTGTGGCAATTCTTGCATCATAAACAAAGCTATATCGTAGGAATACTAAATTTTGTCATGGACAAAGTCTTGTGCTAATTTGGAAAATATGAGAAGACTGATGCACATAAATTTGTCATAAAATATTTTCTTTACCATGGACAAACCTTGTTTTTAATTGGAAAATGGAAAATGACTTGTGCTTATATATTTAGTAGAATACTTTTTAACAATGGCCAAACTTTGATTTTTATTTGGAAAAGTTTGAAATTTATTTTTACATTGTGGACAAGCCTTTCCCTTTACGTATGTGAAATGAATGATGCAAATATGGACTTTTTTCCTTGGACAAAAGCAAAACCTTGTTTTCAAATGGGGAAATTGGAAGATTGTGTAAAAATCTGCCCCCTTTGATAACTGAAGGTTATTCAGCCTTGACAGACTGTACTGTAAATTGCCTCCTTGGCAACTATTTTTGAACCACCAACATTCTGCTTAAATTGAAACATCATGTAAGTATATATCAGATTCTTCAGCATACGCGAGATCGCATAGCCAATTCCTTACAAACCAAATGACCCACATACAGTATGAGAAAAGCTGCATTGTATGGTCTCTATTGTGTTTGGTTTAAATATGCATATTTATATATGTGTGGGTGGTGTAACTTAAATTCTGTAAGTTGCTGTAAAACTTGCTACTTTTTGTCCATCAGTCTTGCCTTGGGAGTGTTATACAGTAAATGATTCTTTACATGTTTATGTGGTTGATATACTATGTGTTATGTGGAGATCAAACATGACAAATTTTAAGGTTTTCTTTTTTTTTTGAGACTTGGGCTTTGATGTCCCAATTAATTTCCTAATTATTATATGTTCATCATTCACACCTTGATTTAGCATTTGGCCATGTAGTACTTTGAAGAACAGGAGACAATTTTTAAAGCTTTCTCTTTGTTTGGTGGTATGACTTTTCATATAAGTTCCAAAGAATCTCAATTTGTACTGCTCTTCTCCATCCAGTGTAATTATTGCCAGTTGACTGTACAGTTGAAATTCAAGTACTGTAGAAATATAAATGATAAATCTAAGAATAACTTATGATCTAGCAACAATTGTACAGGCATCTTAACATACGTAGGCCTACCACTTACTGTACTGTAATTAGCTTCCATCATAAGTACAGTATGAGAACAGTGGTTTCTTGTTGATACAGTATCAAAGTGTCACGCAATATTTTAGTTCCTGTCGTATACAGTACCAAACATTAATCCAACTTGTATTCTACTTTACATAGAATATTGCTTTTCTGTCATATTGAGACTTGTGTACTTTTCTACCCAGGTTGTTTTAATGGTTTATGCAATAGCAACATCATAAAGTTTTAAATTTATTAGTGGTATTATTGCTTTCAATTGTCTTCTACCAAAGCAATCTTTAAGTTTGTTATTTGAGATTTCTATTTTTAACAGCATTTTACTCTAGCTTTTTCTAAGAAATGTTATTCACGCACCTCGATAAAAGTTACATTCTTTTTTTCATCCCAGAGTTTTTAAAACTTAGTTTAATTCACTTTCCTGTAACATGCAATTGCAAACTAAGGATTGTTTTATTTGGATTTGCTAATTTTGTATTTAACAATGCTGTGTATCTGTGCTAACGCACAGCCTCAGACTTACCATTCCTAGTTTCTGTGTGTTAGGCTTGATATGAACTCTATATATTGTATTCATTTTTACATTCAATTAAATCGTCCTGTTTACATTAATTGTTAATATATAAAGTTCATCCACAACACAAATTGACCATTTCTACGAATTATATTATTATGCAAAAGATTTCTCAGAATTTCTCGCACACATTTTTGTACGTCTTTGTAATGTTCTCTAGACGTCCTGGGTATTTGTCATACGTCCTTAAAACGTTTTCTGGACGTCATGGACGTTTTCCATACATCCCCAAAGCGTTTTCTAAACGTCCTAGACGTTTTTGTACGTCTCTGAAACGTTCTTTGAACGTCCTGGGTGTTTTCGTAGTCCCTTAAACGTTTTCTGAACGTCCAGCACGATTCTACTATGTCCCGGACGTTTTCCGTACGTACCAGTTTTCTCTACGTGTCCGACACGTTTTCCACACGTCGGTGTTATATCAGGCATAGGTTTTATTTACGTCGTTCACGTCTAAAAAGCGTTTCTAAAACGTCTCGAAAAAACGTTTTAAAAACGTATGAAAAATCCACAAAAACACGTGCTAAAAACGTAGAAAGAAACGTTTTGCAAACGTAAGTGGTTACGTTTTAAGAACGTTTAGAAAACGTTTTTGTGTTAGCTGGGGCCAACGACGAGGTGTGGCATGCAGCAATTTAAAAGCAAGACTACGTACATTATAACACACACTTAATAAAAACAACTTTATATGTATGTAAAGATATACTTATATATATATATATATATATAATATATATATATATATATATATATATATATATATATATATATATATATATATATATATATATATATATTATTTATATTTATAGCCTATATATATATATATATATTATATGAGAAAAATCCACGTATGCTCCATGTAATATAACAAATAAAAAAACACATTCCAAAGATGACATACTAAGAGCACAGATACGATAAAAACAGCGTATATTTCGGACACTCCTGTGTCCTTCCTCAGCGCAAAATGGCAAGTGAAAAATTACAGCATTTTTCAAACTTAACGGTAAAACAAGTACAAACCAAAACAAATGATAGACAAGCAGGTTTAGTTGACCTTGGCAGCTTGGGAAGGGTTATTAATTACAAAGGGGAAGTCACTTAAGATGCCAAGGCCCTTGTTCAGGCCCCTAATATTGGTTGACAGTTTAACGACCCACTTGCTCTCAGATTTGAGGCGTTCGTTGACAGATTGGTAATTTGAACCGAGCGAAATACACTTTAGATTTGAAATGGAATGATTCGGTTCACCACAGAAATGTTTAGCAACGGGGAAATTAACAGATTTATCCTGAATAGTCTTCTTATGGTTATTGAATCTAAATCTGAATTTATTGCTTGTCTGCCCGACATAGTTGCCTTTGTCGCATATATTACAAAGGAGTAAGTAAACCACATTGGGTGTATCGCAGTCAAGGGGAGGAGGACGAACAATGCACTTTGTGCCGGGAGGGGTAAATTCTTTGTCTGTAATAATAAAATGGCAGACCTGACACCTCGGTTTGCTACATTTTGCGTTGCCTATGTTACGGGCACCAAGCAGTCGGGAAGATGTGAGTAATGTTTTGAGACTGGGGGGCTGACGTCTGGCAGTTAAAGGGGGGTCATTGAATAACTCAGATATAGAAGAATCAGACTTAAGAATACTGTAATCTGAACGTATGGTTTTATGTAGCCGTTCAGTTTTGGGAGAATAATCAAAGACAAGGGGGATTCGAGAATTTTCAACCTTTGGTTTATAAGTCAGAAGTTTGTCACGTGGGTAAACAGAGGCCTTACGTATTCCTTCCTTGATAATGAAAAGGGGATAATTGTTGTTAAGAAAATATCCAACAAGATTGCATATGTGCTTGTCGTATTCAGACTGAGAAGAGCAGATACGTCTTATTCTTAGACATTGTGAAAAAACAATAGCGCGTTTAACGCTAATATGATGGGAGCTGAAAAAATTAAGGTAACCGTGAGTGTCGGTAGGTTTACAAAAAGCGTGGTCGCTATGGAACTGTTGCCTAATTTGACCAGCACATCAAGAAAGGAGATTTCCGTCTCGGAGTAATCAAAAGTGAACTTAATGGAAGAGTGAAAGTTATTACAAAACGAAAAAAAAGTCATTTAACGAAGGTAAGCCATGTGGCCATAAGAAGAAAATGTCGTCAATATATCTGAAATAATGTAACGGTTTTAAGGGGTAACCGGCTAGCATCCTTTGTTCGAGGTCAGCCATGAAAATAATTGCATAACTGGGAGCCATTCTACTACCCATGGCAGTCCCAGATGTTTGTAAAAAGTGTTGACCATTAAACTCATAATTGTTGTGAGTTAAAATAAATTCAACGATAGAAGTAAAAAGTATTTGTTATATATATATATATATATATATATATATATATATATATAGATATATATATATATATATATATATATATATATATATATAAAGTACACAGAAAAAAGCATCATTCCGACACATAATATATAACGCACAAAGGAAAATAGACGGAAATTCCAGTTCGAAAAGTTATATTTCGGCAGCCAAGTGGCGCCTTGGTCACAGTGGAGATCATAATCCACTGTCACCAAGGCGCCAGTTGACTGCCGAAATATAACTTTTCGAACTGGAATTTCCGTCTATTTTCCTTTGTGCGTTATAATATATATATATATATATATATATATATATATATATATATATATATATATATATATATATATAACACTAATTCGACAGATTGGGGGATATCGCGATACCGCGTTTTCGTTAAGGCGAAAATGAAACAATAAAATACATAAGCATATATTTCACCTAAGGTAAAATAAACTGTTCAAAGACATAATCAATATTATTTCAATTGCTCGCCATCCGTTAGTGTTAACGGATAGGTGTCCGTAAATTCGTCGACATTGAAGTAATAGTATGTTGATTGTGTGGTTGAAAGCAAGTTACCATATGTTGTGGCATCAAAACCGTGATATACGATTTCATCAAATATTTCTTTGTTAAATTACCGTGATTGCCAAATCTCAGGAATTTGATTTAACAGTATTTATTTCAACATTTTCCTGAAAAGATCCCCAGGTGAGGTTGTTTTTCATATGTTCACAATTGTTTCTTCCGTTTGTTCAGTGCAAGATGATTTGGTTTTACTTAAAGCCAAGGATTGGCGTAAATTTTAGGTGCCGTTTTTTCAAAAAAATCAGTTTGAGGCACAGAAACGGCGAACTTGTGCAGCCGAGAAGAGGAGCGTCCCGACTTAAACGAAAAGCTGCATGTTTTAGAAAACCTTAATTATAAATGGTGCAGTACTTTGTAACCGTAAAGTGAGATGAAACAATGCTTGATGATTAAAAGAGCCGAAAGGATGTTACATGAGCCAACGGGATCATGGACATGGAATTCTAGACAGTTTGACTGAAACTCATGTCACAAATCCTTTAGGTGTTTCTTCCATGAACAGTGAATTTTTAGGTACTTTTGCTGTGTAGGCTCTGCCTATACTGAACAAGAACAATTGCAACATCAAAAAGCATCCACATACTACCTATGAAATCTATCCAAGCTTCCTAATTCGAGATATCTGAGACACGATTTTCACACGGTTTGACCCCGTGACCTCGGATGACTCTTTACCTCCAACAGAAACAATAGGGTTCTTTCTATTACCACAAGGCATCCACATACTAAATATGAAATCTATTCAATCTTCCTACCTTGAGCTATCGTGTTATAAAGATTTCCAGAATTCGAACTCCAGTTACCATAGATGACCTTTCACTTCCACCAGAAACAATAGCTTTCTTTGTATCACCATAAGGCATGAACATACTACGTGTAAAATCTATCCAAGCTTTCTACCTTGAGATATCTTGTTAACAAGGTTTTAAGACCTTGACCCCAGTGACCTTAGATGACCTTTAACTCTATCAAAGCAAAGGGTGCTTCTCACCATAAGGCATCCAAAACTATATCTAAGCTTTCTTCCTTGAGATATCGTGTTAGAATGATCTCGGGTTTAACCCCCAGTGATCACGGATGACCTTTGACACTACCAAAAACAACAGGTTTTTTCCTAATCATAATGCAGCCACATACCAAGTATGAAATCTATCCAAAATACCTTACTTGAGACATCGTGTTAAAAAGATTTTCAGAGTTTTCAGATCTGTCATTAATTATTACTTCTCATTAACTATACAGCACTTAGTGAGAAACATAATCAGCTGCTGCACAGGGGTGTTTGACATAGTTACTTTCTTTTGTGCTCAGTTTGAAAATCTTTTAACAGAATAACAACGTGTTACAAAACAGTGAAGCTTACGTTTATTTTAAAGAAGTTTTTACATGGCTTAACGTGTTTACTTGGGTGCAGTCTTGTATTCAGTAAAAGGATATGTTGTTTGCGACGCATGGGACGTATACTGTTTCAAATGTCAAGCTAGAAGAATGGTAACTGACGTGATTAGCAGCTTAAAGAAGTAAGACAACATTATTTGATAATTACGTATGGTAACATCAAGCAAATCACAAAACCTAGAAATAGCACTTCTTCTATATTGATCGGTGTCCATATTTATTGATAGTAAACAAATTTCCAGGCAATGAATTGAAAGCTGAGATTTGTTCCCATCTGCGTCGTACTTCTTAGCCCCATTTCCACTGGATAGACCCCACCCGTACGGTCTTCTGCCCTGGAAGAAATGTTTTAACCTCCACTGACTGCTGTTGTCACATATTGCTGAACGTATTCATATCCCAGCCAGTTAGGACAAACCTATTATGCTTCGAGGCATGCTTCGATAGTAAAGTTTTCATGCTACGAAGCGTCAGTTCTCCGTTGCTAACCTAACCTAGGATACTAACATAAATTACCATAAGCCCGTACTGCATCCTTCTGCAGTTTTTCATGCTTCGAAGCATGAATTGAGAAGACTTTATAAAAAAGTTGTTCCAACTGGATGTAGATCCTTACTCCTGCTTAACCTTTTTAACTAGGCATACAACCTTTATTTAACATGCATTTTTCATGCCTCTATTTATTTCTCATGCCAAGGCCTACACCATTTATATTTCATGCTTCAAAGCATGAACTGAGAAAACAGTATAGAAAAAAATTGTCCCAACTGGGTGCATATCCTTGCTCTTGGTAAACTTTTTTTAACTAAGCTTACAACATTTATAATTCTTATGAGGCTTAATGTAGCACATTTAAACAATCGCCCTTGTGAGCATTCAAATTGATTTGAGCTACATTTTTACTAAGAAAAGCACCCCTGACAGACATCAAACTTGAGCATCCACTATTTCGTAAGATTATGAGAGATAAGTGCAAAGTCTACTTTAGCTTATTAAAAAGTTTACTTCGAAGCCCAAATCTGACTTATATGACGATTGTTCAAAAGACCATAATTCATTTCCTGCTTTTAAAAGATATCAAGTTTCACTTCATGTCCACTCCGTGTTGTATTTGGGGGTAACTTTGTTAATGTCAGATTTTTTTTTGTAATAAATGAAACTTGCGTAACTTTTTACTCACGCAGAAAACGATTTACCAATGCTTTGGTGGAGCCAAGAATGAATGTGGCCTAGACAATTACCTTATTGCAGGACGATATGTCATTTAAATAATGCGATAGGAAATCCTGAGTTTAGATTATCTTGTGTCTGCTTTATAAATTCTAATGACGTCTCTGACCTATTGTGCAACTGTTAAGCTGATCTTCGAAACACTAACAACCAAGTTCTAGGATGAATTGAGTAGGCCTCATAGCACATTGATCATGATAATACCAACATATGCCTCCTTACAAGACTATGAATGTAAAATTAGTGCCGAATGATGTATGTGAGCCACGATTTAGTAGGATAGCCAGCCTTCTACAGTAGGGGATGCTAGATAATACAGGAATGCAATGTTGTCGAGATGTAAACGGAAGCCAAAGTTTCCCTGAAACCTTTAAACCAGCAAAATGATATCTGGCATTTGCCTGGTCTATCGTCAGAGTGTTGCTAAAGACATTATGTGCTACATACTAAATGAAAAATACTTCACTAAACAAATATAGGGAAATGTCTTACCTATTTGTATCAAAGTTTCTAACATCATGAAATTTTTAAGCAAGTTGCTCAGTATAGTATGATCCGTTAAACGTAGGGATGTAGATTCACCCTGGGTGTCATATCGCCATAAAAGTTTTCTATTGTGCCGACCCGTAATAAACTTCGTTAACAGGTGAATGGACAACTTGCCCGACCAATTTCCACCGGACAATTTCTGCAAGGACAATTTAAACCTAGACAATTCCCACCAGGAAAATTCCAAGCCCGAAAAATTTCAACACAAGATATTCACGCCATAGAAAACATTACAACCAAAAGTGGAATTGTCCTGGAGGA
The DNA here is from genome assembly GCA_029531755.1 of Holothuria leucospilota. Classification (NCBI taxonomy): domain Eukaryota; kingdom Metazoa; phylum Echinodermata; class Holothuroidea; order Aspidochirotida; family Holothuriidae; genus Holothuria; species Holothuria leucospilota. Next base: position 4,403,716 of record CM055970.1, read on the forward strand.
AATTGTCCGAGGCTTTATATATGCGGGTAAAGGTTGTCTTGCGGCGAATTGACATGTGGGGAGTTATCCGGAAGGACTTTCCCTGATAGGAACTTTCCGGGTACCTCTCCAAGCCCCCTTCTTTTCTTTACTTAGTGTACAGACGGTATATCGCCACAGGCTTCTGCCTACACTGTGAGCCTCAGGTTTCCTTTGCTGTGATAGTTCTTCATATTGATTATGGTGACGGAAGATTAACTCTTATTCTTTGACTTGTAGCTGATAGTGGAATGCTAACAGGGTGAAAGAGCTGTCGGATGGTAGTTAGCAATTGACATTAGCAGAAAGCTATTACCATCATGACAGGGCAAGTAATATTTTAGAATGACATGCGTACATACAGTTACCTCCTTTCTGGAAACTTTTTTGAAGTCAGCGTTGCTCGACACTATTTAGAAATGTTAGATAATGAGTATAAAGGGTGAAGGAGTTTCACACAATATAAGTAGCCTATATTTCATGCATTTATACATCAATTGATTTTCAATTTTTCCACTAGTGCCAGGAAAGCAAAAATATAGGCTGTTAAGTAATGCCTCGGGATTTACTTCCTTCTTGGCTGAATCCACCCCTAAATGTTAGATAATGAGTATAAAGGGTGAAGGAGTTTCACACAATATCAGTAGCCTATATTTCATGCATTTATACATCAATTGATTTTCCACTTTTCCACTAGTGCCAGGAAAGCAAAAATATAGGCTGCTAATTCATGCCTCGGGATTTCCTTCCTTCTTGGTGGAATCCACTCCTAAACCATCACCTTGAAACCTCCCATGTTTCACGGTTCAGGACAATCAGTAAATTGCTCCCTCACTTTTATCTTGAAGTGATTGGAATTGGCGATTAAAGAGTCGAGTTCCAAATGGCGATAAAAGCCAAAACCAAAAATTCAGAATGCATTATGTCAACATTAATTAGATTTTTTGCCTTGAAGTACATGCCTGTTTTTAAGTTGTTTTTGTTTTCTTATTTCCCTGAGGAAAAGCAAAAATGTGGTGTGCAAGTCTACGCCAAACGTTCTACACTACCTTACACTTACACTGGCTTGACGCATGGTATAGGAATTGATAAGTTAATATTCTCCTGTGTTGGTGCGTGAATAACGTTGAATAATTGGCAAATTCAACTGAAAATCGAAAACAGTTCTTTTCTCCTAAGCAAAACTGCAAGGTTTCAAACGACCCTCACAACAGAGACAAAGGGTAAAGTTTTCGTTTTTTTGCTATTATTGGACTCATGTCATGCGTTACACGTTTGCATTTAAATGTTTATGCATACTTTATTTCAGTAGTCTAGAGTAAAAAGCAGAAACGACCTGTAACTTTTCTTAACATTCTAATAACTGTTGAAATGACAATATGTTTTCAAAGAAACTAAAATCTATTTTTCAACAGAATATGAACTAATTAGCTTTTTTAACCTCTAAACTAGTGGCGCCGTAGCTAGGAGGCGGGGAAAATATTATGCTCTATCAACGGATACGTTCGATTGTCAACAGGCGCGGCGCCACGGGGGGGGGGGGTAGGGCAGGCATTTGCCCCCCTATGGATTTTCAACTCAAAAAATAAAATCGTCTAAAAAATGTTTTAAGACACATAATTTTGTAGGGGGTGGGATGAGGTGTTACAGTATGTCACCCATTTATCACAATATTAGTTCACAATATTAGTTAAATTGTTCGTTACAAAATATCTGAAACTTGCAATCCCCGCACGGATAACTTTTTCTGTTTTCTCCATTGTTTACGTGAATGCAGGTTAAGTATTACATAAACACTAGGCCATTATACATAACGCGCAAACAAAGAGGGCATAGGAACCGAGAGTAAAGCTAAAACAATACAGTAGTATACCCCAAAGCCAAGTTATTGTGAGACCTTACACATATGGTGTCACAGAGCAAAACGTTTTCCCTCTCTTGGAGAAAAGGTGCGTATCATTGCAAGTTACACCAAAAATACAGACAGCTAATTTGTGCATCAGGGGATACGCCTGATTCATGAATCTCTGTCTAACCAAAACCCCAACCCTACCCGTAACTCGGAATATATTTTCGTCAGAGGGAATCTTCGGTCTTTAGTGAACCTTCGACCAAGTGAACCTTTCGTCTATGGGTATTCCACCCTGTTCGGATTATGTAATATTTGACAATCTCAAACATTTACTGTCTCTCCATTCCCAGCATGCGTCCATTAAAAATTTAGAACGTGAACATATGGATTGGGGGTATCATGCGTCAATCACTTAACGAACATTTTAACAATAAAAATAAAAAAAAAAATTTCATTAAATGAATTAAACTTTAAAGTAATATTATATGTCTCCCTTATTGCATGCGCGTAGGAAGCGGGGGGGGGGGGGCTGGGGGCTAAAGCCCCAGATAAAATCTGGGGGGAAGAAGCATACTTCTGCCTCAATATCCAAGGTCAAAAACCCCTTATTTGTCTCTTCAGTAAAAACTGTAAAAAATTTGCAGTAATTTTCCTTAAAATTTGCCCAAAATGTTGCACCAAATTGCATCTGAGGACCCTCAAATACCCAAAAATTTTCCAAAGGGGGAGGGGGACATCCCTCCCTTTAGACGCCTCCCCAGGACAGCGATCCGAAACAAGGTTCAGCCCCCAGTCTCGATAAGTTACCTACGCCTATGCCTTATTGTGCTTTATTTTGGTGTTGTCTCGACTGAGTAATCCATAGAAAACGAATTTTAAATGGTAGGTGCATGGCCGTACACAAATACAATCTTTACAGTATGAAGAAATCTTGAGTCAATCAGAAAAAGGGCAAAGAAAAACAGGGTGATGCCACATGGGGCAGGGGGCAACCGCCTCCTATCATTTGCAAGAACAGGGGGAAGAGAGAAGGAAAAGAACAGGAAAAAAGAAAAGGAGAAAACGAAAGAGAAGAAGGGGAAGCGAAGGAGAAAGAAGAAAGGAGGAGGGTGGGGAAGGCATATATTTGATCCATATAATTAGTCCAGAGCTTCCAGGAGGCCCTATTCCGGTGTCTGCTATCCTTTAGATACCTTGTTTAATGCATATATGAAGCAACGAAAATATAAGTAATACTTCGTGTTTCTGTCGACTCAACGCACGTATTTTTGAGTGAAAACATACCCATACATAAAAGGGGGTGGCTTCAGGAGGTTTGTTAACTTTGTTGACTATATATCCTTCTCTTAGATAACAAAGGCTACTCTTCTCTTTCACTAAACCAAAACTTAAAATTCAATAAAATTATTAACACTTTTCAGCCATATATGATGAGCTCAAAAAATACCAAAGACACCACCATTTTGCATCTAAGCAATCTTAAATTGATAAAAATTTCTCAAAGGGGAGGGGTACCCCTCCCCTCAGACCCCTCCCCAGAGAGCATCTTTCCCCCAAGCAAAAATTAAAATTCAGTAAATTATGAACACTTTCTTACATATATGATCAGTTCAAAAATATACCAAAGATATCACCATTTTGCATCTAAGCAATCTTTAATTAATAAAAAATTTCTCAAAGGGGAGGGGACACCCCTCCTCAGAAAAGCATCTTCCTTCCCCCCAAAAATTAAAATGACTCAATTATAAACTTTCCAGCCATATATGATCAGTTCAAAATATTACCAAAGGCATCAACATTTTGCATCTGAGCAACCTTAAATTAACAAAAAATTTCCCAATGGGGAGGGGGACACCACCTCCCCTTAGACCCCTCCCCCAGGACGGCGACCACTCATCTCACGCTTCCCCCCCCCCCCCATCGAAATACCCTGGCGCCGCCCCTGATTGTCAATTGCATTACTATTGGTAAGATCGTTTAATTTGTCTTATAATTAAATATTGATTTCTTGTCTGCAATGGAAAGTCTCATTGCATTTTTGAAATTTTGTTTCCTTTTTTTTTCTATTTCTCATATGCTGTGTTGTACTTTGAACCATTCTTAAATGATATAAAGGGGTTATTTTCGGCCATATATCGTTGTTAAAAAGCGAATAATTTTTACACATTGACTATATTTAATTCACTTGAAATTTAAAAGCAGTGCTTGCACTTGTTCTTTCAATTACTTTTAACATTTAAGAACGGCAGCTGATTAATCTGTTTGATATTTTGAAAGAGTTAATGACCTATCACAAAGTGTAATTCGTACCAGTGTACAAAACCCCATATATGGACCTACCACGTAAGAACAACAGCAACAAGCCATCCTTACCTCTGTTTCAAATGCATCCATCTCACAAAGTGTATCTTGTGGTAAGGAAACCGACTATTTTATAACATGGTGTTGCATATGTCACAATATTCAACTTGATAGTTTTATATACAACTGTACGACTTAGTAAGTAGTCAACAAACTTAATACTTTTAATCAACCAGAGAGCCCAAAAGCTTAGTGATTTCTTGCAAAAAAGGGGTGCTTTGTTGCACTGAGGTTCATCCCTCATATTTATACCTCTTGACTATATCACTTACCAATGTTTTAAGAATTGACCCTTGCTAACCTCACGGGACCTTTGAACACACCGATCATTGCATAACAAGAAAAAAGAAAAGAGTGTTTTAGAAGGGGTTCGAAACAAAGAACTCGTCAGGGGCACGGTATTTCTAATCATGCTATAGTTACAACACCCTTTGCACGTGTTCATAATTAGGTAGTTTAAATTCGAATTATTACTGTATCAGTTATGCTTGGAAAGAGTAAACATCGTCCTCTATAATTTTATCTTGAAGCTGGAAGAAATTTTCAGCCCTAACTTTTAGTTGGTCAAAGAACGTCGGGCTCAATTTGTAGGTACCGCCCACTGTCTAATTTTTCGTTGTTACACCTCTTATTACCCCAGATTACCTCCAACTACCCATTGGGTCCCCTCTCTCTTAATGTAACGAATCTATGCATCAAGCATGAAAAGTATCCATCATCCCTGTCTTTTAATATCGTGATCTTTAAAGTTTTGGGTTGTTTACCTGTGATGACCTCAAATGACCTCTTTCTTTTACTAAAAACAATAGGGTTCTTCCTCTTAATATGATAAAGTTAATACCGGGAATAAAAAGTTTATCATTGCTATCTTGTCCCATCGTATTTATATGCAATTTTAAGTATTTCGTAATTTCACCTCTGGTGACCTCAGATAACCTTTGACCTCTACCAAACTCAATATAGCTCATTTTCTGACTATAAAGCATCAACATACCAAGTATGAAAGAACCCATGCTTCCTTCTTAGAACATCGTGTTTACAACGTTTTTGGTTGTTGGACTCTGTTGCTCTCACATTACCTCTGACTTCCACCAAAACCAATAGGGATGATTAACTTAATATGATAATTCTATATTCCAAGTATGAGTGGTATCCATCTTTGCTATCTTGGGACATCGTGTTTACAAACCAAGCGTCGCAAACACACATGCACACCCATACACACACCTACACACCCACGCTCGTCAGTGTGATTGCATATATTGATATTGCCTTCTGCAAGGAAAAAGGTAAGCACAAAAGTACACAAAGAAGAGAACCATTTCCAAGTGTGGTAAAGAATCACTGAGATCAGTACGGAGATAAAACTAAAATGTGGGTTTTAATAAATGTGATGCAATATTTATTTCCTTTTTCTCAGTTGGGGATTCCACTTCATTGGTTAATTGAAAGCAGGCGAGGGCCTACTCTGTGTGTGCTTGAAATTAAAACTAAAAGCACGCCAGGTTGAGGGTATTTCTTGCGTGCACTTCTAGGGTATGAGTCTTACATCAATAACCCGATACACTGTGAAAGTACGCCGCGGTATATTCTGAAGGCACCGCTCTGCGTTAGCCATTGCCTTGCAGGGTTTAAACAACATGTAAAATTCAGATGTAGCCTATATTAGCCCTGGCTGTTAGCCACATTACCTTGACTTGCATTATTTTGGGGCACAGTATATGTAAGGGAAATTTCCATTCATAATTCGGCGGTCTAGTTTAGTGTACGTGACGTCACAGCGTGTACATCTCCCTCCCATCCATGCCCCAAAATTCCACTTTTCTTTACCGATAGAGTTTGCCCTGGAAGGGTTACTTCACTCATGGTCAGTTGAACAGATATAGTTTAGATATAGTTTTTAGGGTGTTTCCTGATCTCTGCAATAACGAAGCTAATTTTAACGAGCCTGGATGAGACATATAATAGCACTCTGAGATTGTTAAGCAACAGGCAAGCACGGATTATGCTAAAAAACATTATAATTACTAAAGAGATTGCTGCATAACACAGTAGTCCTGTGCAAAGTAAAAAGAAACCAAATATATACCCCTCCCCTGGAATAAATCATAAGCAGGAAAGAAGTAATGTCACAATTCAAGTAAGGTTTTTTAAAGCATACTTGCAACCATTCCAATAAGATATTGCTATGAGCATTGCTATATACGATGGATTCTGTATTTGGTCTTATACTAAATCGTCTGTTGCAACTGCATCAAGCGGTTGAATAGATGGAAAGCAAGTACCTTATAAATTATTGCCACGGAAAGCTACCAACAAACATGGTAACTAAGATACCAAGCTTTTGGTTCTTCTACGTTTGTCATCAATTATTTCTTGTGTGGTCTAATATGCAGACCTTGGGAAGAAGCATAATGATAAGTGACACGAAGGTTTCTTATTGTGATTTGAGTCAAGAACTTTTACGAGAGTTGGAGTTAGAGTTAGATGAGGTTATACCGCCCAATTTCTGAGCAATTTGTTCACTTTTACGAGAGTGGTAATGCTTTAAAGAACAGTGAAAGGACTATCTTAAAGAAATTTTTCACATGCCTGTGTATATTTGTACACCATCATCTTTCCAGTAAATATCACACGTTTTCAAAACAGGGAGCGTTAACTATTTGCAAATACCAAACAAAAAGAATGACGATGAGGTATGGCATGCAATATAAAAGCAAGACTATGCATGATGTTTAACCCATATAGTCTTAACAAAAAACTCAACATAAAGATAGCGCTAAGGTTTATGAAAAAGTTCACGGCGTTTCTGGTTTAAACTATTCATCAGGTGGCAAAAATACCACTGATTGTTGACACGGCCAAACGTACAAATTAGAAAGGACAAAATAAAACAGGGCACAACGGTTTGTCGTGCCCTGAAGATGTTGACACATGTAACAACAAGGCAGGAATGGCTGATTTACAGGAGTTCAAGTCTAATGTTAAGACCATGTGGGGACAGGATCTAAGTTTCATGATGAGACGGTTTTATATATATATATATATATATATATATATATATATATATATTATTTCTCGTACTCAGTTATTACAGAATTCTCGTAGGTCCAGGGTAAAAGCCCCCCCCCCCCCCACAGAAGTATCCCCTCATTGTGGACTACAACCTTGGCTTACGCGATTATTCTAATGTTTTACAGGATAGTATTCATCAGCTTTATAGCTCCTCAAGGATGAAGGATATCTTCCTAGAAAAATCCATCTTTCCAGCCTTCCGAAAATGTAAAAATTAAGAGGAACACCTTCAAAGTTCTAAGTAAAAAAAGGTGAACGTTAGTCCCGATGACAGTGTGTGTTACCGTGAAGGTGCGAGAAATCGTTGTGACCTTTGCTTGAATTTCTTTTTAGAGGCTAAACATTTTTCAATCACTAGCACTGGTAAAAGATATCCTATTTCAGATAGCGTTTCTAGTATAATGTTATTTATTTAGCCACCTGTTTACTACGTAACGTACAATATGTTGGAACTTATGCTACCTCCTTTAAAGTTCGCTGTCGCAACCACAAGTCGGATTTCATTAGAAATAAACCGAGGCGTGAGTTGTCGGTACATTTTAATTCTAAGTCTCACCATCTCGGCCAAATCCAGTTCATTATCATGGAAAAATTCACAGTACCTTTAATGTGGACACAATTTTAACCAGAAGGAAAGCATATTGGATGGCGCAACTATGCACTATGCCCCCATATGGTCTTAACAAGAGGAAAGAATTTAACTCTCGTAAAAGAGTCAGCTACTTCAGTTAATTACTGATCCTTCTTTCTGTACATTTCTGTCGTGTTTCAGTTTATTTCTCCCCTTTTGGGTTTTATTCTGTTGTGACCATGGTCCACATTCCCTTTGTTCTTATCTCTTTTGTATCTTTCTTTTACTTTATACGCTTTACTGGTTTTTCTTCTGAGTTTGGTAGTAGGCTGATACTCCGTTGTATCGTTTCAACGTGTCTTACAATCTTACTTGACGGGTGCTTTTTCATTTTGACCTTTCACCTTTTCATTCTGATGTACTGGAGTATTTATAATGCCTATTAGCTTGCTTCGTTTTACTTGGCTGAAGAAGGTTGAATAAACAACCGAAAGCTTCCAAGTACGGTGCTGTTTTAGTCATCATTAGCGTGTAGTTGACCGCCACTAAACATTTTCTATTCTACATATGCTTACTTTGGTGGTGTCTGTGAATCCTTCGTGGATCCTACCTGCTAGCTGAGAATAATTGTTAGTTCCAGACTTTTTCACTCAACATATATATATATATATATATATAATATATATATATATATATATATATATATATATATATATATATATATATATATATATATATATATATATATATATATATATATATATATATATATATATATATATAACAAAAAACTAGAAGTTCCTGTAGATCTACCCAATTTCCCATGCAGAAGAACGTAAAAAACAGGACGTTTCGGATAGTTCTGCTATCCTTGGTCACCAAAAAACGAATAACACTGAGCATAGCTGCTCCACATAGGGCCGTAATACGAACAAAGAAAAGCCCAAGCCAAAAGTTTAAGAAAAGCGAACGAACCAAATCGAAAAAGTTAAAAAAGAGGATTAACTCACGGTACGCACATCTTTTACATTGATGCCTACCGGAGAAAGGCTGCCAAGTCTATAAATCCATCTAAGTTCTATGGCCTCCCGTTTCTGTTTGGATGCGTTTACAAGCGATTGAAACCCGATTAAATCAAAATTTTTACAGATTTGGAAGTGCTGGCCCAGAGGAGTATTTCCTTTTCTTATTTCTTGTCTGTGACCGCGGTGTCTAACACGTAATTCACCTCCCGTTTCACCCACATACTGTTTCCCACAGTCCTTACAGTTAATTAAGTAAACCACCCCTACCGACGTACAAGTTATGGTGCTAAAAATGGTAAACGTTTCTCCGGTAGCATTGCTGTAAACTCTGTCAGTTTCCTGTAGGACATTACAGGTAACACAATTCTTAAAATGGGTCTTATAACAACCCTTGTGAACATTTTTGACGTTTTCTACCAGTTTAGCCCTGACTAAGTGAGACTGTAGGTTTCTTGGTTGACGGTATATAACCTGAGGGGGACTGGAAAGGACATTCATTAGGTTAGGGGAAAGCTGTAAAATGTGGAAATATTTGTTTATAATGGATCTAAGGTTAGGGAGTCTGGGATTACGTGTAACAACAAGGGGGGCCCTAACGGGCTTCCGAGTTCTCCTACCTTTGCCAGCCAAAAGGTCCTCTCTGGATAGATTTTGAACCCTTTCGCAAGCTGGGTCTACGATGGAGGAGGGGTAACCTCTGTCTTGAAAATTAGACCTAAGCTCCCCGAAATGTTGTTGGGTCTTTTCTGGATCAGAGCATATCATTTTAACCCTCAAAGCCTGACTAAATACAATTCCCTTTTTCGTACAATTACTGTGGTACGAGTCATAATGTAGGTAAAGGTTGAGATTGGAAGGTTTAGTATACAGATCAGTAGTCAGTACTCCGCCTTTCAATTTGATGCGAAGATCAAGAAAGCTTACCTCAGAATCACTTAATTCATACGTAAATTCTAGAACCCCTGGGTAAAGGCTATTCATCACATTAACAAAAACTAGAAATTCTTCCTCCCCTTGCAACCTAGGTGTAGAAGGCGAAAAGTTGGCCTTTCTAGGTTACAACCTTTAGAGACTCACAATCCTGCGGACCCAGTAGTACCAGTAGGAGTTGTCAATCACTCAAGTCAACCGCTTACCCCCGACGAATTATGCCTTCTCTCCAGAGGGCTGAAATTTTGCCCTGTACCTCTAAAACTAGAAAAACTTTCCTTGCAACAAGATCTGGATGCTTTCTTTCGGAGATTGACACTATGCGAATACTTCTCTGGAGATGGGGCTGATATTTCATATGATCCCGACACCTTTGATCAGAAATTTAAAGACAAGAGTACTTGGACCCCTCCCACAGGACGGGACCCCCACCTAGAATCGTTTATTCATGCAGTGCAGAAAGAAATTGACGAGTTTGTTCCATGTAAATTTGTCAAGGACAACCTTACTAGAGGTGAAAGAAAGGCTTTGGCCAAACTAAAACAAAGGTCTGACTTAGTTATCAAGCCTGAAGATAAAGGTCCGGCCTTCGTAGTCCAAGATAGATCTGACTACATCGAAACAGCGAGAATTAAGCAACAAGAATGTTTACTTAGAATCAGAGAGGGACCTTACTCGGGACACACAAGGACATGTGAGGGAGGTTGTGCAAAGTATGTTGGCAGCAGGTGAAATTGACGAGAAAGTGGCTAAGTACCTAACGCCGTCCGATACAAAAACATCCAGGTTTTATACGTTACCAAAAACCCACAAGGCAGCTGATGCTGAGGGTAGGTTGAAAACCAGACCAGTGATCTCAGGTAGTGGTTCTCCAATTGAAAGGCTCTCCGAATTTGTGGATTTCTTTATAAATCCTGCTATGCAGAACCTGGACTCTTATATAAGGGACACCAAACATGTTCTTAATATAATTAAAGAAATCAATGACTCTGGGCCTCTCCCCCAAGGCACCATGATGTTTACCATTGACGTAAAATCAATGTACCCTAGCATGCCAAGATCTCTAGGAGTGGAAGCGGTTAAAAGAGCTCTGGAGGAGAGGGAAACAAAAATTCCATCAACAGAAAATATCTTACGTTGTCTCGATATATGTCTTAGGGAAAACAATTTTGAGTTTAATGGGAGACATTTTACCCAAATTCACGGGACTTCCATCGGTCCGAAGATGGCACCGGGATATGCTTGTTTAGGGATGGGTCTTTTTGAGGAGGAACTCAAGTCTAAATTACATCCTAATCAACTACCTTTTAAGTGGTATAGATATATAGACGATATCTGGGGGTTATGGTTGCAAGGGGAGGAAGAATTTCTAGTTTTTGTTAATGTGATGAATAGCCTTTACCCAGGGGTTCTAGAATTTACGTATGAATTAAGTGATTCTGAGGTAAGCTTTCTTGATCTTCGCATCAAATTGGAAGGCGGAGTACTGACTACTGATCTGTATACTAAACCTTCCAATCTCAACCTTTACCTACATTATGACTCGTACCACAGTAATTGTACGAAAAAGGGAATTGTATTTAGTCAGGCTTTGAGGGTTAAAATGATATGCTCTGATCAAGAAAAGACCCAACAACATTTCGGGGAGCTTAGGTCTAATTTTCAAGACAGAGGTTACCCCTCCTCCATCGTAGACCCAGCTTGCGAAAGGGTTCAAAATCTATCCAGAGAGGACCTTTTGGCTGGCAAAGGTAGGAGAACTCGGAAGCCCGTTAGGGCCCCCCTTGTTGTTACACGTAATCCCAGACTCCCTAACCTTAGATCCATTATAAACAAATATTTCCACATTTTACAGCTTTCCCCTAACCTAATGAATGTCCTTTCCAGTACCCCTCAGGTTATATACCGTCAACCAAGAAACCTACAGTCTCACTTAGTCAGGGCTAAACTGGTAGAAAACGTCAAAAATGTTCACAAGGGTTGTTATAAGACCCATTTTAAGAATTGTGTTACCTGTAATGTCCTACAGGAAACTGACAGAGTTTACAGCAATGCTACCGGAGAAACGTTTACCATTTTTAGCACCATAACTTGTACGTCGGTAGGGGTGGTTTACTTAATTAACTGTAAGGACTGTGGGAAACAGTATGTGGGTGAAACGGGAGGTGAATTACGTGTTAGACACCGCGGTCACAGACAAGAAATAAGAAAAGGAAATACTCCTCTGGGCCAGCACTTCCAAATCTGTAAAAATTTTGATTTAATCGGGCTTCAATCGCTTGTAAGCGCATCCAAACAGAAACGGGAGGCCATAGAACTTAGATGGATTTATAGACTTGGCAGCCTTTCTCCGGTAGGCACCAATGTAAAAGATATGCGTACCGTGAGTTAATCCTCTCTTTTAACCTTTTCGATTTGGTTCGTTCGCTTTTCTTAAACTTTTGGCTTGGGCTTTTCTTTGTTCGTATTACGGCCCTATGTGGAGCAGCTATGCTCAGTGTTATTCGTTTTTTGGTGACCAAGGATAGCAGAACTATCCGAAACGTCCTGTTTTTTACGGTCTTCTGCATGGGAAATTGGGTAGATCTACAGGAACTTCTAGTTTTTTGTTATTGAACTTTCTGCATTATGAAGTTTCGTAACAGTCCTCGTACCGTGTTATTCGTCTGTTTCTGTATTTACATGTTTATATATATATATATATATATATATATATATATATATATATATATATATATATATATATATATATATATATAACGCTAATTCCTACTGTACGGGGAAATCGATATATCGCGGTTTCGTTAAGGCGAAGAAAAAAACAATAAAATACATTAAAAAATATTTCCCCTTTTGGAAACCAGATATACAACAACGCTTTTTCAATGGCCTACCATCCGTACGTGTTAAAAGATACGAGTACGTAACTTGGTCAACATTGAAGTAATAGCATGTAAAACATGTGGTGAAACGGACGTTACCATCCGTTTACGTATTCCTATATAAAAAGCGTGTGATTTCGCAAAGTCGACCTGATTTTTTCCCCTTTTAGACGATTTCCCCTTTTTAGGCACGTTTTTTCATACAATATTTCCCCTTAATCCCAAATTAGCAAAATATATATATATATATATATATATATATATATATATATATACATATATATATTTTGAAGGGTACACTCTAGAAAACTCCTAATCAGATTTGAATAGAATCTATTCAACCGGGTACTGAAACGAAATCTATTCAAATATTTTTCACTCAACATATATAATATATATATATATATATATATATATATATATATATATATATATATATATATATATATATATATATATATATATATATTGAGGGGTACACTCTAGAAAACTCCTATTCAGATTTGAATAGAATCTATTCAACCGAGTACTGAAACGAAATCTATTCAAATATTTGATTAGATTTGGTTTATTTTTTAACTGAAACAGTCAGTTTTGAACCGAAACTATTCAAATGTTTGAATAAATTTCGTTTCAGCGCCCGATAAACTAGTAATTTTTTAGAGTGTAGAGAGACGTAGAGACACTATATGGATAAGTTGAACCATTTCTATATTAAACCTCTAACAAAGGCACTTGCCTTTCACTGAAAGAGGATTTTTAATATGTATGAATATAAAACTTAGCCTCAAGCAGGATACAAACCGGAGACCTCCCGCACCCAAGGCAGATATTAAAAACCTTTTTTCAGTGTAAGGTAAGTGCCTATATTAGAGGTTAAATGGCCTATAAGATTCAAATCATGAAAACCCCCTTGTCGACATATTGTCAGGTTGCAGGTTTTTGTCTGTTGGTGTAAGTTTCAAGTTAGCTTCACATTTGAACATCTGAGTGCTTTTATTTAATTCAATATAAACCTTTTTGTATTTTACAATGGTGGTCAGGGCATGAAATTAGGCACAACCGTCCCGTAAATTGCTTATCTTTCTAGCACTGAAGTTTGTACACGTACATCTATATTCAGCATACATATTGGTATAGTTATTAACCATCACGTTTCTTAACCTGAATTCCGACGTAGGGTCGTAACGATAAGAAATATTCCCATCTAAAAGATCTGTCATGCCAAGACGATCACACAGAACACACTGCATTTTGGAGGTGGGTATAACTCAAGTAACACTAGGGGTAACTGGAGTAACACATTAGTTACGCTCTGCACAGATAAACTTCCGTCGGCCAACCCCCCCCCCACCCCCCCCCCCCCCCACCCCCCCCCCCCCCCACCCCCCCCCCCCCCCACCCCCCCCCCCCCCCACCCCCCCCCCCCCCCACCCCCCCCCCCCCCCTCCCCCCCCGCCCCCCACGCCCCCCACCCCCAACACACCCCCCACCCCCCACTCACCCACCCCCCCCCCACCCCCCCCCACCCCCACCCCCCCCCCCCCCCAAATATGTTTCCGAATTATCTCAGCGCACCCTCATATTTTAGACTCAATATCTCTTCACATTTTAACCCTTTTCGCTTTCAATTGCACTCATATACATTGAGCCCTTTCTTTTCGCTCTATCGCTTCGCAGCTCACCGCACTCTATTGCTGCAAATGTGCGTGTCTACTAGAACAGAGTAAAGTGTTATTGTCTTTGCTGGGTATTTATCATGGGTCGTGTAAGAAATAATGTTTATGGTCTGTTTATCAGGATGGAAAGACCCGGTAGAGGCCCCTTGAAATGTTTATATTTAGCCCTAGTAATGCATGCACAATAAAATCCATCATGGGAGTGCTCTATAGAAACTTGATTCTATCATCGCCCTCCCTACTGTGAGAGAGTTGAGATGTGGTTTACATTTTAAAGACTGCGTAATGTGCTATTTCATTTTTCAATATGAACGCTATCCATGTCTCTTCCTTTCTTCCTATTTCACCAAACAGTTTTGGATTTGTAAACTTTGTGTACCGTTCTACGTTCATGTTTTCATTTATTTCTTTTAACCCGTGCGTGTACAAAAAGAGCCAACAAAACTTCCACATTCATCTTCGGGTTCAGTTATTTTACCAGTGGCTATGGAAGTCCGGAACGGGAACCGTGGCGTTTTCCCCTGCTGCCTGAACTTCCTGCGCAGTGTTTCTACAGAAAGCGCACGAAAAAAATATTGAGTAGTTGGGTTGCACATACATGTATGGTCAGACTTCTGAATTGTTCATTCAATGGTTATTCGACGACCGTGCTTTGCAAGAAATTCTAAGGCGGCAAAAATTTCTTACAAAGACTTTGGAAGCTTTAAAAGGGGTAGGGGAATTTCCCCTTACCCATCTGGCTATGGTACTGGACTCTAATGAGAAAAACTTGTGACAGTTGTATGTTAGAAGCGTAAGTATTGCCCATTTAGCAATTGGCGTTACTTTTGGAAGGATGAAGACACTTTGCAGGAGTAAGGGTCACGTCTATCTTACTTATGTAATCCAATGTTGTTTATGGATGTCGTAACTGCCCACGTTTTCCTGAAGTGTAACTTCCTTATGACAGTGACAACCATATCCAAAGGCACCGATCTTCCATGGGGGGGGGGTGGATGTCCCCTCCACTTTTAGAACAGAAGTGCAAAACAAAATCCCCTCTCGCCTTTGGTTCAGGAGTTTCGTTGTTGACTTTTCTTCCACATTCTGTTCCATTATCTAGAACTCCTACAAGTAACTCTTCTATAACAACCCTAGCCCCTCTACACAAACTAACATTTAGATTGTCTCCTCAGTTTTCTGTAAAGGGCAGGAATTGCATCTCCAGTTGCGTAGTCATTAGTAGGTGTCTTGGTTTGGTCAACAACTCACGACAGCGGAAGGTTTGACCATTATGTTGTTTACGGTTTAATACAATGCAGCGCATGTTATTTTTCGAAAGAGACCGGCCGCCCCAATGGTTTACTTGCATTTGCTCTCAGTAAGGCAGATTCAGAACAATACACATTTTCGAGCTCAGTGCGTAAAAGCAGAGAGATGTCTTTTGGGAAGGAGATACATCGCTTAGAAGTGAGGTTTGCACCGCAAAGGTTACACAGTAATATTGTCCCCTCTATCTTTTTTGGCATTTCTATAAGATTTACACTGGATTAGGTAGATCATAGAAAAGGAATTTGTCGTCCACTACATCCGCAGTAAAATTGGGCATTTGTCGCTACTGCCATAGCATTGCCAGTTCCTGGAAAATAAAAAAAAATGTTGCATGTTTGGACATTCGGGGACGCAGATGAGAGTATGCCAATAAGGTTTATACGGGAAATCTGAACATGATTTTATACCTAACCATTTCAGGAAACTTCCGGAAACTTTCCGAATTGTTGTCACAAAACTTAGACTTCTGCCTCTGCGGTTCATTTTCATGACGTTCGTGCTTTAAGGAAGGGGCAGACCTCATTGATTTATTTCAATGAAACAGTCGTTTCGAGTTTTGTAACACCTGCCCCTAAAGTGGTGGCGAAGTAAACCTACTCATCAAAGTATTGTCCTGAGTAAGCCAATTGTAATAGGATTACTAGACCTGAATGATGTTGCTAACATATCGATATCAAATTGAAGTCATAGAATAAAAGGAAGAAATTTCCATCAACGAAATAAGTAGCTTATCATAGATAATCTCCACGGAATATAGTGGGTCGTAGATTATTTGCATAAATTAAACTTTTTGTTCAGCCTCCTTGGTAGCAGAGTGTTCACGTTTCGTCTATAGCTCGGTTCCTCCTTGCTAAGTAGGACAAATCCCTTACATTTTGGCGAGCTTCGAATGCTATGCAATTCCACAACTCCGATTTCTGGAAAACACAGTTTAAAATCAGCACTAAACTTGGTTAGTCAAATAAGCCTGCATAGATATCAAGAAACACACAAAAGCAGTGGCGGGGCGTCCATATAATCAGGAGTGCATCACCTTACGGACTCAAATCACCTGTCAGAGCCCTTTCTAGTTTTCTTTTTCCCTACTTGTCTCTTGCACCATTACTGACATTGCTTCCAAAGAACATGATTTCATAGTGTCATGTTTAGGCCCAGATAAACCCATTCCTAAACAGCGGCCATTATCTCTAGTTGTTTTTTATTCTAATGAGAAGGGTTATCTTCTGTGAAGTAGGTCTACACGCCATATAAACTTGTCTACACGTTATATAAGCATCAATGTATGGTAGAGCTAATTTGTTTAGGTCGTTGCTCCCCAACTGGGGGCGATAATAAGCTTTCAAGACACACGTAGTGACCTTTAATTCACCCTTGCAGTCCCAAGAAAGATGTTGATGAGGGCGCAAAAATAATTGTCAACATGAACAATAAAAATAGCCTATACAGATCCTACAGTAACACCCACAAACTTTTCCCTAAAGCAGTAAAAGGAACCTGCTGGTTAAAATAAAACTGTTGCCTAATGAGAATGGCTTTAGAGTATTGGAACCATATCTAATGAGCCGAAGGAATGAAGCCTGAGGCGATCATCTCTTGGATTCCTCCTTTCTGTATCACGTCTAGAGAAAAAAATGCTTTTCAAGGTGTAATGTGCTATGCTATAATGAAATACTTTGGCTGACAAAAGTAGCCGTAATACCTCAGACAACGTAGACGATCACATTGATGAGGATGGTAGTGAATGGTGAGAAACTCAAATTGTCGTAAGCTAACATAAAAGTGGGAAGAGTAGACCGTTCTACGTATTTATATTGGGCACACGCGAGACACCCACGGAAAAAAACAATAAAGCCTTTCTAATGAATTTCTATTGTTTTGCTTTATTTCACTTTGCTAAAGTTTTTCATTTTATTTTAACCCTTCATAATTTCCATGGTCCGTTTTCTTATTATTATTATTATGTTTATTTATTACCCTTTCAAAGTCTTTTCAAAACGATTGGAAATGTGGTCCCCTCTTTCAAACCCAGTAATCAAGTCCATGACATCAAAAGCCAGACAAAGACACACTTTTATTGACAAGCCAAAAAGATAAGTAAATTACACCATGTCACGGTTGAGCCAACTTATTTGGAAGAGCGCCACCACTCGGGGAAAGTTCAAGAATGATTGACAAGAGCTTGCACGTGCAGCGGAACTGTACCGGAAGGGTTTCCTGGAAAAGTTTAAAAATAGTTGCCGACAAAGGGACGAACGGAAACAGACTTGGAGCATAGCAGATGGACTGGTGAGAAAATAAGGGATTCGGGAGAATGATTCTGACAATCAATGGAAGCAGATCGACTCTGACATAATTGGATATATTAATTAATTGATTTTCAAAAGGAGGAGATGGTGAGGGATTGTATGATAAAGTGAATTGGAAGATCCGTATTTTGGACTGAGATACGTAGTCACGGGCGCCGAATTTAATTTTATTAAAGGAGGACCAGTTTGCTTCGTCATCTGGGTGACAAAGGCACGAGTACCATACTCTGCTGGTGGCGGACCGAGCTGCATGGTGACAACGACGGGACTAGCGAAAGCGAACTCCAGGAGTCGGTTATCACGCGTATCAGGAGAAGTCAGAAAAGAACCAGAAGGAAACCGAAAAGGGCCCTCGCGTCGCGTAAGTGATCACAATTAAGATAATTTAGTGGGGTAAATAATTCACCGGTGTACTAGGCCGATAGGATTAAGGTAAATATATGTTGTAAATTGAAATGCATTGATCATCATTTAATAATTTGAGAAGGAGAGACAAAATAATCAAGAATCGTTGTTGAAATCTAGAGAATCTTCTCAATCAAATTTTTCTGATCTTCATTGTGTGTGTGTAAAAATTATTTTTGCCAAATTTCGCTGGCAGGGAGGAAACAACCTGGGGTCGCAACAGAAGGGCGGCATTCGGCTTAGTTGTGACAAATAAATGGGGGCCTATATCCGGAAAGGTCAGAAATTCACATGAGAAGAAGTAAATTCGTTATACTATTTTGACTGTGGTACTTACATTTTAGTTTAAAGGGTTGAAGTGAATTATCAGATTGTGTACATTTGAAACTAATCTTTTTGAGTTTGTTAGAGTACGTGAAGGGTTCAACAATGAATGTTAAGGAGTTAAAGGAGTAAGGGGTTGACATGGGTTTAAGTGGTGAAAATTTATTAGAGTTTGTGAAAGTACAACAACAAATTTTAAAAGAAGAAAAGAAAAGCGAGAAAGAATTTCAGCTCGCCAAATCTGCCCAAGAAAAAGAGTTTGAACTTGCTAGACTTGAAAAGGAAAATTCTAGACTAGAAAGGGAAAATTCTAGACTAGAAAGGGAAAGAGAATTAAAGGAGTCCGAAAAGTCTAGACTTGAAAAAGAGATGGAACTTATTGCATTAAGAAATCAAACGGGAGGTGACGAGGATTTATTAAACTCCTCTACTGCTTCAAACCGGAGTAACGGCAATCCTAGCAGAATACCTACACCCAAAATGCCACACTTCGATGAGAAGGAGGATTTAGATGCCTACCTTCTAAGATTTGAAAGATTTGCTTCGGCACAAGATTGGCCTCGAGATCAGTGGGCATTAAACCTGAGTTTATATTTAAAGGGAGAAAGTCTGCGAGTCTACTCAAGGCTCCCGCCAAATGACTCGAAAGATTATGACAAATTAAAAGAAGCCTTGTTGAAAAGATTTCAGTTTACTGAAGAGGGGTTTCGCCTAAAGTTTAGGAAAGAGAAGCCAAAGAAGGGTGAAACAGCAACACAATTTATGGCTAGGTTAGAAAATTATTTTTCAAGATGGTTAGAACTGGGAAAGGTAAAGAACACATTCAAAGATGTAGTTGATCTTATGTTAAGGGAACAATTTTTGAATATTTGCAACAAAGAGTTGTCACTTTTTCTACGTAAACATGATTGCAAGTCGGCAGAAAAATTAACAGAACTAGCTGATAAGTTTTTAGAAGCCCATGATCATGGTTTGGAGAATTGGGTTAAGTATCCCCAAGACAAGAGAGGGCCTAATGTCAAAATGGATGACAACTTGAGTCAGAATAATTCTGAGAACAAATTTCGGTCAAATGGTCAGAAGAAAATTGGCCCAAAATGTTTTGTATGTGGTAAGGTAGGCCACAAGGCAAGTGACTGTAGACAAAAATTTTCAGCGGGGTTTACGAAAGCCCAATCTGCAGTCACGAGTGAACAGGTATCTGGTGTGAAACCAAGTACCCAAAAAGAGGTGAAACAAAATGATCACCAAACTGGTCAAACTGCCAGTACATGTCTTATGAAACAAATTGAAGAAAGTGCTGGTCATACAATTAATTTGGCATGTGGGCACGATATTCCTATTGTTAGTGCGGCATGTAAGGAACCTTGCGAACTAACAGAGAAAATTCTGGAAAATGTTTTAGAACGTATGCCTGTAGTAGAGGGATACCTTGGAGGGAAAAAGGTTTCAGTCTTGAGAGACAGTGGGTGTTCAGGAGTCATTGTGAAGAGAGCTCTAGTCTCTGATGATCAGTTGACAGGTGTAGATCAACTGTGTGTGCTGATTGATGGCACTGTGAGAAAGACCCCTGAAGCACATATTGATGTAAGCACCCCCTTTTTCACAGGGCCCCTTAAGGCACTATGTATGAGAAATCCAGTGTATGATTTAATCATTGGAAATATTGAAGGGGTTAGAGGTCCCGATGACCCTGATCCTGAGTGGGACAAAAAGACCACTGAGGTGGAAAATCTGGAACAAAAAATAGTCCAGAGAAGTAACCAAAATTCTTCAAATGTAAGCAAAGAATTAGTTCATGACTCAACAGAGGAGTCAGCACTAACTGTTGCAGTTAATGAAAATTCTAAGGTGACAGACAAATCAAAGGATGAAGTCACTGATGTTGTAGGTGCTGTGGAAACTAGAGCACAAAAACAGAGAAAAAGTGAGAAAATTCGGCCACTTCGAACGGCGAGTGTGCCCATTGAAAATGTTACGCCTGAGCGGTTAAAACAAGCTCAGAAGGAGGATTCGACTCTGAAAAATTGTTTGAGTCAAATAGGAATTAAAAGACCTCTCAAGGGAAAGCAAGGGACTACAGAATTTCTCTTGAAGAAAGAAATCTTGTACCGTAGAGTATCTGAAAACGAGAAGGTTAAAGATCAACTTGTAGTGCCAAATGCATACAGAGAACAAGTTATGAAATTGGGTCATGATTCTATTATGTCAGGTCACTTAGGTATTTCTAAGACGTCAGACAAGGTGTTATCTCAGTTTTATTGGCCTGGTGTAACGGCTGATATTTATCGTTATTGTAAATCATGCGATGTGTGTCAGAGAACTTGCGACAAGGGAAGGGTAACTAAAGTTCCATTGGGACGTATGCCTTTGATAGACACGCCTTTCAAAAGGGTAGCTGTTGATATCGTGGGACCAATCTCTCCAGTTTCTAGGAACGGGAATAGGTATATATTGACGTTAGTCGATTACGCAACCAGATTTCCCGAAGCTGTCCCCCTACCCAGTATTGAGACAGAAAGGGTTGCTGAAGCCTTGGTAGATATATTTTCGCGAGTTGGGGTTCCGTCTGAAATTTTAACTGACAGAGGTTCACAATTTACCTCAGACTTAATGAGGGAGGTGAGTCGGTTGTTGTCGTTGAGACAGCTCACCACAACGCCATACCACCCAATCTGTAATGGATTAGTCGAGAAATTCAACGGTACATTAAAAAGAATGCTTAAACGTATGTGTGAGGAGAGACCCAACGACTGGGACAGGTATGTAGGGCCTTTACTTTTCGCTTACAGAGAGGCTCCGCAGGCTAGTACGGGTTTTGCCCCATTCGAGCTCCTCTATGGAAGGACTGTAAGAGGTCCAATGGCTATTCTTAAGGAAATGTGGACCTCAGATGTAGAGGACCCAGAAATTAGGTCAACTTATCAATATGTTCTAGATTTGAGGGAAAGACTAGAGAGTACCTGCGCTCTGGCTAAAGCAGAATTGCAAAAATCTTCAGAAAGGTATAGGAAATATTACAATAAGAGGTCAAAGAATCGAAAATTAAAACCTGGTGATTCAGTGTTGATTCTGCTCCCTACGGACCAGAACAAATTATTAATGCACTGGAAAGGGCCATTTACAGTGTTAGACAATGTAGGAGAAGCGAGTTATGTGGTAGAAGTCAATGGCAAACCAAAGAGTTTCCATGCAAATTTATTGAAGGAGTATATTACAAGGGAAAGTCCCAATGCTGTAGGGGCTTCCGTACTTTCAATGTCGGATGCAGAAGAGCAGGAGAGTTGTTTTGAAATTCCGCAGCTGCACACAAATCAAAGTGAAACCGCTGCAGATATTGTTATCAATGAAGAGTTGAATGGATGTCAAAGTAATGAGGTCAAATGTTTGTTTACAAATTTTTCTGATGTAATGAGTGACGTGCCTGGTCGAACAAATGTAATTGAATGTGATATCAAGGTTACTACTGAGGAACCTATTAAGACAAAACCA
Source organism: Holothuria leucospilota (assembly GCA_029531755.1). Classification (NCBI taxonomy): domain Eukaryota; kingdom Metazoa; phylum Echinodermata; class Holothuroidea; order Aspidochirotida; family Holothuriidae; genus Holothuria; species Holothuria leucospilota. The sequence continues at coordinate 4,425,947 of CM055970.1, forward strand.
TATCCGTTGCCATTTGCAACCAGAGAAACTGTAAAGGTTGAGATTCAGAAAATGATAAAATTGGGTGTTATTGAACCTTCGAATTCGCCTTATAGTTCTCCTGTGGTACTGGTACCAAAACCAGATGGGTCAAAGAGATTCTGCGTAGATTATCGAAATATTAATAAGGTTACTGTTTACGAAGCAGAGCCCATGCAATCGCAAGATGACATATTTTCGAAATTAGCTTCTGATAATTATTTTAGTAGAATCGATCTTACAAAGGGTTACTGGCAGGTGCCCATGGCACCCTCGGCCAAGGAGAAAACTGCCTTTGCAACACCAGACGGGTTGTGGCAATTCACAACCATGCCATTTGGACTGGTCCAGGGACCAGCAGTGTTTACAAAGTTAATGCGTATGATTTTTAGAGATGTTTCAAACGTTGATAATTATTTGGATGATATTTTAGTTCATACCAAAACATGGGATGAACATGTGAAGACACTTCAGGTAGTTCTTCAGAAATTGAAAGAGAGTGGACTAACTGCTCGACCGAGCAAGTGTGCAATTGGTTACACCAAATTGGAATTTTTGGGGCACACAATTATAGGAGGCAAGTTAGGTCCCAAGCAGAGTACCCTGGACAAAATTCAGGAGGCACCGAGACCGGAGACTAAAACTCAAGTCAGGTCATTCCTAGGTTTCACAGGCTATTATAAGGACTACATTCCCAATTATTCAGCTGTAGCTGCACCATTATCAGATTTAACTAGGAATGGTAGACCAAACAGAGTAGAGTGGGGTAGTGCACAAGAGAAAGCTTTCAAGGACCTCAAGGGGGCTTTAGTAAGTCCACTTCTCCTCCGACTTCCTGATGTTAACAAGGGGTTTGTGTTGAGAACCGATGCTTCCGATGTAGGAATCGGAGCCGTGCTATTACAAGAACATGAAGGGGAATTATTTCCAGTTTCATATGCTAGTAGAAAGTTGTTGCCAAGGGAAAGAAATTATTTAGTAATTGAACGAGAATGTCTTGGATTAGTCTGGGCTGTTCAAAAATTTCATGTTTATCTTTATGGGAAGAAATTTGTTTTGCAGACAGATCATGAGCCGCTGGTATACTTGAACAGAGCCAAGTTACTGAATTCAAGGATAATGAGATGGGCGTTAGTTTTACAAGAGTACAGGTTCACTTTACAGTCAATTAAGGGAAAACATAATGTTGGTGCAGATTACATGAGCCGTATGTAAATAAATGTATATACTTGTGAAACTGAAGTCTAAGCTGCAAATGAAGTGTAAATAGCCTTTGATAATTTCGTTATTTTTATTTTGATACTTTGTACATGTATGATTTTAGGGATAGTTGTTGGGGTTATCGTAACGAAATGCTTCTTTATCACATGATGGTGTCTTCAAATAAGTAGGTCAGTTGGACAAATATTGAAATATTTATCTTAAAGGGGGAGTAATTGTCACGGTTGAGCCAACTTATTTGGAAGAGCGCCACCACTCGGGGAAAGTTCAAGAATGATTGACAAGAGCTTGCACGTGCAGCGGAACTGTACCGGAAGGGTTTCCTGGAAAAGTTTAAAAATAGTTGCCGACAAAGGGACGAACGGAAACAGACTTGGAGCATAGCAGATGGACTGGTGAGAAAATAAGGGATTCGGGAGAATGATTCTGACAATCAATGGAAGCAGATCGACTCTGACATAATTGGATATATTAATTAATTGATTTTCGAAAGGAGGAGATGGTGAGGGATTGTATGATAAAGTGAATTGGAAGATCCGTATTTTGGACTGAGATACGTAGTCACGGGCGCCGAATTTAATTTTATTAAAGGAGGACCAGTTTGCTTCGTCATCTGGGTGACAAAGGCACGAGTACCATACTCTGCTGGTGGCGGACCGAGCTGCATGGTGACAACGACGGGACTAGCGAAAGCGAACTCCAGGAGTCGGTTATCACGCGTATCAGGAGAAGTCAGAAAAGAACCAGAAGGAAACCGAAAAGGGCCCTCGCGTCGCGTAAGTGATCACAATTAAGATAATTTAGTGGGGTAAATAATTCACCGGTGTACTAGGCCGATAGGATTAAGGTAAATATATGTTGTAAATTGAAATGCATTGATCATCATTTAATAATTTGAGAAGGAGAGACAAAATAATCAAGAATCGTTGTTGAAATCTAGAGAATCTTCTCAATCAAATTTTTCTGATCTTCATTGTGTGTGTGTAAAAATTATTTTTGCCAAATTTCGCTGGCAGGGAGGAAACAACCTGGGGTCGCAACAGAAGGGCGGCATTCGGCTTAGTTGTGACACACCAATACATCACAAAGAAGGAAAAAAGGAAAAATAAACTTTGCGCGTTCGTTGACCGTACGGATGTAGCAACGGTACAGAGGTGATTAATCGTCATTTAGGTAATGGATAATAAAGAATGTTCACCAAGGCAAGGTTTTCGTGATGGTAGTTCTCCGACTCCATAGAATCGTCAGGCACAACCCATTTTTAGCACACTGTTCAATTTACAGACATGTCTCATAAAAGCTAGCGCTGTTCATGAATACGATTACAATGAAAAGAAAATTGCATGCTGAATCTCGACTGAATAAAAGAACCATTTTAACAAGAAACACATTTAAGTGATCTTCGAAAATATTTGAAATATCAAATATTTCAGTGTGTCTTGAGAAAAGGTAACTATTATGATGTTGGCAAAATATCACAAAATAAATTGCACTACGGACAGACGGCGCTGAGCAGATTAAAGCTGGGTGCAGAGAAGTGCATGCAACAGAAGTCATAGTACTTCGATGGGATCCTTTTTGCAGTCTTTGTGATAACATGGGCTGAAGTGCAGTGTATATTTTAAAACTGCGTGGCAGATCGAAGATGAGTTGTGATGAACTAAGGTTTTGAAATGTCCTAATTAAGTCCGGAGGCAACCCTTCCCGAGAACGTCCCGATCTGATGCAGATGGATACATTGTATTTTTGTATTCATTATGATATTGAATGTGTTTTGTTAGAGTGAAATACTAGACAGCATACCTCGACAATATAAACATGTGATGTCACTTTAGATCTCAGTTTGATTTGGTTAAATTAACATGCTGACAAACGTTTGTGGAAATATAACGGGTTGTGCATAGAATCTCTCCAAAAGTATTCTCTTCAAACCTAAGGTTACACATTTATGTAATCTTATTCAATGTCATATTTTGGCAGCATATTACCCAAAGTGTGGAGGGAGGAAACTAGGTTTCCGCCCCACCATTCAGGGTGAGGGGGCGGTCGCCCCCTGCCCCCTTTTTTTCCTACGCCTATGCTGTTGAATCAAGCGAAGACAGTTGAGATGGTATAAAAAATAGGAAAAATGAACTTAAGATAAAGGCAGAAAATGTTAGACAGGCTGTGCAATCATTGTAATGGAAAGCAATCATTCAGACTGAAGGAAATTTCACCCCACCTTCTGTAGAAAATATTTGCTTAAGACGCAATCTAAATCATTTTAATTTTCAATTTGACACCGTTTGCGGTGCACTCCCTTTCATCGCGTAGTAACTTCATGTTGTCATGTAATACGTGTAGCTGCCACTGTTTGTCGATAATGCACTTTTAGCTATTTTTTATCTGGAATGGGCGCAGTAATCCACACAATCAGTGGTGCCGCCATGAGTAAGTGATTGGGGCGGCACCGCAGAAGACATCGTAATACCAACCCCCACAAACCCCGAAAGTCTTAGCAAAGCGTGAACATGAGGGCTAACGATAATTTGCAACGGTGGATCCTTCTTTTGTTGCGTTGTGCAGACGCGGGGTCGGATTAGGGGGATATGTTTGTTCGAGATTTGTGTTTGTTTCTTTGTTAATTTGAGTGGCCTAAGTTGCTATGTTGACAATTAAGAACTGATCATATGCTGATTAAGTCCCATATCTCAGTGAATTGTTCTTCTTATGGGCTCGGTATGAGTGGAAAGGGGGTGAAAACTCCCCCTCCTCCTTGAAATCTTTTTGTATGCATGACGTGGCTTAGATACAAATGGGGCTATCTTTGGCAAAACGTTGAATTGATAACGTGTAGATCCTGTCATTATTTGGTGATAGTTTGGTTGCATCATGGTTGGTGCCATAAGACAGATATAGGGGAGCCCTGGGTATTTACAAAGTGGCGATACTAACATGAGCAATGAGAATTCAGAGATCAGTGTGCAGCGAGCTGTGATGGCGAGAAGGGACTGGAAATAGCCAAAGGGTCTTGGATTTAGAAGTATGTTCAGGTGATATCGTAAAATTCACCATCTACCGGTACTTCCTATATTTCCTAAGAAGTGTACATGCCGTGAAAATGCTTTGAAAAAGTTTCGAGTGACAAACATATACTTCCAATCTTTCACATTATCCTTCAAACTTGACAAGCGTTACCACGGTTACTCATGACGTTAAATTGTCCTATGGCTCCCTCTTGTTGCCCATTCTCTACAGAGTTTGGATATGTACCTCTGACTTTTTGAAATTTGTTTTGGTCAGCATAATATTCCATCCTGTTATTCATTGCCCTAATTGTTGTCATAGGATATAGAACGCCAACCGAGACACTATCAACCCCCTCCCCAAAGAAGAGAGGGGCATGCCAGTTAGAGTGTGAGTCTGCCATCTAGAATTTTTTTAAAGATTTGAAAATTCATAAAATGTACTTTCAAGTGCAGAGCAAAGTAAAAAAAGCCCATAGTTTACGTTCTGGCAAAGCTATGGTCCTCTGTAATCACATCTATGCACACTAACAATTTATTTAATATAGAACTCTCACCAGGGAGCTGTTATCCAAATGGAGAGAGCTCGAGAAATTTAATTTATGCTAATACTTTAAGACCTATTTAAGTGTGAAAAGATTACCAACTGTTAGCTGTTGATAAGGCTTACAAGGACTTAGGCTTTTATTTAATGCTTTCAATTTGATGAACTATCTCCTTGAGACATCATTCATCTCTACTAATACTTTAACAAGGGGCTTACACTGAACAATGCTTTGATGTGTAGGTTGGCACCGCCAACCTTAAGATGACAGGGTTTTTTAAACTCAAAACGACTGTTTAACAGAACTGGATCAATACAACTGCTCCGACCTTATCTAAAGAGACCATATGCAAATAAGCTTAGGAGACAGAAGCCTAATCCTTTGACTACATTCTGACAAGTTTCCTCAAGTTTCCTGAATCAACCGGATATAAATCTATGTTCATAATTTCACATAAAATCTAGCCGATGTGGTCTCATTCGCGTCACCGAGCGACACCAGAGAGAAAATATATTTAGTTTTCAGGAGGCTGGCAATGTCATGGCAATGGATGAAATCGCTATAGTTCTACTCATGATTAAGCAGACGACAAATGTCTGTGTAGACTAGTCCAGCTTAGTTCCTAAAGAAATCTAAAGAACAAGATAGTTGAATGATTATATGGTGACCTTGAATATGCAAACCTCACTTCAAAAGAAGTTTTGGCGAGCTCTCTCCATTCGGATAACAGCTCCCTGCTCTCACTGAAGAATAAAGCGCGGTAAAATTAGATAGATAGGGGTGGATTTGATAAACTTTTGATAGTTTTTAGATGAATTGCGATAGAAAATGAATAAAATTAATCCAGTCGAAAAACGCACCTCTTCCAACCCATAAAGAAATTAATTGCTTAATTGCCTTTTGAGTTCATTGAGAAAATTCGGAAATCGACTAGGCCGCATTTTACCAAATATTTTCTTGGAAGGCCTACACTTAGGTTACTATCCAACCGAGAGTGGCTGTCCCATTGGCGTAAGAGGGGGCAGCAGGTATTTACTTTGTAAGGGTGCTATAACTCTGTAGGGGTGTCAAAACTTCCAAAGATAGCAGTAGCACCGAGACAGTAATGCATTTACCTGACCAAAATAGAAATCAGCACCAAATAATGAAGATTTCTAAACACGTAACCAACACAACGCTTCACTAAACTGTACCAAAAGACTATATCGTTTTGTATCTGAGCCACCTCACATATAGACAAATATTTCTCAAAGAGCAAGGGTGTCTTCCACTCCTTTTGCCTAACACTCAGTCACAAATTTGAAAACATCACAAAATAATGACAATTTCAAAACATATAAACAGTTCAAACTTTTACCAAAGGTAGCACCATTTTGTACCTAAGCAACCTTACATAATTACTACCCCTCCCTCAATACCCTACCGTAGGATGGCACAAACGCATGGGTGCAGGAGTTGACTGAGAATTTTACGCGGCCGCTGCAAATTACTGTGAGCGTCCCCTCCCCCCCCCCCCCTTGACACTATCTAAGCGGAGTGCCACCATCACTTAGTACGTAACCCTCAGAGCACAATCAGTTCCCGTGCACACTGCATTGCGATCCTGTGTTCCTCTCTCCATCTTTTACAATCTTTCTTTTCCCCCTCCCTTTCCTATTTTTCCCTCTCTTTCTTACTCTGCCTCCTCTCTTCTCTTGTTTTCCACTCTTTTTCTTTCTTTTTTTTTCAGCAACTGGCCCAAGGCACTTATTAGCCGGGCGGCCCATGCGGCGATCGCCACATCGCCACAAAGGCCAGTCCGCCTATGCATGAGTGACAAACAAAGTGCCAGCTGTCTATAGACACGGCACTTGATGCTCCGCTTAGATAGTGACATGAACTGCCCCTAGGGGATTTAACCCAGGCTACGACCCTGTGTTATATTATGTTCACTTCGAACAAAAACCCTACCAGAAGGATTACACTGATGTAAAAGGTCCTTTCCCTTTTCAACATGAGATCTTCAAAGATAGTCCTGTAAAAACCCAGGGAGTTGCTACTAAGCAACTCCTTCCCGTCCCCTTACAAACCAATCCACTGGATCACTTAGACCTACGACTAAATGTGGACGGTCATTTTGAAATGAATGAAGCTGTTTTAATTCAACAGAATATTTGCTACAGTGAGCAAGACTTAATAGTTTGTTTCAATTTTTGTTTCTATTTGGTGACTCTAAATTTGATCCGTGTTGTATCAAATCTTTGTTTCACTTTAGGAGAGACTACTCTTAAAAACATCAAGAAAAAGACTCCTATTAAAGATATCGTATTACAAGTCGACAGAAAGTTTTCCTCCTGAAAGAAATAAGATTCCAGTGAAACAGACTTATTGGAAGGTTTCATGTCAATCCAGATGGAATTTTCCGTTTTCTCAATTGCTAGTTCCAAAAAGCTCCTGCAATGGAAAGGGGAAGCAAAATAAAAATCTGTCTGACTCAGAACGTTGTCAGCGTCACCTTCTTGCTCGGCACAGTCCACAAATGGCTCAGCGCAAGGGTCTTTCACTTTGTCCGACATTTTAGTCTAGCGGCGAATTTAAAAAAGAGCTCTAAAAATTGACTTACCCGGTACCGATTTGTAAAACATAGCGACCATGCTAAAACTATTGTTTATAATGTAACTTTAAATTTTAGGTTGGTTGTCACTTTTTAAAAATTCCCGAACATGCAAATTTTCAAGGTCAAAGGTCAAAAAGGTCAATTTTTCAAAATTTTAGTATTTTTGACACACTTTAATATGACGAGACTTAAAAAATGCCTTATGACTCATAAAATTTCAATTCTGGACCATTAGTGAAGAGTAAGAAGAAAAACGTCCAGAACAGTGGTGGCGCCAGGTGGGGGGCAGGGGGCCATGGCCCCCCGTCGGGGAAGGCTACCCCCGTTGGGGAAATTTTCCGGTTTCGGGGAGCTACTATGTATACGATAAAATATGTAGTCCCTGACAACGGCAGCCGCCCCAACGATTTACTTAATTTTTGTCTAAATTTGGGCAAATTCTTCAATAAAACCCCCAGATTTTCCAATTTTCTTCCTAAAAACCTAATTTTTTTTTCAAATTTTCCGTGGTAAAAGCCCAACTTTTTCAATTTTTTTTTATTAAGAGTCCGACATTTTCGGCGCTCTTCGCGCGCCAAAATTTTACTTCAAACATCGTTTCGGCACTATATCGCCCTCGTCGAGGCTTCGGGTTGCTGGCCCCACGTCGGGGTGCTTGGTCCCCTGTCGGGCAAATCCTTGCCCCACCTGGTCCAGATACTATCCCACGCGTTCTATAAACTGTGGACAAGTGATGTTAAAAGTACAACCTTTGAATGTTTGTTTAGTTTCCGAACATAATTTTAAGGTCAAGGGTCATTAAAGGTCGCACCTTGTAAACTTGATCTGCATTTTACGTTTTTCCCCATACGGACCCTTCACAAAATCATATGACTTCAAGCAACATTTATTCAGATGTTTTAAAGCAACTTTGTCAGGGGGTGAGGCCAGGTGGGGGAGGAGGCCATGGCCCCTTCGAGAAAGGTTGAGGCCCTCGTTGGGAAAATTTTCTAATCTTTTTTTAGGGAGAATGAGTGTGTGGGATGAAGTTTTTAATCTCCGGCAGCGACTGGTCGTCCCAACACTTAGTTGCGTCACGGTACTCTCAAAGAGGGCTATTTTTCAAAATAAATTGCAAACCTAACCTTTTGCATTTACTTCAATATTAAACCAAATTTTTAAATTAGTTTACTTCAATAAAAACACCAAATTATTGAAATTTCTCCACTAAAATCCCCAAATTTGTGTCGCCCCAATGGCGCCGAAATGTTTATTCACCATCCTTTCATGCAGTAATCCGTCGCTTTTGTTCTGGTTTTGGACTATGGCTCCCGCCCCTACCAATGTCGAGAACTTGCAATCCTTAAAATTAAGTGAGATATAATAAAAATATTTATAGGCCTACCATGAAATGTAGGCTGTTTTCGCAGCTGTATCAGAGAAATTTGAATTTTTGTTTCGGTTGTTAGGATGTGTGGAACCATTGCATTGATTAGATTAAATGTGCGAAATCACATAGCCTAACTAAATTAATTGACTTAATTATTTATTAAATACATTACAGTGTTTCTGTCATTGCAATAACTATTGCCAACATGAACCAGATCAGCGAAAAGGGGTATGTTGTAGCAATATACCATGCAAAAAAGTAGATTATATGTTTAAATGTTTCCCGACGTGATGGTACATTTTATCAAGGCAGAAAGCGTCTTTGCTCGGGATTGCATACAACCAATACATTTTACCGCTACAAACTGACAAAGTACGCTTTTGCTTTGTTTCAACACACATTGTTCTGCTATCTTTTTTATGAAAGGGAGTTGGAAATTAGTCGCGATGGATCTTGGTCAGCAGAAGTTTGGAAAAAAATCCAATTTCTCTGGCACATTTTGTGAAAATCCGCCATTGGTCGGATAATTACAGTTTGTCGGGCAAACGGCTTAGCCTCCTCCCCCCCCCCCCGAAAGTGTCCCTTACACCCATCGTAATTGTTACATGAATTCATTTTGTTTACTGGTAAATAAACCTTAATAATTTGTGGTTACAGAGCAATATAATTAAATGTTGTTTCCCTGTATTTGAAAGCCAGTGAATGATTCTTGCACCGATCTATGTTGTTTTCAAGTCTGGACATGGAAATGGCCAATATCCATAACAAGACTTGATTTTACTTGCAAAAAGAAAATCCTTTAAATAAAATAATTCGCAGTTCTCAAAAAAATGATTATGTTGAGATGAATTCAATGAAGCTTGTGGAGGGGCTGTTAATACGGTACAAATTCATATATGATCTAGCTTTCATTTTGGTAAAGTTACAAAGACAGTGTTTAGTAATCACAATTAGGGATTTATTCCAGCCACATCTAGCATCGTGAGGCGGATGTTTAGAAAACAGGTTCCTTTCTAAGGACTGATATTATGCTTTTTGTCTAGCACAATATAACGTTTTTGTCGACAAATGATTGGAGGTAAGAAGCATTCAGCAAACTCGTGGGGTTTTGCCACCAATTATTCTTTTAGCCTGGCAACAAGCACATAAATTGGTTGGTTAAATCACGGGTCAACCAGATTCAGATATAGCCTGAATGCAACCATGTGTTGACCAGTTGATCAATCGGGAGAATGGGTACTCTGTTCGAAAATACAGGTCCATAACTTAAGAGCAGTGGAGGGACCCACAAGCATTAATGCCTGGGAGAAATTGTAGGAACAAAAATTACCTTTGCCTTTTATGTTAACGCATTTCGTGCCTTGAAAATGATTTTCCCTCTTACAGTTTGGGAATTTTCTCGCCCTCTTCAGCACGTTGTCTGGCTGTAAGGGCCTGGATGAAACTGGCTGTAAGAGGGTTTGGTGATTTGATTTTTCATATGCAGTTTCAATTGACAGGATACTCAAAATGCTTCTTTTTTTTATAAAAAGCAAAGAATTTGTGAATTGTTTACCGCTTTGACCCATTTAAGACAAGATTTCAGTGACACATTTTGAAGGTGGAGCATTGTATTTTATTACTCTCACATCTAATATGGGATTCTCAATTTTTATAATGAAAAAATTCAGCTGTTCATCACTACTTTTCCTACTTTTAAAGTGCATTCCGACGTTTGTAATGACCATTCCGATTTTTCGCCTTCAGAAGCACAACATCAAAACTGCCAGATGTATATTTTCCAACGCCATATAGTCTAAGGGTTTTAACAAAATTATGGTCAGAAACCTCGTCTATATGAGAAAATCTTAATTTGTTCCAACAAATGATAACTTGAAAACACTGAAGCGAAACACCATTGCCACATTTTTTTCGTTAACCTTTCCAGATATGGTTTATAAATTTGACTATAGTCTGCACGTTGCTGACGGGTTTTTATTTATTTATTTTTTTTTTTTTTGTTTAGCCTTTCGCTACGGTTACCCAGTGTGGCAGAAGTTAAATAGAGCCGCTATGCAGGCAAACATTCGACAGATCAATTTATCCAAGAAAAGGCATTATATTGCAATGTAGAACTTATTACGATCCATAGGCGTAGGAAGCTTTTCGCGACGGGGGGGGGGGCTGAAACTTGTTTCGGATCACCGTCCTGGGGGAGGGGTCTAAGGGGAGGGGTTCCCCTCCCCTGTGGAACATTTTTGGGCATTTAAGGGACCTCAGATGCAATTTGGTGCAACGTTTTGGACAAACTTTAAGGAAAATTACTGCAAATTTTTGACATTTATTACAGAAGAGACAAATAATGAGTTTTTGCCCTTGGATCTTGGGGGGGGGGGCGGAATCATACTTCATCTCCCTCATATTTTTGACGGGGGGCCCCCAGTCCCTCCCCCCCCCCCGCTTACTACGCCTATGTAACGATCTTACCTTGTCTTTATTGAGAGACGCTTTATCTCCACGTGGTAAAATATGCATAAGATGCATTAAAATATCATATCGTGTAAATTTGTAATGTGGAAAACTAAAAAAAAAAATAATGAAAATATTCAATGAAACCATAGTAAATATTGATAATTAAGGGTTTTATGCATTGATTGGAGTTCAAGGATGTTTACTGTAAATTTATTCAAAATATTTACCACACATGTAAAGTACCAATATTGTTGAAGTCTGGGTGAAAATAGACTCGTGACCTTTGACCCTCCTAATGACCATGTTCGGGTAAATTTAAAAGGTGACAACCAACAGAAAACGAGAGCTGACATCCTAAGAAACATTTTAAGGGTAGGTGTCAACTTTTACAAAGTTGTACCGGGGGGGGGGGGGTCGAAAATTTTCAGACTTCGCCGCTAGTCTATTTGGGAAAGAAACGAAAGACCGAAAAATGTGTCAATCCCTATCATTGAATACGGATGTTTAATGAGTTTCACCAGGAAGACGATTCGGTAACAACAGCAAAATACCCTTTTCTTATTTTTTATTTGTCTAAAGGAGAAACCACTGTAATAAAGGGTCAGCAATGAGCCCGGACGTTGGACTTCTAGGCCAGAAACGAAGTAAATGTACACAACTCTAATTTAATCTGGGCAAAAGAGCGACTAGCCGAAACAAAATTCGATCTCGCTGGGCTCAATGTTCTTGAAAAGACAGCTGAGTTCTATGCCCGATCATAAATACCCTCAGATCATCTCTTCGTTTTAAACGAGCACCCAAGCAAGTCGAAAACCGACGATGCGCTAGTGTGAATTCTCTTTTTCAAGTCAATTTCCATCCAGTTATTTTCGTGTTTACTTTGAAATCTTTCAATTTGAATGTCACACAAAACCCCTATAAACGAATCTGTTGCTTCCAATAGATTTATTCTGGTTTATTTACAGGTACCGTGGATTTCGACTAGTGAGTAACAAGCACTTTGTCTACTTGTAGTGTTTGGCCTATCCCGACACCGGCACTTTTTGATTCTTGGATGACCTTATCAGTTAAGAAGCTTCATGCAGATCGATTTGTTTGGTTTGGACTCGATGGTGGGATTTACGTTTGAATGTGGGTGAAACTGGGAAAAATGTCCTACTATACGGAAGGTACAGAGGGAGTTTGAAAACCTTCTCTACAAATGCAAGGTCCAGATATCAACCATAGAGACCCTAGTGGAGTGCAGAGACAGGAAACCATTAATCGAAGCTCTCAGAAGCCCTGGGGAATTTAAAGAATTACGGGTTAGCTCATTTTAATAAGGCGTTTTGTAAATCACAATTTGACAATGTTTTTAATACCCTAGTTTGGACCTACAGCAATTCAGTACAATGATGCATGAGGTTTGATGGTAAGAACTATGAGAGGAGTAGGATGTTCATGCAGCTATGAAACTACAAATCAATCAAGAAACACTTTTTGAAGTAGAAAGAGACAATACACTATAGCCTGGTGTCCACGAAGAGCGCCGAAAACTTTATGACAGTGTTATTGAGGACACTTTATTGTACCTAGTGTAACTGCAAAGTTATTTATTATGTTAAAAATCCAGTCCTCTCCTCTAGAGTCACCTATGCTTTCTTTTATGTTTTATTACTTTTCTCCGAAGGTCTGGAATATTTCCCTATTTTGTATGTGAAACATAATGTAGTTCCAAAATAAAGTGAATAAAGTTTCTAAAGTTTCAATGAAATTTTGTTGCGGTTAACTTTTACATTTACAGAATATTGCGTTTAACAAAAATTTCCTTGAAAGCAAATGTTGGTGTTGCCAGCAAGGCGAGAGCCAAGGGAGTGAGGCGAGAGGCTGGAGTTGAGGGTTATCTTCCAGCATTTGCCTAACATTTCTTGGCTGAATACTTCTTAGTCACCTCTGGAGAAACTAATAGATCATCCAGGTGTAATTTGAATTGCCAATGAAGTTCAAGACGTCAGCAGCGGTACATGTATCTGACGACAGTTCTGGAAATGGTTACAGAAAAGGTGAAGGTAGACGACTGTTTGAGCATGCTCGGCATGCTCAGTAAAAACTAACAATGTACAAGGGACGAGCTAAGGCATGATGATTCGGGATTGAGGAGTTGACATTCTGATATCTTTCAGTAATGATGTCTATTTGACCATAAGATAAGTAAAATAATTAAGCATGTATCGATAAATCCTATCGATTCCGATTAAGTAGAGATCATAACCTAAAATTAAAAGACGTATGCTCAATCATCTTTAAACCCTGTATTGATATGTACACAGGCTTATTTCCTTATGCAGTTATAAAATGCAACTCAATTAATTTTAAAAAAGGTGACATATAAAATTGAATTGACAAGTTTATTTCGCTACGCAGCTACGCAGCTGTAGTTACTTTCAAACAATGCTCTTTAAGTATCTAAACCTAATAACTATCTAAAATTAATTTAAGAGAACATGGCTGCATGAAATTTAATCACTATGTCAGTTGACCCTAAGTATACCTTTAATCTATGAAATGTTCGTAAACTTTAACTACTATACGTAGTCCTTACCAAAACTGGATCGCACCGCATCAAAACTGTACTTTGCATCAAAATGGGACACATTTTCTCGGAGTTAATTTTATTTGCAAATACTAATTTCATAATTTGTCTGCCTGCGAATTGTTTATAGTATGGGTTCTTAATCATTTTCCTGAGCGGGCTACATTTTTCATTGGGAAAATATCACAAGCAGCATGAATTTCCATACTTAAGGTTCCGGCTTCGGCGTCTCATTTTGAAATAACACCAGAGGAAAGTAAAACATTCCACTCAAGGGCGTGGTGTCCAAGGGTCCTTCCTAGAGCCTCTTTCTATGATCCCGGCCGGCAAAACCGGTTGGAATATAGAGGGAAAGCCTTCCGACGCTCTAGGGTATAATATAAATGTAGACATTCGACGAAAACATTTAGTTATCTCTAAATGATAATTAATGGGATTACAACCACACTCTGTCAAATTTGTATGGATGGGGATCGAGAGAGTGATTTTGGCTTGACTGAACGAAGTAACACTATCGATTGGAGTGTATCGTACTAAGAATATTTCTTAAAAAAAAAACATAACTCTTAGATTGCCATCCGTGCAAGGTATTTACTAGCCTTTCCATGTTGTACCCAAATATGTTTTGTTATTTTAACGTCTCGTGTTTTAGAATCTACACCTTCCATGGGAAAAGGTACATGAGAGAATCCACTATTCGTCCTACATATTTTCCTGCCAAGCTGAAAAGGTTCTCTCAAATTTTATAAGTCCATGCTAGTTGATCTAAAACTGCACCACCACCCACTTAAAATTCTAAGTACATTATTACCGAGTTCAATTTACACACAAACCATGTAAATACGAAATATGTCTTATGGTATAATTATGAATCCAGTTGTATAACCACATCAAAGGGAATATATGAAATTATGTCATCTTATGAAGTTCCAAAACTTAAAACATTTTTCTAATAAGCACAACGTAGATTTCAGCCACCAGCTTAACAAAATATAAAAGTAAAAGGGATTTCGTGCTGAAATCAGCAATACCAAGTTATCATAATTCCTAAGCAAGGGATATTAGCCTACCAGATCGACGTCTAAGTATACAATGTTGTACTAATGCAAAATAGTCCCACATCAACTTAATTGGGATAATCCCCTTTCAAAATTATAAGAAGTTCGAGCATCGTGGAGTACCGAATCATCAGAGTGTACTATCTACAAAACAATTCAATAACGAGACCATCATTGGTAGATTGTAAGTTGACCTGTTAATCATTGCTTTGTTTCTACTTCTCACGAAGTGTCGGTATGACGCTGACGAGTGCTACGTCGGTATGTAAAGAGTAAAATGAGTATAAATATAAGCAGCAAAGCCACTAATAAACCAAAACATAGAGTAAAAATTGAAGTAACCAAACCGCATCCATCCCTGTGTAGAATAACGTTAAACGAACATGTTGCGATGTTGCCTGACCCATCTGTAAATGTGTAAATGACCGTATCAATTCTCGCCTTAAACTTGCTACTACCTGGTTTGTGGCTTTGTGAGACAGTAACAGGAAAACCGGAGTTATCTACTGCAATCGGCTCATACCAGTGAACTACTTTCAAACCTCTGCACGATTTTATTCTCCTTTCTTGTGGACAGTTGAATACAGTGGGCGGAGATACGTCTGCGGAAAACAATTTTCGAAGATTAGCACTCCTATAAGAAGGTAGATACGTTTTTAGATGTCAAAATAAAGCTACCTTATACGATCTTGGTCATCGCAAAATTTTCTTTTCTAATGATGTTTGTTGCCAAAATATCCGTTGAAAGTTTAATTTGATTCAAATGTGCCACAAAAGAACGGATAGAAATCTCTTCGATAGTTCATAAAATCCTATTTTGCACAACGAGTAAGAGCCCACTAGCTCAACCTTCTTCTGAAAATGCTTTAAGATTGCTCGTTTAGCCAAAGTTTCCCGGGAAAAGACCGTTTTCCCGGGTGAAAAATAAAGAAGTCTTAAGTCGCCTGATGGCTAAATCCCCCTATTGAATTCTAGCCTAACCCCCCCCCCCCCCGTCTCGAAAAGCTTCCTACGCCTATGATTCCAACGTCTCTATGGGGATGTTCCGACAACTCTCCAACAGGGTTAGTATTAGGATTAGGGTTAGCCGGTTAGGCCAAAGGGTTAGGAGTTGTATTTGGGTTTATGTGTTGGAATATCAAGCCATCGGAACTCGGAATATAGAGATGGAACCGCCGTATACGGTATAGGCTAGGCCTTGTACAGAACGTCGCAATCTAACTCTAAGGCTAACCCTACTCTAACGTTAGGCCTACATGTACTACTAAGTTGTATACTGTGAAGTTACATCGCATAAGCGATCGCTATTTGATAGATTCCAATTGAAACTTCTAACTTTTGGAGCCCACCGAATCCTTCCTTTTGTACAGGATGGGAATCTATACAACTTGTACCCTTTTCTGGTCTGTTCGTGCATCTAAATGCAGCACAACCCGGCCGCAAATTTTGGAAACAAAACATGTTTATCTTACATAGGATGAGTACGTCCGGCCGTACGTACAGCCCGCACAACTTCACAAATGCACATAGGCTACACATGATCTTTCAAGCTCAGAAATGGTGCCCATACATTTCGTCCAATTAGAATGCGTAGTCTGAGAACAATGGTTGGCCAATCTCTCCCACTATAGGGTCTCTAGGGATGAGAGCCCCTTCCCCTGGTGTATGACCTACGACCTTTCTGAATTAACAAATGACTTTCTGGATAAAATTCACGTTTCCAATTCCATATGAAAACGTCTTTAGAACAGTTTTTACCTTATCGGTAATTTTTTTTTACATTATCGGTAGACGAGAGTTTTTACATTATCGGTAATTTTTTTTACATTATCGGTTCAAAGAGTTTTTTACATTATCGGTAATTTTTTTTACATTATCGATCGTTTTTTACATTATCGGTTGATTTTTACATTATCGGTTGTAACACGAGCTGTGATGGCGAGAAGGGACTGGAAATAACCAAAGGGTCTTGGATTTAGAAGTATGTTCAGATGATAACGTAAAATTCACCATCTACCCGTACTTCCTACATTTCCTATGAAGTGTACATGCCGTGAAAATGCTTTGAAAAAGTTTCCAATGACAAACATATACTTCCAATCTTTCACATTATCCTTCAAACTTGAAAAGCGTTACCATGGTTACTCATGACGTTAGATTGTCCTATGGCTCCCTCTTGATGCCCATTCTCCACAGAGTTTGGATATGTACCTTTGACTTTTTGAAATTTGTTTTGGTCAGAATAATATTCCATGGTGTTATTTATTGCCCTAATTGCTGTCATAGGATATAGAACACCAACCGAGACACTATCAACCTCCTCCCCAAAGAAGAGAGGGGCATGCCAGAGTGTGAGTCGGCCATCTAGAAATTTTTTAAAGATTTGAAAATTCATAAAATGTACTTTCAAGAGCAGAACAAAGCAGAAAAAAGCCCATAGTTACGTTCTGGCAAAGCTGTGGTCCTCTGTAATCACATCTATGCACACTAACAATTTATTTAATATAGAACTCTCACCAGGGAGCTGTTATCCGAATGGAGAGAGCTCGAGAAATTTAATTTATGCTAATACTTTAAGACCTATTTAAGTGTGAAGAGATTACCAACTGTTAGCTGTTGATAAGGCTTACAAGGACTTAGGTTTTTATTTAATGCTTTCAATTTGATGAACTATCTCCTTGAGACATCATTCATCTCTACTAATACTTTAACAAGGTGCTTACATTGAACAATGCTTTGATGTGTAGGTTGGCACCTTAAGATGACAGGGTTTTTTAAACTCAAAACGACTGTTTAACAGAACTGGATCAATACAACTGCCCCGACCTTATCTAAAGAGACCATATGCAAATGAGCTAAGGAGACAGAAGCCTAATCCTTTGACTGCATTCTGACAAGTTTCCTCAAGTTTCCTGAATCAACCGGATATAAATCTATGTTCACAATTTCACATAAAATCAAGCCGATGTGGTCTCATTCGCGTCACCGAGCGACACCAGAGAGTAAATAAATTTAGTTTTCAGGAGGCTGGCAATGTCTGGCAATGGATGAAATCGCTATAGTTCTACTCATGATTAAGCAGACGACAAATGTCTGTGTTTACTTTCTAATCCAGCTTAGTTCCTATAGAAATCTAAAGAACAAGATAGTTGAATGATTATATGGTGACCTTGAATATGCAAACCTCACTTCAAAAGAAGTTTTGGCGAGCTCTCTCCATTCGGATAACAGCTCCCTGCTCTCACTGAAGAATAAAGCGCGGTAACATTAGATAGATTGGGGAGGATTTGATAAACTTTTGATAGTTTTTAGATGAATTGCGATAGAAAATGAATAAAATTAATCCAGTCGAAGAACGCACCTCTTCCAACCCATAAAGAAATTAATTGCTAAATTGCCTTTTGAGTTCATTGAGAAAATTCGGAAATCGACTAGGCCGCATTTTACCAAATATTTTCTTGGAAGGCCTACACGTAGGTTACTATCCAACCGAGAGTGGCTGTTCCATTGGCGTAAGAGGGGACAGCAGGTATTTACTTTGTAAGGGTGCTATAACTCTGTAGGGGTGTCAAAACTTTTCCAAAGATAGCAGTAGCACCGAGACAGTAATGCATTTACCTGACCAAAACAGAAATCAGCACTAAATATTATATAATGAAGATTTCTAAACACGTAACCAACACAACGCTTCACTAAACTGTACCAAAGACTATAACGTTTTGTATCTGAGCCACCTCACATATAGACAAATATTTCTCAAAGAGCAAGGGTGTCTTCCACTTCTTTTGCCTAACACTCAGTCCATTTTGTACCTAAGCAACCTTACATAATTTCTACCCCTCCCTCAATACCCTACCGTAGGATGGCACAAACGCATGGGTGCAGGAGTTGACTGGGAGTTTTACGTGGCCGCTGCAAATTACAGTGAAAGCCCCCCCCCCCCCCTTGACACAATCACTTAGTACGTAACCCTCAGAGCACAATCAGTTTCCGTGCACACTGCATTGTGATCCTGTGTTCCTCCCTCCATCTTTTACAATCTTTCTTTTCCCCTCCCTTTCCTATTTTTCCTTCTCTTTCTTTCTCTGCCTCCTCCCTTCTCTTGTTTTCCACTCTTTTTCTTTTTTTTTTCCAGCAACCGGCCCAAGGCAGTTATTAGCCGAGCGGCCCATGCGGCGATCGCCACATCGCCACAACGGCCAGTCCGCCTATGCATGAGTGACAAACGAAGTGCCAGCTGTCTATAGGCACGTCACTTGATGCTCCGCTTAGATAGTGACATGAACTGCCCCTAGGGGATTTAACCCAGGCTATGACTCTGTGTTATATTATGTTCACTTCGAACAAAAAACCCTACCAGAAGGATTACACTGATGTAAAAGGTCCTTTCCCTTTTCAACATGAGATCTTCAAAGATAGTCCTGTACAAACCCAGTGAGCTGCTACTATGCAACTCCTTCCCCTCCCCTTACAAACCAATTCACTGGATCACTTGGACCTACGACTAAATGTGGACAGTTATTTTGAAATGAATGAAGCTGTTTTAATTCAACAGAATATTTGCTACAGTGAGCAAGACTTAACAATTTGTTTCAATTTTTCTTTCATTTTTTGTTTCATTTTTTGTTTCTATTTGGTGACTCTAAATTTGACCCTTGTGCATCAAATCTTTGTTTCACTTTAGGACAGACTACTTTTAAAACATCAAGAAAAAGACTCCTATTAAAGATATCGTATCACAAGTCGATAGAAAGACCACAAAGTTTTCGTTGTGGAAGAAATAAGATTCCATGAAACAGACTTATTGGAAGGTTTCATTTCAATCCAGATGGAATTTTCCGTTTTCTCAATTGCTAGTTCCAAAAAGCTCGTGCAATAGAAAGAGGAAGCAAAATAAATATCTGTCTGACTCAGAAAGTTGTCATCGTCACGTCCTTGCTCGGCACAGTCCACAAATGGCTCAGCGCAAGGGTCTTTCACTTTGTCCGATATTTGGGAAAGAAACGAAAGACCGAAAATTGTGTTAATCCCTATCGTTGAATATGGATGTTCAATGATTTTCACCAGGAAGACGATTCGGTAACAGCAAAATGCCCTTTTCTTAACTTTTATTTGTCTAAAGGAGAATACCACTGTAGGACAGGGTCAGCAATGAGCCCGGACGTTGGACTTCTAGGCCAGAAACGAAGTAAATGTTCACAACTCTAATTTAATCTGGGCAAAAGAGCGACTAGCCGAAACAAAATTCGATCTCGCTGGGCTCAATGTTCTTGAAAAGACAGTTGAGTTCTATGCCCGATCATAAATACCCTCAGATCATCTCTTCGTTTTAAACGAGCACCCGAGCAAGTCGAAAACCGACGATGCAATAGTGTGAATTCTCTTTTTCAAGTCAATTTCCATCCAGTTATTTTCGTGTTTACTTTGATATCTTTCAATTTGAATGTTACACAAAACCCCTATTAACGAATCTGTTGCTTCCAATAAATTAGTTCTGGTTTATTTACAGGTACCGTGGGTTTCGACTAGCGAGTAACAAGTACTTTGTTTACTTGTACTGTTTGGCCTATCCCGACACCGGCACTGTTTGATTCTTGGATGACCTTATCAGTTAAGAAGCTTCATGCGGCTCGATTTGTTTGGTTTGGACTCGATGGTGGGATTTACGTTTGAATGTGGGTAAAACTGGGAAAAATGTCCTACTGTGCGGAAGGTACAGAGAAAATTTGAAAACCTGCTCTACAAATGCAAGGTCCAGACGTCAACCATAGGAAACCTGGTGGAGTGCAGAGTCAGGAAACCATTGGTCGAAGCTCCCAGAAGCCCGGGAAATTTAAAGAATTACGGGTTAGCTCATTTTAATGAGGCGTTTTGTAAAGCACAATTTGACAATGTTTTTAATACCCTAGTTTGGACCTGCAGCAATTCAGTACAATGATGCATGAGGTTTGATGGTAAGAACTATGAGAGGAGTAGGATGTTCATGCAGCTATGAAACTACAAATCAATCAAGAAACACTTTTTGAAGTAGAAAGAGACAATACGCTATAGCCTGGTGAAACTTTATACATACATACATACATACATACATACATACATACATACATACATACCGACTTTTATATAGCGCAAATTCCATATGATCAATGCGCTTACCAAAACAAGAAAAATCGATGCCAACAAAATATCAGTCAATTAAATAGGTAAGTCTTAAGTTGTTTTTTGAACAGTGTAACAGATTTCGAATGCCGTATGTGAAAGGGAAGAGAATTCCATAACACAGGGCCAGCAATAGAAAAGGCACCATCACCTACTCGCTTTTTGGAAGAAGGTATCAGGAGTAGGGTCCCATCCATTGCAGACCTG
Source organism: Holothuria leucospilota (assembly GCA_029531755.1). NCBI lineage: Eukaryota > Metazoa > Echinodermata > Holothuroidea > Aspidochirotida > Holothuriidae > Holothuria > Holothuria leucospilota. Next base: position 4,447,148 of record CM055970.1, read on the forward strand.
GTAACAGGACCATATAAAGGTGAGGTTTTCCTGTGAAGCATACTAGAGAGATAAGTCGGAGCAAAGTTATTCAAACATTTGTAAACATATAAACAAAATTTAAATTGGATTCTTTCACGAATAGGTAGCCAGTGAAGCGCACGCAGAAGAGGTTTCGGACTATCTAATCTAGCTGCCGAGAAAATAAATTTAGCACAACGATTTTGCAAGGATTGAATGCGATTAAGGTCATTTGATGACGCACCATACAAAAGGGCATTGCCGTAGTCAAAGCGTGAAAGGAGAAAAGCACGGACAACAGAATGACGAGTCTCTTTATCAAGATAGCGGCCAATGCGAAATAAATTTCTAAGATGATAATTACAAGCTGAGACTAGGCTGTTAACATGTTTTGTCATTTTAAAGTTTGAATCAAATATAATACCTAGATTACGAATTTCACTGGAGGGGTTGATATGACAAGATCCAACTTCCAGTTGCAGTGAAGGAAGTTTTTGGAGACTTTGTTTTGTGCCAGCTATAAAAAACTCAGTTTTGTCATTATTTAATTTGAGCTTATTAGAATTCATCCACCAAATAATGTCAGAAATACAGTCCTGCAATTTATGCAAGGCTAGTTCCGCCTCACCCATTATGTTAGGATTGAAGGATACATAAAGCTGAGTGTCATCAGCATAAGAGTGAAAATTGACATTATGGTTTTGCATTATGCTACACATTGGTTGAGTATACATTACATACAAAAGAGGCCCCAAAACTGAACCCTGTGGTACCCCACATAACAACCTACTTTGATCAGAAGAGACACCATTAATGTTCACATAACATGTTCTGCTTTTCAAATAACTTGTAAACCACCGAAGTACATTTCCAGTAATACCAAACTTATCATGAAGACGGTGTAGTAGCAAATCATGATCAACTGTATCGAATGCTGCAGACAGGTCAAGAAGGGCCATGAAAACTACCTCCCCCCTGTCTACAGCATTCAACACATCAGACTTAACCTTTAGCAATGCAGTTTCAGTGCTACAGTTTGACTTATAAGCTGACTGGTACATGTCATCCAAGTTATTCTCTTGAATATGAATCTTAAGTTGCATTGCAACAACTTTCTCCAAAACCTTGGACAAAAACAATATATTAGACACAGGTCTGTAATTCTTAAGAATATTGCGATCAAGAGATGATTTCTTGAGTACAGGGGATATAACAGCGCTACCAAGCAATTTTGGGAAAATACCGGATTCCAGTGATTCATTAATAATACGTGAGAAGATTGGTAGAAAAACATCAATGGTGTCCTGCAACAACCACGTTGGGATTGGGTCCATTATGCTAGACTTCCTATTACAACCTGTTATAATCTTAGAAATTTCATCAACAGAAACCATGGAAAATTCAGAAAATAATTCAAAATCAGCATTAGTCTGAAAAGCACCATCATTAGAACTACCTGCCCTAAAACTACTAGCAGGGTGTGGGCAATCATTAAACCCTTCCCTTATTTTTGTAACTTTGTCAGAGAAGAATTTTGAAAATTGATTGCATAATACATGAGTGGAATCAGAGGATGGCAAAACACGATCATTTTTATTAAGAAGAGAGTTAACCATTTTGTAAACCTCTTTATCATTAGCACATGATAGTTTTTCCTTATAAAAACCAATTTTCTTTGATTCAATTAACTTATTTACGATTTCCCTTTGGTCCTTAAAAGCCTGCCTATCCTCAAGTACACGACTTCTACGCCACTTCCTCTCAAGTCTGCGTCTAACATGAGTTTGAGTTCTAATTTCATCATCATACCAAGGGAATCGTGTTTTCAGTACCTTTTCCTTTTCTGTTTGAGGGGCATGATTATCAAGAACATTCCCGACCAGGGTGTTATACTCATTGACTACTTCATCAAGACTCAGGTCCTCTGGGATGTTGTTGAACCCTTCGAGCAGATCCACTTTGAATGCATCTCGATTTATTTGCTTGTAGTTACGTATTTTAACACATGATTTCATTTGGAGTGGTTTATTTCTGTTAACATAACAATGGATCATATAATGATCCGAAAGATCATTTTCTTGTACTTCGCATCCATGGATAATCTGATCATCCTCTCTGGCAAAAACAAGGTCCAGTGTATGACCATATCGATGTGTTGGGCCATCAACATACTGACGGAAGCCAGCAGATTCATATGATGAAATGAATCGCCTAACATCAGGTTTATCAGGATCATCTACGTGGACATTGAAATCACCAGCTATCATAACTTTACTGGGGAGAAGGGAGATCTCCCCTATGAATTCATCAAATTCAATCAGGAAATCAGTTGTTTTCAGGTTATTGACTTGCGAGGGTGGGGGACGATAGACAATTATGTACTGAATACCACTAGTACGATCAATTACACTGGCATGTTCAAATGTCTGAGTGGCATGACTGAGGGGTATGGTGCAAACATTTACGGAGTCTTTGCAAATTAGACCAATACCACCATGACCTGTTCCTCTTGGATAATTGTAAAAAGAGTAAGATGGAGGAGTGCACTCTTTAATGATTGCATTATCATGCTCACATAGCCAAGTCTCAGAGATGAACATCAAATCAATATCATACTCAATCAAGTAATCAGTAAGGGGCGTGGTCTTATTCTTAACAAAGCGGGCATTCCATACGCAGATGTGACAGTGTTATTGAGGTGTTATGACAGTGTTATTGAGGACACTTTATTGTACCTAGTGTAACTGCAAAGTTATTTATTATGTTAAAAATCCTGTCCTCTCCTCTAAAGTCACCTATGCTTTCTTTTATGTTTTATTACTTTTCTCCGAAGGTCTGGAATATCTCCCTTTTTATATGTGAAACATTATGTAGTTTCCAAAATAAAGTGAATAAAGTTTCTAAAGTTTCAATAAAATTTTGTTGCGGTTAACTTTTTTTTAACATTTACAGGATAGTGCGTATAACAAAAATTTCCATGAAAGCAAATGTTGGTGTTGCCAGCAAAAATTTTCAAGGCGAGCGCCAAGGGAGTGAGGCGAGAGGCTGGAGTTGAGAGTTATCTTCCAGAATTTGCCTAACATTTCTTGGCTGATTACTTCTGAGTCGCCTCTGGGGAAACTAATAGATCATCCAGGTGCAATTTGAATTGCCAATGAAGTTCAAGACGTCAGCAGCGGTACATGTATCTGACGACAGTTCTGGAAATGGTTACAGAAAAGGTGAAGGTAGAAGACTGTTTGCGCATGCTCGACATGCTCAGTAGGCCAAGAACTAAAAATGTACAAGGGACGAGCTAAGGCCTGATGATTCGGGATTGAGGAGTTGAAATTCTGATATCTTTCAGTAATGATGTCTATTTGACCATAAGATAAGTAAAATAAGTAAGCATGTATTGATAAATCCTGTCGATTCCGATTAAGTAGAGATCATAACCTAAAATTAAAAGACGTATGCTCAATCATCTTTAAACCCTGTATTGATATGTACACAGGCTTATTTCCTTATGCAGTAATAAAATGCAACTCAATTAATTTTAAAAAGGTGACATATAAAATTGAATTGACAAGTTTATTTCGCTACACAGCTACTCAGCTGTAATTACTTTCAAACAATGCTCTTTAAGTATCTAAACCTAAAGCTATCTAAAATTAGTTTAAGAGAACATGCTGCATGAAATTGAATCACTTTGTCAGTTGACCCTAATGATACTTTAATCTATGAAATGTTCGTAAATTTTACTGCTATACGTAGTCCTTACCAAAACTGGATCTCATGGCATCGAAACTGTACTTTGCATCAAAATGTGATACATTTTCTCGGAGTTAATTTTATTTGCAAATACTAATTTTATCATATGTCTCCCTGCAAACTGTTTATAGTATGGGTTCTTAATTATTTTCCTGAGCGGGCTACATTTTTCATTGGGAAAATAACACAAGCAGCATGAACTTTCATACTTCAGGTTCCGTCGTCTTCGGTGTCTCATTTTGAATCAATACGAGAGGAAAGCAAAGCATTCCACTCAAGGGCGTAATGTCCAAGGGTCCATCCTAGAGCCTCTTTCTATGATCCCGGGCAACACCGGTTTGAATATAGAGGGCAAAGCCTTCCGACGCTCTAGGGTATATATAAATGAAGACGTCAGACGAAAACGTTTAGCTATCTCTAAATGACAATTGATGGAATTACCAACACACTCTGTCAAAATTGTATGTGTGGGAATCGAGAGGGTGATTTTGGTTTGACTGAACGAAGTGACATTATCGATTGGAGTGTATCGTACTAAGAATATTTCTTAAAAAAATGCCGTCCGTGCAAGGTATTTACTAGCCTTTCTATGTTGTACCCAAATATTTTTTTGTTATTTTTACGTCTCGTGATTTAGATATCCACACCTTCCAGGGAAAAAAGGTACATGAGAGAATCCACTATTCGTCCTACATATTTTCCTGCCAAGCTGAAAAGTTTCTCTCTCAAATTTCATAAGCCCATGCTAGTTGATCTAAAACTGTACCACCACCCACTTAAAATTCTAAGTAGATTATTACTATTGCAATTACTGGGTAGTCCGAGACCTCAATAGAATGAGTGAGTTCAATTTACGCACAAACCATGTACATACGAAATATTTCTTATGGTATAATTACGAATCCAGTTGTATAACCACATCAAGGAGAATACATGAAATTATGTCATCTTATGAAGTTACAAAACTTGCTAATGAGCACAGCGTAGATTTCAGCCACCAGCTTAACAAAATATAAAAGTAGAAGGGATTTCGTGCTGAAATCAGCAAATATTAAGTCATCATAATTCCTAAACAAGGGACATTAGCCTACCAGATCGACGTTTAAGTATACAATGTTATACTAATGCAAAATAGTCCCACATCAGCTTAATTGGCATAATCGACCTTCAAAACTAAAAGAAGTTCGAACATCATGGAGTAGAGACTCATCAGAGTGTGCTATTTACAAAAAAAAATTCAATAACGAGACCATCATTGGTAGATTGTAAGTTGACCTGTTAACCATTGCTTTGTTTCTACTTCTCACGAGGTGTCGGTATGACGCTGACGAGTGCTACGTCGGTATGTAAAGTGTAAAATGAGTACAAATACAAGCAGCAAAGCCACTAATAAACCAAAACATAGAGTAAAAATTGAAGTAACCAAACCGCATCCATTCCTGTGTAGAATAACGTTAAACGAACATGTTGCGATGTTGCCTGACCCATCTGTAAATGTGTAAATGACCGTATCAGTTCCCGCCTTAAACTTGCTACTACCTGGTTTGTGGCTTTGTGAGACAGTAACAGGAAAACCGGAGTAATCTATTGCAATCGGCTCATACCAGTGAACTACTTTCAAACCTCTGCACGATTTTATTCTCCTTTCTTGTGGACAGTTGAATACAGTGGGCGGAAATACGTCTGCGGAAAACAATTTTCGAAGGTTAGCACTCCTATAAGAAGGTAGTTACGTTTTTAGATGTCAAAATAAAGCTACCTTATACGATCTTGGTCATTGCACAATTTTCTTTTTTAATGATGTATGTTGCAAAGTATCCGTTGAAAGTTTAGTTTGATTCAAATGTGCCACAAAAGAACGGATAGAAATCTCTTCGATAGTTCAGAAACTCCTATTTTGCACAACGAGTAAGAGCCCACTAGCTCAACCTTCTTCTGAAAATGCTTTCAAATTGAGGAGACATACTCTTAGACTATTTTAGCTTGGGTTATTCTAGACTACCTGGAAATGAGCCTAAAATAGAGATTTCAGATCACAATTTCCCGACTGTAAATATTGATTGTCTTTCCACGCATTTCAACTTTCCTGATGTTGTGAAACAATTATATAGTTTAGGTCAGTTACTTAGCTGAGCTATTTTTATCTGAAATGGCCACGAGATTTTTGTCAATTTTGGCGTCTTGTTTAAAGGGTTAAAAAATTGGTGGTATCTCGTCGTTTCTTAAATTCTTTGGCAGACATTTGTATAAAGTTTATTTGGAGTAATGGTTTAAATGATGCTTTTACATTTTTTTAGGTCTAAAATATACCAAAACGGGGTATGTAAGACTGGAAATCTTGTATTTTTGAGACACTGATACTTAGGTAGTAATTTAAAATATGTAATGTTTGTAAAATAACAAACCAGCACATGTCCCCGAATGTCCACAAAAACCGCCTATGCAAAGACATATCAGCTTTGCTGAGCTCCAAGAGCGTCACATCTGTTGTAATAACACCCTCCTTTGTAAAAGTAGGCTATCAGTATTTATTGTCCTATAAGCCGTTATTGTGGAGGATCATGGAAATCATGGCCGTGTTAGCCTGTAACGTGCTGCTGCTTTCTTATCATTACTACAGATGCATAAAGCATAATTATAAAGACTACCTCTAGTGCCTGAAGGCGACATTTGTCCTTTTTCCTCTGCCAAGAAAGTCAGAATCTCAATATGACCAAGATAATAAGATAATAATACCTACTTTACAAGATTCTTATTAAATCAATACAGGAAACTTGTAAACACTAGAACTAGCATTTCTGTACAGCAATCTAGTGCCTGAAGGCGACATTTGTCCTTTTTCCTCTGCCAAGAAAGTCAGAATCTCAGTATGACCAAGGTAATAAGATAAATAATAATAAAGGAAACTTGTAAACACTAGAACTAGCATTTCTGTACAGCAATAACGGCTCTTCTATAACGACATCCTGATATATCGTCCCTCTGCCAATGAATTTTCTCAATTTTGGTTCTAAAGAGTGTAGAGTCGTAACTTTACAGAAGAGCTTATGGTAAGCATCAAGACATCAAGATGTTTACTGCTTATTGCATTCGAATAAGCCATTTGGAAAGTTTACATCATTTCTATGTTTACATTTGCAATGAACAAATACCTTGTTATTCGTGTTCTTCAAATATTACTTTTAAAAACTTGTCTTAATTCTGCAACCCGACCAAATGCTTTAGGCTTTACACTAAAGTGATTGGTAAACGGATAAAACATGTTACGCGTTATTTAAGCGGGGAATACTTACTTAAAACCTGTTGAAGGTTTTTTATACAAAGGTAAGTAATGAATATGAATGGTGCGTAGTTTGTCATTTTGTCATATCCAACGTTATGTTGAAGGAACCCAACTGGGCAATTTGTTTACATTGTTCTGTTTCTTACTAAAACTACGTGTCGTTTAGCAACTACCGTTCATAGAAGTTTTACGTGGCAGCAACTTAGCAATTTCAGCTTCAGGTTCATACTTCTCCGTCGACCTTACTCTTCATACACTCGCCGAATGTAGTTAGCGCAGAGTTTGTCAATCGTTCATAACTACCCGCTTTGCGCGTTCTAGTCGCCGAGTGTAAAACGGACACTTTTCCGCACACCCACGATTCAATTCATACTTTGCGGCCCAGTCAAGTAAACCCGTTCTGCACAGAGACCAGGGCCGTAGCCTGGGCGAAATCTTTAGGGGCACAGTTGATGGCACTTGCTAAGAGGAGAACCAAGTGGGGTGCCCGGGAAGGTGCTTCCTTTTTCACTTGTGCATGAGTGCCATCACGGGGGAGAGTGCTGAGGGGGAGGGGTACATGTAAGGCATAGCTTAGGCGCACAATTATGCTATCGTTTGCAAACCCTTGAACTGATTATATCTTTACAAGTTGTCTTTTTATGGTGATATGCTCCCTACTTTGGCTGGGCGTAAGTCAAGAGGTGCATGAGAAAGGAAAGGCACTATGTATGACACTCTACACGCTTTGAGAAATTTTTTGTCTTTGATGTCTGAAATGTTAATTATGTATTGATTTTTCGTCTGTGGCATGGCATCTGTGCAAGGCTGGTACCCGGTGTGGGCTCAGTGTTCTTACTTCGCCACTGGGGGAACCATCATCGGCGTAGCCGTAGTGTAGGCTTACAAGAAAGTTTCCTGTCAAAATGTCTCCCAGATGAGGGGGATGACACATTTTAGACCTTGAAAGTTGCATTTAAATATCTTTACTGCTAGATTTCATGCTTTAGAAAGAAGGTCAGATTTCAAGAAGAAAAGTTAGATTTGATTTAACGGGGAAAAGCGTTGACCCTAATTTGAATGAGCGTACGAGGGTATCCTATTTCACGAATGGCCTTTGAGGATCATGATACAGCATGTGTCTTACTGAGTTGTGGAATTCACGTACAGAGTAGCTCCTCGGTTTACCTTGAACATACAATAGTTATGTTATAACGTATCAAGAAAGATACCTCCGTGAAATAACAGGACATTTGTGAGATTTAGCTATTGTCTCAAAATAAGTTGGCCGTGACTGTTTATGCCCTTTTAATTAAAAGCTTCTCTACCAGTTCATCTGAGTTTAGCTAATAAAGGTAATCTTAGACTATTTTATCTTTAGCCCACTTATATGCTGGTGTATTCAAGCGATGTATCTTGTAGGAGAAAGATGGTTCATTCGTCAGGAGGAGAAACCCGCCTAAGAGGGCTTTCACGTAGGGAGTCGGGGGTCCGGCGGCCTTTCGGGAAAACTTTGGGAAGAAAGGAACCCTTATATGCAATTTCACAGGTTTTAGGAGCCCTAAAATCATAATTTGGACAGTGAAATCTTCGGCATTTTGGTATTTTTTTTTTCTCAAGTAGGCCAATTTTCATTTTCGTTTTGGAAATCTCAGGGCAGTTACCCCCTGCCCCCACGGACTACGAACCTGGATAGTGGAGATCCAAGATGGGTCCGATCAGGATGTTACTATGCTACGTTGGAAGATTCGCAGAAGGAAGAGAAAAACGAAAGGTGGTGGTACGTAATGCCACTAAATTTTTTCCGGACGTACACGGAGGTGAATTTCACTCTACGGCTTCTGATATGACACAATTCACTTCACTAGTTTCAAATAAACCCAACCGGATTTGACCACTTTTGCCAGAAACTCTCCGTTAGTCATACGTCAAAGCACCTCCGTAGCCAAAGGGAAAGGGTTATAGGATCCTCACAACATTCAAAATTACCATTCTCTAATGAATTTTAGTATGTCTCTCCCTAAGAATATTCGTCCCCCTGGTGGCTTTTGCCCCCCCATTAGTGACTTGTCTGGCCACGAACCTGCTTCAAATGATGGCCACGAACCTCCTTCAAATGATGGGGAGTGGGACACATTTACGCAGGGGATCACAATCCATCGTGGAGGGGGGATTTGAAGGAGCGTGTTTGGGATTGCCCATTTTACAGCAGTTAGTTAAGTGGGCAAATAGTGCAATATTTTTACCATTTTCCCCAAATCTGTATTCCTTTCTCCATGTATTTAACTCCAGTGATTGAAAAAAATCGGAATTTGCGCCCCCTTATACCACCTCCCTTATGATGATTAAAGGGCGTCGCAAGATCGTATTTCAGTTTTCGTGAATAGATCTCTCCAGGATTTCCACCATTTTTGCCCTTTTTTCACGTCTGATTAATAATAGGCGAAGGAAGTGGGGTAGGGGCTGGGGGAAAGCCCACAATCACACACGAAATTGCGTCTATGGGCCCTCAAATGGTATAAAGATCCCTTCCCTTGTAGATACATCCTATGGACGGGAGTCTAAAACTTTCAGCTCTCTCGAACTCCAGGCCGAGGACAGTCTATGCGGTCATGCAGTCACGGTGTACAATTGGTTCATGGCAAGCCACGACTGTGCTCTCCATTTTGGGTCTCTATGATCATTTAAACTAGTTATATATACAATTTTGCGTGCTCTCTCATTTATTCGATCAGTTTCTCATCCTCCTGTGAGGAAATGCCTTTATCTTGGAAGACGCAATTGTCTCTTGAACCAGTGTATTGGCTACTATAGTCTACTGTTTATTACAATGTAGAAACACTAGTCAACCCGTTCCACATGGGAAGTGCTTAGCAGAAAAAAGATGAAATAAGTTCATCTCGAACAGATCGGCGACGGATTGTACGCGCGTAAACTGGAAACGGGTTGTTCCGGGCTTCCGCACTCAAAGCAAATCCAAAGCGCACAGTTAAAGTTTGTTGACACTACTCCCCGCACAAACTTTCCGTTCCGCATTGAGGTCGCCTAGTATGTATGAATTGGGCTTTAGTGCATAACCTGAAGGAATACGACACGCCTTCAAAGACTGAAGTTTTGGAAAGGTTCAAACTGGTAAAGAATGTAATGATGTTGCATTTACACGGCTTTTCAGTTTGAGTGATTAACTTTTTGAGCACTTTGTATTTTTTACTTGCCTTTGACGTAAACATCGAAGCGGCAATGTGCTTGTGTGGTACTGTCTTCGTTCATTACTTGAATTTCGTAAATAACATTTGTCCTCCCAACTGGAAAGGAGTCTCCTGGAAAATGACTCTGGTAGAGCGTAAATTCAGTGACAGAACTCCTTAAAATTGGTTCAACCCAAGTCACTTGAGTTCTTGTTGTTTCCGAAGACGAATTCACCACAATAGAATCGGGACAAAATGCAAATCCAGGTGGACTTCCACGGTTTTGTTCTGTTCCCAAAACTGGCAAAAGTTTCACAAATTACACAAAAGAAAATATTTCACGAATAAGTTACTTGTAAATTCATCATGATGCAAACTCTGTTTAACAAAGTATTCACCATGAGTTCATGGAAAGGTACTGTTTTATTCACCAATCATCACATTTCAAAAGCTATTTAAGCAAAAAGGCAACGTCAGCTGCTGAAGTGACTAAATTCTTCTTTGGGGTAACCGATTTTGGAGACAAGCCTATTCTTAATAGAAGGAAAGTCTGAATATATGGGGAGTAGGCCTTTGTTCTTCGAGCGGGCTTCGAACACACCCTCTTGTAAAACATATTATTGCACAACTGAGTAACACTCTCCCACTTGAGAACATTTAGCCCTTTGCTGACAATAATAGTTATGCAAATGAATTCTAACCGGAACAACAAGAATGACAGTGTATAGAGTTGTACCTACTTCACCACGAGACCTGGAGTAATTAAGAGTGTGTAAGCCTTATATAATTCATAACCAGTCTATGAATCACTCAGATAAAATTCTGCACAACATCTAAAGATTCTGGGTAGAATTTAAAATTGTAATTAACGCTACAATGACTTAAGGGACCCACCTTTGTACACCCATAGGATGGTGACCTAGGTATTTAGCTTTTGACAAATGACTAATGACCTATGTGACCCATGTTCAGCAAAATTTAATAAGTGTTCAGTTTAAACATCAATAGAGAACCTTGTGGGGTGACAAATGTTTTTTTTTTTGCATCAACTAAATTATTTTAATCAAAACAAAACGTCATCACTACAAAATAACATCTTAATTGCAGAACGTATACATCAGATTTCTATGACTGGAATTTTTTAATTTGATGATTTAAATCCAAAATTGAAACTGCAGGCCTTTAAAATCTAATGTCGCGTAAACTTAAAACTTTCTTATCTGTTAAAAAACAAAGCTGGGCAAAACTTTTTAATGGCTTTGCTTTCAATTCCCATAGCAACAGTTTTTGAAGAAAATACCAAACGTAAAAGGGAAAAGTAAAGCAAATGGTGGTAGTCATGAAACGAACCTGAAATGTTTACGGAGAAAATGCACTGCGCAAGATTTCCTGAACTATCGGTAAAGTTGTACGTCACCAATGTAACACCGACGAAGAAATAATCTCTGGATTTGTGTGAAGAAGTAAGCTGTACAGGCTGGCATGACTCATCTTCAGCAAAGATTTCCGACCAGAGAGATGTCACATTTTCCTGTTCATTTTCTACTGTCATAGACAGCTGCCGTTCTGGACAGTTGTAAATTTTCGGGGCAGTCGTATCCAAAATATTGTCTGAAATGAATATTTTATTTAGACATTTGTTGTTATCAGTTGGCATACCGTTCATACAAAGACACGATGATTAATACTAATCGACAAGTCACTAACCTTGAACAATAACGTTGAATGTACACTTAGCAATTTGGTTCCGGTAAGAAACTCGAGTTACTCCAACAGGAAAATAATCATTAGACCCAAGATATGAAGTCCTTGTTAATACTTCATTCCCATTTGCGCCGGAAAGAACGGATGTAGGCTCCATCCATGTAATTTGAGTCAAATTAGCAGCAGCATATGATGATATAGGTCGGGTTGGGCAATTGGCAATGGGTGACAAAACTGTACAGAAGAAATGAATAAAGAATGATTTAACAAGGCAAGGCATCTCGACTGTTGTTATTTCTCGCACAACAAATAAAAGCAACTAAAATCATATTTCATGTGGCAACATGTGACAAATCCGCCCTTACCAAAACAAATGAAACAAAACGTCGTAATGATCTCGACAATGAAAGATCTATTTTTATTGTACATGTTTTGAGTGAAGCGTACTCTTACCCAGCTCTACAAGTTCTTAGAAAGGCGACACTGTAATAGTAAAGAGTCAAAAAGTTGTGCGTCAGAGAAATGTCCCTAGCCTATGTGTTATTTTCATATTTAAGCCTGCAAGAACATGTTCACTCTATGAGTAGCATTAACCTACCCTCGATAGCACATGTTGGCCCTCCGTAGCCATTTGCACATCTACAAGAGGAGTAGCCGTAGAAGTTTTCATAAGTTCCTCCATTTTTACAAAGAACGTCTTGGCATGTGCTTCCTCCATGAATATCTAACAATAAAGATTTGGAATGGTAATAAAGTATATACTGACGATAGTCGTCATGGATTACTATGCTCGCTTAGGAATATTACATAATAAATGCAATAAGGCAATTCACTTCGCAAATGAATGATTTACAATTGATGCAATAGGTTCGCATGTTCCCCAGCCGTTCGTTAATTATATGCGCACACTTTACAAAAAGATACTTGGAAACCCTTTTTTTAGCACACTGTTCAATTTTTACATACCATTCTCATAAAAGCTGGCGCTGTTCATGAATACGATTACCTGACAAGACAATTACATGCTGAATCTCCGACCTGGAGTAAAGAACCTTTTAAAGAAGAAACATCATTTAAGTGATCTTCGAAACATATTTGAAATATCAAATTAATTTTAGTGTGTCTTGCAGAGCAGGTAGCTCTTATGCATTGTTGGCACAAATATCACTAATATAAATTGCACTACGGACATACGGGCGCTGAGGCAGATTTAAAGCTGGGTGCAGAGAAGTGCATGCAACGAAGGCAGAAGTACTATCGATGGGATACTTTTTGCAGTCTTTGTGATAACATGGGGCTGAAGTGCAGTGTATATTTTAAAACTGCGTGGCAGATCGAAGAATGAGGTTGTGAAATTACTAAGGTTTTGAAATGTTCCTAATTAATTCCGGAGGCAACCCTTCCCGAGAACGTCCCTATCTCTGATGCCGATGGATACGATTGTATTTTTTGTATTCATTATTGATACTTGATGTGTTTTGTTAGAGTCGAAATACTAAGACAGCATACTCGACAATATAACACGTGTGATATCATGTTAGGATCTCAGTTTGCGATTTTGGTAAATTTAACATCGCTGCTGCAAACGTTTGTGGAATATATAACGGGTTGTGAAGAGAATCTACACCAAAAAGTATTACTCTATGCGTTGATCCCGTAGTGTCGACACATTATTGTGTCGTGCGTGTGTACTTCTATATGTTCAATGCTATCTTTTTCTGTGCATGTCACGACCTTACACCCCTCATGAGAAACGAATGCGATTAGGTAGTTTGAGGGCAAACTAGGTTTCCGCCACACTATTCAGGGTGAGGGGCGGTCCGCCCCCTGCCTTCTAAATGTATTTGCCTAAGCCTATTGCTTTTGAATCTAAGCGCATCACACCAGTTGGAGATGGTATAGGCTAAAAGTAGGAAGAAATTGACTTAAGAGAACGAGGAGTCCAGAAAAGGTTACACACCGGGGCATGTTGTCACATCATTTCTGTGTTGAACAGCAATCATTCACACTGTATAGGAAATTCAACCCCACCTTCTGTATAAAATATTTTCATTAAGTACGGCGAATCTAAATCATGCGGTCATTTTCAATTTTGACACCGTTTAGACGGTGCACTCCCTTTCATCCGCGTAGTAACATTCGAAGTTGTCATGTGTACCGTATCAGCATTCAGCAACACTGGTTGTCGATAATCGCACTTATACGTGCTATTTTTTTAATCAGGGATGCGTGTAACCTAGTCCACACAATCTTGGTGGCCTCTGTGGCCCATGGTGTTGAATTGATTGGGGCGGCTCTGCAGAAGACAATCGTATACTAAACCCCACAAACACACCGAAAAGTCTTAGCAAAGCGTAAACATCAGGGCTATACGCTAATAGCTTGCAACACGGTGGATCCTGCTTTTGTCTGCGTGCTATGGCAGAGACGCGGGGTCGGATTAGGGGGATAAGGTTGTGTTCGAGATTTGTGTTTGTTTTGTCGTGGGTAAGTCTTGAGTGTGATGCCTAAAGTTGCTAGTGTTGACAATAAGAAACGTGATCGCTTTGTGGTGATTAACTACCATATCCGTGCGGTGGATGGGAAGTGTTCTTCTTATGGGCTCGGTAAGAGTGGAAAGGGGGTGAAAACTCCCCTCCTCCTTGAAATCTTTTGTAGGCATGACGGTGGCTTAGATACAAATGGGGCTATCTTTGGCAAAACGTTGATTGATAACGTGTAGTCCTGTCATTTATTTGGTGATAGTTTGGTTGCTCATGGTTGGTGTCATAGATACAGATATAGGGGAGCCCTGGGTATTTCAAAGTGGTCGATACTAACATGAGCAATGAGAATTTCAGAGATCAGTGTGCAGCGAGCTGTGATGGCGAGAAGGGGACTGGAAATAGCAAAGGGTCTTGGATTTAGAAGTATGTTCAGTGATATCGTAAAATTCACCATCTACCGGTACTTCCTATATTCCTAAGAAGTGTACATGCCGTGAAAAATGCTTTTGAAACAGGTTCGAGTGACAAACATATACTTCCAATCTTTCACATTATCCTTCAAACTTGACAAGCGTTACCACGGTTACTCCATGACGTTAAATTGTCCTATGGCTCCTCTTGTTGCCCATTCTCATTCTCTACAGAGTTTGGATATGTACCGTCTGACTTTTTGAAATTTTGTTTTGGTCAGCATAATATTCCATCCTGGTTTATTCATTGCCCTAATGTTGGTCATCATAGGATATATAGAACGCCAACCGAGACACTATCAACCCCCTCCCCAAAGAAGAGAGGGTCATGCCAGTTAGTGTGTGAGTCTGCCATCTATAATTTTTTTTAAAGATTTGAAAATTCATAAAATTGTACTTTCAAGTGCCAGAGCCAAGTAAAAAAAGCCCATAGTTTACGTTCTGGCAAAGCTATGGTCCTCTGTAATCACATCTATGCACACTAACAATTTATTTAATATAGAACTCTCACCAGGGAGCTGTTATCCAATGGAGAGAGCTCGAGAAATTTAATTTATGCTAATACTTTAAGACCTATTTAAGTGTGAAAAGATTACCAACTGTTAGCTGTTGATAAGGCTTCAACAAGGACTTAGCTTTTATTTAATGCTTTCAATTTGATGAACTATCTCCTTGAGACATCATTCATCTCTACTAATACTTTTAACAAGGGGCTTACACTGAACAATGCTTTGATGTGTAGGTTGGCACCGCCAACCTTAATGATGACAGGGTTTTTTAAACTCAAAACGACTGTTTTAACAGAACTGGATCAATACAACTGGCTCCGACCTTATCTAAAGAGACCATATGCAAATAAGCTTGGAGACAGAAGCCTAATCCTTTGACTACATTCTTGACAAGTTTCCTCAAGGTTTCCTGAATCAACCGTATATAAATCTATGTTCAATAATTTCACATAAAAGCTAGCCGATGTGGTCTCATTCGCGTCACGAGCGACACCAGAGAGAAATATATTTAGTTTTCAGGAGGCTGGCAATGTCATGGCAATGGATGAAATCGCTATAGTTCTACTCATGATTAATCAGACGACAAATGTCTGTGTTAGAACTAGTCCAGCTTAGTTTCCTAAAGAAATCTAAAGAACAAGATAAGTTGAATGATTATATGGTGACCTTGAATATGCTAAACCTCACTTCAAAAGAAGTTTGGCGAGCTCTCTCCATTCGGATAACAGCTCCCTGCTCTCACTGAGAATAAAGCGCGGTAACATTAGATAGATTGGAGAGGATTTTGATAAACTTTTGATAGTTTTTAGATGAATTGCGATAGAAAATGAATAAATTAATCCAGTCGAAAAACGCACCTCTTCCAACCCATAAAGAAATTAATTGCTTAATTGCCTTTTGAGTTCATTGAGAAAATTCGGAAATCGACTAGGCCGCATTTTACCAAATATTTTCTTGGAAGGCCTACACGTAGGTTACTATCCAACCGAGAGTGGCTGTCCCATTGGCGTAAGAGGTGGCAGCAGGTATTGTACTTTGTTAAGGGTGCTATAAGCTCTGTAGGGGTGTCAAAAACTTTCCAAAGTATAGCAGTAGCACCGAGACAGTAATGCATTTTACCTGACCAAAATAGAAATCAGCACCAAATAATGAAGCATTTCTAACACCGTAACCAACACAACGCTTCACTAAACTGGTACCAAAAGACTATATCGTTTTGTATCTGAGCCACCTCACATATAGACAAATATTTCTCAAAGAGCAAGGGTGTCTTCCACTCCTTTTGCCTAACACTCAGTCACAAATTTGAAAACATCACAAAATAATGAAAATTTCAAAACATATAACCAGTTCAAAATTTTACCAAAGGTAGCACCATTTTGTACCTAAGCAACCTTACATAATTGCTACCACTCCCTCAATACCCTACCGTAGGATGGCACAAACGCATGGGTGCAGGAGTTGACTGGGAGTTTTACGCGGCCGCTGCAAATTACAGTGAGCGTCCCTCCCCCCCCCCCCCCCATTTGAAAATCTATCTAAGCGGAGTGCCACCATCACTTAGTACGTAACCCTCAGAGCACAATCAGTTCACGTGCACACTGCATTGCGATCCTGTGTTCCTCTCTCCATCTTTTACAATCTTTCTCTCCCCCTCCCTTTCCTATTTTTCCCTCTCTTTCTTACTCTGCCTCCTCTCTTCTCTTGTTTTCCACTCTTTTTTCTTTCTTTTTTTTTCAGCAACTGGCCCAAGGCACTTATTAGCCGGTCGGCCTCCTACGGCGATGGCCACGTCTCCACAAAGGCCAGTCCGCCTACGCATGAGTGACAAACGAAGTGCCACCTGTCTATAGGCACGTCACTTGATGCTCCGCTTAGATAGTGACATGAACTGCCCCTAGGGATTTAACCCAAGCTACGACCCTGTGTTATATTATGCTCACTTCGGAAAACCCTACCCGAAGGATTACACTGATGTAAAAGGTCCTCTCCCTTTTCAACATGAGATCTTCCAAGATATTCCGGTACAAACCGAGGGAGTTGCTATATACTAAGCAACTCCTTCCCCTCCCCTTACAAACCAGTCCACTGGATCACTTGGACCTACGACTAAATGTGAACGGTCATTTTGAAATGAATGAAGCTGTTTCAATTCAACAGAATATTTGGTACAGTGAGCAAGACTTAATAATTTGTTTCAATTTTTGTTTCTACTTGGTAACTCAAAATTTTACCCGTGTTGTATCAAATCTTTGTTTCACTTTAGGGCAGACTACTTTTAAAAACATCAAGAAAAAGACTCCTCTTAAAGATATCGTATCACAAGTCGACAGAAAGTTTTCCTCCTGAAAGAAATAAGGATTCCAGTGGGAAACAGGACTTATTGGAAGGTTTCATGTCAATCCAGATGGAATTTTCCGTTTTCCTTTCTCAATTGCTAGTTCCAAAAAGCTCCTGCATCAATGGAAAGGGGAAGCAAAATAAAAGCTGTCTGACTCAGAACGTTGTCAGCGTCACCCTTCTTGCTCGGCACAGTCCACAAATGGCTCAGCGCAAGGGTCCTTTCACTTTGTCCGACATTTTAGTCTAGCGGCGAATTAAAAAAAGAGCTCTAAAAATTGACTTACCCGGTACCGATTTGTAAACATAGCGACCCATGCTAAAACTATTGTTTATAATGTAACTTTAAATTTTAGGTTGGTTGTCACTCTTTTTTAAAAATTCCCGAACATGCAAATTTTCAAGGTCAAAGGTCAAAAAGGTCAATTTTTCAAAATTTTAGTATTTTTGTACACACTTTAATATGACGAGACTTAAAAAATGCCTTATGACTCATAAAATTTCAATTCTGGACCATTAGTGAAGAGTAAGAAGAAAAACGTCCAGAACAGTGGGCGCCAGGTGGGGGGCAGGGGGCCATGGCCCCCCGTCGGGGAAGCTACCCCCGTTGGGAAATTTTCCGGTTTCGGGGAGCTACTATGTATACGATAAAATATTAGTCCCTGACAACGGCAGCCGCCCCAACGATTTACTTAATTTTTGTCTAAATTTGGGCAAATTCTTCATAAAACCCCCAGATTTTCCAATTTCTTCCTAAAAACCTAATTTTTTTTTCAAAATTTTCCCGTGGTAAAAAGCCCAACTTTTTGCAATTTTTTTTTATTAAGAGTCCGACATTTTCGGCGCTCTTCGCGCGCCAAAATTTTACTTCAAACATCGTTTCGGCCACTATTCGCCCTCGTCGAGGCTTCGGGTTGCTGGCCCCACGTCGGGGTGCTTGGTCCCCTGTCGGGCAAATCCTTGCCCACCTGGTCCAGATACTATCCCACGCGTTCTATAAACTGTGGACAAGTGATGTTAAAAGTACAAACGTTTGAATGTTTGTTAGTTTCCGAACATAATTTTAAGGTCAAGGGTCATTAAAGGTCGCACCTTGTAAACTTGATCTGCATTTTACGTTTTTCCCCATACGGACCCTTCACAAAATCATATGAACTTCAAGCAACATTTATTCAGATGTTTTAAAGCAACTTTGTCAGGGGGTTGAGGCCAGGTGGGGGAGGAGGCCATGGCCCTTCGAGAAAGGTTGAGGCCCTCGTTGGGAAAATTTTCTAATCTTTTTTTAGGGAGAATGAGTGGGTGGGATGAAGTTTTTAATCTCCGGCAGCGACTGGTCGTCCCAACACTTAGTTGCGTCACGGTACTCTCAAAGAGGGCTATTTTTAAAATAAATTGCAAACCTAACCTTTTGCATTTACTTCAATATTAAACCAAATTTTTAAATTAGTTACTTCAATAAAAAACACCAAATTATTGAAATTTCTCCACTAAAATCCCCAAATTTGTGTCGCCCCAATGGCGCCGAAAATGTTTATTCACCATCCTTTCATGCAGTAATCCGTCGCTTTTTGTTCTGGTTTTGGACTATGGCTCCCGCCCCTACCAATGTCGAGAACTTGCAATCCTTAAAATTAAGTGAGATATAATAAAAATATTTATAGGCCTACCATGAAATGTAGGCTGTTTTCGCAGCTGTATCAGAGAAATTTGAATTTTTGTTTCGGTTGTTAGGATGTGTGGAACCATTGCATTGATTAGATTAATGGTGCGAAATCACATAGCCTAACTAAATTAATTGACTTAATTATTTATTAAATACATTACAGTGTTTCTGTCATTGCAATAACTATTGCCAACATGAACCAGATCACGCGAAAAGGGGTATGTTGTAGCAATATACCATGCAAAAA
Organism: Holothuria leucospilota; assembly: GCA_029531755.1. Taxonomy (NCBI): domain Eukaryota; kingdom Metazoa; phylum Echinodermata; class Holothuroidea; order Aspidochirotida; family Holothuriidae; genus Holothuria; species Holothuria leucospilota. The sequence continues at coordinate 4,466,767 of CM055970.1, forward strand.
AGTAGATTATATGTTTAAATGTTTTCCAGACGTGATGGTACATTTTATCAAGGCAGAAAGCGTCTTTGCTCGGGATTGCATACAACCAATACATTTTACCGCTACAAACTGACAAAGTACGCTTTTGCTTTGTTTCAACACACATTGTTCTGCTATCTTTTTATGAAAGGGAGTTGGAAATTAGTGCGCGATGGATCTTGGTCAGCAGAAGTTTGGAAAAAAAATTCCAATTTCTCTGGCACATTTTGTGAAAATCCGCCATTGGTCGGATAATTACAGTTTGTCGGGCAAACGGCTTAGCCTCCTCCCCCCCCCCCCGAAAGTGTCCCTTACAACCCATCGTAATTGTTACATGAATCATTTTGTTTACTGGTAAATAAACCTTTAATAATTTGTGGTTACAGAGCAATATAATTAAAAGTTGTTCCCTGTATTGGAAAGCTAGTGATGACTCTTGCACCGATCTATTTTGTTTTTCAAGTTTGGACATGGAAATGGCACATATCCATAACAAGACTTGATTTTACTTGCAAAAAAAAAAAAAATCCTTTAAATAAAATAATTCGCAGTTCTCAAAAAATGACTATGTTGAGATGAATTCAAAGAAGTTTGTAGAGGGGCTGTTAATATGGTACAAATTTATATATAATCTAGCTTTCATTTTGGTAAAGTTATAAAGACAGTGTTTAGTAATCACAATTAGGGATTACGTGTTTAATTCCAGCCACATCTAGCATCGTGAGGCGGACATTTTGAAAACAGGTTCCTTTCAAAGGACTGATATTATGCTTTTTGTCTAGCCAATATACGTTTTTGTCGACAAATGATTGGAGATAAGAAGCATTCAGCAAACTTGAGGGTTTTTGCCACCAATATTTTTTTAGCCTAGCAACAAGCACATAAATTGGTTGGTTAAATCACAAGTCAACCAGATTCAGATATAGCCTGAATGCAACCATGTATTGACCAGTTGATCAATCGGGAGAAGGGGTACTCTGTTCGAAAACACAGGTCCATAACTTAAGAGCAGTGGAGGAACCCACAAACATTATCGCCTGGGAGAAATTGTAGAAACAAAAATTACCTTTGCCTTTTATGTTAACACATTTCCTGCCTTGAAAATGATTTTCCCTCTTACAGTCTGGGAACTTTCTCGCCCTCTTCAGCACGTTGTCTGGCTATGGGCCTGGATGAAACTGGCTGTAAGAAGGTTTGGTGATTTGATTTTTCATATGCAGTTTCAATTGGACAGGATACTCAAAATGCTTCTTTTTTTTATAAAAAGCAAAGAATTTGTGAATTGTTTACCGCTTTGACCCATTTAAGACAAGATTTCAGTTGACACATTTTTGAAGGTGGAGCATTGTATTTTATTACTCTCACAATCTAATATGGGATTCTCAATTTTTATACTGAAAAATTCAGCTGTTTCATCACTACTTTTCCTACTTTTAAAGTGCATTCCGACGTTTGTAATGACCATTCCGATTTTTCGCCTTCAGAAGCACAACATCAAAACTGCCAGATGTATATTTTCCAACGCCATATAGTCTAAGGGTTTTAACAAAATTATGGTCAGAAACCTCGTCTATATGAGAAAATCTTAATGTGTTCCAACAAATGATAACTTGAAAACACTGAAGCGAAACACCATTGCCACATTTTTTTCGTTAACCTTTCCAGATATGGTTTATAAATTTGACTATAGTCTGCACGTTGCTGACGTGTTTTTATTTATTTATTTTTTTTTTTTTTGTTTAGCCTTTCGCTACGGTTACCCAGTGTGGCAGAAGTTAAATAGAGCCGCTATGCAGGCAAACATTCGACAGATCAATTTATCCAAGAAAAGGCATTATATTGCAATGTAGAACTAATTACGAACCATAGGCGTAGGAAGCATTTCGCGACGGGGGGGGGGGCTGAAACGTGTTTTCGGATCACCGTCCTGGGGGAGGGGTCTAAGGGGAGGGGTTCCCCCCCCCTGTGGAACATTTTTGGGCATTTAAGGGACCTCAGATGCAATTTGGTGCAACGTTTTGGACAAACTTTAAGGAAAATTACTGCAAATTTTTGACATTTATTACAGAAGAGACAAATAATGAGTTTTTGCCCTTGGATCTTGGGGGGGGGGGCGGAATCATACTTCATCTCCCTCAAATTTTTGAGTGGGGGCCCCCCTTCCCTCCCCCCCCCCCCGCTTACTACGCCTATGTAACGATCTTACCTTGTCTTTATTGAGAGACGCTTTTATCTCCACGTGGTAAAATATGCATAAGATGCATTAAAATATCATATCGTGTAAATTTGTAATGTGGAAAACTAAAAAAAAAAATAATGAAAATATTCAATGAAACCATAGTAAATATTGATAATTAAGGGTTTTATGCATTGATTGGAGTTCAAGGATGTTTACTGTAAATTTATTCAAAATATTTACCACACATGTAAAGTACCAAATATTGTTGAAGTCTGGGTGAAAAAAGACTCGAGACCTTTAACCCGCCTAATGACCATGTTAGCGTAAAAATAAAAGGTGACAACCAACAGAAAACGAGAGCAGACATCCAAAGAAACATTTAATGCGTAGGTGTCAAACTTTTACAAAGTTTGTACGGGGGGGGGGGGGTCGAAAATTTTCAGACTTCGCCGCTAGTCTATTTGGGAAAGAAACGAAAGACCGAAAAATGTGTCAATCCCTATCATTGAATACGGATGTTTAATGAGTTTCACCAGGAAGACGATTCGGTAACAACAGCAAAATACCCTTTTCTTATTTTTTATTTGTCTAAAGGAGAAACCACTGTAATAAAGGGTCAGCAATGAGCCCGGACGTTGGACTTCTAGGCCAGAAACGAAGTAAATGTACACAACTCTAATTTAATCTGGGTAAAAGAGCGACTAGCCGAAACAAAATTCGATCTCTCTGGGCTCAATGTTCTTGAAAAGACAGTTGAGTTCTATGCCCGATCATAAATACCCTCTGATCATCTCTTCGTTTTAAACGAGCACCCGAGCAAGTCGAAAACCGACGATGCAATAGTGTGAATTCTCTTTTTCAAGTCAATTTCCATCCAGTTATTTTCGTGTTTACTTTGAAATCTTTCAATCTGAATGTTACACAAAACCCCTATTAACGAATCTGTTGCTTCCAATATTGTGGTTTATTTACAGGTACCGTGGGTTTCGACTAGTGAGTAACAAGTACTTTGTCTACTTGTACTGTTTGGCCTATCCCGACACCGGCACTGTTTGATTCTTGGATGACCTTATCAGTTAAGAAGCTTCATGCGGCTCGATTTGTTTGGTTTGGACTCGATGGTGGGATTTACGTTTGAATGTAGGTAAAACTGGGAAAAATGCCCTACTGTACGGAAGGTACAGAGGGAGTTTGAAAACCTCTACAAATGCAAGGTCCAGAAGTCAACCATAGGGACCCTGGTGGAGCGCAGAGACAGGAAACTATTGGTCGAAGCTCCCAGAAGCCCTGGGAAATTTAAAGAATTACGGGTTAGCTCATTTTAATAAGGCGTTTTGTAATGCACAATTTGACAATGTTTTTAATACCCTAGTTTGGACCTACAGCAATTCAGTACAATGATGCATGAGGTTTGATGGTATGAGTAGAGTAGGATGTTCATGCAGCTATGAAACTACAAATCAAGCAAGAAACACTTTTTGAAGCAGAAAGAGACAATACACAGTAAGCTGGTGAAACTTTATGACAGTATTATTGAGGACACTTTATTGTACCTAGTATAACTGCAAAGTTATTTATTAGGCTATGTTAAAAATCCTGTCCTCTCCTCTAGAGTCACCTATGCTTTCTTTTTTGTTTTATTACTTTTCTCCGAATGTCTAGAAAATTTCCCTATTTAGATGTGAAACATAATTTAGTTTCCAGAATAAAGTGAATAAACTTTCTAAAGTTTCAAGGAAATTTTGTTGCGGTTAACTTATACATTCACAGGATAGTGCGTATAACAACAAATTCCATGAAAGCAAATGTTGGTGTTACCAGCAAAAATTTTCACGGCGAGCGCCAAGGGAGTGAGGCGAGAGGCTGGAGTTGAGGGTTATCTTCCAGAATTTGTCTAACATTTCTTGGCTGATTACTTCTGAGTCACCTCTGGAGAAAATAATAGATCATCCAGGTGTAATTTGAATTGCCAATGAAGTTCAAGACGCCAGCAGCGGTACATGTATCTGACGACAGTTCTGGAAACGGTTACAGGAAAGGTGAAGGTAGACAACTGTTTGAGCGTGCTCGGCATACTCAGTTAGAACTAACAATGTACAAGGGACGAGCTAAGGCCTGATGATTTGGGACTGAGGAGTTGACATTCTGATATCTTTCAGTAATGATGTCAATTTGACCATAAGATAAGTAAAATAATTCAGCATGTATCGATAAATCCTATCGATTCCGATTAAGTAGAGATCATAACCTAAAATTAAAAGACGTATGCTCAGTCATCTTTAAACCCAGTATTGATATGTACGTAGGCTAATTTCCTCATACAGTAATAAGATGCAACTCAATTAATTTTAAAAACAAGGTGACATATAAAATTGAATTGACAAGTTTATTTCGCTACGCAGCTACGCAGCTGTAGTTACTTTCAAACAATGCTCTTTAAGTATCTAAACCTAATAACTATCTAAAATTAATTTAAGAGAACATGGCTGCATGAAATTTAATCACTATGTCAGTTGACCCTAAGTATACCTTTAATCTATGAAATGTTCGTAAACTTTAACTACTATACGTAGTCCTTACCAAAACTGGATCGCACCGCATCAAAACTGTACTTTGCATCAAAATGGGACACATTTTCTCGGAGTTAATTTTATTTGCAAATACTAATTTCATAATTTGTCTGCCTGCGAATTGTTTATAGTATGGGTTCTTAATCATTTTCCTGAGCGGGCTACATTTTTCATTGGAAAATATCACAAGCAGCATGAATTTCCATACTTAAGGTTCCGGCTTCGGCGTCTCATTTGAAATAACACCAGAGGAAAGTAAAACATTCCACTCAAGGGCGTGGTGTCCAAGGGTCCTTCCTAGAGCCTCTTTCTATGATCCCGGCCGGCAAAACCGGTTGGAATATAGAGGGAAAGCCTTCCGACGCTCTAGGGTATAATATAAATGTAGACATTCGACGAAAACATTTAGTTATCTCTAAATGATAATTAATGGGATTACAACCACACTCTGTCAAAATTGTATGGGTGGGAATCGAGAGGGTGATTTTGGTTTGACTGAACGAAGTGACACTATCGATTGGAGTGTATCGTACTAAGAATATTTCTTAAAAAAACATAACTCTAAGATTGCCTTCCATGCAAAGGTATTTACTAGCCTATCTATGTTGTACCCAAATATTTTTTGTTATTTTAACGTCTCGTGTTTTAGAAATCTACACCTTCCATGGGAAAAAGGTACATGAGAGAATCCACTATTCGTCCTACATATTTTCCTGCCAAGCTGAGGTTCTCTCAAATTTCATAAGTCCATGCTAGTTGATCTAAAACTGCATCACCACCCACTTAAAATGCTAAGTACATTATTACTGAGTTCAATTTACACACAAACCATGTAAATACGAAATATGTCTTATGGTATAATTATGAATCCAGTTGTATAACCACATCAAAGGGAATATATGAAAATATGTCATCTTATGAAGTTCCAAAACTTAAAACATTTTTCTAATAAGCACAACGTAAATTTCAGCCACCAGCTTAACAAAATATAAAAGTAAAAGGGATTTCGTGCTGAAATCAGCAATACCAAGTCATCATAATTCCTAAGCAAGGGATATTAGCCTACCAGATCGACGTCTAAGTATACAGTGTTGTACTAATGCAAAATAGTCCCACATCAACTTAATTGGCATAATCCCCCTTCAAAATTATAAGAAGTTCGAACATCGTGGAGTACCGAATCATCAGAGTGTACTATTTACAAAAAAATTCAATAACGAGACCATCATTGGTAGATTGTAAGTTGACCTGTTAACCATTGCTTTGTTTCTACTTCTCACGAGGTGTCGGTATGACGCTGACGAGTGCTACGTCGGTATGTAAAGTGTAAAATGAGTATAAATATAAGCAGCAAAGCCACTAATAAACCAAAACATAGAGTAAAAATTGAAGTAACCAAACCGCATCCATCCCTGTGTAGAATAACGTTAAACGAACATGTTGCGATGTTGCCTGACGCATCTGTAAATGTGTAAATGACCGTATCAATTCTCGCCTTAAACTTGCTACTACCTGGTTTGTGGCTTTGTGAGACAGTAACAGGAAAACCGGAGTTATCTACTGCAATCGGCTCATACCAGTGAACTACTTTCAAACCTCTGCACGATTTTATTCTCCTTTCTTATGGACAGTTGAATACAGTGGGCGGAGATACGTCTGCGGAAAACAATTTTCGAAGATTAGCACTCCTATAAGAAGGTAGATACGTTTTAAGATGTCAAAATAAAGCTACCTTATACGATCTTGGTCATCGCAAAATTTTCTTTTCTAATGAAGTTTGTTGCCAAAATATCCGTTGAAAGTTTAATTTGATTCAAATGTGCCACAAAAGAACGGATAGAAATCTCTTCGATAGTTCATAAAATCCTATTTTGCACAACGAGTAAGAGCCCACTAGCTCAACCTTCTTCTGAAAATGCTTTAAGATTGGAGAGACATACTCTTAGACTATTTTATCTCAGGTTGGGTTATTCTAGACTGCCTGGAAATGAACCTAAAATAGAGATTTCAGATCAAAATTTCCCGACTGTCAATATTGATTGTCTTTCCACGCATTTCAACTTTCCTGATGTTGTGAAACAATTATATAGTTTAGCTCAGTTACTAAGCTGAGTTATTCTTATCTTGAAGGGCCACGAAATTTTTGTCAATTTTGGCGTCTTGCTTAAAGGGTTAAAAGATTGGTATCTCGTCGTTTCTTAACCTCTTTGGTAGACATTTGAATAAAGTTTAGTTGGAGTAATGGTTTAAATGATGTTTTTACATTTTGTTAGGACTAAAAACTTACCAAACCGGGGTATTTAATACTGGAAATCCCGTATTAGTTAGACACTGATACTTAGGTAGTAAGTTGAAAAATGTTATATATGTAAAATAACAAACCAGCACATGTCCCCGAATGTCCACAAAAACCGCCTATGCAAAGACATATCACCTTTGCTGAGCTCCAAGAGCGTCACATCTGTTGTAATAACACCCTCCTTAGTAAAAGAAGGCTATCAGTATTTATTGTCCTAAAAGCCGTTTATTTTGGAGGATCATGGAAATCATGGCCGTGTTAGGCTGTAACGTGCTGCTACTTTCTTAACATTACTACAGATGCATAAAGCATAATTATAAAAACTACCTCTAGTGCCTGAAGGCGACATTTGTCCTTTTTCCTCTGCCAAGAAAGTCAGAATCTCAATATGACCAAGATAATAAGATAATAATACCTACTTTACAAGATTCTTATTAAATCAATACAGGAAACTTGTAAGCACTAGAACTAGAATTTCTGTACAGCAATAACGGCTCTTCTATAACGACATCCTGATATATCGGCCCTCTGCCAATGAATTTTCTCAATTTTGGTTCTAAAGAGTGTAGACTCGTAACTTTACAGAAGAGCTTATGGTAAGCATCAAGGCATCAAGATTTTTTACTGCTTATTGCATTTGAAGAAGCCATTTGGAAAGTTTACATCATTTCTATGTTTACATTATTTTGCAATGAACAAATACCTTGTTATTCGTGTTCTTCAAATATTACTTTTAAAAACTTGTCTTAATTCTGCAACCCGACCAAATGTTTTAGGCTTTACACTAAAGTGATTGGTAAACGGATAAAACATGTTACACGTTATTTAAAAGGGGAATACTTACTTAAAACCTGTTGAAGCTTTTTTATACAAAGGTAAGTAATGAATATGCATGGTGCGTAGTTTGTCATTTTGTCATATCCAACGTTATGTTGAAGGAACCCAATTGGGCAAATTGTTTACATTGTGCTGTTTCTTACTAAAACTACGTGTCGTTTAACAACCACCATTCATAGACGTTTTACATGGCAACAACTTAGCAATTTCAGCTCCAAATGCACGAACGGATTGTACCCGGGCATCGGCTGCTTTAACCTTAAGCTAGGTTCATACTTCTCTGTCGACCTTACTCGTCATACACTAGACGAATGTAGTTGGCGCAGAGTTTGTCAATCGTTCATACTTACCCGCTTTGCGTATTCTAGTCGCCGAGTGTAAAACGGACACTTTTCCGCACACCCGCGATTCAATTTATACTTTGCGGCCCAGTCAAGTAAACCCGTTCTGCACAGAGACCAGGGCCGTAGCCTGGGCGAAATCTTTAGGGGCATAGTTGATGGTACTTGCTAAGCGGAGAACCAAGTGGGGTGCCCGGGAAAGTTCCTCCTTTTTCACTTCTGCATGAGTGCCATCGCAGGGTAGAGTGCTGAGGGGGAGGGGTACATGTAAGGTATAGCTTAGGCGCACAATTATGCCATCATTTGCAAAGCCTTGAACTGATTATATCTTTACAAGTTGTCTTTTTGTGGTGATATGCTCCCTAATTTGGCTGGGCGTAAGTCAAGAGGTGCATGAGAAAGGAAAGGCACTATGTATGACACTCTACACGCTTTGAGAAATGTTTTGTCTTTGATGTCTGAAATGTTAATTATGTACTGATTTTTCGTCTGTGGCATAGCATCTGTGCAAAGCTGGTACCCGGTGTGGGCTCAGAGTTCTTACTTCGCCACTGGAGGAACCATCATCGGCGTAGCCGTAGTGTAGGCCTAAAAGAAAATGTTCTGTCGAAATGTCTCCCAGATGAGGGGGATGACACATTTTAAACCCTGAAGGTTGCATTTAAATATCTTTACTTTTAGATTTCATGCTTTAGAAGGGAGGTCAGATTCAAGAAGAAAAGTTAGATTTGATTTAACGGGGAAAAGCGTTCACCCTAATTTAAATGAGCGTACCCCGGTATCCTATTTCACGAATGGCATTTGAGGATCATGATACAGCATGTTTCTCACTGAGATGTGAAATTCAAGTGTAGAGTAGCTCCTCGGTTTACCTTGAACATACAATACTTATGTTATAACGTATCAAGAAAGATACTTCAGTGAAATAACAGGGCATTTGTGAGATTTAGCTATTGTCTCAAAATAAGTTGGCGGTGACGGCTTACGCCCTTTTAATTAAAAGCTCCTTTACCAGTTCATCTGAGTTTAGCTAATGAAGGTAATCATAGACTATTTTATCTTTAGCCCACTTATATGCTGGTGCATTCAAGCGATGTATCTTGTAGGAGAAAGATGGTTCATTCGTCAGGAGGAGAAACCCGCTTAAGCGGGCTTTCACGTAGGGAGTCGGGGGTCCGGCGGCCTTTCGGGAAAACTTTGGGAAGAAAAGAACCCTTATATGCGATTTCACAGGTTTTAGGAGCCCTAAAATCATAATTTGGACAGTGCAATCTTAGGCATTTTAGTATTTTTTCTCAAGTAGGCCAATTTTCATTTTTCTTTTGGAAATCTCAGGGCAGTTACACCCTGCCCCACAGACTAAGACCCTGGATAGTGGAGATCCAAGATGGGTCCCATCAGAATGTAGTATGCTACGTTAGGAGATTTGCAGAAGGAAGAGAAAAACGAAAGGTGGTGGTACGTAATGCCACTAAATTTTTTTCCGGACGTACACGGAGGTGAATTCCACTCTACGCAGTGGCGGATCCAGGGGGGGGGGTCGCCGACGTCCGGACCCCCCCCCCCCTCAAATTTCCCAATATGCCCTTTTTAAAAATTCGGTTTTTCCACTGACACTAGCCTTAAAAAAATAAAAATAAAAAAAAAAAAAAAAAAAAAAAACGAAACAGTTTCACAGGTAATGACAGTTGTCCAATTCCGAGGAGATTTTGGTTTCACCCATCCAGTATCTATCAATCCATCCATAAAAGTCTAACAGAAACTTTCGGCAATATATTTGACTACGGTAGCCTATATTACCCGCCCCGAAATACAAACAGTGCAATCGTTTTACAGAGAACGTGACTACAGTATGTCTTACTGCCTGCGTGACAGTCAGGCATTCTAATCACTTTTCGCTTGGAACCACGTGTGGCGTGCTTTGGCATTCAAGGTAATACAAAACACGCAGATATTAAGTCATGCTAGCTAGCGCTTTATGCAGCGTATTACTATTGGGTTTTAATATTGATTCCAAAAGGTCACTGCTAGTTTTTTAGTCTTACAAAATAATGACACTCCCTAAACACTACATCTACGAAACCTTCCCACCACCCGCTAGTATCCCTCTTCTCATGAACAAGAGAGAGTACGTAAATACGTTTCGCTATTCATGGTCTGGAATAAATCTCTTCTTTTATTGTGTTGTCCTAGTGATGTGAATAAAAAACCAATCTTAGGTTAGAGTCCACAGTCAAGAGTTGACCAGAAGTCACAAAAGACGAATCGGTGTTTGTTTCATTTTAAAAGTACTATATAAAATAACAACGGGGTCAAATAACGCAATGTCAGTCGGTTCAATTTTTTGACTTCTTTGGACCGATGACATTTGGTCTGCTTTCGCAAATAAAAAACAAACATTCGACTTCAGTCATCTGCTCTGACGGAGTATTTTTGCCAGTCAAGCCGCAACTGTATACGGAACACATTTTACAGCATTTTGGCCCCCCTCCCCTAGTCGAGATAGCTGTGGCGCCAGGTGGGGAAAGGGTTCATGCCCCCCGTCGGGGAAAGCTGGCCCCCTATCGGGGAAGTTTTACAGTTTCGTCGGGGAATCTTAGTCGAAGGTATGCAGTCCCCGACGACAACTAGTCGCCCCGACGGTTTACCTGTTTTTTGCTCTCAAGCGGGTAATTTCTCTACTAAGAACCTAAAATTTTCAGCGCGCTACGCGCGCTGTAGAGTCACTCTGTTTTCTCCAATAGTTCCATTCCACATAACAGGATAGCACATAGCAGGATAGCAAAGTCCTGTCCACGTTGCAAGTAACGTATAGGCAGAGTACATAGTTTAGGTGAAGGTCGTAACTTTCATGTAATATCGCAAAGCCTAGTTGGTGTTCTCTTGTGTGCGTCATGCTGTACAGTCAGTTGGTGAGAGACTTACGGAGCAAAGTTTGGCTATTTCATCGTGTAGTCCAGGTGGTTTCGAATCAATACATGTTACACCCGATATGGTCTACAGACCTTACAGTTTTTTTTTTCTTTTCGTCATTTGTTTTCTATGTAAGCCTATCAAAAATTTTCGCCCGCTTCGCGCACTTTTCAACTTCACGATCCAGATTCAAAGAACACTATCAGTGCGCAACTCGGATCTTGAAGTATTAAGCGATATAATGCAAAATATGCCTGCAATGGCATGGGATAATTAGGCTCCTCCATTTGCCCTTCTCATCATCCCCTCGAAATAGGGAATGTCGGAACTTGGGGCAGCTGACATGGCCCTTCCCCCTGTTGGGAAAATTCTGCCACGACTCATGGTCGCTTTACTTATTTTGGCTTTCATAAGGGTAATTTCTGGGATAAAACCCAAAATTTTCGTTATGCTTTGCCCACTCTTCCTCAGTTCCGTTATACATGTAGATAAATATAGTACAATCCCTTTCCACCTTTCCAAGTTAATAAGTAGAATACATGGATTTATGTAAATGTCAGGAATTGAATCGCATTTCGCTAAACCTGGTTAAAGTTCACTTGTGTCTGTCGTACGGTACGGCTAGTGACTCGAGGAGGGAGTACAATAAAGTTATGCCCGACAAGGCCCAACTGTCCGGACAATTGTTCTATATAGGCTTTAAATTAGTACAAATTCTTGTAAGTGTAGGCTTCGCGCGCTTTGCAAATTCCTAGTTCAGATTCCAGTTCTTGATTCCAGTTTGTGCATGTCTCTTAGTTTATCCTGTTTTTGTCAATATGCGGTAAATTGTATAATCGCTGACGTTTATGGGAACCAAAATTAAAAAAAAAGAATGTGCCCTTTTTATGTTGGACCCCACCTCAGAAAAGACCCTAGATCCGCCCCTGCTACGGTTTCTGATACACCCGGGAGTCAAAATGACACAATTCACTTCAGATAATTTCAAATAAACCCAACCAGATTTGACTACTTTTACCAGCAACTCTCTGTTAGTCTTACGTCAAAGCACGTCCGTAGCCAAAGGGAAAGGGTTATAGGATCCCACAAAATTCAAAATTACCATTCTCTAATGAATTTTAGTATGTCTCTCCCTAAGAATATTCGTCCCCCTGGTGGCTTTTTCCACCCATTAGTGACTTGTCTGGCCACGAACCTGCTTCAAATGATGGGGAGTGGGACATATTTACACAGAGGATCACAATCCATCCTGGAGGGGGATTTGAAGGAGCGTGTTTGGGATTGCTCATTTTACAGCCTTCAGTTAAGTGGCCAAATGGTGTAATATTTTACCATTTTCCCAACATTTGTATTCATTTCTCCATGTATTTAACTCCAGTGATTGAAAAAATAGGAATTTGCACGCCCTTATTACACCTCCCTCATGATGGTTAAAAGGCGTCGCAAAATTGTATTTCAGTTTTCGTGAATAGATCTCTTCAGGATTTCCACCATTTTTGCCCTTCCTTCACGTCTGGCTAATAATAGGCGAAGGAAGTGGGGTAGGGGCTAGGGGAAAGCCCACAATCACACACGAAATTGCGTCTATGGGCGCTCAAATGGTAAAAAGATCCCTTCTCTTGTAGATACATAGTAAGGACGGGAGTCTAAAACTTTCAGCTCTCTCAAGCTCCAGGCCGAGGACAGTCTATGCGGTCATGCAGTCACGGTGTACAATTGGTTTATGGCCAGCCACGACTGCGCTCTCCATTTTGGGTCTCTATGATCATTTAAACTACTTGTATATACAAATTCGCGTACTCTCTCATTTATTTCATCAGTTTCTCATCTTCCTGTGAGGAAATGCCTTTATCTTGGAAGACGCAATTGTCTCTTGAACCAGTGTATTGGCTACTGTAGTCTGCTGTTTATTACAATGTAGAAACACTAGTCAACCCGTTCCACATGTGAAGTGCTTAGCAAAAAAAAAAAAAAAGATGAAATAAGTTCATCTCGAACAGATCGGCGACGGATTGAACACGAGTAAACTGGAAACGGGTTGTTCCGGGCTTCCGCACTCAAAGCAAATCCAAAGCGCACAGTTAAAGTTTGTTGACACTACTCCCCGCACAAACTTTCCGTTCCGCATTGAGGTCGCCTAGTATGTATGAATTGGGCTTTAGTGCATGCCCTGAAGGAATACGACACGCCTTCAAAGAATGAAGTTTTAGAAAGGTTCAAACTGGTAAAGAATGTAATGATGTTGCATTTACACGGCTTTTCAGTTTGAGTGATTAACTTTTTGAGCACTTTGTATTTCTTTTTTTACTTGCCTTTGACGTAAACATCGAAGCGGCAATGTGCTTGTGTGGAACTGTCGTCGTTCAGTACTTGGATTTCGTAAATGACATTTGTCCTCCCAACTGGAAACGAGTCTCCTGGAAAATGACTCTGGTAGAGCGTAAATTCAGTGACAGAACTCCTTAAAGTTGGTTCAACCCAAGTCACTTGAGTTCTTGTTGTTCCCGAAGACGAATTCACCACAATAGATTCAGGACAAAATGCAAATCCAGGTGGGCTTCCACGGTTTTGTTCTGTTTCCAAAACTGGCAAAAGTTTCACAAATTACACAAAAGAAAATATTTCACAAATAAGTTACTTGTAAATTCATCATGATGCAAACTCTGTTTAAAAAAGTATTCACCATGAGTTCATGGAAAGGCACTGTTTTATTCACCAATCATCACATTTCAAAAGCTAATTAAGCAAAAAGGCAACGTCAGCTGCTGAAGTGACTAAATTCTTCTTTGGGGTAACCGATTTTGGAGACAAGCCTATTCTTAATAGAAGGAAAGTCTGAATATCTGGGGAGTAGGCCTTTGTTCTTCCAGCGGGCTTCGAACACACCCTCTTGTAAAACATATTATTGCACAACTGAGTAACACTCTCCCACTTGAGAACATTAAGCCCTTTGCTGACAATAATAGTTAAGCAAATGAATTCTAACCGGAACAACAAGAATGACAGTGTAGAGTTGTACGCACTTCACCACGAGACCTGGCGTAATTAAGAGTGCGTAAACCTTATATAATCCATAACCAGTCTATAAATCACACAGATAAAAATTCTGCGCAACATCTAAAGATTCTGGGCAGAATTTAAAATTGTAATTAAACGCTACAATGTAGGTGACTTAAGGGGCCCACCTTTGTACACCCATAGGATGGTGACCTAGGTATTTAGTTTTTGACAAATGACTAATGACCTATGTGACCCATGTTCAGCAAAATTTAATAAGTGTTCAGTTTAAACATCAATAGAGAACCATTTGGGGTGACAAATGTTTTCTTTTGCATCAACTAAATTATTTTAATCAAAACAAAACGTCATCACTACAAAATAACATCTTAATTGCAGAACGTATACATCAGATTTCTATGACTGGAATTTTTTAATTTGATGATTAAATCCAAAATTGAAACTGCAAGCCTTTAAAGTCTAATGTCGCGTAAACTTAGAACTTTCTTACCTATTAAAAAACAAAGCTGGGTAAAACTTGTTAAAGGCTTTGCTTTCAATACCCATAGCAACCGTTTTTGAAGAGAATACAACACGTAAATGGAAAAGTAAAGTAAATGGTGGTAGTCATGAAACGAACCTGAAATGTTTACGGAGAAAATGCACTGCGCAAGATTTCCTGAACTATCGGTAAAGTTGTACGTCACCAACGTTACACCGACGAAGAAATAATCTCTGGGTTTGTGTGAAGAAGTAATCTGTACAGGCTGGCATGACTCATCTTCAGCAAAGATTTCCGACCAGAGAGATGTCACATTTTCCTGTTCATTTTCTACTGTCATAGACAGCTGCCGTTCTGGACAGTTGTAAATTTTCGGGGGAGTCGTATCCAAAATGTGGCCTGAAATGAATATTTTATTTATGCATTTCTTGTTATCAGTTGGCATACCGTTCATACAAAGACACGATGATTAATACTAATCGACAAGTCACTAACCTTGGACAATAACGTTGAATGTACACTTAGCAATTTGGTTCCGGTAAGAAACTCGAGTTACTCCAACAGGAAAATAATCACTAGACCCAAGATACGAAGTCCTTGTTAATACTTCATTCGCATTTGTGCCGGCAAGAACGGATGTAGGCTCCATCCATGTAACCTGCGTCAAATTAGCAGTTGCATATAATGATATAGGTCGGTTTGGGCAATTGGTAATGGGCGAAAAAACTGTACGCAAGAAATGAATAAAGAATGACTTCGCAAGGCATATCGACTGTTGTTGATATTTCGAGCGCAACATATAAAAGCAACTAAAATCATATTTCTCCGAGATGTCAATATGTGACAAACCCGCCATTATACCAAAACAAATGAAACAAAACGTCGTGATAATCTCAAAAAAGCTCTATTTTAATGTACAGGTTTTGAGTAAAGCGTACTCTAACCGAGCACTGCAAGTTCTTAGAAAGGCGACACTGTAATAGTAAAGAGTCAAAAATATGTGCATCGGATAAATGTCCCTAGCCTATGTGTTATTTTCATATTTAAACCTGCAACAACATGTTCAATCTGCGGATAGAATTTACCTACCCTTGACAGCACATGTTGGCCCACCATAGCCATTTGCACATCTACAAGAGGAGTAGCCGTAGAAGTATTCGTAAGTTCCTCCATTTTTACAAAGAACGTTTTGGCATGTGCTTCCTCCAGAGATATCTAGCAATACGATTTGTGAAGAGCGAATGTTAATACAGTATATAACTTTTAATGAAGTTATAACGATCTCTTTAAAAATAGCTAACAGTCATAGATTACCATACCCGCCAAAGATTATGATATTCTAATTAAAGGAACATTAAGCCATCCGAATACTTTCCACAAATCTCCAAGGAAAGTTAAGTCTCCTGCTATCTTTGATATCACACAGTAGAATCAATTTTGTGACCGTAATTCACTTAGCAACTGAATCATTTACGACTAATGCGACTTATGCGATAGGCACATATTTTTGCCAGTCGAAGGTATATTATAAGTTCACTTTGCATAAACATACTTGTAAATAATCTGTAATTTGAGTATCACAGGACGTTTTTTCCTTTGTTACAAAACCCAAGTAACTTTTAAAGTTGTAAGGTTTTAAAGACCAATATCACATTTTAGTTGAAAACAAAATCTTATCGTGGTCGATTCAACACGTTCGTTTCGAATTGTTTGATTGCTGAATCTATTACATTTACATAAATTGAAAAAAAAAATTGGCTAACTAAACAAAATGAAAATAATTCATTCGACGTTCATTCATACTTAGTAAAAATTCTCAACTCCTATTGGTCCATTACGGTCAGGCGACCGTGCATTATCCCATGATAACCCACGGTAAATTAAGAAAAAAAATCACCGGCAGATGAACACAATAATACCGTACTATATACACTGTAAAACATCACTTTCAGATATGACTGGCTTGACACATAGGCCTAGAGCAGGATATATCTAACGTTAGGCCTATGGTGTGACACTACTCACATCAAGGCCTATGAAGGCGTTTCCATTTCTAAGAAACGCTTTTATTCCCAAATCTTACGTGAAACCTTCAGAGGCAAAGGATCCATACGCGGTTATAATTCAAAGTCAAATAACCTAGGCCCAAGTCTTCGTAACGTTACAACTTACATAAAGGTTCCTTATCGACTACTGAATCCTAGAATGAAATCAACGTTACTAACATACTGCTGTTAGGGCTGAGATCTCTTATATGTCCAAACTTTTCTCCAAATGTACGTTTCAAATGCTGTAACTGTTTATCTTCCAAATCAGTAGTTAATCCTAGGCAAATTCCATCAATTGGAGTAACTTAGAAGTTCAAGAATGCCTGAAGAGGGCCGTTAGGGTTTAAACAAATGACGAACAATTCTAAAAATACCGCGCTCCTTAGGCATACTGGTGGATGTGTCACTGCATTTATGTCGTACGTGCATGTTTATGTAAACAGCATGTGCGCCCACAACTTACACAACGTGCTACGCTTTAGGCTAGTATGAACGTTGCATACCAGCTCTGTGTGCGGTGCAAATGTACATGATACGAATGCGAGATTTCGTGGCTAAGGGGTTGACATGGAGTCCTAATACCTTTAGTTACGTTACCAACTGTTAATTGTTTGTCCTTTTCGGCTGTTGACTTCTTTAAAGAAGGACACCATTTCCCAAATTTAGTCACATCGTTGTTATATTTCATGTTTTATGCCGGAATATTTTCATTGAATTCATTTTGTTTAATAGCGCTTTATTAATTGCGCAAGAATACTGTTTTGAAAGGTTGTGAATACGTCTCATCTTTCCTCGGGGTTTTGATTTCAATAAAAATGTGGTTATCTGCAAACACAAATTTTCTCTCTTTTTAGACTAAGTTTCATCAAATTCTTGTTGTGTGTATGAAAAACAGCGTTAATGAACGCTGGACCGGATAATGCACTCCGGGGGTTAATGCTATCGCTAGATGCATTCGGACTGCGACTTGTGCATCGCTTGCATTAACCCCCAATCGTGCATTATCCTCTACTTAATGCACGGTTCAGCGTTTATTAACCCTCTGTTATCGCTTCAATGTAATCCTTTGTTGCTGCATTAATCAAACAGCGTGTGCATCAGGATAACAAACAAATAAACTTTGATCCAGCCTTATTGCATACCAGTTATTACCCTTAGGTTCTAAAGGCTGCCTAAAATTCTAATTAGAGTTCAATTGAGTTAAGCGACATCTTTCAGGGAAACTGTCGGCGGGCAGTTTCTTCGTTGTGCAGTGCATACCATTTTTATGCTTATCTGTGTATAACAAAAATTACATTACAAATAAAAAATCGTAGCAGGAAAATTACACCTATTACACCTGTAACTTATTCAAACAGATTCCCCATTGTCTAGTAACTTACAAAACGTCTATCGGTTTTTACTGAAAATGGGTTTCTTATCTTAATCAAACTGTAAGCCCAACCATGCGAGCTTATAATACGCTCCTATATTGCAGTTAAATAGCCGCGTTAGGAAATGTTTTCACGTTCAGAATACATCATGGGATGGCTGAAAGGTTAAGTGAACCACTAACCTTTGCGGCAGGTGTAACTCTGTCAGAAGTACACATTTGTCAGTGACATCACGAGCGCAGAAAGTGTAGGTGGAGAGTATAACACACATCCGAGCATGTCTATCAAACGCACGCGTATACATGAAAAACAGTTGTCAAGGTACAGCTGACCTTGTAAACAGACCCGAAATACCAAATTTATCACTTATTTTGGGATACCCGGCGATTTTGATTGACTTTCTAGTTTGACGTAAGTCGGAAAATATAAATAACCAACCTGCAGAAGGTGGAAATTGCAGAGGAAGCAGGGAGCTGTTACTCGGAGTAACAGCTCCCTGGTAAAAGTAGGAAGTTATGTCTGCCTAGATTGCTAGTCTTATGAGCAAACGAATGACACCTACTATTTATCAGCCTAAGAAAACAGATTATCCTTTTTCAATTTACTAAGGGTGTCAATCAATATTCTGCATCTTGGTCAGACTACACACTTAGTCAGGGTAGTGAAAAATTACATTTTTCGGAGATAGCTCCCGTTTTGCAACTTTTATTGACAACACCTTGCCAAACAACACAAATACCGAATTATTACTGAGCAATCACACGTACATGGAATGTAAAAGCACGAATATGTCACACACACTTCGGTACCATAGCAAATCACCTTAGAGTTACCTACCATATATACATGATGTTATAATGTTCCAATTTCAATTCCATGGTTTACCCTCCAGACATAAAGCATTAGGCAGGACCAGAAGACCACAATAAAGGAGACCCTTGAAGTTTACTAAAACTCACCATTCGCAACCCGTTTTTTCCGTCTGGCGACTGTGTTTAAAATGATTAGAGATTGAGATACAAGGAAGTTAAATCGTTGTGCTAGGGAAGGCATATGAAAATCACAGATGTTTAGGTCGTGGTAACTTAGCACAATATTTAAACTATTTTTTTTTCAAAGATGAAGAGCAAACGATTGTTCTTACTTTCTCCTGTTTCCCTTTCCGTCCTTTTTCATCCTGTTAAAGATGCGTAGTATTTCGTATTCACATAAGTATTGTTGTATAATGTTTTATATGTCATGTTATATGCACTTTTCTAACATTAACACAAAGAAACAAACAATCTAAACACTAATCTAAAAATCAAAAATATATTTTATTCACAAAAACTCACTTGTCTACACACCAGGGTTCTTTAAATCTTATATGGTGTTACCAACAATACCTCATTTACTTTATTCTTATAAAGATTCTGTAAAATTGTTACTAATAAGAAATCTGCCGAGTCAAAGATACTAGTTCCGGAAGGATATTACTGTTACATTATCAGCGTGTTGAATTTACTGTGTAGATGTTTGCCCCATAATGTTTAAATATTATATACTCTAATAAAAACATATACTTATAACGAAAACATTAATAAACGCTGAAACGTTAGCCTAAACATATTAATCAAGAGGAATAAAAAATGATAAACGTTTCAATAGCGCCCTGACTCTTCAGGCACTTATCATTTCATGTCTGAGATGCATTTTAATTTCAAGGCTTGACAGCTTGTATAGCTAATGAAATTGCATTACCGCCTTATATCGCTGAAACGGAAAGAGGGCTCGATTGATCAAGGCACCATGCCGTTAGTTAACTGTTAATAACCAGATAAAATCTGCAAGAAGTTGTATGTAATTTTTGATTACAACGTCAAATTGGAACGTGCATTCATCTGTTCCAGTGGTAAAAACGTTCTAAATATTTCAGATATTATGCGTTTAATTTAAAACTAAAACCTAATTTAGGTACAGGTTTTTTTTTTTTTTAATTTTGGAAGTCTCTTCATGTGGAAATTCGTAATGAATAACATATGTCAAATTTGCAAAACACTTTACTTACGCAACTCTGGATATTTGTTTACTGTTCATGTGTCCATGCACGTATAAATCAGTTCAGGAACAAACTTAGCTGAGAGATTGCATGTGGTCTCTCTGTGAATTTTAACTCGGTCAAACCTTATTCACATATTCCATATTATTGTTAACTACCAATGGCATCGTAATGGGTGACGGAATGAAATGAATTTACTTATTCAAGATAAAGCGTTGCCTGCCTTGCTTGATTAATACACCCTTGGTTTGCGACATAGGAATACGGGCATAATTATGAACTGGTTGGTGTGGCAAAAGATGTGCAACTATCCATCATTTCGATAAAGCGGAAACTGGAAATTTCACCCCTGATGGGGTCAGGGGCACACGCCCCTGTGGAGGCTGAACGAGCGGAGTCATAACCGGAATACCTCCCTCATTATTACAGTTCATCCACAAGCATACAACAAGGCTTGGGGAAATTACGCAGCGTGGATGGCTGGTTGTACAGTTACTGAATGATCTGAATAGATCTTGTCTTCATAACAATGTTAACTGAAATGATTACAAGGAGACACTTTTTTCACATAGAAAAGTGATGTTCTACCCAGTGTTCCTACCTAAATTATTCTACTTTTAGCTAATACTGAAAGTTTACATTTTAGCCAAGCTAGGCAAGATAAATTTCAGACATCCACATGGCAACTAAAATTTCAAAGTTTCAAACTTTACTTCAACTGAGTGACTAACTGACATGATATCACCACGACCAATTTGACAGTATGATAACAGCTTGTTCAAGTTGCTAGTTCCATCCATATTATTCATTTTATGTGCTAATGCCCACTCAAATTAAGAACTAAGACTGATCTTACTGCAAGTCCAATTTATGCTATTCTGGTGCTTGGCAGATTTATGGAAGGTGCATGTGCTATTGCTTAGAAGACGAGAAAGTGGATTATAACAACATGCATGAATAAAACCAATTTTGATTTTCTCCACATAGAAAATCGTTGTTTGGCAATGAAAGGCATTGTTGAGTTGCTCTGCGTGATAAAGACTGCGCGTGGTCTTATTATAAATTCGAACGCTCTCAAACCTATTAAAGAAGTGATTCACAAAATCCTAACAATTCGTAACCAAAGGGATATTGTAATCGGTGGCAGAATGAAATTATTTACTTTTTCTAGCCAAAGCTTGGTTAATACACGTGTGGTTAATAACACAGAAATACGGATATAATTAGGCTTAGATATGGTTGGTGGGGCAATGGATATGCAACGTTTCAATATTTCGATAACGCCGCAGACCGAGAAGTGCACCCTTGGTGGGGTCAAAGGCACGAGGCTTGGTAGGGGCTTAAAGACAGGATGAGGCCTAAAAGGAATACCCTTTCCCCCATTCTCACAGCAGTCCATTCACATACAGATATATGCTTAGGAGTTGGCTAAAATTACTACTTTACTTAGTAGATCTCGGGAAGTGATCCTTTCCACTTGTCGATAATGACCATCTTTAGGGATTACTTGCACTTGGCCTCAAAATACCACTCCTCCATCGTTGCAATTAAAACAATGTCACAAACAGCATATACTTAAAAGCACGAACTGGAAAGGAGGACACCAAAAGTCGGTTTTAGTCATTGGAGGGGAGGGTGTCAGATGTGTAAAAATGTTTGTCGACTTGAGATTTTCTATCAAGGGGGCGAAGTAGATCATAACAAGATGCATAAATTAAATCAATTTTAATTACCTCCACACACAAAGGCGTTGTTTGGCAAGAAAAAACATTGTTGATTTGTGCTGCATGGTGATGGGGTGGCTAGACAAGGATGTCCTAAAATAAATCAATTGGATATTTAACAAAAAATAAGTGTGAAAATTTCTTCTCTTCTCACGAGATACTGGTAAGTGCAGGTGTATCTCTCGCAAATTTGTACCTAAGAGCTTTATCTAACATTAGCATGTGACATACACTCCGACATGATTTGCTAGACTTAGGTTGCCAAGTTCTGCACAGATTTTGCGGTAGAAAGTACCTTCAAAGCTAAATCAAACAAATGCTTTAATCAATGTGAATATCAAGCATCAGTTCAAAAAGATTACATGAACCTAACAGGAAAGAAAACAAAAACGAGCCATATGTAATATTTTTCCATTTTTAAAGCTTGAGTTTGTGCTTGGTTTCTTGATGATAGCGTAAGTTTGTTTGCATCAAGTTAAATCACAGGGTCTAGTTGCTATGTCTATTTCAACAAAATTTCCCACCCTAGAAGTAAATGGGTTTTGGGACTCCTTCAGAAGAAATGTTGGACCCGTAGTCCACATGTTAGATTGTACAGGGCCTTCATAACTTGGGGAAATGCTATCCCTAGCTCATCATAAACATATTCAGGACTAATTTGCGAATCGTCAATTCTTCAAAACTCCAAGTTTTTTACGGAATCACCATCTAGGTGAACGTCTAAGCTAGTATATTGGCAGATCGTTTCCTCATTTAAAACCTTCTCATTGCAGGATACTGTAATGTAGTATAAAGTTATCGTTTACAGTATCACTTTAAGTTTCACATAGAATCTCCCTGCTCTTTGTTTTGAATGATAAATACTTCTTGTCCTGAATCCAAGTTTGTTAACCTCCCAGATCATCCTCTCTCTTTGGTTTAATTCTAGGAAACCTTCGTGCTCGACCGCACAGAGCTAACTCGTCCTTTGCCAAGTTCCTAGCCATAGCTCTCCTCAGTGATTCTTCATTGTCCAGTATTTCTACCTGACAGTTGAGTCACAGACAGTTCGTTGCCCCATTCATCTCTTTACATTTAAAAACTATGAACTTGTTCTTTTAAGATATGACTCGTATCCCAGATTTTGTGCAGTTCAGTTACCTTTATTCTGAAGCTGCTTGTGTTTACTGTAACTTCTATCTTCTGTTTGCAGTCTCTCTTTTTGTGTTAACTACAACGTCGGCCAAGAACCCACGTAACAATACTTTGAAATTTAAACTTTGCTCTCCCAGTATGCACAAAACTTAATGCAATGTTACAATGTTTTTTAGTGTTATTGCTCATGTTTTACAGAACACATCATTAACATCACAGTACACCTGTTGTACTGACTACAAGCACTTGCAGTACTTTCTTATAGCGACTCCATTTTCTGTTTCTGCCACTTTCTTGCTTCTGATTCAGGTCTACACTGAACATTTGAGAAATTCTGTAAAGGTAGTATGTGTTGAACTAAGCTCTCAAATGGTCTCTGTCTGAAGTTTTCTCAAATTTTCCGAACATAGCGTAATTTGTCGATCGCACAGAAAAGAAGCAACTGTCACATAACTCTATCCGTGATGTATGTTAATAACACTAAAAGATACTTATATAAGCATAAATTTTTCACTCAAATATCAACACTGTTATAAAAGTAAGTACTCCATTACACGCAAATATACAGTTGCCGATGTCCGAATTATCGCCCTTTCAGTTCGGTGAACTGCGTACAACAGTAGCTTCATCAAAATCATTGTAAGCGTAGCATGCATTGCTTGTACATGGTATAGAGATATAGTTACAGTTAACTGATATTTCACATACATGGGCCAACAACTAATTCAACCATACTGGACATCATGTTTATTGTGCGCAAAATGCACCGCGTGTACAGAAGTATTGGTCAAAGCTTAACAGATTCAGAACCTGAATTTTGAAGAATGCTTTCTTGATGATCGGGAAAGTTTGTTGCACCAAGATAAATTACAGGGGTTTTACTTTATTATCGATTTCCAAAAAACATGTTCCATCTAGAACTAGATGGGTTTTGGAATTGTTCAGAGCAATATTGTACTCCGTAGTCCACTTACTAAATTTTGTAGTGCTCCCTTCACATCTGTTGCGCGACTTAAGATATTTCGATGAGGTATATTTTCTTCGAAAGTTATAAAGCATCATGTGTAGCACAGGCGCAGGCATACACGGGTGCCCACATCTCAGTATAGTAAAGACAAGTTTGTTTTGAAAAGAAGGGATGATACATTCTGTGTGTATTTGCTGCGTGGGCACTTAATTTGACGTCCGAAAAGACGGCCCAAGTAACATCTTATTGACGTCACGTGAAGAACCTCTGTTCATATGAAATACAATTCTCTGTATTTTTTATGAGGATTCCTTAAAGGGAAAATGAGGTCGTCCCGCTTAGAAGTAGTATACCCTGGTAACCTTATTCGCAAATGGTCCTTTTCAATTATGTAACATATTCTTGTTACTAAATTGTAAAATTCGTGGGAAGTAACTATTTGATTTACCTTTTGCTTGTAATAACTATGTTCAAACCATTTTCAAATTTACTTGCGAGGAAAATAAGAGGAGATTTGCAAAAGTTTGCTGCTTTTCAGAACAAATTTGAGAAACCGCTAATTCCATTTAAGGTTCCGCTCTGAGCCCGCAGAAAACGTACGCCCTAACTGCCTCCCCATTATTAGCGCGCATACAAAACTACTTTGTGCAAAGATACGTAGGTACCTGAAGGGAAAATAGGTAAATAGGTGCGTGTCGGACTTGGAATCATCCTATTGCGTTTATGTTTATTTCTTCTTTTTTTTTTGTGGAAAAGAAATAAACATCTATTAATAAATGGAATATACCTCAAAGGATTCCTTCTTAAATTTAGCAAAGTTCCGAGGAACGAGTTGTAGCAACTTGCGTATACAATCATACGATATTGTTCTTTTTGTAAACGACTCAAAAGTGATCAGCCCCTTCTCCCTGTTATTTTAGATCCCATGAGAAGTCTATCCGCCACTTCAAGTTTGACACTAATGCTGGAAATATCTTTGTCAAACAAGAGTGGAATAAAAGTGTGGTTTGGGTTTAGTCGATGCTAATTCTGACTAAACTGCTGAAGATTTTATATGTTTGGTAATGAATGTAAGGACTTGAGAAACTCAGAAAACAAAACGCCTAGAAGGGCTACTTCCTGCCATATGTTCTGTTTTGTAAGGGATGTCTCTTTAAACTCCTCTCACTCGTAGATATTACTTAGGTGCAGTAAAGTGAGAAGTGTTTCTTCCTAACGTATGAGCGCTCATCTTGAAACTGTGGAGGGTGACGATTTTGCTTGTGACTTGGGATGATATTTACCGACATATCGCCAACCTACCTACAGAAAAAGAACAACCATCAGGGAAGGATGGCACATGTCAAGGGTACTTTTCATTTCCTTCGGGGAACGACACTAGATTTCAGCTCCCAACCTCACCCAAACAACCCCAATCACCGGGCCGTAGCTGCGTCCCTGGCCTCTGTATGTGTTGCTATGGCTTCCATCCTCACCACAACCCTAAAACGTACGTAAAGATACAAATGATATTGACGGAGCAAACTAGGCTGCGTGTGTCCGACTTACGCAACTCTTTGTGCGTAAGTTTTCCTTGTGAACCCGTCTTCAGTTTCTTAATGCCTTGCGTAACATTTGCATAATATTTAACATTGGTGTACGATGACCTTCATATGTGACCGAGGTGGTATCTCATTTTAAACACATTTTCCATAACATTAATACTCTAAGCATTCTACAGCACCTCCGCATACAGAAGATACCATTTAACATTTTGCAATCACTTCGTCTCACAAATACAAATAATACTACAGTAACCTTCAGAAGTGCATAACACCATAACATTGCAATATGGAAATACATGCTACTCTTGTTGATGCAATTCACACCATTCATTTCATGTTCTTATGTGCATAAAACCATTAGCACAATAGAAACGAAAGAAAGAGACTTGAACCTGCTACCTGGATTGAACTGGGGCTGATCTACTTCCATATTAAAAGACTTGTCAGGGGGCTTTGTGTACTTAAACTTTATTTAAAGATTTTTTCAAAGGTTTGTTGATAACGAGCTGTTAGATGGTAGATTCAGGTTTAATGTCGTCTATGAGATGTTGGACTCCGGCAAAATACGTAGGTTATAGAGGGTCTGAGTCTCCATCAGAAAGCAAATCTTTTGTCTCATACAGACCAGCACATTTGTTCAAGACGCTTTATGATACTCGGTCAGCACCTCCCAAGACTGACAATATGTACTTCTAATTGATGTATTCTGATGCTTGACAAGCTGATGTGTATGAGGTTCGAAACATCAATTACCTGTACAGTTGAACAAATTTTGAGGTAACATAAAGCACTCTTCACCTGCCCTCCATGGTGGTGGACTAGCTTGACAAGGATGCCCTGTAGAAAATCAATGAAAGATTCAAAATTGTGAAAAAGTTAGCTCTTTGTATTCCATATTACTTACAGAAAGCGAACTTACAGTACATTTGAATGTAAGAAAAGCACCCTGTCCTCATATAAAACTCAAAACTTGACCCCTCCCCTGTCTTTTGCCAAATGTGTACAAAATATCACTTCACATATTAATAATGCTGAGCAACACCTACATATGAAGAGCCAAATTTTAAACCCCCAGTTATGAGTGGGTTTAGCCAGGGCGATCGCATTTAATGTTGAGTGAGAAAACTGCTTGTATGTATCAGCACGTAGCACCCGGCAGTCACCACTTCAAAGTTGTCATTTAAATTTTAAATAAAAGGTGCGGGCTTTTTGTAGAGCTGTAGAAAGTGGGGCGTGGTCACTTGCATAGCTCTTTTTCATGGAAGTTTAAATTTAATGAGTAAAATTAGGGTCAAATAAAATAGAATATTTATCCGTCAACTTATGTCCAAGTGTAAACAAAATGGTGAAAGGTAAGAGAAAACAGTATGTAAAACGCAACTAGAAAATAATCTAATGTATACTGCCTCTTTTCCCAAAAAATGAAAAATATAACAAATACATGATAATTACGTCATCTGCATAAATTCGCATATTAATGACAAATGCTACAAAATCTACAAATTCTAACTTTTCAAGGTATATTCAAAACTGGGTGTCAATTGGAAATATTTCTTTTGATTGATTTCAAACAGGCATGAAATACCAAAAATTAATTATGTGGAAAAGGATGTGCAATTCCTTAGAGGCACTGTATTTATAATATTTGACTTCTAAATGCTTTGGTCAAGAGTAACATTTGTGCCAGAAGAATCCTACACAGGATTTGAGGAGACTTTAAAGAAAGCAACAATACCACATTTTGTTATTTATGATCATTTTCAGTCTTTTGCTATGATGAAATTACAGAACTTACGATGAAAACTTTTGAAAAATCAGGTGTCTTTACAAATTTGTGTTAAAACATTTACGTATTCTAGGTACTAAAAAATCGGCAACGCAAAAAGTGAGGGGGCATGGCCCAATTGTCCCCCAAAATACACCACTAATAATCGTAATATAAGTTTAACAATTAAAAAACACACTGGTGCATTAATACCGAATATACAGGTACTGGTACAATTCGAATCAGAAGTTTGTTTTAATGACCAAGGAAGTTTTTTAAACTGTTGATTACCTTTAGCTACATCATTGCATTTTTACTTTCAGTAGGTCCCCGAAAAATTCTCAGCATATTGCCCAAATTTTCACAAAAATATTTGGTTGGGGCTGCAGCCCCCAGTCCCCCGCCTCCCATAATAGGGGAAGTGTGACCATTTGTCACCCTTTGCACGTGGATGGGTTATGATTAGTAGATAAACTATTTTGTAAACCTTGTTATTTACTTGTAAACATTTTGTCTCAAGATATTAATTACACATACTTTCACACTTAAGATATGGAGTCCATATCAAGAGGAAGTACGCCGTGTCGTTTAGTGGAAGCTAAAGGGCTTGTAAAGTCACCAGAGGAAAAATTAAAAGCTGTCAGTAATGAAATCTCAAGATTAAAATCACGAATGTTTTTCAAACTTGGAATGAGGATGCTCTGTAATTGGTTAAAGAACTCATTTGTTTTTAGTAGAGTTCAAATGTCTTCTGAGGTCATAGGCGGTGATACAACGAAACCCTTGCAAATTGCATGAGAATATAAATTTTAGGAAGGGTATTTATCATGTGGATGCCCCTTATCATGTGAATGTCCCTTACTGGTTACAATAACCCCCTTTTTGGTGGTGGTAAGAATTAGTTTTGAGATTCTGGAGGTCGTATGGTGAAAACCTACTAAACACGATGTTTCATTGAAGGTAATCTTGGTGGATCTCATAGTTGTCATGCGAGTGTCTCCATAGTGCGTTAAATAATTCAACCGTCCTTCGTGATGGTTAAATGTCATTTCAGATCAAAAAAAGTAAAACTGTAAAACCATCCTATGTTCACATCAGAGATTAAATACGTGCCCAGAGAACAACCTATGTTGTTTAGTCAAACATCGTAAACATCGATATCTCAAGGACATTACTTTGAGAGACAAATTTAGGTTCGACAAAACATTTCCCTCCAGCAGGAAATTAGTGAGACTGGCCTTTCAAGTTTGATTTCTTCCTCAAGGCATACCAAGTCTTTGTAATTAAGCATATGTACGTAGATTGTAAGTGTGTGTTTGCGACGTTGAGCTTTTAAGAAGGATATCTGAAGGTAGCAAATGGATACTTATTTAACACTTCGCCTATTGTCATATCAGAACAAAGGTTCCGAAAACTCAAGATATGAATAGTGGCAACCTTCAGTACTTGGTGAGTAGATTAATCAAAGTAACGGAAGGACTGTGTAGTCTTACGTGAAGGATAGGTCATTTGAGGATACCCGAGAGGAACACCAACAACTAGTAACCTTTGTGTAACTCGGATGCCTCAAGAAGGGTTGCAGTGAGGAATATCGTACCAAACATTGGAATGCCACGTATTGAGTACAAAACCCTATTTTTGCTGGAGATCAGAGTGCATATGAGGTGACCAGAGGCCAAGCGGTGAAATCTTTGTAAAAACGATATCCATGGAGGACTCAATAGCTAGCATCTGGATACTTCACGTTGTTCTCAAGGGGTCCCATGTGGGGTGGCAAAGGCCCTAAAGGTTAATGGATGTTACATTGTGAAAAAATCGTAAACACTTGATCTCAAAACTGTTGACCTGGAGTGGTCCCATACATTGTAGATGTTCTACATGCAAGCAAAGACCCATATTGTTACTGGTCATGGTCCAAGGTCATTTGTTGTCCTGGAATTCAAATTGTGAAAATCTCTTGTATGGGATTCCTCGAGAAGTGTAACTGTAAAGGATCTCCCACTTAGCATGTACGTGATCCTTATTGATTTCTAAAGGACAAAACGGTTATAAGTGTGGAATCCAATGGTCATTTGAGGTCACGTCATCGCTCGACACCGCCCAGCACGGTCTGGCTTCTCCCGGCACAGAACAGAATTAAAAAGTGACAAGTATGTTTTGGCTAGGAATCATAAAACTTAAGTTCTAATTTTCTTGTAAATTACAGTGAGTTTCGACTGGGAATACATAGTTCCCCCTTGAAACGTGCATGCTTATCTAAGACCGAACTTCATGCTTTTGACCACGTTTACAACTAAGAAGGAAAGCGCAATATTTTCTAAAGTCAATTACTCTTTCTAGGAGTGATATTTTGCCTCTCTTTTAAAATTCCATTTTATATCACTGTAATAGAAGCTCAACACGTGAAAGCACGTCCTCTCTTCTCGACCCCTCTTTTTTTCTGGAATATGGCTAGGCCCTTAACAGAATCGAAATGTAATTGCCCCAATTTGTTAGTATTCATTATGAGATGATTTATTTCAAAATACTTCTCCTACAGCAATGAATTGAGTTAATTAAGTGAATATAAGGTTATTAAGTACAAACAACATATTCCTAATTTTAAAGCATTCCGTTACACCTTAGATTACATCCTTTTCTCGTTTCCGATAAGGTAACAAACATCTTGGTGACTTAAACTGTAATAGACAAGAATACGTATTAACAATGAAGTGTTTTTAGCACCTGTGTTCAACCTGTAATTAGTCCCGTGCATTAGATGCAATTGAACTACGATACTGCAACCAGTGACCCTCATCCAGCTCTATTTAAGAGTACTTTAATCTTACTTACATTGCCTATGCTCAGAGCTACTCACTGGAAATTTTGCGTCCGGATCTCTACCCGTCCCTTGCCGTTTGATAGAACTATGTCCTGAGAGTTAGCACTCTATACATCGCATAGATGGGATTCAGAACAATTAATTACGTCCTGCATCCTTCTTAAAATGCTTAACCAAAGTTTATCAAACCGAAATGAAGAGTTTAGATTCCGCCTTAAATTTCTTAAAGTTTCTTTAGATGTGCTTTATTTCAAATTGAAGTATGGAACAACGTTTTTCAACTATAAGACTAAAATTATAAAACATACTTCATGTAACGTTTTTCTAGAAAACACGTAGATAAAGTTTATTCTCTGTGGTATTTATGGACAACGTACTGACTTCTGCATTGATTCTTTTGGTAAGATTATTGTGACAAGGATAAGAACTGACTAATTAACCCTTTAATCGACATATTTAGTTGATACTGACCTGATGTGCACTGTTGATTACCCATTGAATCTACATAGCAGTTTATGTCTGGAACAACCTGGCAAGGATTAGGATTACATGGATCTGGAAGGAAGTAAAATATAGCCGAGTCACTGAAAATATTTCACAAGTTAATTGACTGCATGGCATATTTTCCACACAGTCTAGCCTTGTCAAGTATAATTTACAAATGGTACACGTTTTCATTTGACTATCGATTGGTAACATCTTTGAAACTGAAATTTAATTCAATAAACTAAAGTTAAGAGTTGGTTTATTTGGGTTTGCAGATTCACCAAAGAAAACCTTTGACGTCACCTTTAGTATGAATTATACTTAATGGATGCTGACTTTTCTCTCTGCTTTTCCACATATATTCCCCAAATCGATGCAGTCCCTAAAGTTTCTAAAGTTTCAATAAAATTTTGTTGCGGGTAACTTTTTCATTTACAGGATAGTGCGTATAACAAAAATTTCCATGAAAGCAAATGTCGGTGTTGCCAGCAAAAAGTTTCATGGCGAGTGCCAAAGGAGCGAGGCGAAAGGCTGGAGTTAAGGGTTATCTTCCAGAATTTGCCTAACATTTCTTGGCTAGTTACTTCCGAGTCACCTCTGGAGAAAATAATAGATCATCCAGCTGTAATTGGAATTCCCAATGAAGTTCAAGACGTCAGCAGCGGTACATGTATCTGATGACAGTTCTGGAAACGGTTACAGGAAAGGTGAAGGTAGACGACTGTTTGAGCATGCTCGGCATGCTCAGTAAGAACTAACAATGTACAAGGGACGAGCTAAGGCCTGATGATTCAGGACTGAGGAGTTGAAATTCTGATATCTTTCAGTAATGATGTCTATTTGACCATAAGATAAGTAAAATAATTCAGCATGTATCGATACATCCTATCGATTCCGATTAAGTAGAGATCATAACCTAAAATTAAAAGACGTATGCTCAGTCATCTTTAAACCCAGTATTGATATGTACATAGGCTAATTTCCCCATGCAGTAATAAAATGCAACTCAATTAATTTTAAAAAGGTGACATATAAAATTGAATTGACACGTTTATTTCGCTACGCCGCTTTGCAGCTGTAATTACTTTCAAACAATGCTCTTTAATTATCTAAACCTAATAACTATCTAAAATTAGTTTAAGCAAACATGGCTGCATAAAATGGAATCACTTTGTCAGTTGACCCTAATGATACTTTAATCTATGAAATGTTCGGAAACTTTAACTGATATACGTAGTCCTTACCAGGCGCGGCGCCACAGGGGGGGGGGGGGCATGGCAGGCATTTGCCATCTATCACAATATTAGTTAAATTGTTCGTTACAAAATACCTGAAACTTGCAATTCCCGCACAGATAACCTTTTCTGTTTTCTCCATTGTTTACGTGAATGCAGGTTAAGCATTACATAAACACTAAGGCCATTATACATAACGTGCAAACAAAAAGAGCATAGGAACCGAGAGTAAAGCTAAAACAATACAGTAGTATACCCTAACGCCAAGTTATTGTGAGACCTTACACATACGGTGTCACAGAGCAAAAAGTTCTCCCTCTCTTGGAGAATAGGTGCGTATCATTGCAAGTTACACCAAAAAAATGCAGACAGCTAATTTGTGCTTCAGGGGATACCCCTGATCCATGAATATCTGTCTAACCAAAACCCCAACCCTACCCCGTAACTAGGAAAATATTTTCGTCCGGGGAATCTTCGGTCTTTAGTGAACCTTCGGCCAAGTGAACCAAGTCTATGGGTATCCCCCCTGTCCAGATTATGTAATGTTTGGCAATCTCAAAAATTTACTCTCTCCATTCCCAGCATGTGACCATTTAAAGTTTAGAACGTGAACATATATATTGGGGGTATCATGAATCAATCACTTAACGAACATTTTGACTATAAAAATATAAAAAAACATTTAATAAAATGAATTAAACTTTGAAGTAATATTATGTCTCCCTTATTGCATAAGCGTAGGAAGAGGGGGGGGGAGGGCTGGGGGATAAAGCCCTGTGACACCGTCAGGCTAGCGTCACCCCAGATTCTTACTAGACAGGTACAACTAACATTAGAAATAACAATACAATAGTCTTCCCATATCATGTGCAGTATATTAGAGGAACAAGATTGAGCACTTTAACCCTTTTTTGTTAAGCTTTTTTTTGTTAAATTTTTTTAAAAGGAGGAATATTTTCATGAATTTTTTGGTTGATTTAGAAGAATATTCTCTGTAAAAACTTATATATCATTGTAAAGAGCAAAGATTGGGAATTTCAATGAACATTTTATTTTTGTGAACTAATCTCATTATGTATGCAAATATGCAAATTAGATGACGTCATACGGTTTTCATAGAAAATCGTACAAAACCCATACAGATCACTATCACACGTGGGCTATCAGGATGTGACTCTCCACTGTTCATCTCCAAATGAAAAATAAAGATAAAGTTCTTCACTGAAAATAAAGTTAAAGTTCTTCCAAATAAAGTTAAAGTCTATGTTGATGGTATAATCACGTGTACGACGGTGTCAATTGGGCGGCACTGCCTCCAGCTATTGGTCACCGGTCGGCACTTCGAGAAAGCGAGTACTACCTCGGATT
The DNA here is from genome assembly GCA_029531755.1 of Holothuria leucospilota. NCBI lineage: Eukaryota > Metazoa > Echinodermata > Holothuroidea > Aspidochirotida > Holothuriidae > Holothuria > Holothuria leucospilota. Next base: position 4,499,926 of record CM055970.1, read on the forward strand.
TGAGTAGGCTGTAACAAATCAGCACCGAACCTTGCAATACTTTTCTTATCGAATACTAAGATATATCTATTGCCCCTTTTTAGTTACTGTATTTCTCTACACAATCATATATTTCCTCATTCAAAATGAACTTTACCCGTCATAACATATTTAGCCATCCCTATACAATCATGTTCATAGCCAATTAAATAACAATTTGAACAGTTTGTAACAAATTCGATTTCCTATACAATGATTCAATTGCTCTGGCCTTCTGAACAATCCATTTTTACAACCATTCGGTTCTCCTACCCATGCCTTACTGCTATTGCACCGAGTATGCCCATTTCAGTTCAATGTATTTAACAATTTACTAATATAGCACAATTTGGGGGGATCCTTTAATACACCAAATATCAAAACATTCACTTATCAATACTTTAACAAAAATTACACAAAATACTCACATGATTCAAAGTAGCATATGATGAGACTCCACCCGAGCCTATCCGTCTCCATGTGAACACCTGCTGACAGTCTTTTACAAACTTTTCTCAACACTTATCCAAAGGTGCCTTTCTTACAGTTATTAAACATAGCCTCACCCAGGCTTTCATGGAACAAGATTTGAAATATTGCTAGTTCTCCAGGGCACACCGCATTTTACCCTACAATATACACCAATGGCCTCACCCAGGCCAATATACGCCAATGGCCACACCCAGGCCAAAATATAAGATATAGCTTTTTTTCCAAAAGTCCCCTGACTCTCTGGCGAAGAGCCAGGGGCGAAAACCAAGATATAGCACTAACTGCAACCTCAGTCAGCTCCCTTGTCTCCTCACTGACATTAAAGAGTAAAATAAACTTCTCTCACAACACACTGTAATACTAAGCCCATGTCTACATGCCCAGTAGTGTTCACAACAATCACAAAACACAAAGCAGCATACCTCAGCTAGGCTGCTTCAATGACTTAGACATGAATAGACAAGCATATCATTGTCCTCCGCTAAGGAGGATGAATACCCCTAAATAGTTAAGAATAAGATGCTGCAATACAGGAGCCAATTTTACTTTCGCAAGCCCCAGTCAAAAATCTGGGGGCTGAAGTATGCCTCTGCCCCTAATATCCAAGGGAAAAAACCCTTTTGTCTCTTCAGTAAAAAATGTAAAAAAATCGCAGTAATTTTCCTTAAAATTTGCCCAAAATGTTGCACCAAATTGCATCTGAGGACCCTCAAATACCCAAAAATTTTCCAAAGGGGAGGGAACACCCCTCCCCCCTTAGACCCCTCCCCAGGACAGCGATCCGAAACAAGGTTCAGCCCCCAGTCTCGAAAAGCTACCTACGCCTATGCCTTATTCTGCTTTATTTTGGTGTTGTCTCGACTGAGTAATCCATAGAAAACGAATTTTAAATAGGAGCATGGCCGTACACAACACAATCTTTACTGTATGAAGAAATCTTGAGTCAATCAGAAAAAGAGCAAAGAAAATCAGGGTGATGCCACATGGGGCAGGGGGCAACCGCCTCCTATCATTTGCAAGGACAAGGGAAAGAGAGAAGGAAAAGAACAGGAAAAAGGAAAAGGAAAAAACGAAAGAGAAGAAGGGGAAGCGAAGGAGAAAGGAGGAGGGTGGGGTAGGCATATATTGATCCATATAATTAGTCCAAAGCTGCCAGGAGGCCCTATTCCGATGTCTGCCAGCCTTTAGATACCTTGTATAATGCATATATGAAGCAACGAAAATATTCGTAATAGTTCGTGTTTCTGTCGACTCAACGCACGTATTTTTGAGTGAATACATACCCATACATAAAAGGGGGTGGCTTCAGGAGGTGTGTTGACTACATGCATACCCTTCTCTTAGACAACAAAGGCTACTGTCCTCTTTCACTAAACTAAAACTTAAAATTCAATAAATTATTAACACTTTTCAGTCATATATGATTAGCTCAAAAAATGCCAAAGACATCACCATTTTGCATCCAAGCAATCTTAAATTGATAAAAATTTCTCAAAGGGGAGGGGACACTCCTCCCCAGAAAAGTATCTTTTCCCCAAGCAAAAATTAAAATTTAATAAATTATGAACACTTCCTTCCATATATGATCAGTTCAAAAAATATACCAAAGATGTCACCATTTTGCATCTAAGCAACCTTAAATTAAAAACGTTTCTCAAAGGGGAGGGGACACCTCTCCCCAGAAAAGTATCTTTCCCAAAATAAAAATAAAAATTAAAATTACTAAATTATAAACTTTCCAGCCATATATGACCAGTTGAAAATATGTACTAAAGACATCATCATTTTGCATCTAAGCAACCTTAAATTAATTAAAAATTTCCCAAATGGGAATGGGGACATCTCCTCCCCCTAGACCCATCCCCAGGACGGCGATCACTCATCTCACGCTTTGCCCCCCCCCCCAATCGAAACATCCTGGCGCCGCCCCTGGTCCTTACCAAAACTGGATCGCATGGCATCGAAACTGTACTTTGCATCAAAATGGGATACATTTTCTCGGAGTTAATTTTACTTGCAAATACTAATTTTATCATTTGTCTCCCTGGAAGTTGTTTATAGTATGGGTTCTTAATTATTTTCCTGAGCGGGCTACATTTTTCATTGGGAAAATATCACAAGCAGCATGAACTTTCATACTTCAGGTTCCGTCGTCTGCCGTGTCTCATTTTGAAACAACACGAGAGGAAAGCAAAGCATTCCACTCAACTGCTCAAGGGCGTGGTGTCCAAGGGTCCATCGAAGAGCCTCTTTCTATGATTCCGGGCAACACCGGTTGGAATATGGAGGAAAAAGCCTTCCGACGCTCTAGGGTATATATAAATGTAGACATTCGACGAAAACGTTTAGCTATCTCTAAATGACAATTGATGAGATAACAAACACACAATGTCAAAATTGTATCGGTGGGAATCGAGAGGGTGGTTTTGGCTTGACTGAACAAAATGACACTATCGATTGGAGTGCACCGTACTAAGAATATTTCTTAAAAAAAAACATAACTCTTAGATTGTCGTCCGTGCAAGGTATTTACAAGCCTTTCTATGTTGTACCCAAATATTTTTTGTTATTTAAACGTCCCGCGATTTAGAAATCCACACCTTCCAGGGAAAAAGGGTACATGAGAGAATCCACTATTCGTCCTACATATTTTCCTGCCAAGCTGAAAAGGTTCTCTCAAATTTCATAGATCCATGCTAGTTGATCTAAAACTGCACCACCACCCACTTAAAATTCTAAGTAGATTATTACTATTGCGATTATTGGGTAGTCCCGTGACCTCAACAGAATGAGTGAGTTCAAGTTACACACAAACCATGTAAATATGAAATCTTTCTCATGGTATAATAACATTTTTATGAATCCAGTCTTATAAACCACATCACGGAAAATATACGGAATTATGTAATCTTATGGAGTTCCAAAACTTACAGTAATTTGATTATAAGCATAACGTAGATTTCAGCCACGAGAACAAAAATATAAAAGTGAAAGGGGTTTCGTGTTAAAATCAACAATACCAAGTCATCACACTTCCTAAAAAAGGGCATCAGCCTACCAGATCGACGTTACAAGGATAACATGTTATACCAATGCAAAAAAAGTCACACATCAACATCATAAGCATAATCCCCCTTCAAAACTATAACAAGTTGTAACATAATGGAGTAGCGACTCATCAGAGTACACTGTTTACAAAAAAAATTTCAATAATAAGACCATCTCGCAGATTTGGTAGATTGTAAGTTGTCCTGTTTACCCTTGCTTTGTTTCTGCTTCTCACGAGGCGTTGGCATGACGCTGTCGAGTGCTACGTCGGTATGTAAAGTGTAAAATGAGTACAAATACAAGCAGCATAGCTATTAATAAACCAAAGCATAAAGATACAATTGAAATGTCCAAACCGCATCCACTCCTGTGTAGAGTAACGTTAAACGAACATGTCGCGATGTTGCCTGACCCATCTATAAATGTGTAAATGACCGTATCGATTCCCGCCTTAAACTTGCTGCTACCTGGTTTGTGGCTTTGTGAGACAGTAACGGGCAAACCGGAGTTATCTTTTGCAATCGGCTCGTACCAGTGACCAACTTTCAAACCTCTGCACGATTTTATTCTCCTTCCTTGTGGACAGTTGAAAACAGTGGGCGGAAATACGTCTGGGAAAAACAGTTTGCAAAGGTTGCTGTTAAACCCCAAAACGAATAATGATTGCCCTTTCTAATGCTTCAAGGTAGACCGTCTTTGAGATGTTAAAATAGAGCTACGTAATTTGATCCTGGTTATCGTACATTTTTCTTTTTTACTGACGTTTGTTGCCAATATATCAGTTGAAAGTTTGTTTTGACTCAAAACATGCAACAAAATATTATTAAAAATCTCTTCTAGAGTTCAGAAAATCCTATTTTGCACACCAAGTAAAGGCCCAATAATTCAACCTTCATTTGAAAATGCTTTTAGATTGGAGGGACATAATCTAAGACAATTTTATCTCAGGTTTGGTTTATTCTAGAAATTTAAGATGAAACTACCATTTTTCCGATCACAATTCCCGACTTCATTGTCTTACCGCCAATCTCAACGTTTCAGAGGTTTCATTTGTATGTTTGCATACGCAATGATCACATACTTTTTATGCATATATGATGAAATCGCCAGCCCTGTGTAGGATAATTCGACATACTGTTACAAGTGCTTTTCAAATATTAATTTTAAAAGTTTGTCTTAATTTTGCAACCCGACCAGATGTTTTACGCTGCTTTACGCAAGTTTTGGAGACTTAAAGCGGCACATTGAGTTGGTTCATGAAATTCATCAAATTTTGCCAAACCTGCTACGTTTTCTTCACATACTAATGACAAATGGTCAAACTTAATCCCCACATCTTGCATACAGATAAATGTTTTATAAGTGAGTAATAAACAATTCAATTCGGTTTTCAAAAATTCGTGACCAGACATTTTTCCAAATTATGCACACAACCGCTACAAGCCAGGATACCAAAAAATTCAAAGTTTTAACTTTATGCGTAACTATTGGATGTGAAACTTGACTAATTATGCTAATAATAATCATTGTCATGTGGAAGTACCCTTTAACACCCTCATTAAGTTATCAATATTAACTCAATGTGCCCCTTTAAGGTACAAGCTGATAAAGAATGCAATAACGTTGCATTTAGACGGCTTTTCAGTTTTCACGGCTTTTTAGAACTTTGTCCGTATTTTTTCATATACTTGCCTTTGACATTAACATCGAAGAGGCAGTGTGATTGTGTGGTACTACCATTGTTTATTACTTGAAGTTCGTAAATGACATTTGTCCTGCCAACTGGAAAGGAATCTCCTGGAAAATGGCTCTGGTCGAGGGTAAACTCAGTGACAAAACTTCTTAATATCGGTTCCACCCAAAAGACTCGAGTTCTCGTTGTTTCCGAAGACGAATTCACCAAAATAGATTCAGGACAATATGCAAATCCAGGTGGGCTTCCAGGATTCTGTTCTGTTTGCAAGACTGGTAAAAGTTTTACAAATTACACAATAGAAAATATTTCGGAAATAAGTTACCTGTAAATTCATCGTGATGCAAACTGTGTTTAACAAAGTATTCACCATTAATTCCATGTACTTTAAATATAGTTACTTTACACCCGTTAGATGTAATGCTGGTTAAACTGCAAACTAGGATAAACACATAATAAACCAGAAATAATCCTAATTACTTTCAGGATGATAGACGTGGTAATTCATTTTAGGCTTACGCCGTGTTATATAAAGGCACTGTTTTATATACAAATCATTACATTTCCAAAGGTAACTAATTACAAAAGCCTGAAAGGCAATGTCAGCTGTTAAAGTGACTACATTCTTCGGGGTGACCGAATTATGGACAATCTTATGCTTAATAGGAGGAAAGTATGAATAACTGGGGAGGAAACCTTCGTTCTTCTTTGAACACACCCCGTTGTAAAACGCATTATTGCACGGCTGAGTACCACTCTGCCACTTAGGAATGCGTTTTTACTTAGGGAATAAAGTCAATGGTGCCCATGTCTCTACATCAGATTCGAACAGGCTATGACGTCACGCATATGGGCTGAGAGACCCGAGGCGAATGGGCACCATGACTTTATTCCCATTCATAAATACTTTAATTTCGAGACGTTTAAAAGTGGAAAAGCTTGCTTTTTTAAAGATTTTCCATTGATCATGAATTATTCTCCCAAACTGATTAAATTTTGGCAGAGTGCACATAAGACTGCATATAGGCATATACTAGGCATAAATTACAAGCTATGTAATATGTAGGCATAGAAATAAAAGTATTATGTAGGCTATAACTAGCTGCACGCTATAGCTTTGTCGTTTGTAAACACATGGCCATACTTTGTGACGTCTCTTTTCGAATGTGGATTTTTGGAATATTTTGAGCGAGGTCATATTTGAAACGATTTCTCTGTTTGAACTGGAAATGTACCCCGCCTTGACAGTTCCATTGAAACTACATTTGGAGGACTTACTAGCGTGAGGATATGTGGTTTTTGCGATATTGCTCACCGTGACGTTCAACACACTAACGTGCTGCTACGTTGTTGAAAACAAATAACGTTAGGCCAACGTTTGTCCTATGCTACTAACTTATCGTTACGCTGTTTTCGAACAGTGAGTCAGTTCGAATTAGACTCGTACTAGACGAAGTCTCCTTACCCGAGTGTCATTTGCAAGCAATTTCCATCATGCGATTTTGTGATACAAAGGAGACTTTTCAAATGTGATCTAAAACTGTTTGGGCCTACATCTGTGCACTGACAATATTGATACTGTTTCGGATCAAAGTAAAACCAGCGTGCTTACCCAGAACAGTTATCATGTTCTAGGGCCTCACGTTAGTTGCTTGACTTGACGTGCTGTAAGTTATAACGTTAGACCTAATGTCAGTGGTTGGAAATTTCCACCTTTACGAGTGGAACTTTAACCAGACAGATTTCTTTACTGGCGTTGACTCGTTGTGCTTTTCTTACAAAAAGAATGTAGGATGCCGCAATTTGGATAAGGTACGTTTGTTGATGCAGAACTTTGTCATTAGGCCTGGGCATATTGGATAGTAGCCCCCTGCCATCGTTTCCGTAGCATATATTCTATTCTTTGATTGAAAATCCCCTTGATGATTTTGGAGCTACATTTCTTTGAAATATAGTGCACAGAATACGTGGGGCCAACGCTATCGATTCTGGAATGTGGAAGATGAGTTTTAAGGTTAGTGAGTGCTCATCACTCATTTTACAACTGTATTTATATTATTAGGCTACTCATCCCAGATAAAGGTCTATTGCTGAGGTAAGAAATGCTGTATAATTTTTTCTTATCGGCGATGTACCAAAATCAAGCGGGCGCACGATAGTTTGACACGCTTTTAAAGCTAACGTTAGAGCCTTAGGCCTGTAAAACACGTACCTTACTCAGCGTGAAATCACTTTAATTTCTCTGAAAAGGCCTGAAATATCGTTTGTAGCCTAGAAGCTGATTATTTGTTTGGATGTGCAACATTGCTGTCAACCAAAATATATTATTTATAATTTGGACAGTTACTGAAAAAAATTACAGTAGAAGGCCCAGGCCTACCTAGCCTATATGATGTGGTGACCGTCGACTATACAAACAAACTGTTTACTGTAGTGTTAGAGCTGTGTTTACAGTCGTGTTGATCAAAAAGTTGCTCTCCATACACCCTATGTCTCTACACTGGATTAGAACATTGGTAACTGACCAATCACAAGCCAGCATTTTCAAAAAGTGTTTATGAATGACAAATAATAGGTATGCAAATGAATTCTAACCGGAACAACAAGAATGACAGTGTAGAGTTGTACGCACTTCTCCACGAGACCTGACGTAATTAAGAATGTGTAAGTCTTATATGATTCATAACCAGTCGATATATCAAACAGATAAAAATTCTGCACATCATGTAAAGATATTGGGCAGAATTTACAATTGTAATTAGGTACAACAATGTAGGTGGGTGACTTTAGAGGCCCACCTTTGTACACCAATACGATGGTGAACTAAACGTTTAGTAGTGACACATGACTAATGACCTATGTGACCCATGTTCAACAAAATATAAGTGTTCAGTTTATTCAATAATAGTAAACCAGAGGCGTATCCAGAAATTATCAATAGAGGGGCGCAAGGTTTGATTGATCCCCGTCCCGGGAGAAGGGTGAAAGGGGATGGGTGCCCCCCCTCCCTTTGGAAAGTTTTCCTTTGGAAGGGGGCTGAGATGGAAAATGTTGCTACTTTCGATGTATTTTGAAGCATTTTCTTTTTACCTTAACTTTTTTTCACACATGACGGCCAAAAGGGGCGCGCCCCTGCTGCACCTCGGTCCCCGCGCCACTATAAACGTTTTGACAACATTATTTAATAAAAACAAAACTTCGTGACTACAAAATAATATGTAAACTGCAGAACTTGTATGTCAGATTCCTGTGACTGGAATTTTTTAATTTGATGATTAAATTCAAAATTGAAACTGGGAACCTATAAAGTCTAATGTCGCGGAAACTCAAAACTCGGTAGTTAATCTTGCTGAGACTCTTCATAATATTTGATATTTCTTACCTATGAAAAAGCGATGCTGGGCAAAACTTGTTAAAGGCTTTGCTTTTAATTCCCATAGCAACCGTTTTTGAAGAGAATACCACACGTGAAAGGAAAAGTAAAGCAAATCGTGGTTGTCAAGAAACAAACCTGAAATATTTACGGAGAAAATGCACTGCGCAAGATTTCCTGAACTATCGGTAAAGTTGTACGTCACCAATGTAACACCAACGAAGAAATAATCGCTGGATTTGTGTGAAGAAGTAATCTGTACAGGCTGGCACGACTCATCTTCAGCAAAGATTTCCGACCAGGGCAATGTCACATTTTCCTGTTCATTTTCTACTGTTATAGACAGCTGCCGTCCTGGACAGTTGTAAACTTTCGGGGGAGTCGTATCCAAAGTACTGTCTGAAAATGGAAATTTCATTATACATTTGTTGTTATCAGTTGGCATACCTTTCATACAAAGATAGGGTGATTGATACTTATCGGCACGTCACTAACCTTGAACAAGAACGTTGAATGTACACTTAGCAATTTGGTACCGGTAAGAAACTCGACTTATCCCAACAGGAAAATAATCACCAGAGCCAAGACGTGAGGTCCTTGTTAATGCCTCATTCGGATTTGTGCCGGCAGGAACGGATGTAGGCTCCACCCATGTAACTTGCGTCAAGTTAGCAGTTGCATACAAGGAAATAGGTCGGGTTGGACAATTGGCAATGGACGGCAAAACTGTAAGAAAGAAATGAATAGAGAATGATTGAGCTAGACATCTCGACTGTGGTTGATATTTTGCGCATAAGAAAAGCAACTAAAGTCATATTTCTCCGAATTGGCAAATATATGACAAACTCCTCTTTGCCAAAGCAAATAAAACAAAACGTGGTAATGATCTCGACAATGGAAGCTCTATTTTAATGTTCATGTTTTGAGTGAAGCGTACTCTAACCGAGGTCTACAGGTTCTGAGCAAAGCGTCACTACTATAGTAAAGAATCAAGTATTTGGGCGTCGGAGAAATGTCAGTAGCCTACGTGTTATTTTGAACTCAAGACTGCAACAACATGTTCAATCTACAAATAGAATTAACTCACCCTCGACAGCACATGTCGGCCCACCATAGCCATTTGCACATCTACAAGCGGAATAGCCAAAGAAGTTTTCGTAAGTTCCTCCATTTTTACAAAGAACGTCTTGGCATGTGCTTCCTCCAGGAATATCTGGGAATAAAGATTTGGAATGGTAATATAGTATAATGACGATCAATCTTTAACCAGAACGTCCAAAGGCGGAGTGATTCCTTGCAATAGGGGGTACCTTGTTGCACTTAGGTTCATCCCTCAAATTTATACTCTTGACTGTATCATCTTTACGATGCTTAAACAAATTGACCTCCGCTGACCTCACATGAGCTTTGAATCCGGCCAAGAACTGAATAAGAAAGGTAAAAAAGAAAGTTTGTTTGAGGAACCGAGCACTATAATTCCAGTACGCCATCGAAGAACTCTTTAAGCGTATGGAATCTCTAATAATGCTATAGACGCATCATCCTTTACACGTGTTCACATTTAGGTAATTCAAGTTAGAGTTATAACTGTAACAGTTATGCTTTTGAAAAAGTTAATGTTGTTCTGTATAATTTGATCTTATGAATGGTAGAAAACTTCACCCCTTACTTTTCGTTGATCACGAAACGTCAGACACAATGTGGAGGTACGGCCCACTGTTTATTAAGTTTACGAGGTTTTCGTACTTTCACCTTTGATGACCTCGGATGACCTTCGACCTCCAAAAACGCATAGGCTTCTCTCTTAAAATAACACATCTACAAACCAAGTACAAAAAGTATACATCATCTTTGTCTTGAAATAACGAGTTTTTTCAAGGTTTTTGTTTTTTACCCCTTATGACCTCAAATGACCTCTGCTTTTCCCTGAAAACAACAGGGTTCTTTTTTCTCAATATGGTAGAGGTGCATACCAATTATGAAAACTGTCCATCATTGCTATCTTGGGATATCGTGTTTAAAATCAGTTTTAAGAATTTCTTATTTCCACCTACGGTGACCTCACATAACCTTTGACCTCTACCAAAACCATTAGGATCCGTCTTCTGACTACAACGCATCGACATGCTAGTATTAAAAGCAGCCATGTTTCCTATCTAGAGATATCGTGGTTCCAGGATTTTCGGTTTTTGACCTCTTTTGACCTCACATGACCTTTGACCTCCACCAGAAACAATAGAGATCATTCTCTTAATATGATGGCTTTATATTCCAAGTATGAGAATTGCAATGAGATAGCAAATCACAGTGCAGTTACTAACCACACACCATATTATAACTTTCCCTATTTTATTTCCATGGTGTGCCCTGTAAAACATATAGCCCTAGACGAGAACAGAAGACTACAACAGAAGAAAGCTTTAACGTTGTATCAACTCACCAATTGAAACCCGTTTTTTTCGTCTCGAGGCTGTGTTTAAGAGAATGATAAGGCATTGAAATACAAGGACATTACTTCTATTGTGCTAAAAGAGTCATATAAAAATCAAATAAAATATTAAGATAGTGGTAAGTTCTTAATATTTAAGTAACATCTCACACTTGGATAATAAACAATTGGCCCTACTTTCGTCCATTCCCTTCCTTACGTGTTGTGTCTTGTTAAAAATGTGTCTTTTTTCGTCTTTCTATAGGTATTGGTATATTATAATTTATATTTTACGTTACTTTGATAACATAACACAAAGAAACAAATAAACTAAACCTGATGCTGGAATATGATCTACAATTTTTTAACTCATAAAACCTTACAAACATATCAAGGAATCAGGTAAGCAGCTACCATATCAGTTTCTTTGAACCTGAGAATGGGTTTTCAACGATTCCTTATTTACTCTATACTTATAAAGATCCTGTAAACTTTTTACAAATAAGAAATCTGCTCCGTTAGAGATACAAGCGCCTGACAGATCTGTTTCTTGATTGAACGTTATATAGTCAGATAACTTAATTTATCATGTAATAGTATGATCTTTGCCTATAATATTAACATAAGATATTCTAAATCAAAATAGCGTATTAACAGTGCTGTAGCGAGACCGGTCTCGAGACCGGAAACTGTCGGTCACGTCTCCAAGACCGGTCTCCTAGTCCCTATGCAAACAGTATGTAAAGCCCGTTGAGAGGCCAATCTCGGTCTCGGACCCTCCGGTCTCGACTACAGCACTGCGTATGAATAATGAAAACGTGAATAAAGACTTCTGCCTTAACACCATAGGCCTAATAATCAAATGAAAAAATGTGATAAACGTTGCTAAAGCGTTTTAATATTTTAACCACTAATCACTTCAAGCCTGAGATACTGTTTAATTTTAATGATTTTGTGAATTCAAAATATGTCATAGCTTATGGCGTTTTTTACCTCCCTATCGCTCTGAAACGAAAATATCCTAATAAATCATCAAATCATCCTGCCCTCAGTAGGGTGGCACTAATCGGACAATATCCGCATTAGGTTATAGTTACAAATCAAACCGTAGGACCAAATGCGTTCACCTGTCTGTTCCAGTAGGTAAAACCTTAGTAAATATTTCTATACTAGGCTTTTGCTTTAAAACTAATTCCTGTTCACGCACTCCTTTTGCAATTTTTGCCTAGTCTCCTCACATAGAGATTCCTAGTAAATGACATATGACAAATATGTCTGTCGAGCTATATAACTTATACAACGGTAGCAGAACAGTTCATTGTAAGACTGACTAGGACTAGGTATCGATATAGCGTGACCATCCTTAAAACAAAGTCTGCATAAAAAAACTTGGTGCGATTTAGAAAAATTCGGATAGGATTTCAGATAGAAAAATAGATGTAGTGTGACCCGCCCTTAAATGTACGAAAACTTTGAAAACTTTCAGCTCGAGTAAGAAAAACCCTTTACTGTCATGGTATGGTAAATTGAAATTGGCATGAATTGCCTATTTATAAGCTCTATACTTTATACCTGGCGAAAAATTTTACAGGGTTTTAAAGGTTACTTTACATTTTCATATTAGTGTGTAAGTCAACCGAGGATTTATTGAGGGTGTGTTACCTACGGGAGATATGTAACCTAGCTTTCCGGGTGCCAAATTGGTCCGTGGCTGCTTTGACTCATACCTTATATTATGGAGTGATGGTGGATAAGTATATATCATATCTAAACGTTCAAGTAGAGGATGGACATAGGGTAAGAAAGAAGCGAAATGCAGGGTATGACAGATGACCGGGTCGACTGAATCAGCCATGTTTTGTCAGTCACCCGTAGTGGGTAGGAACGATTTTACATCCATGCAATCACTACTAGTCACGCACGCATCTTCGCAGAAGTCCTGGCAGATATTTAACGTTAGTGATATTACGTCATTTAAGCAATGCCCATGGATCAGAGTTTTCCGAGACTATGTGAGGCAAGAAAGATAAGTACCGAAAGTGGTAGGATACATGATCCTTACTGCCCCAGTGTCAGGCACTGAGATAACATTACCTAAGTTTCTAATTCTGGAATTTCGAATTCTGATAGATATGAGAAGGAAGAAAGTGAATGAAACATTAACTTAAGTTGAATAAAATATGCTGTGTTGCCAACTTATGTGGATCACGGGGTATTTTTTGTGAAATGTGCCTTATACGATTGAAATTGTAACAAGAAACACAATTTACTATCTAGAGGGAAGGAGTTGGTGTCGCAGGTGCATTTAGTGCAGCAACTCCATGCAAAGTTGTCAGCCACTCCGTGCAAAGTTTTATCAAATTTGAATTTGAGGAGTAGCCAAAGCAAAATTATGGGCTCTTATAGTCATTTAAAACCTCTAACAATCCACACCCATGGGTACTTTGAAGGGAACTTATTTGAAACCACATGTATGAACGTCAACTTGATGTATTTGTCAATCGACGTTTGAATGTACAATTGTTTCCCAATTAAGGAACCATGTTCTAGAGCAGTGTAAGTTAATGAAATGTAACACGGTCCAGAAAATGAAACGAGTAGTGTCTCCTGTCAACGTGTAATAAAAGAGTATTAACTTGACCAGAACATAGCCATAGGAAGGTGTTTTGAGCTGGGCTGAACTTTGTTTCGAACCACTGTCGATAGCAAGTGTTTAATTAGAGGGGGTGCCCCCTCCCTCTTGGGAAATTTTCAATCATATGAAGTTCTTTAGGTGCGATTTGGTGGGACTTTGTGCGAATTTTAAGCAAAAGTACTGGAATATTTTGTAATTTTGTTCACAGAGGAAACAAATAAGGGTGCTTCTTCCTTCAATTGTAGGGAAAGGGTGATACTTTCCACCACATATTTCATTTAAGGCCGTGGGCCCTTCACCCCCGCTCCATGCGCATATGAGAACCATTAATGGACAGTGTTGAGCCGAAGGGCAACATATAGGTCGATTTTTATATCCTAAGTTATACAACAGCCCATTTTTGGTGGCTCTGATGGAAGGAAATATAAATTACATTCAAAAGCAAGTTATATTTATGCCCAAACACTACGACACTTGTCCCATACTATCAAAAGACGCAAAAAATCTGTCATCGGGAGCTTCAAATGGAAAAGTGAATAATGGGAATAAATAACTGAAAGCTGTAACGAAGGAGGGATCGGGGAAACTCTTAATGAGGAGTCTTAGAACTCGCTTTGGAGCCTCTGGTAGGAATCCAGGAGCAGCATTCCGATTAGGCCCAGAGGGTGATCTCTCTTCAAATGACATCAGATGAGCACTAAATAACAGATTTGTATTCAAGTCGCGACTCGAGTCACATCCCGCCAACACTACCTGATCGAAGAATTCTGGGCAATTTTCCCCTTATTGAAATACAGAGACTCGGGTCAACTCATTGACCCGAGTCCCTAAAATACCTTCAGTTGACTTGCTGAGAAAAGAGTGACTTGGATACATCTCTGCTAAACAGACCTCAAGTTACAATGTGATAATTCGTTCATAGAAGTCGGACTAACAGCGGGTAGATCCGATAAGGTAAAACTAACTACCTTCTGACTAGGCCAAGGATTTTTAAGGAAGGGGGTTGCATCACAGGGAATTGTATCGTAAACCACCCAGATAGTACCGATGAATCCATCTAAAGCGTGCGTATCAGTGGTAAGTTTAAATATTTTTCTTCTTCCTACTGCATGGTATTTCTTCTCTGAAATACAGAGTAGAAAGTTAAAATCAAAGAAGATATGAGCAGACGTCGCAGGGGATAAGAGAGCTCGCCGCAGTGGAAACGATATATATATATATATATATATATATATATATATATATATATATATATATATATATATATATATACGCTTTTCTATGGTGGTGTGCTACCCACTATTGCTGTACAGTTAGTCGCGGACTGAAAATTCCCAGGAAAAATGGTCCGGGACACAATTTTCCGGGAAACTTTCTCCGAGCGAAGCTGTCCGGGGCAGAATATCCCAACCCCGGACTTTTTCTCCTAGGTAGAATGTGTCCGGTAAGACAGTTTTAACCCAGGATATTCTGTCCCGGACACATTCTCCTCAGGATATTCTGTCCCGGACACCTTTTCCTTTTACACCCTCACCCAGCAAAGGAAACGTCACCGCCAACAAACAGAAACCACCACCACACCCACCACCAACGACCACAACAACATAGGTAAGTGCTTTTTTCCAAAAGTCCCCTGACTCTCTGGCGAAGAGCCAGGGGCGAAAACCAAACAATACTCCCGAAGGAGTTCTGCTCCCTGAAGGAGTAACAACGTCCCCAAGGGACAAACTTTGACTTAACTGAAACCAACCGACAGTGGCCCCGTTCTAGACTAGCTGAATAGAACAGGTCTCACCTACGAGCTCACAAATACTTTTACCTGCGCCTGGTAAGCCACCAGTGTGGGGGTCACGTACTTTTCAGCGTGAAATCAGCATCCTGAGAGCTCCGCCGTCGTAATCACCGATACTCCTGCGCCAGGTATTTGGTACTTTGTCCTGGGTAGGACTTTAAACTGCATCCGGTTGTGGAGCTTGATTAAGTGTGGGGATAATGAGGTCACCCTTTGCCACAACTGCCTCTGGGGCACCCTCGGGCAAGGTGCACCTGTATTTGCCCAGTTCCGGTTGGGTTCCCGAGGAGAGTGGACGTTCCCGATCCCCCGCCGGGCTCGTTCGATCTCTTTGGGAGTTTTGTTTTGGCTTCATGTAAATAGTTGTATATACTGTAAATAAACTGTAAATAGTGATTGAGTGTGGCGGATGGCCTCCCCCCTCCCGTGTCCCACTGCGCTGTGGTTGCCTTCGGGCGTGTTGTTGCCTTTGGGCGTGTGTTGTTCTGATCGTTTTTGATGTTTTGTTAGCGGTAACAAAGATTCTTTCGTTTCCTTTGTTGGGTGTGGATGGTGAGACATTTTTGGAGATTCTGTGGGTGGTTGTCGGTTGCGTTTTGGTCTGGTTTGGGTTGATGTGCTTTTCAGTGGCTGTTTCTATGTACTTAAAAATTATTTGACTCTCTGGCGAAGAGCGAAAACCAAACAATTCTGCTCCCTGAAGGAGTAACCAACGTCCCCTTTTAAAAGTAGCAGGATTTGGTCTTTTTTTCCAAAAGTCCCCTGACTCTCTGGCGAAGAGCCAGGGGCGAAAACCAAACAAAACCCTCCGAAGGAGTTCTGCTCCCCGAAGGAGTAACAACGTTCCCAAGGGACAAACTTTGACTTAACCGACACCACCCGACAGTTGTCCCCTTCTAGTATATGGTGAGAGCTTTTTAAGTACGTAGAAACAGGCACTAGGAAACAAAAACCCTGTCGGATCACAAACACAATACCAAACAAACTACACACAATCCAACAGGGAACACAAGAGTCTTAGTTTCTACTGAGGTTCAGAAACTGCTACTGCAGCCAACCCCAAAACAACACCCTAGACCACAAACCACCCCAAAACAAAGTCCCACCCGTCAATCAACCGGCCCACAAAGGCCACCGCGCCCAAAGGCAACACCACACGCCCAAAGGCTACCATACGCCCGAGGACAACATCACGCCCGAAGGCAACACCACGCCCAATGGTAACATCATGCCCAAAGGCAACAACACTTAAAAAGCAATGGGCACATACAGGTGCACCTTGCCCAAGGGTGCCCCGGAGGAAGTTGTGGCAAAGGATAACCTCATTACTCCCACGTTTAAACAAACTCCTTAACCGGATGCAGTTTAAAGTCCTACCCAGGACTATGGTACTTTTTTTTCCAAAAGTCCCCTGACTCTCTGGCGAAGAGCCAGGGGCGAAAACCAAACAATACTCCCGAAGGAGTTCTGCTCCCCGAAGGAGTAACAACGTCCCCAAGGGACAAACTCTGACTTAACTGACACCACCCGACAGTGGTCCCGTTCTAGACTGTCTGAATAGAACAGGTCCCACCCTGGAAGCTCCGCCGTCGTGATCACGGATACTCCTGTGCCAGGACTGTTCTTTTTACGTGCAAAAAACGGACACAGCCCGACCGGCGAAAGGATCACTACATATGGCCAACAACCAAAAAACCGAACACTAACAACACAAATCACCAAAATCGCCCAGAACACCAGACCGAATCCTTCGACCAGCGAGGACACTCCAGCTCCGGTACGGCTTCTTGGAGTCTTTGCCACCACCAACAGAAACCACCACCACACCCACCACCAACGACCCAACAACACAATCTCAAAACAACACACGCCCAAAGGCAACAAACACACCCGAAGGCAACAACACGTCCCAAGGCAACCACAGCGCAGGGGGACACGGGGGGGGGGGTCCACTTGTTACATTAAAATCGCTATTTACAGTTTACTTACAGTATATACAACGATCTACACGTAACGAAAACAAAACTTCCCAAAGAGATCGAACGAGCCCGGCAGGGGATCGGGAACGTCCACTCTCTTCGGGAACCCAACCTGAACTGGGCAAATACAGGCGCACCTTGCCCAAGGGTGCCCCCGGAGGCAGTTGTGGCAAAGGGTAACCTTATTATCTCCACGCTTAAACAAGCTCCACAACCGGATGCAGTTTAAAGTCCTACCCAGGACCCAGGGAGAGCTTTTTAAGTACGTAGAAACAGGCACTGACAAACTAAAGGATAATCCCAAACCCAAAGAAAAACCCTGACGGATCACGAACACAATGGTCAAACAGACCACACACACCATGCAACAAGGAAAAAAGAGTCTTTGTTACTACTGAGATCCAGTACTGCCACTGCAGCCAACCCAAAAACAACACCCCAGCCCAGCCACCACAAACAACCCCAAAACAACGTCCCACAAAGACCACACACCCAAATCCACCACACACCCAAAGGCAACACTACGCCCGAAGGCAACACCAAGCCCGAGGGCAACACCACGCCCGAAGGCAACAGCACTTAAAAAGCACCGGGGCAAATACAGGTGCACCTTGCCCAAGGGTGCCCCAGAGGCAGTTGTGGCAAAGGGTAACCTCATAACTCCCACGTTTAAACAAACTCCACAAACGGATGCAGTTATAAGTCCTACCCAGGACCCAGGACTTTTTTTTCGAATAGTCCCCTAACTCTCTGGCGAAGAGCCAGGGGCGAAAACCAAACAATACTCTCGAAGGAGTTCTGCTCCCCGAAGGAGTAACAACGTCCCCAAGGGACAAACTTTGACTTAACTGACACCAACCGACAGTGGTCCCGTTCTAGACTGGCTGAATAGAACAAGGCCACTCCTGCGCCAGGACTTTTTTTTTCAAAAGTCCCCTGACTCTCTGGCGAAGAGCCAAGGGCGAAAACCAAACAATACTCCCGAAGGAGTTCTGCTCCCTGAAGGAGTAACAACGTCCCCAAGGGACAAACTTTGACTTAACTCAAACCACCCGACAGTGGTCCCGTTCTAGACTGGCTGAATAGAACAGGTCCCACTAGGACTTTTTTTCCAAAAGTCCCCTGACTCTCTGGCGAAGAGACAGGGGCGAAAACCAAACAATACTCCCGAAGGAGTTCTGCTCCCCGAAGGAGTAACAAAGTCCCCAAGGGACAAACATTAACTTAACTGACACCACCCGATAGTGTTCCCGTTCTAGACTGGCTGAATAGAACAGGTCCCACCCTGGGAGCTCCGCCGTCGTGATCACGGGCACTCCTGAGCCAGGTAAGTGCTTTTTACGTGCTAAAAACGGACACGGCCAGACCGGCGAAAGGATCACTACATATGGCCAATAACCAAAAAACCGAACACCAACAACACAAATCACCAAAATCGCCCAGAACACCAGACCGAATCCCTCGACCAGCGAGGACACTCCAGCTCCGGTACGGCTTCTTGGAGTCTGTTACCACCAACAGAAACCACCACCACACCCACCACCAACGACCCAACAACACAATCTCAAAACAACACACGCCCAAAGGCAACAACACGCCCCAAGGCAACCACAGCGCAGGGGGACATGGGGGGGGGTTTCCACTTGTTACATTAAAAACACTATTTACAGTTTACTTACAGTATATACAACTATCTACACGTAACGAAAACAAAACTTCCCAAAGAGATCGAACGAGCCCGGCAGGGGATCGGGAACGTCCACTCTCTTCGGGAACCCAAACTGAACTGGGCAAATACAGGCGCACCTTGCCCAAGGGTGCCCCCTGAGGCAGTTGTGACAAAGGGTAACCTCATTATCCCCACGCTCAAACAAGCTCCACAACCGGATGCAGGTATTTTTTTTTTTCCAAAAGTCCCCTGACTCTCTGGCGAAGAGCCAGGGGCGAAAACCAAACAATACTCCCGAAGGAGTTCTGCTCCCCGAAGGAGTAACAACGTCCCCAAGAGACAAACTTTGACTTAACTGACACCACCCGACAGTGGTGCAGGTAAGTATTTTTTTTCAAAAAGTCCCCTGACTCTCTGGCGAAGAACCAGGGGAGAAAACCAAACAATACTCCCGAAGGAGTTCTGCTCCCCGAAGGAGTAACAACGTCCCCAAGGGACAAACTTTGACTTAACTGACACCACCTGACAGTGGTCCCGTTCTAAACTGGCTGAATAGAACAGGTCATCAGGTAAGTATGATACGATTAGGAACGGTTTCCTTTCAAAACAACCCTCATTGCAGAGTAAATAGAGCTTAAGTATTTTAGACACCATAAATCCGGATATAATGAAATAAATTAACGCACTGTAACTTTGGCATGCAATCAAACTATTCGGCGATTGAGATCAATAATTAAGGCTCGGAAGTTTTGCAATCGAACTGCAGTGAAACCTTCTGCAAACTAGAACTGCATTTGCTTGCTAATACGCAGAATTGTAGTGCATGTTAGACAGGTCCTTGCAGTTTATAGTAGGCCAGATTTAATGTGTTTGATACGGCGTTTATTTAATCAAATATTTTTCACTACCTTCAGAAAGGTTTGCAAAAATCTTTGCATACATAGTACATTCAAGACATAAGAAACGACTGGCACAAGGCTAACAAGGTGATTTTATTGCGCAATCGTGTTTTTCTAACGAACTTCCGAGCGGCTCAGACGTTGCAGAAAATCATCTTATTTTGAAGATAGGTAGTGTTATTTTGTGATGTTTTTGTATAATCTTGCTAGTTTTGTGAAAAGGTAGAACACATTGTAACGATTTCTGATTTAATTCCGATTTGAAGTAAATATCTTGAATTTTGGGGTTTTCGTCCTATATAGGCCTACCTGTAACACTACTATTGAGAGGAATTTCGGTTGTGCCCTATACTGTGGCTCATTGAAGGTGACGCATACAGTATACCATATACTGTGCACATTGAAGGTGACGTCGGCTGTACATATCCAGCTCCCATCACATTAAACTTTACGATAAATTCATCCGCTGATTACTTCGTTTGCGAATTTCAAGGTATGTAGGCAAGTTGTGTTAATGAGAAAGCAAGTGCAAATTGAACTGAATTTTTTCTGAAATAAAGACTCTGCATTTCATCAATCAGTAACATTTCACTCTACATTACAAGCTGTTTCTGTTTATGAACGAGTCCAAGTTTTGTCGGGACTAATTTAGAATATGTGTAAGAAAGCGGTAAAAAATCATGGACAAGCTTAATATTATCTGCCTGCACATTGATAGTACCGATAGTAAAAACGGACCGAAACCGTGTGGAACTTCCAGTTTCAACGTTCAGTCATGTAGGTACCCCTAGCCTGTCGTGCAACGCCAAGATTGTAGCGCGCACGCGCACTACAATAATTAATTACGAGAACAATTCAACGCTCGATAATTAACTTTTTCACCTACAAGGATATTCATAAGGCACTTAATATTCATTACAATAACTGAATATTCATGTCATTACAGAAATATACCAGGAAAGCGTATTAAAAGCTCTTTCCGTTTCAGTACCTTTATCAGGCTTTAAAATATGAACTGAGAAAAGAAAAGCGTATCTAACTGAGATAAGTTTTATATTTCAGTTCATGACAATATTATTTACATGGAGTACAAGCCGTCACATTTCAAGCACTTGCTTGAAAATACTTCTAAGGAAGTGTAGGTTATTCGCTCCCCGATATCTATATGAAGCGTGTTTTAATTTTTCACACGTCAAAGCTACTGTTCAGCTACTTCCTGATGAATTTAATGTATCAAACCTATATCAAAGGTACATCTAAGGTATTGTCAGAAGTATGTTCTCTATGTATTGTGACAGAATTAGAATTATTTGATTTGATTATTATTATTAATCGCCTTGTTCACCTTTTCAAAAGTGTTAAATTTGATGCGTATGTAAATCATGCTGCTCTTGTAGAATTCGTACATCAAAGCGTGAGTCTCCAACTTCACGGCTCAGAATTTGATCTTCAAATTATCACAATTTTCATTTAAATTTGGTTATAAAAACAGGCGTAAGTCAGAGGGGGCAGGGGTTATGCCCCCCTTCGGGGAAGGCTGGACCCCATCGGGGAATTTTTCAGTTTCTTTGGGGAGTCTTAGTCGATACGATAAACTATGTAGTCCTCGACGACGACTGCTCTCAAGAGGACATTTTCTCACAAGATCCGAAAATTTTCGGCCCGCTACACGCGCTGTAGAGTCACTCCAGTATCTTTAAAAGATCCATTCTACATTATTAGATAGCACAAGTCCTGTCCACCTTAACAAGTAACATGTAGGCAGTGTACTTAGTTTATGTAAAGGTCGTAAATTTCATCCCATATCGCAAAGCGTAGTTGCTGTTTTTAGCTCAGCTGAAAGCTTTCAGCTGAGCTATTGCTGTCGTGCAGGGCAAACGTCTGTCACCATAACATTTGCGTTGAAGTGCCTGATATTTTGCAGTTTTTCTTTAGATTTGGCTGAAATTTAGTAAAGATGTCAGCGAGAGTGATATCTGTATGCTGCGACTCTTTTCGATTAATTTGACCGCTATTTGACCTCGGGAGGGGGCTTTGTTTGAAAACGTAAAACTCCCTACTTGTCTTTCAGTCTTGCACCAATCTTGATAATATGTTTCATATAGATAGTTCAATTTGTGTTAAACAAAAGTTTTTTTTTTTTTTTTTTTTTTTTTTCGTTTCTACAATCATTGAAGACATGAAAACAGCACTTTTTGAAACAAATTCTGGCGAAGTCCTCATGTTCGGGAATACATCGAGAATCCCAGTTGTTATCATTTGAGAGACTGTGTACAAAGAAACGAGGTACAGAGTATACTAAACGTATATAAATGTACAGGACGTCTCGTGCTTAATCGTGTGGAAGTGTTTACGCAAAGTGCAGTTTATCGATTTTTGAATACCGTACGTGGGCTATCCCACTATGTCAGACTACGTTTGCTCAGCTCTTTGCTTTCCAAACCAGGGACACGATATGAATAAGGAACATACCGTACAGCCTTCTATGGAGGCGTTACGTGAACATGTGGCGCTGATCTCATTTAGGCGCTTTAATAATGGACTAGCTAAATTAGTTGGATGGTTAGGCCTACCGAAAAGAAATACCGGACGTTTGAAAGAGGTACAAGTTCTTGCGAATATGTGGCCTTGTGCGAAACAGTGGTATAAGCTAGGCCTACACATTAGTTGAGGCAGAAACAAGTATTCAACTTAGCCTGATGTCTGAATGGTTTTATGAGTTTGGCTTAAAGTTTAAAGAGAATATATCAAGTCGCCTCAAGTTTCAAGTTATTTGTAAACATTACCTTAATCTTTCAAATCTTCTTGTATCTCCTTTACAAACATTCTTCTTAACATTTCTGGACAAAAAATATTTAGTATGAAAGGTAAACAAATGACTTATCCTTCCTTAATAGCAAATTAGTTTATATTGCCACATGAAGGAAAGAAGCTACTCATGAATTGGGATGCCGGTGCAGGGTACACTACTTCAAATTAAGGTGAATATTGTCTAGGAAATGTCGTAAGAGGAAAGAGGAACCCACCCCTTTCTTTTTAACAAAGAACATAGCACGTTGATTGAAAATACAATGCTTCATATGGTTTAAGCTTGACGGTTGTGCTAACATTCCAAAAACAATTTTCGGTTTGAAAAGGAAAACGTGCTTTTTGAAGGAGTGTGCCATATTTCAGTCTCGGAGAGTGCAGGAATTGTGCAGCTCAGGCTTCTAGTCAAGCGGGCCAAGGGGGCGAATCCCACTTTGAAATTTGTTCGCCCCCTAGCAAGTTTTCAAGTTGCCATTGGCTTAATGGCATTTGTATACATTTGGCCCCCTTAAAAATTGGTTAGCCCCTGGAAGCCATTTCGCCCCCATTCAGTACCTTATCAGGCTACTATCCTGATGCAGTCACATGGGCGTCGACACTGCATGAACCGCCCCAGTCTTGTTTTTCGTTGCCGAAAGCCCCACCAAGTTGTTAAGGGGAAGCCATGGGAGATGATATTTCAATAGCCTAGACTTAGTTTAAGTGTGCATATTTTTCCAACGCTCTCTACGAACTGTAGTTACCCTTCGGCCTGTTGCGACACATTCACCGGTCCTAAAAGCGATCGACGATTAATACCTGGTAGATTCCAATCATAAAAATGTTATGCAGTAAAATAATTTTGTAAAGGAAAACGGGACTAAAGAGTACTCAGAAGTAGGCGCGTAAAGTATTTAATTTAGAAATTATCCCTTAATATTGAGCAATTGAGCAGTTTTGGTTTTTCCAAATCATAGTGGCAACACGCATATATCCGCTATGCCGGAGTCGGGAATCTGGCGGGGTTTCGTAGTCATGCGTAGCCGAAAGACGTAACACACACACTGCACGAACAGGATGTTGTAGGTTAACACAGCTTGTATTTACAACTATTTACACCATCAAATTCTCTCTCTCTCTGTCTTCTCGCAGGAATTATATCGTAATGGTTGAGGGAAATACAACTTCTAGTTCGTAAACTGACCAAATATGACGTATGATATCGAACGTAATTATATGAATTTGGTGATAAAATAGCTAGAATTCCCCGTAAATACCGTGCTGGCTCGCCAGGTTCCAGACGCATGAACCTATCCCTTCTATTGCGCAATATATACGAAGCTTAGACGCCAGCAAAACTTAATACCGCCCTCAATCAAAACGAGTACACCTGCTCTTACACCGGCCTAATTGTGCAAACCGGAAATGTTTGACAATTACCCATGCATCAATATTTCAAAACGAAGCAACGATACGTTGTGTAGAAAATCAACAAAAAAAGTTATCTAAAAAGAGTTCCTGTAAACTTAGCTCGATTTCCCATAAAGTTAGCTCAATTTGCTCGAGCACAAAACAGTTCATTTAGAGTTCAAAGAATGTCCTCAATAGATATTGTACTTCAAAGATACTTTGTACCAAGTTGAAAACAAATCTACACAGTTTCAAAATTGTGTCAAGCATAAGTATATAGATCAAATAGTAATCACAGCTTTCCTTTGTGTCAACAGGTGTGACGCTTGTTAGGTCTTCACGACCTTTTCCCAAGGGCGCTTGGCTCACCTTGGTGTAAATATACATGAATATAGACATATATAGGAATGATACTTCCCAAAACACTTTAAAAGGTTATCTCAAACATTTAACTGAATAAATATCATATGATACCAAATTTCACATGAGGTGTGGGTTTATACTCGATCGCCAGAAAAAAAAAACATCAGACCTTCACGGTTTTTACCCAAGGGCGCTTAGCTCTCCTCGGAACACCCACAAAAACAACTAAACTACTGATCAGCCTCTAATAACAGACAAAGTTTGGCGATCGGTCGCTCAAGCTCTCGAGAGGCAATTTTAACTTTAACACGACGAACCTCTCCATTTGTGTCTGGCTTTAGTGAGGAGATACGTCCCATTGACCAAGAATTTCTTGGAGCATTATCATCCATGACTAGCACAATATCTCCAATAGCAAAATTTCTCATTGGTTTCAACCATTTTTGACGCTGCTGGATTTGAGGTAGGTACTCACGAAGCCATCTCTTCCAGAAAAGATCAGCTAAGAACTGAACTTGTCTCCAACGCCGTTGTGGGTAGTTATCTGTTTTTACGAAAGTTCCAGGAGGGAGGTTTGGTTTACCCTTCAGAAGCAATAAGTGGTTGGGTGTTAAGGGCTCTACATCATTCGGATCAAAAGACATCGTAGTTAAAGGGCGACTGTTTATGGTCATCTCCACCTCACACATAAAGGTTGGTAAACTCTCATCTGTAAGGGATTGAAGGCGCAGTAGGACATTCAGGATCTGCCTCACGGTTCTTATCTGACGTTCCCAAATACCGCCATAATGTGAACCTGTAGGTGGGCTGAATTTCCAATCAATGTTGACTTGTAACATCTCTTGTCGAATTTGTGCCTCATTCCATTGTCTAATACTTTGCTTCAACTCTCGATTTGTAGCAACGAGATTAGTTCCGTTGTCCGACCAAATTTCAGCGACTTGACCTCTTCTCGATATGAATCTGCGGAGTGCGTTGATGCAGGAATCAGTATCCATGGCATGAGCCACCTCCAAGTGTACTGCGCGTAAGGCGAAACATGTGAAAATTACTCCGTATCTTTTAACCATTGATCTACCCTGTTTGACCTCAAACGGTCCAAAGAAATCTATGCCAGCTCTTGTGAAGGGTGGTTTATCTGGGGTAATACGACTAATAGGTAAGTCAGCCATCTTTGGTTCTCCTGTCTTTCCTCGAAAACGTCGACAGGTTACACATCGGTTGATGCACTTACGCACGAAGGCAGGTGCGCTTACAATCCAGTACTTTCTTCGCAAATGTGACATAGTCAAAGCTCTTCCACCATGATAGAGCTGTATATGTGTCTCCCGTATTATCATTTCTGACACAATAGAATCCTTAGGAAGGATGTACGGGTGTTTCTCACCTTCAGGCATAGCTGAACGACTGAGTCGACCTCCAACTCTCAGAACTCCATCTTCGTATTTTGGGTCCAGTTTGTAGATAGAACTGGTTTTCTTTACTGGTTTCCCCTTTGAGTTATTCCGTGTGGCAGCAATTTCATCAGAAGAGGCTGGTCTCTGCACGAATTTTACAATTACTAATTCTGCCTCCTTCATATCTGCCTTAGTCAACTTCATGTTAAGTTTCCTTTGCCTTTCTTGTCTCATCTTTTCAGAAATTTCCTTTGGATCTTGACCATCCAAACTTTTACGTAAGCCACTGAGCTGTTTGAATACTGTCATTAATTTCAACATCCAAGCAATGTGACATCTTAGTTTAAACCAGCTGGAGGAATTACTTATCAACTTGGTCATCGTAGTCTGATCGGACGTAAGACTTGTAGCAGCAACTGTGGCCTTTTTCTTGATCTCTGGATCATTCATTGATAGTTCTTTCATACACCTTTGACTTGCTGGCCATTTATTTTCAGGTAACCAGAGAAAATCTGGTCCATTTGTCCATCTGTGTCTTTGAATTAAGTCATCTGCATATAACCCTCTAGATGCATCATCGGCGGGGTTTTCAGATGATTCCACATATGACCACTGGTTAAGTTGTGATGCATCGATAATGGTAGCGACCCTGTTCGCTACAAACGTATGATACCTTGCTGAACTGTTACTTATGTATCGAATTACTGCCGTACTGTCGGTCCAAAATTTCACCTTGTCTGGTTTCATTGGCAGCTCTCTTTCCAAAGATTTGTAAAGCTTCACTGAAACTGTGGCCGCAGTCAACTCTAACCTTTGGATAGTGACTTGCTTGAGAGGCGCAACTCTTGCCTTTCCCATCACCCGTGTGCAATGGGTTCTTCCTTCCTCATTCTCATAACGAACGTAGGCAGCAACACCGTAGCCAATTTCGCTTGCATCACTAAATAAGTGAATTGAGTTTCTTTAATCTTTCCCAACTCTTCAGGTTTGAAGCATCTGTTGACCTCAAAGTCTTTCAGCTTTGGCAGTTCTGCCAACCATCTTTTCCAACATGTCAGGTGTTCATTTGGAATATCATCATCTCATGCCAATTTTATCTTGCAAAGGTCTTGAAGAATTCTTTTCGCCACTAGTACAAACGGGGCAAGAAATCCTAATGGGTCGTACACTGAGGCCATGATGGACAGAATCCCCTTTCTGGCGTATGGTCTTTGATTTACTGTCACTCAAAATTGAAATTGATCTGATTCGACACACCACATGAAATCAAGGGTTCTGTCAACTGGTAACTTGTCTTTGTCCATATGTAAAGATTTGACCCTTTCAGCTCTCTCACTTTCAGGTATGGCATTCAGGACAGCTCTACTGTTACTGACCCATTTAGTCAGATGGAATCCTCCTTTTCCCGTCAACTCTCTCATTTGCCTCACCAATCTAACGGCTTCTTCTTCACATCTCACCGATTTTAGCATATCATCTACATAAAAGTTTTCCTTTACAGTACCCACTGTCTCTGTATCAAAATCATTACCAAAATCATCTGCAGTTC
This sequence comes from Holothuria leucospilota, assembly GCA_029531755.1. NCBI lineage: Eukaryota > Metazoa > Echinodermata > Holothuroidea > Aspidochirotida > Holothuriidae > Holothuria > Holothuria leucospilota. The sequence goes on from CM055970.1 coordinate 4,527,458, forward strand.
TGTGCAGAGCATAGTTGGCACAACTCGGTGATGAAACCGCACCGAACAGGTGGACCACCATTTTATATTCTCTTAAAGGTCCCTCAATATTTCCGTCTGGCCACCATAGAAAACGTAGCAGGTCGCAATGGTCTTTCTGAACTTGAACTTGGTAGAACATGGCATCAATGTCTGTCATAAGTGCAATTTGTTCCAGTCGGAATCGAAGTAGGACTCCTACCAATGAATTTGTAAGGTCTGGGCCTTGCAGGAGCCTATCATTGAGGGATATTCCCTGGAATTTAGCAGCGCAGTTGAATACCACCCGTATTTTTCCTTTCTGCGGTTGATAAACTCCATGGTGCGGTATGTACCACACCTTCCCATCATCACGACGTAGTTCTTCACCAGTTATCTGTACTGCATATCCTTTATCAAGCAGCCCTTTCATAAATCCTTTGTAGTCTTCTAAATACTTTGAGTCTTTCTTGAAACGTTGTTTCATATTATTAGCCCACTGGGTCGCAAGAGCTTTGTTATTTGGCATACATACATTTTCATCCTTTAGAGGAAGGGCAGTTTCATAGTGACCATTCACCATCTTGGTTGACTTCTCTAATTGGTGTAGAAATAAGTGATCGTCCCTGGATTTTTCAAGTTTTTCATCTGAAATTCTTTCTTTAAAATCATGGTTGAAATGGGATGTCAGCATGTCATCAATAGTTTGCAAGGTAATATAATTAACATGGGCCTTCTTGCCACTGATAACTGGCCCATTCACAACCCATCCTAAGCATGTACGTATAGCGTAGGGTCCATCATCTTGGCTGTTAATTACATCCCATGGTTCCATTGCCTTATGAACGTTGTTACCAATAAGGATTCCCACCTCCATGGCTCTAGAATTTGGTAGTGAGACTCTGCTTAAATATGGCCATTTCTTTAAGTCATCTTGAGTTACTATATCATCCTTGCACACAGGAATTCTTTTCTGAGTGAATACCTTTGGCAATAACAAGGTATTATGTCCTTCTAGGTCACAAACTTCTAAATTAGTAATGACACGACTATCCACCAGTTCTTCTTGCTGTAGAGTGCTCAGCATAATTTTAGTCTCCGGTCCACTGACACTCAACTGGAGAGCAAGGTCTTCTGAAATAAAGGTATCTGTACTCCCATTGTCTAAGAAAGCATAGGTCTCCACATCTTTGTTCGTTGATTTAGATTTCACTCGAACTGGCACAATTGATAGGCAGGTCTTGCTAACTCCGGCCCCCATACAGATACTAGACTCCTGAATTTGAGTTGAGGTGCAACTAACCTTAACTTGTTTTGTTGTTTCTTTGGATGTCTGTTCCTCACTGGAATCTTTCGGAGACTTCTGTTCAGGTTTTCTGTTGTAGTGAAGGACTGTAGGGTGTGGCTTCTGGCAAGTTTCACAAATAAGCCTATCTTGCTTGCACTATTTACTAACATGATTTCCTTCAAGGCATCTGAAACAAAGACCTTTAGAGCGAAGGAATGCCAGCTTTTCTTCATGTGATTTTGCACCTAACTTTCTGCAAACCTCTAGTCGGTGGTTAAAGCCACAATATAAACATTTTGCATCGTCTGAAGCCTTTTCACTGATCTTGAAATTTGATTTCTCTTCTAATACAACTGTACTAAAGCCTTTTGAGAACTTTCTGTTTTGTCTGAACATGCTATTTTCCTTTGAATTCTGTACACTTATGTCACCATAAACTGAGTCGGTGGCTATCTTGACCTGTTCTCTGACAAACTCAACATAGTCATTAAGGTTTGCCAACCTATGGGATTTTTCTTTGATTTTGTGGGCTTGCGTTCGCCATCTTTCTCGCATTCGGTACGGAAGTTTGCTTACTAACTTTATTATACTTTCAGTCTGGTCCATTTTTCTGAGGATGTCACTTTCTTTGATGGCATTACTGTACACCACACAAAATGTAAGATGATCTTTCATGGCCATTGTGTCGTCTCCCTTAATAGATTTCATCATCTCTATCTCCTTTCTGAAGGAACTTAAAATTTTGAAAGTCGTCACCCTACTCCTCCTCTAATTCTTTTCTAGCCTGGTCGTAACCTCGGTTTCGGTCTTTCCCCATACAACTTCTGACCAGCTCTCTCGGTCTACCAGATGTGTACTGTTGAAGGTAGTACAGTCTGTCTTGGTCATTCTCTGTAAACTTCTCAATGTTGTGTTCAAAGGCAGCAATAAAAGCCCTGTAGTCTTGGACTTTACCATCAAAAATTTGAATATCACGCCGAGGAAGTGATACAAGTTTCTGCTGATTAATCATCATTTTGGAAATTTCTTACTGGGTTTGGATCAGGTCATGTACACCACTCTGTTTAATGGGCAGGCCCTCATAGTGGTTTTCATCTGGACCCTGATACCTCTAATACACATTTGCCTTTGCCTCTGTTAACTTAATTTCAACTTCCAACTCATAATCCTCCTTTTGTCGCTGGAGCCTTCTTTCATGCTCTTCTATTTCTCGTTTTATCTTTATCAATTCATATTTAGCTCTCCATTCAGCCAACGTACTGAAGAGGCCTTGAAGCCTTAGAGGTATTACTTGATACCTGGGAGATACTATCTTGAGGCTTCACATCCTCCTCCATTCCTTTCATCCAATCTGATATTTCCTTTAAGAACTGTTGATATTCCTCAAATTTGGGTTGGAAGTAATTTTTATTCTCTTCTGTGGCCTGTTTTTCCTCTAATTTGGATACATACTCCTCATGAGCATTTGAGAAATCTTTGAAGCTTTTCTCACACAAAGCAACCTTTTCTTCAATTTTTTCCATATTGTTTCCTCTTTCACAAGGCCTGATATCTCATTTTTCAATCGTGTAAGTGAGCGCAGACAATTTGCCCTTTCAGTTTTAAGTGCCTCCATACCTGCAAGCACACGTACGTAATAGGCTTGGAATCGGTAAAATAATTATGGCACTCACAGGCGTCCGTAGACAATTCTTGTATCCTCTTGTACGTTATGAACTTGAAATGGATAAAATCATTATGGCACTTGCAGGCATCCGTGGGTGATTCTTGCAGCCACTCGCGTACATATACACGTTATGGGCCTCTAATTGATGAAATAGTTATGGAACTTATAGGTATCCGTACACTCTTCTTGCGGCCTCGTGCGACGAACGAACCTTGCATGGAAATTCCCGTACGTTTATCATGTACGGTTACTGTATACATGTGCACGGTAGGCTTGCATTTTCTTGCAAATGGAATCTTTTCTTCTGTTTCATACATATACGTTTCCTTTGGTCACAAAATACCGTGACAGTTCCATAATCATGTCGTAATGTCACTACTTGACATAAAAGACATCATATCATGATTTTGAAAGATCGTAGCCAAGGTATTTAGTATATATCCGCTATGCCGGAGTCGGAAATCTGGCGGTGTTTCGTAGTTATGTGTAGCCGAAAGACGTAACACTCACACTGCACGATCAGGATGTTGTAGGTTAACACAGCTTGTATTTACAACTATTTACACCATCAAATTCTCTCTCTCTGTCTTCTCGCAGGGATTATATCGTAATGGTTGAGGGAAATACAACTTCTAGTTCGTAAACTGACCAAATATGACGTATGATATCGAACGTAATTCTATGAATTCGGTGATAAAATAGCTAGACTTCCCCGTAAATACCGTGCTGGCTCGCCAGGTTCCAAACGCTTGAACCTATCCCTTCTATTGCGCAATATATACGTAGCTTAGGCGCGAGCAAAAATTAATACCGCCCTCAATCATAACGAGTACACCTGCTCCTACAACGCATTTGAACTTTTGTCCCTGGACAAGTTCAAGGAATAACTTTGGGGCAAAATGTCGCTTTTAAGACCTTTAACCATTTGTAAAATTTCTTTGTCGGAAGTTACTATCTGGGTCTAATTATGGAAAACAAATAAGGTATACAAAGCGGCACACTCATAAACATTCATTATTTGCATACTAACATCTGTGCAGTATATAAAGTTAACTTTGTGTACCAGATTTAGTCTTTCAGAGACTTCGGGAGTTCAATACATATTTCATTGCATTTAGTTTATATTTATCTCTTTGTTTTCTAACGTTCGTATGAACAACATGAGTTACAGACCCAACCAAAATATTGACTGCAGACTTTTAGGTCAACAGGAAAAGCTGAGCTTCGGCAACATTGTTGCGCTTGTCTTGTGTGTGTCATGCGGTACGGTCAGTTGGTAAGCGACTCATACAGTTATTCCATCGGGGAGTCCAGGTGGTTTCGATACAATGTATGTTATCCCCGAAACGGTCTACAACTGTGTTTTTTCTTTCTCCCTTTTGTTCTTAATGATTGCACGTTTTTTTGTGTGAGCCTACCAAAACTTTTTGCGTTCTTCCCGCGCTTTGCAATGTCAAGATTCGGATTCAAAAGAACACTATCAACTCGGTTCTTGAAGTATTAAGTGGTATTATGCAAATTATTCCCTGCATTGGCTTGGGATAGTTAGGTTCCTTCATATCCCCTTCTCACCACCTCCTTGACAGAGGGACTGTCAGAACTTGGGGTCGCTGGCATTCTCCGACCCCAGCTCTGTCGCCACCCATGGTCGGTTTACTTATTGTGGCTTTCAAAAGGGTCATTTCTGAAGAAAAAAAAAACAGAACTTTTCAGTACGCTTTGCCCACTCCTCAGTTCTGTTACTTATAGCTAAATATAACACAAATCTTTCCGAGTAACTTAATTAGTGAAATGCATTGTTTTATAAATTTTAAATCAGCGCAAAGCTATATTCCTCTAGTATATAAAAATTTTATGCAATGTATGCCCGCAACGGCACGGTATAGTACACAGGCGGAGAGGTTTTCTCTAAATGCCCCTCACCTATTCCTCGATGGCATTGGGCTGTCGGGGCTTCTTTTCGCGGGCCCCCTGTCGGGCAAATCCTGGCGCCACCCCTGTATAAAATGGGTTCTGAGGTCGTTTAGTAGATTATCTCCTCAGATCATCTCGGTATGGTGATTCCTAAAAACATCGGAACCTTCCTCTTACATTTTCGTCCATATCAGCGTTTCTTCAAAATTGGTCAGATGATCATGTTTATCCAATTTTGAATAGAGCTACTGGTAAAGCTCTAGCTGTTCAGGTGCCAGATTTGGTCCTTGGGAAGAAAGCTTTCCCACCCACTGCCGCCAAGGGTCAGAATGTGCATACTTCTGAGTAGGGAAGTGATGTTTTACCACGGCGAAGTATTCCACCGTCACTGCCAGCTCTTTTTCGTAATCCATTCCACGTAAGGTCAATCCCTCACGAGGGCGTCACCTGCGTCACCACCCGATCTCCAACAGAGTCCCACGATTCCAAGTGGTTATATTGTACTTACACCGCAAGCTCCATGAGAGCCACATCTGGTAGTCTTACCGCTGTCAGAAGATGATCATACTGGGTAAACTATTCATTTCAGAAGTGAATTTCAAGACGACACATATACCGAATCAAAGAGACATGCAGCGTGTCATGTACAAAATTCAAAGTTGGATGATGACCTCCCATTTGACGCAAGAGAATTGCATATTCAACAGGCAACATGTCCCTCCTCCAAGCCAATTTTCGATTTTCTTGGATATGACATCTTACCTGAGAGTTGTGCAATACATAATGAATGAAGGTCCCTTGTTTAGATTAACTTTGCATAAGACACATAAGTCCAGATTGATGTTACAGCTAGCTATATCTGACACAATGATAGAGAAATTATTTTGGGCTGTAAATATATAGGATCAGTGCTCAATACGATAAATGTTAAGCCCAGTTATTACTAAGTGTTTTAAAGTTCACTTATTCAATTCATTCCATATTAGCATCGACTAATGTGCAAAAAAAATGAAGGTCGAAAAGCCAGCATTTGATTCTAGAGTCAAGTTATACATGAAGGTATTTATTTGCAATATTTCACAAAGTAATGTTCAACAATTTACATGCGGTTATTTTACGTTCCGTAAGTTATTTTGAGCGACGTCCTTGTTTGCTTTCTTACCCTGTTATCCAGATTGCAGGCAGCAAATATTATACACACTTCAAATGTTGATGTGGCGAGTTTGATATTGTGAAAGAAATTCTTTGATGGACTGAAAGTTTATCCGGGTTGTGAGTTATCTCTTAACGCTGTCCTGACAAGTCTCTCATGAATGGTCAGAAGCAGGGGCGGATCCAAAGGGGGTTTTAGGGGATTAAACCCCCCCCCTCTTTGATTTTCGAGGATTTTTTTTTCATTTTGTATAATATATTGTTTATTTTCCCCGGTATGTTTTGAAGGTTATTTTCAGTTACAACAATGCAATTAACATGCCATAATTATAAGTTTGCTGACAGCGTAGTTTTGCTTCTATCGTCCCGATTCTCTCTCATTCAAAATCCTTATAGAGTCAGTGAGTCCTTCAAGAGAAGGTCCAGCTCTAATCTTGGTTCCCATATGCAATGAAATCGCATCCAGTAGTGCCTAACTCTGTTTTAAAATATGGGAACGCGACTCTAGCTTTTCACTTGTACTCTCGCTGAAAAATTCAAATATTGTGTTGACTGAAAAGTGGTTGTCGTTGAATTGGAATCACTTAATATAATCAGAAATCGAGAAGGCTAATCATACTTTGGACATCCGTTGGATGTTAAGACGTTCAGGGAAAATTAGACTGTTCAGTTGGAACATACCTCTAAAGAAGTTACCATTGTTCTGGAAGGTATTATAATCCAAAATTCGCTTATATACTGAATCCCTTTCATTTGTTACACAAGATATATTCCTTTTTATCCAAGAGTACGTTATGACCAAGAATACGTTTAAACATTATTCCATGCAAAAGAGTGGGTGTTTGCCTGGAGTTTCTTGCATATGGGAAGTGCCAGTGACCTGTAGGCGGTATTTTAGCTTATTTTCCTTCGTGCCTCTAGACGACATGGTTGTATGTACAGCAAGGGAGGGTATCAAAAAACGTAATGTTTCCATGGAAATGACAAACATACAAAGCATTAAACATGAAGATGGCCTAAGTATATATTTTAAGGTCTGAGAAGGGTCAATTTTTCTTGGTTCACGCCGCGCAATGCTGGCGCAAGGTGGGGGACAGGGGGCCATGGCCCCCCGTCGGGGACGTTTTACCGTTTTTTACAGTTTTTTACAGTCGGGGAGTCTTAGTCGATACGGTAAAGTGTGTAGTCCCCAACGGCGACAAGTCGGCCCGACGGTTTACCTGTTTTTTGCTCTCAAGAGCAGTGGCGCCGGCACGGGGGGTGCATGGGGGTGACCGTGCCCCCCCAATCGATATCAGAATTTTTTTTTTTGAAAATTTTAAAATGATCTCAGGAGGCGTTTAAGCTATAGATTCCCGTAGGGGGTAGGGTGAGGTGTGTTTTCAGCCGAGTGATGGATCTGTGGTTATCATTTTCAATCACAAATGGTTCTCAAACTATCAGAATTATCACAAATCTTTCGCAAACAATCAAAATTTTCGCGCGCTTTGCGCGCTCCAAACCTTACCTCATTGATATCCTTGTTGTCAATAATTTCCGGTAGCAACTCCCGTAGAAGCACAGTAACAAAAGTTGAAGGCTGTTTATGAATTCTCAGTAAAAGATTGGCTTTGTGATTGGCATATAGGTTTGTTGAGGAATTGAAAGTGTTCATTGTAATCTTATTAAATGAAAAATTTCGGCGCGCTTTGCGCGCATTCGTCACGGTTTGCATCCCATCTTATGGTCATTATTAAGGTTATAATACATGCAACTATTCTGATCACACTTTTCCGAGAAACATAAGTACATCTCCAACCTCTGTGGGCCTATGGGATCTTTCAGTCTAATTTGTAGCATGATCTGGAAGGTTGAAAGTACGTACTTGCCGTCGGTTATACATTTTTTCAAATGCAGCCATTACCGGTAGGCCTATAGATGGCGTTTGTTAATACACTTACGACGAAGAAGCATTTTGAAATGCGCTTTTTAGTCCTACACCCCTTTTGCTATACCTAGAAGGTGTTTGTCTGGGTTTTCGTTCAAACTTTGTAAACATACGACAGTTGCAAAGTGCTCGGCATCATACTCTATAGTATCATTTGGATGTCAGGTAATAAGCATCATGTCAGTGCCCCATTTTATATAATTAATCCAGAGCTTCCAGGAGGCCCTACACCCCTGCCTGCCAGCCTTAGAAATACCCTTTCATAATGCACAATGAAGCAAAGGAAAATTTTCGTAACAGTCCAAGAATGTTTCTGTGGACTCAACGCACGTATTTTTAAGTAAAATCTGTCCCCGAATAGAAGGCATTAATTAAAGTAGCCAAAAGTGGGACTTCAGAAGGTTTGCTGACAACATACCCTTCTGTTGGACAACATACTCTCCTCTTTCACCTTACCAAAAAATAGTATTCACTAATGTTTGGATATTTTCCAGACATATATGATCAGTTCCAAACGTATCCCAAAGATAGCACCAATTTGCATCTAAGCCACCTTAAATTAACAAAATTTTCTCAAAGGCGAGAGGAACACCCCCTCCCCTTAGACCCCGCCCAGGTCAACACCTTCATGAAGTGACAAAGGAAAGATTATCACTGCTGTATACTATCGCAGGGACGCATACTCTCCTCTTTCACCTAACCATACTCTCCTCTTTTGCTTAACCAAAACTTAGAATTCATTTAAATTATGGATATTTTCCAGCCATATATGATCAGTTCAAAAAATATTCCAAAGATATCACCATTTTGCATCTAAGCAACCTTAAATTAACAAAATTTTCTCAAAGAAGAGGGTACACCCCCTCCCCTTAGACCCCTCACCCAGGTCAGCACCTTTATGAAGTGACAAAGGAAAGATTATCACTGCTGTATACTATCGCAGGTACGCATAAATAGGTACAATTTATGCAGACCTGGGGGAAAACTGAGGTGGCATTTGGACGTCATCTGTGGTCCCTCCCCCCAATCACCAAACCTTGGCGGCGACACTTCTCAAGAGGACAATTTCCCTTAAAAGAACCCAAAATTTTCGGCGCGCTAGGCGCGAGGTAGAGTCACTCCACTTTCTTCAGTGTATTTCCATTCTACATTGCTAGATAGCACAATACCTGTCAAACTTAACAAGTAACATGTAGGTAGAGTACGCAGTTTATGTAGAGTTCGTTAATTCCATCCCATATTGCAAAGTCTACTTGCTGTTGTCTTGTGTGTGTCATGCGGTACGGTCAGTTGGTGAGCGACTCAAGGAGAAAAGTTTGGGTATTTCATAGGGTAGTCCAGGTGGTTTCGATAAAATGTATGTTATCCCTGATATGGTCTACAACCCCTACAGTTTTTCATTTTGTTTTTCTTTTTTCTTTTTGTTCTTAATGATTACATATATTTTTTGTGTAAGCCCCCCCCCCCCTCCAAAAAAAAAAAAAAAAAATTCGCGCTTTGCAATTTTACGTTTCAGATTCAAAAGTACACTATCAGTGCGCAACTCGGCTCATGAAGTATTCAGTGATATTATGCAAAATATGCCCTGCAATGACTTCGAATATTTAGGCTCCTTCATATCCCCTCCTTACCACCCCTTCGACACAGGGGCTGTCGGAACTTCGGGTCACTGCATGATCCGGCCCCCTGTCGGGAAAATGCTGTCGCTACCGACCTGGTCGGTTTACTTATTTTGGCTTTCAAAAGGGTCATTTCTGCGATAAAATCCAAAATTTTCGGGCCACTTTGCCCACTCTTCCTCAGTTCCGTTACTAATAGCTAAATATATTACAAACCCTTTCCACCTTTTCAAGTAACTTAATATAAGTAGAATACATGGATTTATGTAAATGTCGGTCATTTCATCTTATTTTGCTAAACCTAGTTAATGTTCTCTTGTGTCTTTCGTGCGGTACTGCTAGTGACTCGAGGAGGGAAGTTCAGCGTAGGTTATGCCCGATATGGCCCAACTGCCTTGACAATTGGCCCATATATATATATGCTTCAAATAAGTACAGATTCTTTTTAGTGTAGGCCTATCCAAAAAATTTCGCGCGCTTCGCGCGCTTTGAAATTTCACAGTTTAGATTCTAGGAAAAACGATAAATCAGGGCGGAAATATATACCTCTAGTATATACAAATATTATTATACAAATTATAATACAAATATGAGTGAGTCACTGTGAGTACCTAGAGAGAGCACAACAAATGACTGAATGCTCCGAACCCCTGACGCCCAAGATCGTTATCGGGCTGTATAGCATGCATCTCTCGCAAGGAAGGAGACAACTTTCTGACAAGACATTTATCATAAAATTTCTGACACAGGGAATTTCAATGAAAGCTTGTTTTTATACGGATCAAAGAGCCTAGGAAACGCGTGGGAATTGCTATTTCCTGCAATCTGGGGGTCTTCTGGACCAAAACTTTTCTCTGTACGCTTCCCGCCAACTTGTGGTGGCTCTCCGCTTAGATAGTAACTATATCGCAAAACCCCCCCTTTAGTCAAAATCTTCATCCGCCCCTGCAGAAGTGTTTATAGGTTACGTCTTAATCCACCATTATGTGAGGGAAAACAGACACCTCCATTTTGACAAGGACTATAGTACTGCAGCAGCTAGTAGTTGGCAAGGATGTAAGGGACACGATATGTTGGAGTATATCACAACCCTCAATTCATATCATACGAAATTTCTAGATTCTTCGGTATATGTCAATAAGCTGTTTTCTTCACCCAAGAGACCCAATACGTTATCTTTAATGGGAAAAGGAACACACGTGGAATGAGGTATTTGGTTTGCATTTCAATTTTTGTGATGGAAATCTATATCAACATACAATGGAACCGTTGAACTGTGTTGATAACAAATATGGCTGACATTTCCAGGAAACCTTAACTGCATTCTCTCCCTTTCTTTTAGTGACACCCACCGTTTGACATTGGAGTAGGAGCCCAAGTTGATGGGGGGGGGGGGGGGATGGAACGACTTGCCCGAAAAATGTAACCCCAATTTTCCGAGCACTCCGCGCACTTTCGACATGTTAATGTACATTTCATAGAGGCATGTATCGATTATCACACCACATGCCAATTACATACAATAATTTGCCGTGTTACTACACTGGTTTTAACTTTGGCCGAAGTCGGTGATCGCCGGCCTGAGGGAGGATTCTAATGGGAGGGGGTAAAAATTTTTGAAAAAAATAGGTGTCCTTCCATGCAATCTGGTGCAACATATGCAATCTTTGAAGTAAAATTTGTGTTGAAACATTTACGTATTTTAGGTAGAACAAAATCATCATCAGTGAGGGCGGGACATGGCCCAATAACCCCTCAAATACACCACTGATAATCATAGTATAAGTTCAACCATTAAAAACACACTCATGACTTAATATGGAATACACAAGTGCTGGTGCAATTCAAATCAGAACTTTACATTAATTACCAAGGAAGTTTTTTAAACTAATAATAACCATTAGCTACATCATTGCATTATTCTTCTAGCAGTAGGTGCCCGAAAAATTCTCAGCATTTTGCCCGAATTTTAACAAAAACTTTTTGTTGGGGGCTGCACCCCCCCCCCCCCGCCTTCTAACGCCTATGCCGTTTGAAATGCCCCTATTCATCAACCTTTATCCCACCAAACCTCACAGAATCTCAAATCGGCTGGGTAATTGTAATACATTGTATAATAAAATGTGTTTACATTAGTAAATATTTTCCTTTTCCCTTATACTCTAGTAACAACATAATGTAAAACCATGTCATCAACTTGCTCCTATATCAACTTTTAGGAGGAAAATATTCTTTGATATGACAGATGAAAGAGAATCCAATGTAAGTTTTGATGTTAAAAATGCACGTATTCTGAATCACCAACCATATCAGAAAAAGGGTGGCATTGTTGGGAACACCGCTCTTTTATGAGAGGGGGAAACTCAACATATAGGGTCTTTGCCTGTCGTATGCTGTACAGGTTTTCGGTTCAAGACAAGGGTCATTCAAGAATAGTAAACGATTTACTGACGACAGGAAGGTCCCTTTCTTTATCACGGGCCTTTTTGTACATCCTTTTTCACTATTTCTGTACTATACCATTCCTCGACTTGATATCGCCCCGGTATAAATTCCAGTTGAACCCAGTTGCAACTCCAACTGGGCTCAACTAGGATTCAACTGTGTTAAACTGGGGTCTAACTGGGTTAAACTGGGAATCAACTCGGTCGAACTAGGCTCCAACTGGGAGTGAATAAGGGATCACGGCCTTCAACTGTGTTGAACTGGGATTCGTTGTGTTATGAACTGGGTTTAACTAGGAGTTCAATATTCTCAGCTATGTTTTCAAAACCAGTTGGAATCCTAGTTGAGAACCAAAGTCAACCCACTTGAACCCAGTTCAAGTTTTATGTCACATATTTCTTCAACTGGTATTTCTCCTTCTCCTTCTCCTTCTCCTTCTCCTTCTCCTTCTCCTTCTCCTTCTCCTTCTCCTTCTCCTTCTCCTTCTCCTTCTCCTTCTCCTTCTCCTTCTCCTTCTCCTTCTCCTTCTCCTTCTCCTTCTCCTTCTCCTTCTCCTTCTCCTTCTCCTTCTCCTTCTCCTTCTCCTTCTCCTTCTCCTTCTCCTTCTCCTTCTCCTTCTCCTTCTCCTTCTCCTTCTCCTTCTCCTTCTCCTTCTCCTTCTCCTTCTCCTTCTCCTTCTCCTTCTCCTTCTCCTTCTCCTTCTCCTTCTCCTTCTCCTTCTCCTTCTCCTTCTCCTTCTCCTTCTCCTTCTCCTTCTCCTTCTCCTTCTCCTTCTCCTTCTCCTTCTCCTTCTCCTTCTCCTTCTCCTTCTCCTTCTCCTTCTCCTTCTCCTTCTCCTTCTCCTTCTCCTTCTCCTTCTCCTTCTCCTTCTCCTTCTCCTTCTCCTTCTCCTTCTCCTTCTCCTTCTTCTTCTTCTTCTTCTTCTTCTTCTTCTTCTTCTTCTTCTTCTTCTTCTTCTTCTTCTTCTTCTTCTTCTTCTTCTTCTTCTTCTTCTTCTTCTTCTTCTTCTTCTTCTTCTTCTTCTTCTTCTTCTTCTTCTTCTTCTTCTTCTTCTTCTTCTTCTTCTTCTTCTTCTTCTTCTTCTTCTTCTTCTTCTTCTTCTTCTTCTTCTTCTTCTTCTTCTTCTTCTTCTTCTTCTTCTTCTTCTTCTTCTTCTTCTTCTTCTTCTTCTTCTTCTTCTTCTTCTTCTTCTTCTTCTTCTTCTTCTTCTTCTTCTTCTTCTTCTTCTTCTTCTTCTTCTTCTTCTTCTTCTTCTTCTTCTTCTTCTTCTTCTTCTTCTTCTTCTTCTTCTTCTTCTTCTTCTTCTTCTTCTTCTTCTTCTTCTTCTTCTTCTTCTTCTTCTTTAATAAATAACTTTCTAAGATATTCAAATTCACTTACAATGTAGGTAATGCTAGGAAACGCACAGAATTGTTTATTGTTTGCAGTGCGCGAGGTGTTTAATAATCAAAAATCATTACGCCTACTGGTATATCAATGACTGGAACTAGCAGGTTTAAGGCATTGGTACTATTCCTCTTCGAACTTCTAGTAATTGGAGATTTCTGTAATCCCCCTTTTAAACTTTCACCTCTTTCAGACTAAACAAAGCTAACTGCTAATGCTCTAAACTTGTTAATTGGCTTTGACTGGAGTAATAGATACAACAGGTTGTGCAACACATCAGTGGTTCACACAACACAACACTACAAAAGCCATTGCTGGAAGTTTGCAGCGGTGTTATTCCAGTAAAGGTAAACAGTCCAGATTCCAAAAAGGTCAGCATCTGTTTTTTGCCCAATTTTAAAAGTAATTAATGGTGGTGGACTCGACTGGACTCAGTCTCAAGTCCGAGTTTTCAGAGGCCCGAATCTGAACCGAGTCCGAGTCCAAAGAGGGCCCCGAGTCAATTTCGAGTCCACAAAAATTGGGCTCGATTTCGAGTCTTGACTCGAGTCCTCTAACCCCGCATATATGACAAACCCGCCTTTGCCAAAGCGAATAAAACAACACGTGGTAATGATCTCGACAACAAATCTCTATTTTAATGCACATATTTTGAATGAAGCGTACTCTAACCGAGTTCTACAGGCTCTGAGCAAAGCGACAGTGCAATAGTAAAGAGTCAAGTATTTGTGTGTCGGAGAAATGTTCCTAGCCTACTGAAATTTTAATATTTAACTGCAAGAACATGTTTAACCTGCAAACAGAATTAACGTACCCTCGACAGCACACGTTGGCCCACGGTAGCCATTTGCACATCTACAAGAGGAATAGCCGTAGTAGTTTTCGCAAGTTCCTCCATTTTTACAAAAAACGTCTTGGCATGTGCTTCCTCCAGGGATATCTAACAATACGATTTGTGAAAAACGAAGGTAGAAAAATATTTTAACAATCAGTCTTAAAAAATTGCTACGCGACATAGATTACTACACTCTCCAAGGATTATTACGTTCTAATGCAAAATCATTAAAATATCTGAATATTTTCTACAAATCGCTAAGGAAAGTTAAGTCTACTGCTATCATTGATATTACAAAGCAGAACAAATTTTGTGACCGTAATTCACTTAGAAAATGAATCATTTATGACTAATGTGATAGTTGCATTTTTTCAGTAGTAGGTATATCATATGTTCACTTTGAAGAACATACTCTAAACTAATCTAAATTTGGCTATCACAAATTCAAGTAACTTTTAAAGTTTTAAGGTTAACAGGACATAAACTTTGATCCAGCCTTATTGCATACTAATTGTTACCCCTAGTGCCTAAAGACTGCCTAAAATTCTAGTTAGAGTGTAATTTGGTTAACAAACGACTTATTATCAGGGAAACTGTCGGTGGACACATCCGCGGCTCTAAGAAATATTGTTTGGGGGGAGGACAAACTCAAGTCCATATTCAGGGAGGTTCGGAAGACCCCCGACAATGTTAATGGTCAGCTGCGGATAGTACATTAGGAGTATGGTTATTATTATCATATTACAGCGATGTAACATGTATAGTTTTCAGATGTTTTTCAAAAACCATTTCAGGGAGTCATTCATGAGCTGACTACTTTAAAAATAAATACAATCGTATCAGCCAATCGCTACTTCATAGGGGTGGAGTTATTAAGAGGCAGGTGAAATGGACAAAGCGGCTCGATCCATTTGTATAAAATGAGCTCCATCTTTAAATATTTTGTTGTTTCTTTCATTGTGCCACAATATGTTTCAGCTTTGCCAAGAAGCCATAAAATGTTGGTTTTCTGGATTATTTTATTAAACTAACGAAAATTTCGAGCATGAAGGCACTTGGAAACAATGAAATGATAACACTATTGTGGGTCTCAGTACCGTTCCAAAACGAATTTTTTTAAAGGGAAAGGGTAATTCACCTAACTCAGAACGACATCTCATCCTATATACCAATAGCTAGGCTACTAGTCAAAAGTCTCACTACATTGACTTTTTGGTGTGTTTATTTTTAATTAACTGAAACGGTATACTTTAGCACAGATGTGGAGAACCTTTTGCTTATAACTGGCCATTTTCCAGTCGTAAGACTGCTCGTGGGCCAACGGCACTGTCAATTTGGACAAGGGAAGGAAAGCCTCTCCTTCTATGGGAATTGGAACCTACTGCCATTGTGCTTGGTGCTCAGCAGAAGCAATGGAGTAGAGAAAACAAGCCAGTGAGCCATAACTGGAAAAAGGCAGTGACCGGCCCGACATTGACTACCTTAGTTCGCACTCAAAGCAGGTTCATTTGTGATGTCTGAAGTATATATAGTAGCAAACAAGCAACTAAGAAAACGCGCACGAAGCGCGCCGAAAAAATGTCGTCTTGAAAGCTCTTTATTAGTGTTTAACTTTCGCATTGCATTGGAAAGTTATTCACTTCTTTAATTTTAAACCCACTCAAGGAAAACGGAGGGCCTAACCCATCTCGAATAACATGTTTTATTTATTTATTATTATTTTTTTTTTTTTTGAAAATTGAAGACCATGCTTTGCAAACTTTTTTGGGGGTTGGGGGGGCTGCCCCTAGGGCCAGCCGCTAATGGGTGGACAGATACTTCATGTTTTCAGTGGACATCATCCTTATGTGTGTAACAAACATTACAATACGAATGAAAATTACACCTATGAATTATCAACTTACTAAAGTAGACTCCCCATTGTCAATTCATTACAAGTGCCACTGATTTTACCTGTAACCGGCTTCTTATCTTAATCGAACGGTAAGCCCAACCTTGCAAGCTGATAATACGTTGCTATATTTCAGTTTAATAGACGGATTGAGTAATGTTTTCACGTGCACAATGCGTCATATGGGATTAGTCAAAGGTTCAGTGAACCACTAACTTGGCGGCAGGTGTACCTTTCTCAAAAAACACATTTGTCAGTGACATCACAAGCGCAGCCAACGTAGGTGGACAATAACACACATCAGCCGTGCGAGAATGTGTTTTAAGCACATGCGTATACATGAGAAACAGTTGTCAAGGTACAGCTGACCTTTTGACAGACCGAAAGTACCGAATTGCACATTTATTTTGGGATACCTCTCGGACTGCGATTTTAATTGACTTCTTAGTTTGATATAAAAAGGGAAAAAAAGATAACCAACCAGCAGAAGTTGGAAATCTTAGCAGAAGTATAGAAGTAGGAGATAATGCCTGCACAGTTTGCTAGTCTTATCAGCAAACGAATGACCCCCACTATCTATCAGCTTACTAAAATAAAATATCCTTTTTCAATCTACTGGCTGAGAGTGCCAGTCAATATTTTTCATCTCGATCAGACTGCACCCTAGTTATCTAGGGTAGTGAAAAATTACGTTTTTCAGAATTCCGGGATATCTTCCATGCTGCAGCTTTGATTGAAAACACCTTGCCAAATAACACAGATACCGAGTTATTACTGAGCAATCACCCACATAAATTTAAAAACACGAATATGAGACACACTTCGGTAGCAAATCTCCTTAGAGTTACTAACGATGCATCATGTTATAACGTTCCCAATTTTAATTCAATGCTTTACCCTCCAAAAATGTAGCATTAGGCAAGAAAAGAAGACTACAATAGGAAGCCTTTAAGTTTCACAGACTTACCAGTTGCAACCCGTTTTTTTCTTCCGGGGGCTGTTCTCAAGAAAATGATAAGAAATTGAAATTCAAGGAAGTGAAAACGGTTGTGCTAGGGGAGGCATATGAAATTCACATAAGATGTTTGGTGGTAAACTCACAATATTTAAACATTTTGTCATAAAACTGAATAGCAAACGATTGTTCTTGCTTCCTCCCGTTTTCCTCTTATGTCCTATTGTATCTTGTTAGGGTGTGCAGTATTTCGTATTCATGTACGTCTTGCTGTATCATATGTTATATGTCATGTTTTATACACCATTTTAGCATTATACTCAAATCTAAAAATTTAACACTTCATTTTCAACAAAACCTTTACTTATTTACACACCACGGTTTTTAAACTAATACGGCATTACCGATTATTCCTCATGTACTTGACATTTTAAAGGATCTGTAAAATTGTTATAAGTAAGAAATCTGCCGCATCTAAGATACGAGTCCCAAAAATTATTCAATGTAAAAATGTATAACACTCTGCCGTCGTTGTAATAAAAAACAACACAGAAACAGCATATACGTGAAAGTACCGACTGGAAAGGAGGACACTAGGAGTTGGTTTCTATCGGGGGAGGGGGGGGGGCAGGGTGTCAGATGTGTAAAAGAGTTGACGATTTGAAATTTTCTAACGAGGGGGCGAAAATTCTTCTTAGAACAATAGGAAGCAGACCATAGCAACATGCATAAATAAAATCAATTTTACTTACCTTCACACATAAAACCATTATTTGGCAAGGGAAAGCATGCTTGATTTACGGAACATGGTGATGGGGTGGAGAAACAAGGATGTCCTAAAATGAATCAAATGGATATTTAACAAAAAATAAATTGAAATTTTCTTCTCTTTACATGAGATACTGGTTAGTGCAGGTATATCACCCGAGATTTGCATCTAGAGTATTATATATATAACAGGAGAGGAAATTGAGATGGGTTGGTATTTGTACCTAAATTGCCACGCTCGACACTACGAAGCCGTGATAGCTAAGTGGTTAGAGCGGTCGTCTTGTGAACGACAGGCGCTGGGTTCAAGTCCCGCTCATGGCTTAATTTTCTCTCTGATTTATATCTTCTGTTCTTTCCCTTGTTCATACAGGCTACGCCAGTACTTGGGATTGATTTAACTTTCATGATCGAAACAGTTTACACACCTTTCGAACTATATATATATATATATATATATATATATATATATATATATATATATATATATATATATATATATATATATATATAATATATATATATATATATATATATATATATATATATATATATATATATATATATATATATATATATATATATATATATATATATATATATATATGAGAGAGATTGACCTTATCACGTTAATTTACTTCAACCATAATTTCTATGGTAAGATGAATTTTATATTGAAGTAGAGTACCCCATATTGAAAACATGAAAAGTTGTTACGACAAGTTGAACCTGTTTGTTTTAGAGAACTTGCATTGATAAATGACGTGTCTGTGATATTTATGGATAAATATACTGACTTATGATTTCATTCTTTTTAAATCAGACTACTACGACTTAAGTAAAATATTGACTTATTAACTCTTATAGGACTAATTAACTGGTACTAACCTGAAGTGCACTGTTGATTACCCATTGAATCCAAATAGCAAATTGGGTTTGGCTGAACGCAAGGATTAAGAGTACATGGATCTAAAAGGAAAGTAAAACATAAACGATCCATATCTAATATTTTTTTTTCCTTTTTCAGTCGAGTTTGTACTTGATTTCTTGATGATAGCGGATAGCGGATGTTTGTAACATCAAGGTAAATCAGGGGGGTTAACTTGTCACAGTATTTCAACAAACTATCTTTCTTCGATGTAAATGGGTTTTGGCACTTCTTCAAAAGAATATTGGACTCCGTAGTGTACAGTGACTTTGCAATATGTGAAAATGTTATGCCTGTCTCGTCGGAAAACGTCCCCAAGACTAATTACTTCATTGAGGAACTTTGATCCTTAAAAACTCCCAGTTTTCACAGAATCATCACACAAATGAAAGTCAAAGTTAGTAGTTTGGCAGATCGCATCCTAATCTTGAATCTTCTTTTTGCAGGATAATTTGAATTTTAAACTTTGTTCTCATAGAATGCACAAATTTAATGCAATGTTACAATAGTATTGGCGTTATTGCTCATGTTACACAGAACCACATCACTGACATCAAACTACACCCTTTGTGCTGACTACAGGCACTTCCAGTACTTTTTTATAGGGGCGGATTCCATTTTCCATTTTTGCTACTTTCTTGCTCCTGATTAAGATTCAGGTCTGCAGTGAACATTGGAAAAATTCTGTGAAGGTAATATGTGTTGAACTAAGCTCTCAAATAGTCTCATTCAAAGTTGTTCTAACATTTATGGTTTACGTTAACCTGTCCACCAGCTTACTTTATGAATCGCGTAGAAAATAAGTAACTACCACATAACGAGGCCTAAAGCATTTGTTTCTAGTCAGAGAGCTTATTTGCATAACACCGGTTGAACATCGGGGACTCCATTCAATAGCAATTGGGTAAGTTTTTAAAATTTATTATACTTACGAACTGCTTTAGAACTTTCTTAGGTGGTATTCACAAGAACAAATGACGCGGTTCATAAGCAGCGTAACTCCAATACATGAACAAGAGCAGATCGTGTGTTCAGTTATATCTTCTTTAATCATAATGTATATAGGCCAATTACACTGACCGCTATCGCTCAAACGACACGCACGGTCTTTTGTACTTGCACCTGTAATTCTTTTTACAACGAATTGGTATAACGTGCCTCTAACAGGGATGTCCGTATAGGGGGTGTAAGGCTGTCTCATCCACTCCACCCCCCACCCCCGAGCTCAATTAGATTGAAAATAATTGAATGCAAGTGTGAACAATCGGGAAATTTACAGTAGGAATTTTCTGCAGGTGTCGGATTCCAGGTGCATTGAAATAAAAAATCCAGCTTCATGTTCATGCGTAATTGTTTTAGTTGTCATGTTAGGCCATGTGTTTCAAATACCACGGAAAGATATTATATGCATAAACACTACCACAAACTACCTCCAGCGAAAGAGTAGCCATCCGGGAAGGCTGGTACCTATCAAGGCGTAACTTTCCCTTGTGAATCCGCTCCAATTCTTTTAATGCCTTGCATAACATTTGCATAATATTTAACATTTTGCGTTATATTGGTGTACGATGACCTTCATATGTGACCGAGATGATACCTCGTTTTAAACACATTTTTCTTAGCATTAATACTCTGCATTCTACAGAACATCCACTTACAGAAGATACGATTTTTACATTTTTCAATAACTTCATCCCACAAATACAAATTATACTACCACAACCAAAAGTACTGCATAACACGATAACATTGCAATATGGACATGAGGTGGTTCTGCCGAAGGGGACTGAGTTTGCCACTTATGTTTGTCTCCACACTTCTGCTTAATCAAGTATAAACTAACTGTCAGTTAATCCTGTCTGGTCAGCAACCTGTTCACACAGCCATGAAATGGACTTGCAGCAGATGTTTGCCTAGCCATTGTATTTCCACAGAGAAGTCTATTTACGCTTGAGTGTGTTTGTTTACACAAGAGCAACAGTAAGGAATCTTATCTAGTATTGTGGTTTTCAAACACCACCGATCGGCGGTAATTTCAGTGGATTTGAGCTTCGGAAGAAACACGGCATGAAATACATGCTACCCTAGTTGATGGCATTCACATCATTTATTTCATGTTCTTCGGCGCATTAAATCAGCAGCACAATACAAACGACAGAAGCTTGAACCAGCTACCTGGATTGAACTAGGACTGACATAATTCAATATAAAAAAAAACATGCCAGAGGACTTTACGTGTTAAAAACTTTATTCACAGAATTTTCGTCACAAGTTTGCTGATAATGAATGTTTAGAAGGTAGATTCATGTTAAATGTCAGAGTATACAATGTTTCACACCTGCAGAATACGTAGGTACACGAGGGTCTCCGTCAGAAAGCAAATCTCCAAAATTCCCTGGTTTGGGAATCTAAGAGCCCCAATACCTACCTTCTATTTACCTATGTAACCCTCACCTACCAGCAATTAGTACCTGACAAATTTGTGACAGCACAGTAGAAACCGGCGAGGGTGCCGGAACGAGAGCGCGCTTCCTCTTCCTGCTTTGCTGCCAGAGTCTGGAACCCGCCAGTAGATAACTGCTTCCCCAGGACCAGCTGGAAGGAGAACAAGCAAGAGGAGGAGCTGCATAGAAAGGGCCAGCAAACTCGCCGAACCTCTCGTCCCTGGAGCTGCTGGCGAGCTAGAGAGTGTGCTCGGTCAAGGACGGAAGTCAATTGTGAATTGAACCTGGAGAGATGGAGAGAACCAGACACACAGCGGGGCGGGAGGAGGGTGGTAAATAGAAGGTAAGTATCGGGGCTCTTAGAATCCCAAACCAGGGAGTTTTGGAAAATCTATATTGCCCCTTTTCACCTTCCATTTACCTATGTAAATAGTATAGTTAACTTAGGAAAGATCCGGAGGGATGGTGCGGTCTTCACTGGTTGGATGTCGTTGTCGGTGTATTGAAGAGATCTACGGCAAGAACATGTGTCCTGGAGTAAACAACAGCGTCTGATTCTTATCAATGAGCTGAGGATTCGGCAGGAGGTAACCACATGACGAAACAAACCTTATAAATCCTTGCTTCAATGAAAGGGGCCTGGAGCTCACTTCGTCGACGAGCGGACGGTGCCGCTATTAAGAAGAGTGTCTTTAGGGTCAGAGCGTCTCGAGGAGCTCTGGTAGAGGCTCGAAGGGAGGCCTGAGAGTTTCTGGAGCACGTCGTTGACAGACCAGGCCGGCGCCAGTCTTCTTCTTGGAGGTCTGCGTAGGACCATCCCATTCAGGAGTTGCGCAACGATTCCATTGGTCCCTACTGACGAGCCGTCCGGAAACCCGTTGTGGATCGCTGTGATTGCCGATCTATAATTATTGATAGTGGACAGCTGCTTTCCGTCTTCGAACAAAGAGACCAGGAAGGAGCAGACTTGGTCTAGAGAGGCTTCCACGAGATCAGACGAGTTGACCAAGGGCCACTTTTAGAACCTCCCCAGTCTTTTGAATTGTAAGTTGTGGTCGCGTGCTCTCTTCTAGCACTCAAAGCCAGGTCGACAACTGGCGAGGGAAGGCTGGCCTGTTGAAGACGTCTAGAGACAACTCCCACACAGTTCTTGTCGAAGTTTCCCCTAGACAAGGAATCTGCTATGATGTTGTCCGTTTCCGCGAGGTGTGAAGCCCTGATCGAGATGTTCAGCCGCTGATATCTGAGTAGAAGGTCCCGGGTTACTTCGTATAGGGTCTCGGATCTGATGCTGCCTTGGTGGTTGGTGTACGCCACCGTTGTCAAATTATTCCAGGAGACTGTGAGAGCTTTCCTCTAAAGGCCCTTGGCCCACCTATGTATACCTCTTTCCACTAACCAGAGCTCCAGTATGTTGATATGGGCCGCAGCCTTTGCCTGCGACCACGAGCCTACTGTTGACCTGTGCACGCAAACTGCCATCAACCAGAGAGGAAAGCGTCGGTTGAGATCAATGTCTGAGGTCTCGAGTCCACGAACGGCCTCCCCAAGAGCACATTGAACGCCTCTGTCCACCAATCTATGGACTGCCTCACTTTCGGGGTTGCACGGTACCTCGGTGCCGAGGTGTTGGCTGTTTGGCTTGACGCGTTTGAGGACGTGGATCTGTATAGGCTTCATCTGAAGTCTGCGGACCGGGAGGACATCCACTAGCTTGGTCATCAGACCCAAGAGTTTTAACCAGTCCCTGGCCTTGAGAAGGTGTTTCGACATGACGAACTGGCACATTTCGTCCCCTTTTGGCGTAGTGGCGAATGGCCAAAACCCAAATTTTACGAATCTGTGGTGTTTCATTTTACATAGTGACGAATGTTATCTTAGTTGGAGGTTTTCTGCTTGATTAATCGTTTGTATGTTTTAAATTCTAGAAAATAAAATATAGTATAATGCCATTTTTATTTTAAATGCTAAGAGGTACAGATTCGGGCGAAAATTGCATTCGTCACTATGCCAAAATGACCAAATGTACAGATTCGTCACTATTCCAATTTGTGATTCGTCAGTACTCCAAAAACGGACGATTATTTGAAGGCTCTTAAACCGTTTGTCCGTTGGATAAGCTTGACCTAACCGCAAGGTCCAGACGCTCTCCTATGTAAGAGACGTTTTGGGACGGGATTAGCGAAGACTTTTCCAGATTGACGAGCCATCCCAAGTCCTGGAGTACGAAGAGGACTGTGCTTGTTACTCTTCTTCCGAACGGCCAAGAACGAGCCACTCGTCCATGTAGGCAAGAAGGAGGATGCTTCGATGGAGAACATGTACTAGGATGTATCGAGTTACTCTTGTTAAAACCCTTGGAGCCGTAGACAGGCCGAACGGTAGGGCCCTGAAGACGTAGTCGATTTCCTTGTACCTGAACGCCAGGAATTTTGGGTCTGCTGGATGTATCGGAATATGAAAGTAAGCGTCTTCCAGATCTACGGTCGTGGCCCACAAAGCTGCTTCTAATGACGCCATTATGGCTGATAGAATCTCCAACTAAAGCCTTTTGGGACGGATTAACAGTTTATTTTTTGGCTTCGGGTTCAGGATTGGTCTTCACCTGCCTAGCTTCTTCGGTGTTATGAAGAAGGGAGATCGGTAGAGGTCTTATAAGAGGTGCGGAGGAACCGTGTAAACCACTCCCTTCTCTAAGGCGATTAGTTGTTCCGGAGATGATTGTGACAACACTCATATTCCCCGTTGACAAGGGTCTTGTCGTAAACTCTGTCCTGTATCCCTGGGGGACCGTTTGCTGGACCCAGGAGTCAGGGTGCGGTGGGGTGAGAAAGTTTAGGGTCTCTGGTTCTTACGTCCGGCCTCTGAAGGTTCCTCTCCGGGACTGGCGTGGAGAAGGATCTTGACGGCGACGGAAGGCTGGCTGTTCCAGAAGAAAGGCTTACTAACGGGCGGTCGCTTTCATCGAGTGTTCGGACCACTTAGCTGCTGGGAGGATCATCCAGAGCTCGTGGTCAGTGTAACTGACCAGCAGTTGAAATTTAAGTCGGACGGATTTACTGGCTGGTTCGGTTTATTTTCTTTCTTTGTATCTTTCACCATGCCGTAAATTACTGAAATGAAAATAAAAACGACTTTGAAAATATCCAAAACATATCAACAACTTGATATTAACATATACAGCTTGCAATTAAACATTCTGGTATAGCGCCCTCTTTATAACAAACAAGCAACAGTGACCACGCTAGCAACTGCTACCACGACCATTCACATACTAACGTTATGTCTGCACAAGCCTCGTTTACCTAATTCTAGCCCACACCATTAACAACAACACCTCCCAGTATCTCGAAACTGGCGTTCCTCACAACAATAAACTTATACACTGCACTGAAATACGTTTCAAGCAAGAAATTACTTCGTAAACAGCTTTTGCTTGGGTATTTCTTCGACCGTACCCTACGTTAACCACAGCACGTTAACTAGGCCCTCATAACATTAGGCTTACCCGAAACACGTTACATGATAAGCAACACCACAAGGGCTTCAATTTTACCAATAAAACATCGCACAGGCTCCTTTAAGCCACATCATCTTTAAACTTACCATTTATACAACAATGCATACCACTCCTCCTTCATAAGCCCGTTGATTTAATGGAGCAATCTATCAGCGAAGGCTCACATGTTCTAGCTAACACTGATATTGAGTTTCGTCATATGGAATGCTAAATTGGTGGCGCTATTAAGCTAAACTTACTGAACCGATTCAGTATAGTCAGTGCCGGGGAGAATTTGGCTTTCTTCAGGTCCTTTCTCCGTTAACCTCTGAGAGGAGCTGCTCGTCAAACTTTCCTCCATAAATATGTTCCCCTAAGCCTGAGAGATTCATAAATCGCCTCTTGACGTCCGTCGAGAGATTCATGGCATCCAAGATTAGGGACCTACGTTCAGTGAGAGCCTTCGTGGACCCTTTTTAAACTGGTCAAAGATCCTCCTTGAAAGAGGCCTTCACAGGCCACCAGCGCCCATGTGGCCTTTCTGGAGACTTCTTGCGATGACGCATCCCAAAGGACCTGTTAGAACCTCCGTTATCAAAAGGAGGACAGAGATATACTTGAGTCCGACTCTGAAAGCCTAATCAAGCTTCCAGAGGGCTGCCTCTGGATTCTTGAGGGTGGTGGACTTGAACTTGCCCCGTGAATCTACAACATCCGCGGAACGAAGATGATCTTTTTCTGACTGCTAAACTTGGGGGGGGGAGGGGCTTGAACAGGCCCCTCGATTCTGTTTCATCGACGCCGGAGGAGGAGTTCTGGCTCTTCTGGCACAGGGTCCATTTCTTGACAGAAGACGGGGCCTTAAATTTTTCACTGCACTCCGCATCCACGGGTACGGAAGCCCGAGGGGGTTGTGCTGGACGATTCAGGGACAGCTTAGACTTCGACAACAGTTGCCAAGCTTTCTCTTGTGGGTCAAATCCTAGCTCAAGTGGGTAATTTCGACTGTCTCGTCAAAGGATTTTTTAGCGATATCCTTACCGTCTAGCGGCTCCTCAGCTGGCCACACTTTCTTGGTCGGACCCGTGTAACAAAGAGTCTGGCACGCTCATCGTGGAGACTGCGCCTCTTCGTTGAAGACCGGAGCAGGTACCCAAATATACAGGTCGCTGTTGGTCTTGATTTTACCGGCAGTTCCGGCGGTGTCGCTGCCCGGGGTTGACTGGCAGGCTGATGCTGTTGGTACTGGACTAACGTGAATAGTAAAGACAACACTTGGGTCATAGATGCTGACTGATTCCCTTCCGATCAGCGGCGGCCCTTATGCCCACCATTGAGAGCAGGCCGATCCAACAGATTAAGGTGGACGATCTCCGTCGGTGCCTGCGACGACATTTGTCCTTCCGGCTCCTTGACTTAGACCGGCTCCGGTGGTGGCCGGAACGCTCCCAGCTGTCATCCTTGGCCTGAAAATCTTCAAAATCAAGTTGGCCCGTAGAGTCCAAGGCGAAGGTTTCCCAGAAAAAGAGATCCACTGGAGCTTCCTGTGCCACGGTAGCGGGGGTAGTGGAGGTAGTCGAGGCCTGAATCGGAGCCGGAGTCTCGTTCCCGGGTCCGGTAGGTGCCTTTAGAGTCGGCGATTGGACGACCGTTGGGTGCTGAGAAGCCACTCCCCTCGGTCAAGGCCCCATAGGCCCCGGCTCTACTGGAGTCTTCCCTGCATGCCCACCGATCAAGGGGCTACGGCCATAGGAAGGTGTTTTATCTCCCTGTCCGCCTGAAAGGCTTGGAACTTTCGGGAGTTTCTTCCCTCCGATTCTTAGAGGCCTTGGACTGCCGGGCACATTTTGAAGAATTCTTCTTGGCACCAGATTTGCCTTTCTCTGCTTTACGTTTTTCAAGCCAACTCCACTCCTAAGTTCATCACTTGCAAACCTCGCAACGTAAATCTCTCAAACAAGTCCGACAGGCCGCTCACATCTCGTAGTTGTCCCACTCTAGAGGGATGTATCTCTTGCAGGAGGCACACCTGGGTTGACTAGACGACTTCATCATACGAAGCGAATAGAAAAAGAGATAAAATACGGTTCGTGGGGAGCGCCGTCTCAAGGGCAGCGGTCCGCGGGACGGAGTCCAGACGGGCGATGAAGGCCCGGCTAGCTGTGAAATTACAGACACGGACGGCTAGAAGCCATGAATAACAGTCGGATAGAACAAGAAAAGCGGGGCTTTAGTACAACAGCTACAGGGAGAGGAAACTCTTTGGAACCTGTTATAGGAAAGAGGAAGAACACGGCCGACAGGAGCTGTGACAAAACCGCGGCTCCGGACAGAGAGTCGTGACGTAGCTCCAAATTGTAAAGCGAAAATACAGAACATCTAGAATTACAGACAACGATAATGGAATTCACAGATCGATAATACAGAGCATCTAAAATTACAGACAATGACAACGGACTTCACAAGTGATAATGGAATTACAGAGCATCAATGAGTAATTTACAGCAAATCAGTAATTACAGTCAGAAGAGCATCAAGAAGTCCCAGAGATTTCGACAATTACAGACGAGAAGTAGTACAAAACATTTAAACAAAACAAAAACAAAACAAAACATTTAAACAATGAACAATGTACAAGCTTAGATACAGTGGCTATTAGGAACTAAGAGAGAAGGCCAAAAGCCTCACGCGAACCCGCTAGCACCCGAGGAGCGAAATCCTAGGCCTTGGGAGGATTGGCTAGGTTCGCGAAACTGGTACCCAAACTAGCCTATGGGAGAACTGCAAACATACGAGCTCCAAAGGGATGGAAAAAGGAAAAAAAAAAAAAAACAAGACAGAACAAACTCCCCAAAGGGGTGGGAATAGTCATCCAAACGGGATACAAAAACTCCTTACTGGAACTCCGGCATGAGGAAAGTACTACCACACAGGAAAAACCGAAGAAATACGATAAGAACACTATCCACAAGAAGGAGAAAATATCAGGAAACTAACTGCCTGTAAACGTTTAGACTTGGCGGATGAAGTAGGAAAAGGAAGGGCGCCCTCGTTCCGAGGTTGTCGGTATGTACTGTGCTATCGCAAATTTGTCAGGTACTAATTGCGGGTAGATGAGGCTTACATAGGTAAATAGAAGGTAAGGAGGGGCGATGTAGTTTCGTTTGTGTTATACAGACCCGCACATGTCTGCAATACGTTTATAATAATCGACATGGACTTTCAAAGACTGACAATATTCTACTTTGGTGCTT
Source organism: Holothuria leucospilota (assembly GCA_029531755.1). Classification (NCBI taxonomy): domain Eukaryota; kingdom Metazoa; phylum Echinodermata; class Holothuroidea; order Aspidochirotida; family Holothuriidae; genus Holothuria; species Holothuria leucospilota. Next base: position 4,555,426 of record CM055970.1, read on the forward strand.
TACAGGCTGTTGTGCATGAGGTACAAAACATCAGTTACCCGTACAGTTGAACAAATCTTGTGGTAACAGAACTCACTGTTGAGTTGTCCTGCATGGTGATGGAGTAGCTTGACAAGGATGCCTTGTAAAGAGTCAATAAACAATTCAAATATAGTGAAATTTTTGTTTTGTATATTTCATATTAGTTACAAAGTAAACATTCAGTACATTTCAAAGTAAAAAAGCACCCTAGTATTCGTATGTAAAAGTCAGAAGTTAAAACCCTACCCCATTTTTCACCAAATGTGGGCAAATATTACTTCACATTTTAGTAATGCTGAACAACACCTACATCTGGTGCGCCCAATTTTAGACTCCCAGTTATGCTTGAGTGTAGCCAGGGCGATCGCATTTAAGGTTGAATGAGAAAGCTGCTTCCATGTATCAGCACGTTTCCGGCCTGCAGTCACCACTTTAAAGTTGTCATTTACATCGTAAATGGATGGGACAGGTCGTTTGTAGAGCTGTAGAAAGTGGGACGGGGTAATTTGCATAGCTCTTTTTGTATGGAGTTTTAAATTAATGCATGAATACAACTAGGGGCAGATAAAATAGAATATCGCTTCTTCAAAATATGTCCAAGTGGGATAAATTTGATAACACGAAGAGCAAATAGTATGTAACATACAACTAGAAAAGAATCTTACTCTTACTCTTATACAAATTTGCATATCAATGAGAAAACATAAAGTAGTACAAAACCTACACGTTCTAACTTTTCAAGTTATAATAACAATTGGTTTCCAATGAAAATTTTACTTTAAATAAATTGAAAACGGACTTGAAATACATCACTTAAGTATGTGGAAACAGACGTGTAATTTCCCTATAGACACTCTAGTCACTATATTTGACTTCAAAATGCTATAATAAAAAGTAACATTAGTGGAAGAAGAATCTTACACAGGATTTCTGGCCCCTTTAAACGCGAATGTATCTCATTTTTAATTTATGATCATTTTTCTAGTCCCTGATTTTGATGAGTTTACAGAAAATTATAGTGAAGTGTTTTAACTTTTGGCAAATTTCATCCGACCGGTACTTCAGAAATTTAAACAAATATATTTCGAGCCCTTGTCGACTGCCCTCAAACTTTAAGTTGATCTAAATTCCGTTAAAGGACTCAGCAGTCGCCCTTACCTTATTTTGAAACATAACTGATGAATTCCTTACTTGTTGATCTTTACCCTTGCAACTATATTGCGTAATGTTCCAGAATAATACTAGCATTCATCTAAATGATGAAGAGTACTGGATGAGTAAACAAACAATTTGCTAATCTCAAAATTGTATGACTACATTTACTTTTGAGAGGCTGCTGTAGTTTAAAGGCTTTTCATTTTGTTGATCTTGTCTTCCTATTTTTCATTCCTTACCGAAGGAGTCTGGAATCTATTCAATCACGTTGCTGAGTACAGCTATCTGTGTATAGGCGTGGGGGAAGCCGCTCAATTGTTTTAGCAGCGGTCCGCGGTCATTTGGCGTCACTAGAGGTCAAACGTTGAATCTCATGTAAATACGATACCTCATGAGAGGAAGCCTGGACATTTGTCATACTTGGTATGTTAACTAGGTTATAGTCAGTGAAAAAAACCCTTTTCCTTTTGTAGAGGTCAAAGTTATCTGAGATCACCGAACATGTAATAACGAACCCGTGTTCATTACTTGTAGACACGTTATCTCAAGCTACAAATAACAGATACTTTTAACACTCAATGTATAAATTTCACATTAAGAGAAAGGAGGCTATTATTTTCTGTGAGCCAGAGGTCGAGTGAGGTCACCAGAGGGAAAACTATAAAGTTTTCAAACGATATCGCGACTTTCTTTTGAATAATGGTTGTTTTTCATACTCGGCGTAAGGATGCTGTTTTGTTAATTGAAGAACACTGTTGAATTTCAGTAGAGTTCAAATTTCTTCTGACGTCACTGGCGGTGAGACTATGCAAGGTGCTTGTAAATATGTTATTTCAAGATGGGTAACATTGAGGTCTCCCCCATTTAACACGTGGATGTCCCATACTGGTTACGAAAACCCCTTTTCGGTAGACGTCACAAATCATTTTGAGTCTCTGGAGGTCGCACAGTGAAAACCTTGTAAACAGTAATCTTGGTGGATATTATAGTTGCAAAGTGGATGTCCCATAATGCGTTAAATAAATCAATTGTTTTTCGTTGAGGCAAAGTGTCATTTGACATCAAAAGAGGTCAAACTGTGAAAAACCTTGGATGGTAGAATGAGGGATGAAACACGTGGCAAGTGGACGACCCATGCTGTTTACAAGAACCCCTTTGTCTTTGGAGGTCAATGTTATGAGAAGTCACCAGGTCAAATTGGGACAACATCGTGAACTATGATATCTATGGAGGATAACTTTGAGGGATAAACCTTAGTGCGATAAAGCACTTCTCTCTGACAGGGAGTTACTAAGCCTCTAGAGCCTTCAGGTTTAATTCCTTTCCAAAGGCATATCAAATCTATGCAATCATGGGTGTATGTGTGTGTTAGTGTGCGTTTGCGAATTTTAAGTTGTAAGCACGATACCTTAAGGCGCAGTTACGGATACTTTTTACACTTGGCATATAGATTTGTCATATCGAGAGAAAGATTTCCATTTATCGTGTTGTAAACACTATAATTCAAGGCAAGAATGATAACAAGCTTCAATACTTAGAAAATAGATTTTACAAATTAAAGGAAAGAACCATATTATTTTAGAGTGGATCAAAAGTCATCTGAGGTCTCCACCCTGGTGTAATAACAAATAGGTAGTAAACTGCTAGTAAATACAATACCTCAAGAAGGGTTACAATAACGAATATATCGTACGAAGCATGTGACAGCCACGTACTAAGTAAAAGAACTCTATTGCTTTTGCTGCAGATCAGAGTTCATATGAGGTCACCCGATTTCAAGTGGTGAAATCCTCGTAAACACCATATCCCATAAATGGTAACCATGGCGGGTATCATAGTTAGCATTTGGATGCTTCACATTAATTTTAAGAAGTCCATTGTTTTGTGGAGCTGAAAGGTCATTTGAGCTCAGTGGAAGTTAAATTGTGAAACAAATTATATAAAAGTTTACCTCGACGGGATCCATACGTAGTTTGTAGATACCCTAAAATAAAGTAACACGGGTATTGCTTTGGTAATGGTCAAAGGTCATTTGTGGTCACTGAAAGTCCAATTGTAAATATCTCTTAAACCTGATGTCGCTAGAAGTTCAACATGAAAGGGTCTCCCGCATAGCATGTAGGTGATCCTCATTCATTTCCAAAGGATATTACTATCGTAAGTTCAATGGTCGTTATCATGCACTATAGATAATGCAAGTAAAGGCCATGTAGTCCCGCCACGGCCCGACATGGCCCAGCACCGTGCGACACCGCCAGGTACTAAGCAGGATGAAAGACATTGACATGTAATTTTAGTGGAAGGAATCGTAATACCCTTACAAAAAAATAGTGTGGCAAAAGTTCCAATACCACACGTGAAATACTGTGTCGAAGTGTGCAAAACTACGGTGGGGTGTGGAGAGGCGTGAAATTTCTGTGAATTCTTGCGTGACAATGTGTGTCATTAACAAACAGTTGACACACTTTTCCAAAGTGCCATGCATTGACCAGCATTTTCACAGTTTGGACATGAGGCAATGTGTGGAAAGCCGAAAATCACGCTTTGACACATGTAACAGGAGGCAAACTGGGGTAAAGTAGGCAAAGTGTGGAGATGTGTGGAGAAGTGTGGTGCTGAGTAAAGTAAATTCAATAGTTCGATTTCTTTCACTGGCCTTGTTTGCCACTCTTTGCCCTGGTTTGCCACATGTGCCATCCTGACACAGCTTTCCCCACTTTGACCCAGATTTCAAGGTGAGACAATTATGCGGGAAAAGCGTGGTTTTGTGTGTCATATTGGTTCCAATACCACATGTGTCACCACGCATAACCACACTTTTTTCCTTATGTATTTTCATATGTTCTGCCACACGTGATTACGTGTGTTCACATGTGACATGTCACACTCTTTTTTGTAAGGGTACTCCGGCTTTTGTTTAATTGCCGTTAGTTTTGATTGGTATCAGGTATTCCCTTGGTACGTGAAAGGCTAGAAGCTTATCTTAGACAACACTTCTTGCTTTTGAAAGCATTTGCAACTAAGAAGGAGAACGAAAATATATCTTGAATTAACCACTTGCTATTTTCTTGAATGTGACTAGGCCCGCTACGTAATCAAAAAGTCTAATTACTTATTTAGTAATTATTTATATTGAGCTGATTTATTTCAAGGCTCCTTTCCTTCATCCACGGGTTGTGTCAACTTAGTGAATGTAAGGTGTATTCAAAATACACAAATTTCTGACTTTTATTTAGGCATTACATAACACCTAAGATTATGCAATAAGCTAACAAACATCTTGGTAATTAAACTGTAAATCTTATTTCACATAGGTGTTTTAAGCACTTGTTTTCAACATGTAAATATGTCGGTACATCTAAAGCTATGAAACTGCAATTTTACAACCCATGACTCTCATCCAGTTCTGTATATTTCAGTGCTAAGAGCTCGTGACTGGGAGCTTTGCGTCAGGATCCCTGCCAGTGGCATGGCCGTTTGATACACCTTTGCCCTGCAAGTTAGTACTCTGAAAACCACATAGGAAGGCTTCAAAACAATTAGGTCCTGCATCCCTCTGAATTGCTTTACTAAAGTTTATCAATCAGATATGAAGAATATAGCTTGCCACATAAAATCTCTGAGCTGCGCTAGGTTGAGTTATATTTGACATTGAATTATGAAACTAAGAATTTCATATCAAAGACTAAAGATATAATAAATGTTTGATATCTTATTCCAAGAAACACGTGCAGACAATACTTATTTTCTACGGCATTTATAGACAAACATAGTGAATTCTGAACCGATTCTACTAATCAAAATTTTTCGACACAAGTAAAAATTGACAAATAAACTCTTTAATCTACTTCATTAGGCTGTACTAACCTGATGTGCACTGTTGAGTATCCATTGAATCTACATAGCAAATGTCCCGTGGAACCTGGCACGGATTAGGATTACATAGATCTGGAAAGAAGTTGAACATAACCTAGTCACTTGAAATATTTCAAACACTTTTACAAGTTTAATGACTAGCATATTTTCTACACAGTCTTACTTTTGTCAAGAAGAATGTACAAATGGTACACTTTTGCATTTAACTATCGAGTGGCAACATCTTCGAAACTGAATATTAATTCAATCAACTAAGATAACACTTGGCGTATTTGGGTTTCAAAATGAACCAAAGAAAATCTTTGTAGTCACCTTTAGCATAAACAATCACCGATGATGATAGACGATAACTTTTCTTACTGTCTTTCCACTTGATTCAAAATTCTAAGTATGTGTCGTGTTAAAAGCATGTGACGAACTGCACACTGTGCGCAGTTACGGACGGATATAACATTTCAAGTATATTCCCCCAAATCTATGCAGCTCCAACTTATTGAGATGTTATATTGAATTGAAGATATTAACCGTATTTTCTGCTTCTTAATCTATACTATATTAACTTTCATCTACGAACTACGTATAACACTTTTAAAAAAAGCATTTGCCCTGCGAAATTAAAGTATATAGGAAAACTAATACGAATATTCGTTTTTATTGAAAAAAAAACAGGACACAGATTAATCTTTTGTCACCAACCAAACATTGCACCTGTAAAGAGAAGAAAAACAAGGGGTTGGGAGTAACAAGTTACAAGTAAAGCCGTTCAGTAACTGCACTGTACAACATCGTATGGAATTTACTGATCGAAAACGGGTAATATTCCACGAGACTTTACGGTCACAATACAATCACTCTATGCATGTTTGCAGCTCTGGTGCATATTTAAAAAGCATTGTGTCCAAAAATCCGTTAAATCAAGTGTATCACTATCAGTATAATCACTGACAGATTCGCCAAAATACAGTTCCTCACCAAAGTCTCTGGAGATCATCTGTACTATCAGAAGCGTATCCAGGAAGTTTCAATAAAGGGAGCGCAGGGTTTGATTGACCACTGTCCTGGGGGATGGGTCTAAAGAGAGAGGGTGTCTTTTTAAAGAGGGCTGAGATGCAAAATGGTGCTACATTTGATACATTTTGAAGCATTTTATTTTTTTGCCTCAAGTTTTTCACGCATGACGGCCAATAGGGGGCGCGCGTCTCTTGCCACGCGTCCATTCGATCTGCCACTGTGTACTATCACAGTTTTAACTTCTGCAGACTTGTAAAGGGCATGAGCTTGTGAATAAAACCGCACAACGTAATATGATTGATATAGACAGAGCCTAGTAAATATTGCCTAATTTCTCCCTGATAAAGGATTGAATTTACATTACTTACGGGTAGCAACAATAGTTCTTCAACTTTGAAACAAATCACCAAAGTGCTCGCTTGGAGTTGAATTTTGGGGAAAACTTTGTTTCAGAAATGAGCCCGTAATGTCAGTAACTATACTAACGTTAGGCCAAGGCTCGGCTACAACTAATTAGGCTGTAATGTTAGGCAGGTGAATAGAAGTCATAACGTTAGAGTATCCTTCGTAGAAGTCTAATTTGGTGTGTTCTAACTTGTCGCTTAGTCTACGTTGCTGTTTTTTAGCGTAGCAGAATGTGCATATGATGGAAGACCGACAAAGTGAATAGGTTAAAACAAAGTAAAACATAATGATTAACGTCATTAAGGCCAATTAGGCCAATTTTTACTGCAGTATAGCGATATTAAGAAATAAAATTTGAACTCTGTTCAAATTTGACCTCTGTCCTTGGTTGGTCCGGAAGAATAGGCTAAGGGATGACCATATATGGTTCTGATAGCTTTTAAGCGTGCACGTGAAAATTTGTTAGTATCAATTATTCTTCACAACGTTATTTGGAGTTACCTATTTGTTAATTTAGAATCCACAAGCTGCCCAGTATGTTTGCCGGCTGTGTTGGATATTTGTTCTTGCATATAGGCAAGTAAGTCCCTGGTTCATCTTTCTAAACCAAAGGAATGGTCAGCAAATCTTATCCCAGACAGTACTGTCTACTTTCTTTACTTCTAATCCCGCCTAAAAGTAAGTCAATTAAATATTTAGTTGCTATCTGCAGCCCTCAGACAAAGCCACAGTAGTGTTTAATAAGGTAAAACTTGTTGGAGGCCACACAATATTAATCTCTTTTAATATACTATTCATCTTGTAGACAGTACACATGAAAAAAATAGTATTTCATGATCCTTTCATTTATATTTCAATTTAATCCAATGGATAGCTGCTCTTAGATGCAATCTCCTACCTTTGCATTGAAAAGTAAATTATCTACACATACCCAGTGACAGACCCTCTTGAAGCAGTACTGGCCAGTACTAGCTCCTTTAATCTTACTATACATGTTCAGCATACACTAAAGTATCTGCATAACTATGGAGTTCATCCAGAGTACGGTAAGCATAATCGTTTTGTTTTCTTTTCACAGCATAAAATAAACATGCAGTTATATGATAATGGCATTGCTTTACTAGGCCAACAGTGAACCAACAATATTTGAGCTAAACGTCGTATCAGTTTAAGGTGTCAACAAAAGAAACCTTGTAAGAAGCTTAACTTTATGTGCCCTTACACTGATCAAGGAGGTGTTATTAAGATGGAGATACGTCGCTTTGAAGTGAGGTTGTACCGACAAGGTAATCCAGTAATCCATCTCTTGTATCTTTATTGACATTTCTATGAGACTTTTACTGGATAAGAAAGATAACTCAAATTAAAGGAATTTGTGGTCAGCTACATCTACAGTACGACTGGGGGTTTTCCTCTACTGCCACAAAATTGCCAATCGTCAGGGAAATGAAAATTGCATCTTTCGACTTTGTATGACACTATATCAGTTAGGTTTTGTGTTGAAATATGAAGAATAATCTAGGCTATATCTTGTTATTTCAGGAAACGTCCCGAAAATTTTTACATTATTGTAACAAAAGTTGGACTTATAACTGGTCAACTCATTTGCATACGGTATCTTGTGAAGGAATTGGCTAACTGTATTCTTTTAAGTTTAGTTGAAAAGTCGTATTGAGTTTGTCATCACCTGTTCAAAATGTGCAAACCTACACATCGCCAAACGAACTAGTTATCCTTGATCATTTCCCCTTGATTTAGTGGGTCTTAAAGTATTAGCATAAATTAAACTTTTGGCTATATATCCGTCAGTGGCGTAGCTAGACATTTTTTGTGGGGGGGGGGGGGGGGCAAAAGCAAAAATTTCCGACAGACCATTATCTGGGGACCTTTTTTATCTCATCGCTCCGTGAGGAGGATGAGATATTGTAGTCACTTGACCTGTTGGGCTATATTCGGCAATGCCAGCAGAAATAACAACCGTTGCCATGGTAACAGTTAATTTTCACAAGTTACTAGTCTAAAGTCCTAACCCATGGTGGGGTACCCAAGGGTGACCAAAAGTCTAACGGAGGGAGGGGTCAAAACGTGTCCGTGTGTGTGTGTGTGTGTGTGTGTGTGCACCCGCGGTGTGTGAGCGATCCTGTGGCTATGGGTGCACTCATCAACATGTCCTTAACAGGACACGGTACAGCCGGCGAGAGCTCCGCTCTCGCACGTCTTTCCTAGCTCACGCGGAGCTCGAAACTGGCGTAGCTGCCCGAAAATTCCGTCGCTGCAATGAGAAGTCTCGCGCGGCTGCACGTGCCTGCCTTGGCAAGCAGCCCGCCCTCCAGACACGTGCGTCTGCTGGGTTAGTTGGAGAAGCGAGGGTGAGTATGGGTGTGTGTGTGTGTCCAGTTTTTGTTTTCTTAATATCTCCAAAACGGTAAAGCCGATTTTCTTCAAATTTGGTGGGAAGGTGCCCTAGGTGGAACCCCAGTTCTGTATTGACTCCCGGAAGTAAAGGTCAAAGGTCAAATTATGTGAAAATCACTCTTTTTACAATAACTCCAAGAAAAAAACATCCCATGAACATGAAACTTCACACATGTAATAACAGTGTCTGGTTCTACGAAAATATATGGTTGCCATGGCAGCCGAGGTCAAAAGTCACGTGATATGAACACTTTAAGCGAAAAAGTGTTCCATGAACTCCTCCTTGTGGGCTGGACCGATTCTTTTGAAATTCTTTGGGTGGGTACCCCAGAGTGGAAACTTGTGTCTCCGTGACTTTCGGCAGAAAAGGTCAAAGGTCAGAGGTCAAATTCAATTTTTGGGAAAATTCACGGTTTTTTAGTATTTTTAGTATAATTCCAGAAGGACACATTCCACATACATGAAACTTCACACATATGATGAACGTGTCTAATACTACCAAAATATATGGTTGCCATGGCAACTAAGGTCAAAGATCAATTTTTGTGAGAAATCACAATTTTTTAGTATTTTTAGTATAATTCCAGAAGGAAACATTCCACATACACAAAACTTCACCCATATGATGAACGTGTCTAATACTACCAAAATATATGGTTGCCATGGCAACCAAGGTCAAAGGTCAATTTTTGTTAGAAATCACATTTTTTTAGTATTTTAAGTATAATTCCAGAAGGAAACATTCCACTTACATGAAATTTCGCACACATGATGAATGTGCCAAATAGTACCGAAATATGTGATTACCATGGTAGCCAAGGTCAAAGGTCACGTGACAGGAAGTCAAAGGTCAGTTTTGGTAAAAATCACATTTTTTAGTATATTTAATATAATTCCAGAAGAAAACATTCCACATACATGAAACATAATTCTCACATATGATAAACGTGTCTAATGCTACCAAAATATATGGTTGTCATGGCAACCAAGGTCGAAGATCAATTTTTGAGAAATCATATTTTTGTAGTGTTTCGGTACACAAAGACTTAACATTGATGATAGCAACGTAAATCAACAGTACACAGTGTAGACGCGCTTGTTACTAGTACTGACCAAAGATATTATAAGCATAGATTCCAAACTACTATACCTACACTGTTACGCTCAGTGACTCCTCGTGGAGACGCAAATATTGAAGTGTGAATTTGATATGCGCGCCGTTCTTTTCGGCGATCTACGTAGTCGGGAAATAAGAACGCGTACGTAACAGAAATTTCATTGTTAAAAGAGCTTAGTGTGCGTGTCTTTTTACAACGCGTTCTATACGTGCGGAATACATTTTTTCTCTGTGTATTATCCGAAATACTTGACGCACACTTCTGCGCTCTTGGGAAGCAAACGCGCTATTTGATTTCCCGTTGTGAGAGCGTAAGAATTAAACGCGCATATAAAAGTGTGTTACTTAAGCCTGGGTCCCATATATGCGATTCAACTTGCGATTCAACTTTCAACTCAGTTGACACACCAGTTGCATAGTGGGACCGGGAATCAACTTGACAATCGACTCAACTCGGTCGAGTTGAAACCAAAGTTGAAAGAAATAGAACATGTTCTATTTGCTGCAACTTTACAATCAACTTTTTCATCTGCGCATGCGCCACGGTGTGTATTCCGCGAAATTTGACCGATCAAGCGAACACAAAGTTTCTAAATATGGCAGCAAGGACAGCCAATTACTTCGCATTTATAGAAAAAGTATACGTCCTTAGAGTGTCTCTGCCAAACGGACTCAAAGGATAACAGTTAACTAAGCGTCCACCGGTTAGCTTTGGAAAATATTGCCAAGGGATTTGATTTTGCAGGTAAAAATGTGACAGAAAGATGCGTGTGGGACGGTGTGGATGCACAACCGCTGTGCCCACGTACAGGCGAGTGTACAACCTATCACATACAAGGCCTATAGACAGTGCACATAACCATCCATACACTCGGCCTAGGCTTGTAAGCTAGTCTAGTCACACAGGCTAGAGCAGGATCCTGCTCTTCGCCTATATCCTGCCCTAGTCGAGGTTATACTAACTAGCCAGCACTAGGCCAAATACTGTCCAGCACTAGGCCTAGTACTGTTGTACGATACCTTGCTGTATCGAGTGACTTTGGGAGAAGAACCTACAACTTAAATTATAAACGTTCATGTTACCCTAGTTGTAAACACACATGCAGTTCTAACGTTATTTAACGTTAGTGCATCATGCCGTTGGCCTACATAATGCAAATAAGAATTATTTAATGTTTAATTGTATGTAGGCTATGCAATAAATAACGTTATAACCGCCTGTGGTTGTGAACCTGGCGATTGATCGGTACATGAAACCTAAGTTAGGGATTAATCACAAAGTCATTCGCATGTGAACGACCTAACATACTTGTGACCTAGGCCAAACATTAGATTTGTGTCATAGACGGGGCCTACTGGGTTTATTACTAGGCCTAGTTCTAGGGGCCTAGGCTAGTACTAGTCTGTAACAAATTAGGCCCCTAGGCCTATACTGTACTTTTTCCAAAGTCCCCGCGACTCTCTGGCCGAGAGCAAATGGACGAAGCCAAACGTCAAACGTTACTCCCGAAGGAGTTCTGATCCCCAAGGGAGCTGCATCCCCGAAAAGACAACAAACTTAACTGAACAACCAACCTCTTGACTCTCAGATCTCTGCACAGGGACGGCGATCTGTTAAAATTATTGGGAGGGCACCTGTTTGAGTGAACACTTTGCGCCTCCGGCCAGGGGTACAGGGGACCTTCATACTAGCCTAGGTGTGATGGGGTCTAGAGGCGAAGCCCCTGGAAGCCAAGTGATTTGGTGCATTGATTTTCGAGGACACAGATCACATATTTCTGATCTGAAGTTCTCCCCAGCTGCTATTAATAGGCTAATATCACAATTATTCATATCGGAAATGTGTGTAACATTTATTTTTCTGCATACCTCATAATATGGGGGGGGGGGGGATATGATATATGCCCCACTAAAAATATTGAGGGAGACATGTCCCCCCTGTCCCCCCGTGTCGCCGCCCATATACCTCAGCTCTACATTCAGGATCTGTCATGCGTGGTTCCATTCTCACTTGGCTGGGAAGAACAAATACTGCATATAACATTATCACAGGTAAAAGGTCTAAGGAGGGCTATAGCTTCAGTTTCATTTAGGGTAAACATTAGGATGGATGTTAGACAAAGGTTTGGGGCTAAGTGAAGGTAAAGTCAATTTGGAGGTTAGGGATAAGTGGACATGGGAAAAGACAAACGTGAAACGTGAAAGAAATGAAATCATTCTTCACACTACTGCAGTGGGAACGAACACTATTCAATATGGGATTTGATAGTTAAAGGCTGCGGTCAAGATATACTGTGTTAGTTACTGATACATGGGCAAGGCCTTTGAAATGCTTTCGAATAGGGACAGAGGACAGAATCATCCTACTTCAATGCCTTCATTATTTATGATTTTTGGTCGTTGTAACACATAATTAACAACCTAATAATTTTTGAAGAAAACCTGAAAACTGCATTCTTCAAGTAACACTTTCAGTGTATCCAGCCCTCAATTTAGCCGTTCCAAGGCCCACGGTGACTCTGTGGGAGTTAGCAGGTAGGCCCTATGATATGACTTAATACCACTCGATCGTACACTTTCCATTGTTTCGTGCGTCCACGGTGTTTAAACCTATATCATCTAGGCTAAATCTGTTTTTCAAAAATATAGCCATGGGATATCCATGGGTATCCATCCTTCTAGTATCCTCCTACAATCCCTATAGCTCGGTCTTAGACAAAGCATAACTGTTATGTTAGTCATGTGGCACTTGAGTAGATCTAATAGCCCTTGAGTAGGTCTACTTTAGGTTCATGTTCCAATAAGCTGCGAAAATATACAATAACGTCCGTCGCACATAAGCCTATCTCTTAGTAGAAACTTTGGCCAATGTTCCCCTATTTTCGTGGCAGTGCACCCCCTGTTTTCTTGGAGAAGGCATATACCAGACCTGTGATAAGCCTTTGCCTGGTTAAATGAGAAGGTATCGTACTCAGATACATTTCTCTGTACTTGTAGAGTCGTGCGCATATCGTGCTCCAAAATCTCGTACCCGTATGCTTACGTCTTCATTGTATTTGTGCAAGGTGTTTTATACACATGAATATAACTTACAACTCCGGAATGTTAAGTTTGTTAATATTTCGTGATCCTTTTTTCTATTTTCATAAAACTTTGTTTAAATGTTTACTGTATTTGACTGATTTTCACTAAAGACTCCATCAAAACTTGTAAAAAATAAATATGAAGTATGAGGAAGAAGTGGCGGTACTGAAGAGTATGAGTGGAATCCTCCTCCCTCCCCGTTTCTCCGTCTTGCTCCCCTGCCAAACTGAGTCTGGTACCATATCCAGCATGAGTATGAAATATGTAGATCTATAGTTATTTGTCTTAGAAACAGCTTCCCATTCAATGTTATACCCTGGATTACTAGGGTAGGCCCATGAACCTTTCGCTTATGGGGCAGCCTTTCGTACTTCTGCCGGCCTTCGGCACCGTTGGGTGCATTCCCTCGATCTTATTTCTTCTGCCCCTCGTTTACCCCCAACTTTGAAAATTTTAGTGCCTCCACTCAATCTATCTCACCTATTTTTAATTTGAAAGTAACCCATTCCCAAACAAATAGTAGAAGTTACTACATCATCACTTGCCAGGTGACACTTTATAACAGGGGTTCTCGAGTGTTTTGGGCCGATGGTCACTTTCAGAGATTTTTCTTTGTAACAGTAGTAGCAACAAGAATTGAATAACAAAATTCTTATTTAACATTTGGGCTTCGAAATTTTCATGGGTCATTTTAGAGCGCTTTGCAGGCCGCAAATGGCCTACGGGCCGCTGCTTGAGAACCTAGACTATATGAAAAACTTATTTTATCATTTTCGTGTGAAATCGTGCTTATATTATGACTAGTTTGGCCTTCCTTACGTGTCTATGGTCATTTCATTATGCAGTTACTTAAACATATTCATCCATTTTCAATTATTTGCTTTACTGTTGTATTATTTTATCTATATTCGTGCTGTTGAAAAGAGAGCTTCGGATTATGCTAAAGTGTGCCAAAAATCTTACATTTTAATAATATATAATGCAAAGCTTGAAATGAATGGTCGAACTCCAAACTTCACAGGACATTCCTGAGCTGAGATGTAAAATGTTGAAGCTTATTTACTAAATTCAAAATGGTAGATTGCGCAATAGTTTGTAATGTCTTCTTGTACTAGTCAAATTGCCGTCGACATGTTTCTTCGCTTGCTTGTTTGTTTTTTTTTTTTTTTCAAAAGCTACTGCACCTTATGCCAAAGTGTGATCACTCTCTTACTGTTATAGGGTGATTTGACTTAGTCAAATTGACTACAAGTTCTCCCTTTACAACATGCTTTGAAAAAAAAAACAGTTAACTTTTCTTGGCCATGTAAACATTTCAATTTCAAAAGAAACTAAGGCAATTTGAGTTGTACAAGGAGGACATCACAATTATTGCGCAATCGACCATTTCAAGTTACGTGAATAAATTGCAACATTTTCTATCAGAGCAATGGAATATTCTATGAAAGTCAAATATACTTTTTTGTAATTCCAGATTTAAGGTACGGTACACTTAAAGTTAAGTTATCGTTACCGCGCTTACCCTTCAAAGTATAAAAGTGTAACATCAGGAATTATTTAAACACACTTGGTTTAACTATATGTCTGTAACAGAGTCTATTGCCTGGCTATGACCTTGTGCAGAAATCCCGTAGGATGGAGAGGACCCCCTCCATTTTCAAGTTGCACAATGAATTAGCATGTTCATAAACTTTTTCATTTGACATCAGTAAGTTTACTTAAGTGTTGTTTACTCACGCTCTCCATTTATTCTAAAGTGTTGGTCCACTTAAAAGCATAGCCTGTGTTCAGTTTGCCTTACATTGCAAGGGCTTCTGATGGGTTCGTCTTTTGGCGAACACTTAGGTATGTTTCTTGTAGGTAAATATTGTATCAAATCATGAGCAAATGCCTTCTTCTCCCCTCTGAAAATCATCGCGTCATATCAGTAAATCACTTGTTTGAAACTAAATTGCGCCATACCCGTCTAGCGGTGACACTTCATCTACCTCCTCGCCCCATAGTGCAACACAGACAGGAATAAGATGAATTTAATTCGAAGTATTCCTTTAGTTATCTTTAGTATATTCTTTTGGCGTAGATTTCTGGGGTCGTAGTCTTCGGGGGGCAGCTCCCTCAGAGATTACCAAGTCCTAAATGAAGGTTAGCCCATTTAAAAAACAAGATACCAAAAATGCTAAAAATTTCACTTTCCTAATTATGATTTGAAGGCCCTCAGACCATGGAAATTGCATACAAGGGCTCCAGTTTCTCCAAATATCCCCGAGGAGATCCCGGACCCCGCTACAGATGCATTTTGTGTTTGAATTAGTCCTGACGAATGGGCCTCTTCCTTAAAGTTTGGATCCACCCATGTCCAGGTAGGAATGGTGCTGCACTAACTGTAACTTCATGATGTATGTAATACACTCCATGAGCGATGTAGACTTAAGATTTTTCGAAGGTGTACTCTTTCTTTTTACAAATGGGACAGCGTGCTATTTCTCCTACAAAGGGATTTTACTGAAAATTTTTTTCTAATTTACCCTTTTCCTTTGACGTCTAAACTAGTTAAGCATGAAATCTGAAGATACAGAATGATGAGATGCAAGTTACAAGGCATACAAAGTACCGTTTCCCGCAGCGTTGGCGGCATTTTGAAGAAAATTTTCTTGATGGGCCTTCTGTACGCGACTACAAAGTGGTAACCTTTGAGCCTGGCCATGAGAAGACCGAAGAAAATTACTGAATACTAAAGCCGCGGTCACATTACTACGAATTCGGATCGGATTCCGATCCGATTTTTGTGAGTTTTTATTAAAATCTTCTCCATTTCGGGTCGGAAAGAACCCAAAATTTGCCAGCCTGTGTAATTGTATGATTTTCATCGCAAGACTACGAAAATTAAATTTTTACGAATTATTTCGTGACGTCACATCGACAGACAGCTTTTATCGTACTACGCGTGTCCGATAAAAGCTGTCTGTCGGTGTGACGTCACGAAAAAATCAGTTAACATTTCATTTTCATAGACTTCTGATGCAAATCATATATTTACACTGGTTGGCAAATTTTGGGCTCTTTCTGACTCGAAATATAGAAGATTTTAATGAAAAGTCACAAAAATCGGATCGGAATCCGATCCGAATTCGTTGTAGTGTGAGCGTGGCTTAAGACTGTTCTAAACATACACTGGTGATAAGTTCAATGCTTTAAGTACCCTATTGCTAGAGAGCTATTTTGCATCTAAGCCATCATATCATGTTAAATTTTCTCAAAGGTGATACCTTAAGCAACACCTCTTCTTATCCTTTAAAAAATCCGGAAAATGCACTCAACAATGAAAGATAATTTAAGACCTGTAATCAGTTTAAAGCTTTGACAAAGATAGCAACATTTTTCATCTAGATATACAAAACAAGTTTTTCAAAGGGTGAGGGTGTCACCCTCTCCCCTTTACCGGAGATAAGGAACACGAAATATTCACTACATAATGATCATTCTAATCTTATTAAATCATATAATTAATGAAAAACTTTTCCAAGGGAAGCACTAGCCTGCAACTTAGCTAATGTACGTAAATGTCCTCCTGCCCTTAGACCACTCCCTTAGGGCGGCTCCCTGGCGGGGGTGACAAAGGAAAGTTTGGTCTGGGTGTCAACTATAATTGGTATGCCACCGCCGGGGCTCCACTTAGTGTTGTTAACTCCCCCCCCCCCCTTTCCCCTTGAATTTTGCCTAGGCTACGGCCCTGATTATGTCTTCATATAGACTGGCGAAAATAACATTTACAGGCCGCATAAGATGCATATGCATCAATACAATCTCTTTCCTTTGAGGTCTCAAACGTAATAAACTTACACACGAAAAATTAGATCCCTAGTATCGGTAAAATCCTAATAATAGGTCTCTGAGCAGCTTTAGTATGTGTTTTAACAAAGGAAACAGCTGATTGAACAAATGACGGACACGCAGTAATTTTGCAGTGTGTCTGTACCTATCTTTGGGGTATTATTACATCTGCCATCTCCTCTTGGTCAAATGCAGGGGGTTCTACCATATCTTGCCATCCGTTATTGGGTATCTTGCATTCTGATTGGTTAAGCACTGACCTGTTTTTCCACAACACACAGTCAGTAAACGTAAATACTGATAAGAATGAAGTTTTTCATACATTTTCGGTGGTAGAATAGGAATAAACCACATTTGTCGGACTATTACTGTCTCATATAAACCGTCTTGACTCTAAATTTGGCAAAATAACGGACTTGGCTTCGCCTCGTCCCTTATTTTGCCAAATTTGGAGTCTCGGCGGTTTATTCACCAACAATAGTCCGTTAAATGCGATTTATTCCTCTATATCTCCCATCCCCGAGATCTGCGTCTACACTTACATTAATTACCTAGTAGGGTACTTAGGCAACAAAGAAAAGTTGCAAGAGAGTTGCGCGTGTGGGACCAGCCAACAGTTGCGTCGAAAGTTGATTGAAAAATCGCGCAACTTGTTGAAAGTTGAATCGCAAGTTGAATCGCGTATATGGGACCCGGGCTTTACAGATATAGGAACTGACTAATGAATGTAGGCGAATAAGTGTATGAACTTTAAACCAGTCATTGTGCGTTCATGTTCAAGTGTACTTATTTTAATGCTGTCAGGAAGAATTAAACTTCTTGTAAGTAGAATTTAGTATTGAGGAATGAATACTTCTTACATTACAATGTTCCAAAATAGTATTAATACTTTCGTAAGACATTCATTTCCCTGTAGCCTGTGCTTTTTTAAAACTGCTGAACAGTGATCAAGTCTGCCCGATATTTTGGGCCCCATGGGGAGTCAACACGCCATTCTAAATTTGGAATCTATGCTTGTGATATTTTTGATACTGACTGTCCATTCCAATGTGTGCATGCTAACACGAGCAAGCATGCACATCATATTATGTGCACATATTTTCTGAATAGCGCACTGAAGGCGTTCTTTTTGCACAAC
Source organism: Holothuria leucospilota (assembly GCA_029531755.1). NCBI lineage: Eukaryota > Metazoa > Echinodermata > Holothuroidea > Aspidochirotida > Holothuriidae > Holothuria > Holothuria leucospilota. The sequence continues at coordinate 4,573,479 of CM055970.1, forward strand.
AAAAAAAGGGCGCATGCCGAAACTAGTACGCGTGCAGACGCCTCAAACACGGTCACACTGATCTGTTTATGTATGTTGATCCTACACATAGATTAGTGCGCCAAGGGGGCGGTCGGAAATTTTTACCACCTTAATTAAAAATTCTTACAACGGAAAGTAGCTGCTCAAATTATATTCTTAGGGGTTTACTTACAACACTTATTATGTTTTTAAGCAGAATTACACATCGAAATGGTTACTGGCAAGTCATGGAAATGTCATTTAAGGCAATCTCGGAGATATTTTAATCTAATTTTTTCCGCGTGCTACACGCCAGAAGATGGTGGCGCTACGCTTAGATAGTACCAAAGATACTATAAGCAAAGATTCCACACTCCTATACCTACACTTTTACGGAAATTGACTCCTCATGGAGAGGCAAATATCGGGGCGGAAGTGTGGAATTGACAAGTGCGCCGTTCTATTCGACGATCTGAGTACGAAAAAAAGAACGCGTTACGGACAACGCCATTGTTATAAAAAGGTTGACCCACGAGCGCTTTGACAGCGCGTTTCATACGCGCAATATACCTTTCTCTGTGCATTTATCTAAATGCACAGAGAAACTCACTACCGCGCACTTAAAAAAGAACACGCTAATTGCGTTCCCGTTAAATGCTTGTTAAAGTCGACACACATTTTTAACAGCGTTTTTGACGAGACCATGGTAACTGACCTATTTATAGATTGCGGACTTCAAAACAGTCATTGTGCGTTCATGATAGAGTGTTTGTTTGGCATGGCACGGGGAAGAAGCATAACTTGTCAGTGAATGGAATATATTGAGGAGTGATTATTTCTCAGATTTAAGAATGTTCCGAATTAACATGTTGTTACACTTGCGCAAGACTTTAATCTGCCTGTTTTCAAAACGACTGAACAGTGATCAGCACTTCGGCCCTGATATTTTGGCCTCCATGAAGAGTCAGCGCGCCATTTTAAGTTTGGAATCTATGCTTATAATATCTTAGGATAGTAAACCATTACTTCAAGATAATAATCTGTCGGAAATCTTTTGCTTTTGCCCCCCCCCCCCCCACAAAAAATATCTAGCTACGCCACTGCAGTGCACCATCCGTGATCGGCGCATTGTGTGTTATCTTTTCAAAGATATAGACCTTATGCATATGATGATGATAATGATGGCACAAATGAGAAAGTGCTCCCTCGTTTGGAGGAAAATGGAGGAAAAGCGCATATCATTGCAAGTTACACCAATAAATGAAGACAGCCGATTCGTAACCAATCGTACACGCACGTAAGTCTACTATACGTGCGGCGAAATCTACGCCGTGAGTGCACGTTTCAGACGTGTGCTTCATTGTTTTCACCCAAAATGACGTCAGTGTGATGTCAATGCATACGGTCTATTATAAGTATAGATGCCAAAGTCCTATACCTACACTGTTACGGAGATTGAATCCTCATGGAGACGCAAATATGGGAATGGAAGTGTGGATTTGACATACCCGCTTTTTTATTCGGTGATGTGCGTATAATAGGTACACACAGGAAATTTCATTCCTAAAATAGCGTGGCTTGCATGAGCGTTGTGTACGATATCGCAAGATATCGTTCTCTGTGTTTTGTCCGGAATACTTGACAGTTTTGCGCGCTCCGGAAACAAACGCGCTAGTTGATTTCCCGTTGTGAGTGCGTAAGATATTAAAGGTTCATTTAAAAGTGTGTTACCTGAAGATTCAATAAAAACTGACCAATAAATAAGCCCATGAACTGAGCTTCAAACGTGCCATTGTGCGTACATTTTCAAGTGCACTTAATGCAATGCAAAATGCCGCAAGGAAGAAATAAAATTCTTCTTTTAAGTGAAATCTATTGAGGAGTGATACTCCTTAAATTTACAGTGTTTCAAAATAACAGGTGTTCATACTTTTGTAAGACATCTGTCTGTTTACTTTCAAAACGACTAAACAGAGCATGATCGGCACTTCTGGCACGATATTGTGGCTCCATGGGGAGTCAACGCGCCATTTTAAGTTTGGAATCTATGTTTATAACATCTTTATGTCTTTCCATTTAGCGTACACCCTATTTACAATTAGCGCTATCATGAAGTCTGTAGGCCAATGGAGTTTTAGATTCGTATTCTCGGGGTTGGATTTACTTGTAAACCCAAAGGTAATAATAAGTAAGGGTACTTATCATTTTTGTCACACATTAGTACATTTGCATCAGATACTGTGATGTGTAGCCATTTCATTAAGTTGCTAAGGCAATCCATGTACTAGACGCAGTGCAATGATGTGGATGAGAGCATTAGAGGCCGAAGAGGTGTTAAAGACACGCTACAGGTGTAGGGCGCGTTACCATGCCCACATTACTCAGTGTAATATTATTTCCGAAGGTGACCTACATAACGTGACCTCCAATCGGGTTCAATTTCGCACGGTATAGATAGTTCTCACGTGACGTCATTGGAGCTTTTCACGTGTATTATTTCAGCCATGTCTGAGGGCAACCCCGGCATGTGTGTACAGGCTTGCCCTCAGACATGGCGGTTGCTAACTCCTAGCTGTGACGTCACTGAGGACTATCTGTATTCTGTGATATTGCTCTGTGATTCCACCAAAGATATTACAGGCATAGATTCCAAACTTAAAATGGCGCGTTGACTCCCCATGGAGCCCAATGTATCGGGGCGGAAGTGCTGATCACTGCTCAGTCGTTTTGAAAACAAACAGGCAAATGAATATCTTACAAAAGTATTAATACTTGTTATTTCGGAATGTTGTTGACTGAAGAAGTAGTACGCCTCAATAAATTCCACTTGAACAAGAATAACTTATTTCTTCAACGCGGCATTCCACGTATTTACACTTGAACATGAACGCACAATGACTGGTTTTGCAAGTTCATGAACATTCATTGGTCAGTTTCTATGGTATCTCCAAGTGACGCAATTTTATATGCGCGTTCAACTACTTACGCGCTCACAACGGGAAAGCAACTAGCGCGTTTGTTTCAAGAGCGTGCAGAACTGTGCATCAAGGATTCCGGATAATACACATAGAAATGTATTCTGGGGGTATAGAACGCGTTGTAAAAGTGCAAGCACGCTGAACCTCTTTTAACAATGATATTTTCTCTGACGCGTCCTTATTTTTGTACGCAGATCGCGGAACAGAATGACGCCCATGTCAAATAAACACTTCCGCCCCGATATTAGTGTCCATGGGGAGTCACTGAGCGTAACAGTGTAGGTATAGGAGTTTGGTATCTTTGCCTATAATATCTTTGGATTCCACATTGATGTGCGTCCTCTACTAGTTATACGGCTCAGCACAGTGCCTGTGCTGGCGATGAGATAAGCAACTCCGTGGATTGCCCTCTTGTTTTTTTTTTTTTTTTTTGCTTTCCGGGCAATTTGAGACCGGATTCTGATTTTCACGTTGACATTTCGATGTGTAATTATCTGGGGACTTTTTTTTTTCTTTTTCTTTCCGGGCGATTTGAGACCGAATTTTGATTTTCACGTTGACATTTCGATGTCAACGTATAACGATTCCCTGCTCTGATGAACTTGATTATTATTACTGGCACTGCAATGACCACCTCAAAAGTCAAAATGGCTTTTCACAGTACCACGACTCCACAATGCCTGCTAGACTGAACTCATGATTGCTAAATCGTTATCTTGTAAACGATGATAGGTAGTGGTGCCAATCTTTTATTCTTCTCAAATACGAGACGTTTTCACAGTGTTGTATTGCAGAGGTTGAGGTATCGTGAAAACTTTGGAAAAATTATGGAGAAAAGGGACAAGTTGAATAATGATATTGATCCCATGGGCCCTAACGCAGCATACAGTATCTTTGGTCAGGGCCATTGAAAGTTTTCAAAACAATTGGTGCAAGGGGCGGCGCCATGGTATTTCGATAGGGGGGGGGAAGCATGAGATGGGTGATCGCCGTCCTGGGGGAAGGGTCTAAGGGGAGGGGGTGGGGTGTCCCCCTCCCCATTGGGAAATTTGTTTAATTTAAGGTTGCTTAGATGCAAAATGATGATGTCTTTGGTACATATTTTGAACTGATCATATATGTCTGGAAAGTTTATAACTTAGTAATTTTAATTTTTAATTTTGGAAAGATGCTTTCTCATGAGGTGTTGGTCTCGCTAAAACTACTAAAAAACCTCTTTCCCCTTCTCTATTACACCAATTGCCTCAAGGCTGGACGTTGCCATTGTCCAGATCATGACATGTGATAAAGCTTTTTGGAAAGAGATAATTAATTGGCTCGGAGATGGAGATAGCCTTGGGCGTTAGAAAGTGACATATAATCCTACACCACGAAAGTCCAATTTTGTGGGGTCGGAAATCTAACATTTTAAACGGGTTCAATACGGCATGTGGGGAAGGGTGTCCCCTCCCCTTTGAGAAATGTTTAATAAATTTAAGATTGCTTTGATTCAAAATGGTGATATCTTTGGTATATCTTTTGAACTGATCATATATGGAAGAAAGTGTTCATAATTTATTGAATTTTATTTTTAGCTTGGGGGAAGATGCTTTTTTGGGGAAGGGTGTCCCCTCCCCCTTTGAGAAACTTTTATCAATTTAAAATTGCCTAGATGAAAAATGTTGATGTCTTTGGTATTTTTTGAGCTGATCATATATGGCTGAAAAGTATTAACAATTTATTGAATTCTAGTTTTTGTTTAGAGAAAGATGACAGTAGCCTTTGTTGTCTAAGAGAAGGGTATGTAGTCAACAAACCTCCTGAAGTCCACTCCCTTGAGTATGGGTATGATTTCACCATAGGGGGGCAAATGCCTGCCCTGCCCCCCCCCCCGTGGCGCCGCCCCTGATTGGTGCATAAACTTACGTGTGCCATTTTCATCATCCATTTTTAAGGGAGGGGGGTGATATGAATACGTGGTACAGCATCTGTATTTGTTAAATCTGTATTCCCATTTGGATGTGAAACCAGTTCATATACGTCATATCCTGACAAGGCCAATGGCACGTACTTCTATCCGTATAAACTGTCAAAATTATTAGATACCGCATTAGTAAGTTGTTGATGTAGTTGAGGACACATGTGAAGAACAATCGCTTTATTACTTGGACTTTTCTGTACAAAATATTATGGCATAATTATTTCATTGGCTGGTTTTGGTACATGGATCACATTGTTAAAGGTCAGCTTGATGAGGTAAATTATATGTTAACTAAAGCCCAAAGATTTTCTTGAGGCGAAATTTCGGCGGGAATGGCGGGAATGGCGGAATTGGCATTTGAAATTGGAAACAAAGGTTTAAAAAAAGTTGCAAAAGTAAATCAGGAAAACACCATCAAAATAATTGTTTTCAGTTATCTTAGTGATGTTAATAAATACAAGAATAAACGTTTTGACAAAAACACCGTACAAACGTATAATTACCTACTAAAGTTGATCAAAGTTTACTCTTACCTTAAATTGAGAAAGCTAAAAGTTTTCAGTGAGCTTGTAAGCTAGACATGCAACATAGCACCACCTTGTGGACCTGAAATACGCTGTCTTTTTTTTTTTTTTGTCTTAAAGTCAGCATAAGTATCCCATCATTGTTGCCTTTTTGCAGTCCCTGGTTAGTTGAACCCTCTAGACTGACTTCTGTATAGTTTTTTTTTCATAGGGATGTATGGCTATAGCAACATAACATTCGTGTTATACGGTATAGTCATATACACAGGTGTGACTATATGATGTTAATAATGCAACGTTTATCACATTTAACAAGTGTGAATCGATCAAATTTTCATTTTCGTTTTTTAATTCTTGAAATTTACATGATCAATTTTTAATACCTGTTGGTGAGGTGTGTGATTACTTACCGTTCAAAGTAGAGTTCAATTAACCAATTAGACAAAAAATTCTATTAGTCAAGCTTTCTCATGAACATGTTACATAGATTACTACTTTTTTCTTACCTTTTACGACCACCATGAAATGTAAATTTACAGAATATGATTGCAGAGTCACACGAATTGATTTACACTTTTATTGACCCCGAAATAGAATCCCTGTATTTTTATTTACCAAACAACTGCAGTTTTACAAACCCATTACATGTATTTACATTGTGTGATTGTAAAAATTACACGTATTTGACCTGTACTTTAAGTGATATTATTCCAGCTATCCCAAGTAAAAGTCACTGTTTATGTTTAACTGACTTTCTTTGAAATTACTGAGGAAGTGATGTCATTTCCTAATAAATCAACTGTAAGCTTACTAAAATGCAGAAGAAATTACAGAAATACGATAATGATAACACAGTTCTTCATTTGTGGATTCACTCTTTATGAAACAGTATTCCGTATTGACCATGATACTGAGTCTCTGTGAGATTCATTGATAAATACTGAACGGTACGCCGGTAAGGCTTTCCCTGAGCAGGTGATTAAAGTAAGGTTAATTAGCAGAAGGTGAATTTGTTAGAATTTGATAGAGGGTCAAAGGCTAGGCTTACTTTTCTTTGCGTGTTTTCATCATTGCCTTTTGGGACTTAAAGGCAAGATCATATTCCATCCTGTTCAATTCGGAGCCATCTCTGATTCCATATTGCCGATTTGGAGTCAATTTCGAGTCTTGCACGCATCAAGTTCCAACCACTACGGTCCTTATTCCAGTGGAACCAATCTGATGCCAGTCTTTTGCCAATGTATACTATATTAGACTATAAATACTGATTTTATAATACTATTGTACATTAGTACATTGTCCACCATTAAGGAATTCGTTTGAACTCACTTTCATAGTCTGAATGACCTCTTCATTAATTTAGTTGATTGTGTGTAACTGTACATCTGTACATTGTTGACAAATAATAGTGGAACTTTAAAACTGTAAATGCAGTTGTCATATTTGAGAACTCTGCTGGAATTGACTCCCAGTCCGAGTCCAGTTGCAGCCCTCCTTAAAGACTAATTTCAATTCCGGACCCTTCTATTTTGGGCCACTTTCAAGTGTAGTAAAACGCACTAAAGGGTCTGACGTTTGAGCCCCAAATCAGACACGGGCTTTAGAGCCCCAACTTATTACACGGTGCCAAGCTTCAGTGTTTACCGTGGGTACATTTTTATGCATTTTTTTATATCAAAACGAAGTAAAACTTGAATCTTGTGCAATGGGAAATATTGCTTAGCTTCACTTAAGACCTTGACATTTTCAAATTTTATCGTTTACAGCTATAGACCACCGCATTACCATATTTATGCCCTCGGGGAGGGATGACTTGTATAAGTGCATTGACGTCGTTCTTCTCCTTAAATAGCTGCTAACCTCTTTGAATTATGGTATGGGACTTTACAGGGGCTCATCGAGTTGATTATGAATATTTTGTGACGAGTTGAAGAAAATCATTGCATGACAATGCTTCTAATTAGTCTCATTAGCCAGCATCATCCAAAAGTTAACAAAAACGTGAAAAGTTGTAGTTTTATGGGCTTAAGAGCTTGTGGTTTGCGATGCCCGTCCTAATCCTTGATAGACCAGCCTCTCTACAAAATACAACCTTTAATTACAATTCAAGCCTTGATTACGACAGTTGTTCGAAAGAGGAGCCGACAGCCTGTCAATCAAGTTGGTATAAGCTTTACTCATTGGTTGTATTTGAAGATGGGTTGGATATGATTAATACCGAACGGTAAAAAGTGTCTGGTCACGATTTGAGAATGACTTTTATCGTTAGTTACCCAACCAATCCGTTCCAGTTTTGTGTTAAATATGGAGAATCTTTCAATGTAACCATTTAAGGGTGTGCAAAAGTCATGAAATTTATGAACCAACTCAATGCGCACTGTCAAAGATGAATTTTTATGACTGGCTAACGTTAACCTTAATCCCAAACCTTTACAAAGGATACAACCGATACAATACAATACCATCGGGTAATCGAAAAATACCTTACGAGACAGTACGCATCAGCTGAATAAGCCCCTTTAAAAATTTCCATCTTCAGAGTAGTACTATCGTAAGTTCGTCTAACAAATAGTTTGCGTAAGCTCCGGCACAGTATTCTGATTCGCTGTCACATGTTGAGCGTTAAGCGCCTCTGTTGTAATCCCTAGTAAAGATCAGTTGGGATCATTATCTATCTGTCTGTCTGTCTGTCTGTCTATCTATCCATATATATATATATATATATATATATATATATATATATATATATATCAAGTTACTTCTAAAAAGCAGATAGTTACATTTCAATCAAAAGTAACTGTAACCAGTTGCATATTCATTACTGTAACTCGTATCTGTATCGAATTACTATTTTATGGTTTTAACTGTAACTATAACGAGTTGCTTTTTAAAGCATAACAGGAACAGTCCTAAAATATGTAGACGGCTACGAGTGATGCAGGACAAGGATTGGCAACATTATAAACGTTAGATAAGTCTGTTACATGGCCTAGGGTCCCATAGACAGTATTTTAAATGTGTCAAATGGTTTTCAAATGGTTTCGTTTCGTGTTTACCATCAATATAAATATCAAACGTTACACCTTTTCGGTGCATGCAACGTCGTATTATAGCCACGAACCCCTTGGGAGGCCACTAACCGCCACAGAAAATATATTGAAGTATTAATAGCCCACATGCTCTGACTACTGAGCCATTGAACCCTGTGTGGAAGAAGGCGGGCAACTGAGCTTGGATACTGTCTGGTTAAGCTTTCCAATATTACGCCATATCAGCGCGTCACTAGCATTGAGTAGGTATTAGAGACGCAGCAACTTTATATGAAAAAATTGCTGGCCGTAACTTTTATTTTCCTCATTCTCCACATCAAACACTGGAAGTCATGACGGAAGCTCATACCCGTTGTGCAACATTTTGAAATGGACAAACAAGAGGACATTAAGCAGTTCTTCCCACCTTATCAATGTTCTGGTTATTTTCACCTTCCACCTAAATGGAACAAAGTTTTTTTTTCTTTGCCTGACCCAATTGTGTTGGATTCTGAGCTTCGCCGTTGACTTTTTCCGAAATATGTCTACATAACAAAATTATTTCATGGCCAAAAATGATCAGTTTGTCACTAAACATAGTAATTCAACAACTTTCTGCAAAATGATAATTTTTTTACATTTTCCGAAGTGAGCAATGAAAGAATTTTCTGCAAAATGTTCATGTCCCCATTTTCTGAAGTAAGCAATGAACAATTTTCGCCAAAATGTCAGGGTTGTAACAAGTCAAGTCACTGACTCGAACTTGAGTCGACTCGAGTCGCATATTTGACTTTACTTGACTTGACTTGGTCATTAGTCAAAATGATATGACTTGACTCGAGTCTGGAACCCTGAATGACTTGACTTGACTCGAGTCACCACCTAAAATGACTTGACTTGACTCGAATTCGAGCATAGCGTGATTCGAGTCCAATTGAAGACTCGAGTCAGGAAAAATGACTTGAGTCTCCTGCTGCGACTCGAGTCCTTTGACGCGACTCTGATGTTTGTAAATGTTCCCAGTTCTGGACTGTGCACGTGCACATCGCGAGGTAGAAGCGGCCGCTACACACAGTGCCCGAGTGTAATCAATACCAGCACTGCATACCTGTAGTATAGTTGTCACTTGACAAACGGGCCGCGCTCGGCAGTTCGACAAATCTGCACTCACTGCTGCGGAAGCGTGTCATATGAGACTATGTACACATCATGCCAGGCATGGATCATTGCGATCACCGATCTCAGTGGTTTCGATCGAAAAACAACATGTTGCACAGACAGGGTTGCCATCTGTGGATGATTCTTGGTGTGGTTCAGGGACTTTCGTTGTACGAGATTTTTAATATGAGTCTGTTCATTATTTTCTCTCTATAATAATTTTGTTGCCTCAGTCTGCGTAAAACACTTAATAATAATGTTTGTGCACAGTGACGTAGCTACGGGGGGAGGGCTTGGGGGCGCACTTCCTCCCACAAAATCGTCGGACTCCCCCCAAGCCGTCCCCTGGCGATCTGGGCCAAAAAACACCCACTCTGAATAATTTTGAATAAATCTGGATAGATTGTGACAAACTTAATGTGATTGAGAAAAAAAATAAAATCAAACTTTACATTTTTTTACAAAAATTGAACATCTTGATGGCTGCCATCAAGCCTGGCAAGTCCCATTTCCGGCGATCTGGGGTGTATTAAAATCTCATATTTTCTTGGTACGCTCTCCGCCAACCTATGACGGCGTTCCGCTTAGATAGTAAACGGGATTCAAACTTGCAATCCTTGGACCCCAAGTCTGGCCAGCTGAGTTAATCCGTCCTCTCAGAAATGTGTTAGAGAAAAATATAAATCAAACTTTACATTTTTTCACAAAAATTGCCTATCTTGATGGGCTGCCATCAAGCCTGGCAAGTGCCATTTCCAACGATTTGGGATACATTAAAATCTCAAATTTTCTTGATACGCTCCACGCCAACCTATGCTGGCACTCCGCTTTGATAAAAAAACGGGATTCAAACTTGCAATCCTTGGACCAACTAAAGTCCGGCCAGCTGAGCTAATCCGTCCTCACAAAAATGTATCTGAGAATAAAATGAGATCAAACTTTACATTTTTTTTACCAAAACTGCACCTCTTGATGGCTGCTATCAAGCCTGGCAAGTGCCATTTCCGGCGACCTGGGATGTACTAAAATCTCAAATTTTCTTGGTACGCTCCGCACCAACCTATGGTAGCGCTCCGCTTAGATAGTAAACAGGAGCCCCCACTAAAAGCTCCAGCACCCCCAGAGCCCCCAAACAAAAAATTCTCGCTACGCTACAGCTTGTGCAACTCGAATGGGACTGGTTTAGTCCTCAGCGAAGGCACGTGTATACCCAGCGAAGGGCACCTATAGCTGCCCATGCGCTGTCCTTACCACGACCCATTGAAAATCAGGTGTCTTCGACCAGCACAGCGGTGGTCGAGATTGGTTTTTTTTTTTCTTATAACAAAGCTAGGACCAAAAGTCCTTGTTTACTGCCTTAAATTTTCTTTATGATTATGTTATAATGTGACTTGCGTTGACTTGTAGACACCAGCAACTGACTCGAGTTGACTCGACCAAAATGTCTGACTTGACTTGACTTGAAAATGTACTTGACTTGAAAATGTGACGAATGACTTGACTTGACTTGTGACTCGACCACTGTTGACTTGACTTGACTTGTGACTCGACCTTAGGGTGACTCGTTACAACACTGCAAAATGTTAAGTTCTCACACCTTTTGAAGGGAGCACTTTAATAATTTCCTGAAAATGTTAACTTGGTTATATCTCTTGAAGTGAGTAATTCAATATTCACCTGCAGAATGTTATCTTATTCATATGTTTAAAAATTCCGTGCAAAATGTTCACTTATTCACATCATTCAAAATGAGAAATTCAACAATTTCCTGCAAAATGTTCAGAGCCGTAACCTTGGCAAAATCTCGAGGGGAAAGTCATGTCTAAGCGAAGCACCTGGTCGCGTACCCTATAGATAGTTGACACCCTGGCGGACCCATGCAGCTTTTTTCACCTGTGAATGAGTGATATCCTGGTCTATGGAGGGGTGGCTTTGGTGTAAAATGGTGCTATCGTTGACAGCTTTGAACTGATTATATCTTTGCTAGTGTTATTATTTAATGATATTCTTCATGTTTTTGGATGAGCGTAAAGCCCAATTCATACTAACTCAATACGGAAAGAAAATTTTGTCCTCACCTTGTGTGGCGAGTAGGGTCAACAAACTTTAACTGTGTGCTTTAGATCAGATTTGAATGCGGAAGTCCGGAACAACCCGTTTCCAGTTTAGGCACGTACAATCCGTCCCCGATCCGTTCGGGATGATGTGATTTTATCTTTTTCCGCTTTGCGCTTCCCATGCAGAAAGGGTTAATTAGTATTTATACATTCCAATAAACAGCAGATTACAGTAACCAATAATACTGGTTCAAAGACAATTGCATCAGCCAAGATGAAGGCATTTCCTCACAGGAGAATGAGAAATTGATCAAAGAAATGATAGTACGCGAATTTGTATATACATTTGTAGCTTAAGTGATCATAGAAACCCAAAATGGAGCGAACAGTCGTGGCTTGCCATAAGCCACTTCTACACAGTGACTGCATGACTACATGGTCTGTTCTCGGCTGGAAGTGAGCTGAACGTCTTAGACCCCGTCCTTGGGCTGTGTCTACGAGGGAAGGGATCTTTTTTTTCCATTTAAGGGTCATTAGACGCAATTTCATGCTAAGGGTGGCATAAATACTCTTAAGCCCCCCCCCCCCCACGTGTGTGATTGAGGGCTTCCACAGCCCACTACCTCGCTTCTTTTGCCTATGATTGACCGGACGTGAAGAAGGGCAAAAATTGGTTGATGCTTGAGAGGCCTATTCACGAAAAATGAAATACGATCTTGCGGTGTCCTTTAACCATCATGAAGTGAGCAAAAGCTGGTAGGGGAGAAATTTTCTTGGGAAGAGACATACTAAAAAGCATTGAGGGAATGGTAATTTTGAATTTTCTGATCCTATTACCCTCCCCCCTTGGATATTGACGTGCTTGATGAAGAGATGCTGGTAAATCTGGTCAAATCTGGTTGGGCTCACTTGAAACTATCTGAAGTAAATTGAGTCATTATGACGCCTGGGAGTATCAACCAAATTAGACGGAAATTTCCCTCCGTGTACGTTCGGAAAATATTTAGAGGCATTACGTACCACCGCCTTGTTATTTTGCCCCCCCCCCCTTGCGAATCTTCCAAACGTAGGATAGAAACATCCTTTTCGGATCCATCTTGGATCTATTTGTGCAGAACGGATTTACGGGACTGGGTGGCAAAGTATGAATTCAATCGCGGGTGTGGAGGTGTGAAAAGTGTCCGTTTTACACTCGGCGACTAGAACGCGCCAAGCGGGTAAGTATGAACGATTGACAAACTCTCCGCCTACTACACTCGACGAGTGTAGTATACTGTCATGATTAGAAGTATGCATTAATGGAATAGGAGGTCTTGTTGAGGGCGTGATTGAGAGGAAGGAGGTTCGAATAAAGATGGCCGACAGCCAGTAACAAACTGTATCTCACTCTCCATTATTTGGGCCGAATTGTCGATACGAAGGACACTACAATGGCAACGAGTATAGTAAATTTCCCGCCCCTGCCAACCTTCAACCTAGAAGGAGAAGCCGTTGCGGATAGATGGCGTAAATGGAAGAAATCGTTCGATTTTTACATCAGCGCGTGCGGGATGAGTGACGAGAAGCAGAAACGTGCGCTGCTATTGCACACAGCAGGCACTGAAGTACAAGATATCTTTGACACGTTAGAAAACACGGGGGATGACTTTGCCACAGCTATCCATGCTTTAAAAACCTATTTCGAACCCAAACAAAACGTGGCCTACCAGAGGCATGTTTTAGGCAAATAAGCCAGGAAAGTGGGGAAGCAATTGACAATTTCGTAACCAGAATTAAGAAAGCGGGGAAAACATGTAATTATGGGACACTGTATAATCACATGGTTTGTGATCAGGTGATCGATAAGTGTAGATCAAACCAGTTACTTCGCAGACTATTGCGTGAATCAAATCTAGACCTAGGTAAACTCATGGATATAGCAAGAGCTTCAGAGGCTGCTGAAAAGCAAGCAAACCACATGGAAAATGTGAACAGTAACGTAAGCCTGTCCGGTGCTGTAGGCGGAAATGAAACTAGCTCATGAAGGTCATCAGGGAATAGTGAAAACAAAGCTAAGACAGGCAAAAAGTATGGTGGCCAAATATTGATAGAGCAGTAGAAGGCATGATTAGACAGAGTCATGCATGTCAAAAGGTAAACAAAGCAGCACAGGCAGAACCAATCCAACCATCAAAATTGCCTGAAGGTCCCTGGGAAGATATGGCAATTGACCTGTGTGGCCATTTCCAAGTAGAGAGTATATTATTGTGCTACTCCAGATGGCCAGAAGCTACAGTATTGCGCAGTATTACAAGTCAAACCGTAATTAACTGGTTAAACCATGTATTTAGCTCTCATGGGTAACCAAAGTCCATAACATGTGACAATGGTGCACAATTTGTATCAAAAGAGTTTTGTACATTCTTAAGTCACCATGGTATTCACCACAGAAGGGTAACACCTTACTGGCCACAAGCAGATGGTCAAGTAGAGAGAATGAACAAAGTGTTTTTGAAACTAATCCGTACATTGGTGGTCGAGGGTACAGACTGGAGAAAAGAATTAAAAAACTTCTTGCTAATTAATAGGAGTTCGCCTCATATCACCACCGGTTTGTCACCAGCTGAAATGCTATTCAACAGGCAGATTCGAACAAAACTTCCACAAGTGGGCAATATGTCTGTCAGTCAAAAGCAATTGAAAGAGGCTATGAGACATGACAGAGCTCAAAAGCAAAGTTACAAAAACTATGCAGACAGGCACAGACGTACCCAAGTAAGAGACATTAAACCAGGTTACAAAGTTCTAGTCAGATGTGAAAAGAAAAACAAACTTTCTCCAACGTTCTTCCCTACACCATTCAAAGTTGCTAAGAAAATGGGAAAATGTCTCGAATTGATGAGACCAGATGGTATTAAGTTTAGGGAGAATGTATCCCACACAAAGCTCTACAAATGTGGAGAAGGTGAAATTGGAGATGCAAATCTGTATGACTTGGAGGAAGATGACACATGTGATAATGGTGAAGGTGAAAACATACACTCTTAAAAATCCCGGTTCATTTGGATGAACCCAATCCCGGATCATTTTTTTCTGAACCATTTCGGATCAATCTGAACAGTTTACCTATTAAAATTGATCCCTTCACACATCAAGTCGGAAATATATGGTACTCGGCTCATCCTGCTTTCGGATCAAGTCAAGTACCTAACCCTGATTGGTTAATTTCGAAACACGCACATTACGCACCGTACATCATATTACTGAAATTGCACCAACAGGGTGTGAGATTCAGTCATGGATTTCGTAGAACGAAAGCTACAAGAATGGGGGCTAGAAAAGTATATTCCTTCCTTCAAAGGTAAACTATTTATATTCGTTTGTCGTCTCGATGGATAAATGTTCATTTGGGTAGAATTTGGCGTGAAATTGACGCTAGATTGATTCTTTGCAACTGCAGGGGTGCGGCCAAGTACTGACAGCGGCAACCAGCACAACGCTACGGACGTGTAGTAATAGTATTAGTACTTGTGCTACAGTATGTAGGCCCACCACACATACATAGCCTGCGAGTGCGACAGTTCAGGCTAAAGCTAACTTAGGCCTTGTGCAATAGTGCACAGCGGAATAGCCCAGCCTATGTAATGCCACCTGTGTAGGCCTTGTCTATTTGATTTTGATATGCATACCTACCATATTTTGGCTGAACACAATATAGGCATACAGTAGCTACACGCAACCACTTGAATGATTGATGTTATTATTGTAATATTCCTACAAATATAGTCCGAGATGGACGTATATCACAACCCTAACCTTGTGATGTAGGCCTAGCCTAGGCCGGGCTAAATGAAGTTTTGTGTGATGTTTTCATGAATCATGGTTTACAAAATATAGTAGGCCTAGCCTAGGCTTATGCATTATTCATTCAGGGCCCTAAGTTATTCGTCAGCTTTTGGTAAGTTTCTCAAATAGCATTTGAACCTTGGCCTACTACAGGTAGGCCTCGCTTACAGTATATCCTAGGTTGAACCGGAAACGGATCATTTTTTATCATTAATTTTTGATCCGGAATCGGATCATTTGATTTGATCCGGATTTCTGGATCATTTTGAACCGGATTGGTTGGGTGCCCGGCTGATCCGGACTCCGGATCATATCTGATCCTTTCCGGATCAAATCTGAACAGGATGTTTTTAGAGTGTACCTAACCACCAAGGGGGAAATGACAGACCTAGGAAAAACCGTCACCCCCCCCCCCCGGTGGCTGGATGATTATATTACATGAAATTTGTGTATTGTGCTTCATGCAGGTTACAATCAAAGAATGAGAGTGTTTTACTTAATTTTAAAAAGAGGTCAAGGACAGTAACTTGAATCATTTTTGTTTAGCGTGAAATCTGAAAAGTATCTGTTGTAAGCAGTCGACTGGTAGATAACAGTCAGAAGCATTTTTTCAATTATTCAGAATTTACATGATCTTTTGTACATTGGAAATTGGCATATGCTGACATGTGATTTCAAGATTGATATCTTAGGTCAAGTTTGTGTCACTGATGCATTTTAAAGCGGCAGAGTTAATCACCTACATTGTTGTGAGATAAGTTTCAAATCTGAAAGAAAAGGGGGACTGTTGTGTACTGTAATGATTGCGTGTATGCATTGATGGAATAGTACGTCTTGTAGTTGAGGGCGTGATTGGGAAGAAGGAGGTTCGAATAAAGATGGCCGACAGCCAGTAACAAACTGTATCTCACTCTCCATTATTTGGGCCGAATTGTCGATACGAAGGACACTGCAACGAGTGTGCGGCGAGTGAGGTCAGCGGAGAAGTATTTAATTATAGCTTAAGGCAAGAGGTACTGTCTAAGAGAAGGGGAAAACACACCTGCTATTTAAGAAATTTTTTTGGAGGTGGCGTGCATGAAAAATGGTTCTACCTTTGCTAAAGTTTCGTAAAGCTTTGGATTTATTTTATGTTAAGGAATCATCATTTAGCGATTTTTTTTTCTACTTTGGAAGTATGTAATTGAGATGGATGAATGACATCTCTACTCTTTGAGAAATATTTCCTGTTTTAAAGTTTCATGGATCCCAAATGGTGTTATGTTTGGTAAAACTTTGAAATAATCAAAAAGTTTCCTTATTTACTGTTTTTCGGCCCCGGTATGGTACCCTTACGAGGCTGGTGACCCGTGCGGACTACTCCCTCTTAGTACCCCACTGTAGCAACCACCATTTGTTGGCAAGTAGCCGTAGCGTAGGCTCCGACAAGAAATTGTCAGTCGAGATACTTCCCGGTTGGGGAAAATGACAAATTTCAGCCCTGTAAGTTGCATCTTGACATTATTTTAAGACTTCTTGCTTTAGAAGCAAATGAAGGTTTGATTTAAATTAAAATTTAATGTAGTCTACAAGCTCGTTGAATTAACCTTGCAATTTGAAATTATTTGTATTTATATGCTATTTTCTGTTTAGCTTTGTGTGCCTGTAGATGTATTCAAGCTGTACATCTTGTAGGGGAAAGGGGGTTCTTCGTCCAGAAGAGATAACCACATTGGAATGCGTCCTTGGGGAGCGCCTCCCCGGGTAAGTTTGGGGGATAAAGAGCCTTTACATGCAATTTTCCAAGGTTCTTTGGGCCTTGAAATCATAATTGGGACATTAAAAATTTCAGCATTTCAGTAGCATTTTCTCAAGTAGTCTAACTTTCTTTTACGGTTTGGAAATCTCAGGGGGTAGTAGCCCCTTGCCTCCCGCAGGCTACGGCTATAATGTTAATTTACGAAAACCTTTCTAAGCCTGCGAAACAGCCATTTTCTGAACATGATGAAAAGACAACTTATCACATCCTCATTTCAGCAATTTTCTGTTCAGTGAAAAGTTTTTGTATGGTTTGCAAAGGTTTGAACTGGTTACTTGATACGAACAACTGTTGCTTTAAAGGGGACACCCCTAATCTTTGAAGAAAAAAGCTTATTCTAAGTTTTCCTAGATCCAAAGTCGTGCTATTTTTGGTGAAGCTCTAAACTGGTTGTATGTTAGAAATTCCTTTGAGTAAGTGCATTTTGCGGTTGTAACATAGCTCCCCGGGCGAGCTCCCATTCTTAGGTAGAAACTAGGAGAAGTACCATTACTTGTCTGTTGTCGAAGTGTAGGCCTTGCAAAATAGTTTTGGTAGAAATCCCTGCCAGAGGGGGACATGACACATTTTTAGGCCGTGAAAAATGTATTCAAACGAACTCTTTATTCAATTTAATGCTTTGGAAGCAAATGTACATTTAGGGTAGGTTAGATTTAGTATTAAAATTTACTTTACAAGATCACTGAGTTCAGCATATTATTATTAATAATCGTATGTTTAATTTCTGAAAGAATGCTGTGGCAGGGTATGAGAAACAGTATTTGTTATATATTTGCCATATTGGCGCATCAATTGAAGAATTGAGGCTTATATTTGCCAACCATGGCTTGCCAGAACATCTCATAAGTGACAATTGACCTCAGTTTACGCCCCGTGAGTTCCAAATGTTATGAAAAAGAATGGTATCAAACATGTACTTGTAGCTCCCTAGCAGCATCCTGCCTCTATGGGGCTGCGGAGAGAGTTGTTCGTTTGGTTAAGAAACCGTTCACAAAACAGGTTATTGAGGGTCACAAAAGGCGATCACTTAAGAATAGACTTGCTGATTTCTTGTTGCGTTATTGAAGTACACCACAGAGTACTACAGGGGTTAGTCCAGCAGAATCACTAATGAAAAGACAGCTAGGTTGCTTTTTTGCGACCAAATCTGCCAAAGAGAGTTGGAACCAAACAAGAAAGTCAGAAGTTACCCTTTGATAGAAATCGTAAAGCTGAACAGGGGTTTGAGGCAGGAAATGTTGTCAGGGTTCTGAATACCAGAGCTCACTCTAAGTTAGACAAATAGTTACTTGGGGCAGTAACTGATGTTAAGGGACCCAGGAACTATTTGGCTAAAGTTGATTCTAGTAGTAGATTGTTTCATGCAGATCATCTAGTGAGGGTGTCAGAGCATGAGGAGGAACATGGTAGTTCTGTATCAGATGTGCTAGACTCACCAGTGAACTCACCAGTGAACTACACAGTAGTGGAGGTGGGGACTCAGGGTGTTAACCCACATTCCCAGGGCCCTCTGGTGACAGAGCAATCTGCTATTCCCACCCCTAGTCCTCATGCAAGGGAGGCTACCATAATTCCATCATCAGTAATTTCTGAAGACCGAGGTGAATGGATTTCTGAATCTGTAAATCCTGTGATTCCCACTGCAAGTGGTCTAAGGAGCTCAAGCAGGGGGTGGAAACCTGTACAGAAACTTAATTTATAGGCATCAATCTTACCAGGATGTCTATTTTACCTTATACTACTGAGGCAATCTCAGTGTTGTATTTTTGATGTTTAAAAGGAATGCCTGAGACAACAAGTCTTTGGTTTAAGGGAAGGCAGTGTTATATATTTGCCATATTGGCACACCATGTAGATTTGGTCGTTTCGGCGTTCCATGATAAACACGTGAAATAAAACTTCTTTTCACAGTTGTCACGCAATCAAGATGTACGAGTCATTTTTCTAATCTACCTTGCCTCCTAAAATGTTACAGTGTTTAAGTTGTGTATCATGGAGAGGACTCTTTCGTCAGAAATAGCAAGTTGACCAACCGACATACACGTCTATGCCGGGGCTCCAAGGACCATCCTGGGAAAGTCTGTTCTACAAAGAGCCTTTACGAGTGACTTTCCGAGGTCCTTAGGGCCTTAAAATTATATTTAGGAAAATGTAAATTTCAGCATTTTAGTACTTTTGTTTTCTAAAGTAGGACAACTTTTATTTACAGAAACTACCCGCCCCCGCAGACACGGCCCTGTCCCACCCCGTTATTCCGTTCATAATGTCACCATAACTGACACTGGAAGGGCCCTCTTATATCATAGGTTACGGACCTTCTACATATAAATCCGGAGGCTGTCTCCCAGGGGGGAATGTGGGCGTGTCACCTTTCCCGGAAACTGCCAAGTCACGTTCCTCGGGAAAATTATTCATGTTTGTCGAAGAGCTATCGTCACTGTTTTCGTAACAGTTACACATTACATCAGAGACAGCGTAAAACCGCTCCGGAACATTTACCTGTGTACTCCAACAGAATTGCTAGGACAGGTTAACGGTCTTAATGTGCACAGAGTGATTTAAAAGAAACAGTAAAATGGTTGTAATATGTTTGAAATAGTCAGATGTACATTGGATAAACTGCTAGTTTGTTTGTCGGAATTGTGTTATCACTTGTCAGACCAAGGGTTGTCACTGGTGGGGGAATGGGGTGTAGAGGAGGCCACCCCCTATTCACGGATCCAGTCGGCAAAACTCTGCACCAGTGGGCAAAATGAAGAAGGAAAAAGAAAAAAGGGAAAGAGAGGGTTAAAGAGGAAAGAGAGAAGAAGGGAAAGGAAAGAAGAGGAAAAGTAAAGAGAAAAAGAAGGAAAAACGAAAGAAAAGAGCCTGGGGGGCTTAGGGAGAAGGAATGAAAATGTATGTCTAGGCTATAGACAACTTATGTCGTTGTATGTGAAACCACGTAAAAACACATGCAACGTAGGTATTTCCGTTCGGCGGAACTGCTGTACAGATATCAACTTCTCAGACATACCAAAAGTTGTCCATGGCAGTGTGATAGTGTGCCGCGGTGAGACGGCAAATTTCACATCAGTTGGCAAAACGACGGAAAGATTTGGAAGGAGGGAGGAAAAGCAGAAAACAAGGAAGAAAAAAGAAGAGAGTGAACACATTGGCATCTCAAAATGTTCGGACAAAACTTTTGAGCTAGAGTTAACTCACGGAAGCTTTAAAATAGGCCTACATGGGTCAACTGAATTGTGGGAGATGGCAAACAAGAGTTACTACAGTCCCGCTGCCTTCCCGTGAGTGTTGGGGACGCTGAATCGCAGTGACAAATTTGTGTTTTAGAGTTCACGGTTTTATTTGTAATCTATAACGTTTGGGATAAGGGATGACTCCATGTGAGAAACAGGGGATGGTTCAGGCGAGAGGTGATAGGGGCCCGTGGTCCAAGTCATTTTCAAAAATTTTCGATTTATTTCAATAAACCCAAAGGTTTCAGCTATACATTTCTGTAGGGGGTAGAATGAGGTGTGCTTTCGACTGAGTGACGACTCTATTTTAATCTTTTTCTATAGAAAAAGTAACAAAACAATCAAATTTTGAGCTCTCAGCGCTCTTTAACCTTCAAATCCCAAATCATCCTGCCCTTGACTGCGATACACCCAATGTGGTTTACTTACTCTTTTGTGATTTATGCGACAAAAGCAAAGTGTATTCTGCTCGGTTCAAATTACCAATCTGTCAACGAACGCCTCAAATCTAAAAGCAAGTGGGTGGTTAAACTGTCAACACATATTAGGGGCCTGAAAAAGGACCTTGGCATCTTAAGTTACTTCCCCTTTGTTATTACTAACCCTTCTCAAGCTGGCAAGGTTAACTAAACCTGTCTGTCTATCATTTGTTTTTGTTTGTACTTCTTTTACGGTTACTTTTGAAAAATGCTGTCATTTTTACTTTCCATTTTGCGCTGAGAAAGGACACAGGAGTGTCCGAAATATACGCCGTTTTTATCGTATCTGTGCTGTTATTATGTCATCGTTAAAATGTGTTTTATTGATTGTTTTATATATATATATATATATATATATATATATATATATAATATATATATATATATATATATACACACACACACACACACACACACACACACACACACACACACATATGCATGGTCTGTACGGATTCAATAGACTCAACTTTTAAAATTTCAATTAAAGAGTAAAACACTAAAAAGGAGTCAACTGATCGTCTAAAAGTTGTTAAAAAAGATGTTAAAAGCATCTCAACACGGAGCTTTCGTCTTTTATTTCAGACTTCTTTAGCGTGTATGATGAAGCAAGCATTAAAATCCTTATATATGTGCGTCAGAGATTGAAATCAAGCTCGATCCAAACACCAAAAATCCTAAAAGTTGAGTGATGCCTAACGCCGTATAAAAGGCTTCTGTCCACCCTCTGACAAAATGAAAGACTAAAACTTAAAGACTTAAAGCAAAATGTTTTCGTCTCACGTGTATAGCACCCGCAACAAAAATTCTCCATCGTTTCTTTTTTAAAGGAAACCTTAAAAATTGGTGTTTCTGTTGGGCAAAATTTGAAAAAAAATGAAGTTTTATACTGTAGTAGAATATTGGAAAATTTGGAGCAAAATCATGTAAACCGTTGGGGTCTCTGTAACCTTCGGGCATATCCTGATAACATGCTTTAGCGACCCATAAAGGCCTGGAAAATTTCCCTACGTGGGCATTCCCCCTGTAACCCCACCTGAAGCCACTCTTTCAATTATATCCGCCAATTCAAACGTAAATACAAATGCTTCATACATACATAACCTTTATCATTTCTTTAATCATCAATACAGAATCAGCACTAAATGGCACTTAACTGTTGGTTTCAACTTCAAGACTTTTAGCAACCTTCTTTCATGAAACCAGTCGCCAGTGGCCACTGGTGTTTCCACTCAACCATCTACCCTCAGTCTATCTTAACCAAGTCTCCAGCATTTACCATGGTGTCTAATTTGCAACTTGTCTTGTACATATGTCGAATAGGATCGTAGCTGGATATTAATTACCATCATCAAATAAGCATCGGGGTAGTACATCACGCCATACTACGAGGAAGGTGTGGGATTTTTAGAGGATTCCTAAAAAGGGGCAACATATGGTACCAAACTTTCAAAGCTGTCCTAAGCTGCGAGGGACTTATTTTTGCGGCTGTGTAACACCCCACCACCTCGAATCAGAATTTTACTTAATGCCTGTTAGAAACATTCAGATCGAAAGTATTTGTTAAGGTGCAGCATATGTTCTCGATGATCTTTGTAAAATGATGAAGAGTTTACCTAAGAAACATTTAAATGTATTGCGAACAGGCACCATCAAGTATAACACAGAGACTCTCTGTGTTTTCTCCTGTTGGTTTCTGGTTTGGTTGTCTAGTTTCCAAGATCGGAGAATTTACATAGTGGGAGAAAGTTTGACGCTGCGAGCGTCAAACGAACGAAGCCTCGATGTGGGTGGAGAAGGGGTTGTTGGGAAATTCAAGTAGGACACTGTAATTGGTTAAGACTTTACTCTGCTGTGTTGAATTTTAACAACTCCTTGACGAATCCTCAGTTCGGAACATTTATCATGTAAGGGGCATAATTTGAATCTTTCCACTTCTAATATTCGTCAAATGGAGCCATGAGTTGTGAATTTTTGTTTTCAAAACTTTATGTATTTGCAGTGATAAAAATCACTGCATTATGACAAGGGTGGCGCCCCAGTCGGAGAAATTTTCCAATTTCGTCGGGGAGCCTCCATCCGTACGATAAAATATGTAATACCAGTGACCTTCAGTCGCCCCAACGATCTGCTTGATATTGCTCATAGGAAGGCAGATTCTTCAATAAAGACCCCAAATTTTCCAATTTTCCATTAAAAAAAGATCCAAGTTTTTCAAATCTTCTTCCATCAAAATCCATGTTTTTCAAAATTTCTTTAATAAAAATCCCAAATTATCAATTTTTTTGTAAAAAAGCCAAATATTTTTCGGCGAGCTTTACCCATAAAGCTTGAAATACCGCTATGTCGTCCGCAAACTGTGATAAGTAAGTCAGTTGTTTGGAGTCCGGTTGTGGGATGTCGGCAACGTACAAAATAAAGAGTATAGGGCTGATAGTACTGCCCTGTGGAGTCCCTGTGGTAATGTCAAGTGGTCTAGACAGTGTGTCCCCTACTCTGTAGCGAGCCTGTCTGTCATGTAAAAAGTTGGCTATCCACCTCGTAAAAGTCTTTGGAATGTCAAATTTTCGCATTTTAAGTAAAAGGCCTTCATGCCACATTCTGTCAAAGGCTTTTTCAGCGTCAAAGAAAGTCGCCATGGTATGTAGTCTTCTCCTTTTAGAGGAAGTAATACTTTGAATAAGTCTGAAAAGTTGGTCAGTCGTGTTCCTTTTTCTTCTAAACCCTGCTTGAGAGGGTGGGAGGATTTTCCGTTCCTCCAAAAAATTTGAAAGTCTTTTGGCAATAATTTTTTCCAGGCATTTTCCTAGCACTGGAAGGAGACTGATAGGTCTATAATTTTTTGGGTCCTTGTGGCATTTACCTGGCTTTGGTAGAAGAATAGTAACGGCTTGTTTCCATATTTTGGGAATGTAGCCAATTTGGAAGGAAGCAGTATAGAGTCTGCTAAGTTCTTGGAGAAAAATTGGCGGTGCAGCCTTTAAGTGCACATACTGAATTTGGTCTTCACCAGGTGAAGTGTTAGAGGTGCGTCGTAAAATGTCAGTGATGTCGCGTGCTGTGATAACTTTGTTGATGCCGTAGTCGGAGTCCTCCGTCGGGTCAATGTCCGGTTTGGGGTTGTAAGTGTCCGGGTAACCAGTCTTAATGAAGTTTTGGCAAAGTATTGCTTCTTTGAGATTAACCTGGTGAGACTGAAAAGTAATAAATGAAGAATTCAAGAAAGTGATTTTCTCTCTGTGCCATGTAAATACCATGTAAGCACTACACTGTATGCATTATAACAGAAATGACTATGGCAGCCATTTATGATCCTTTTCACGTTGTTACGTCAGTTTCATGTAACCAGTCGGCAGCATAATACATGGGAAGTATTGTTTACGTGTACTTTTCACATACAAGCATGGTTTGACTGAGGGTGTTCAAAAGGTAATATAACATAACATACCAAAAAGATACGTATCTGAACGTTAGTTTTGGCCCCCCGTTTTAGATTTTTGCGTTCTATTATAGTGCTCCGACGGATGCTCCGAACAGTTATCAACTGGCACTTACCGCATTTGGAATCAGCAACAAAAACTTGACTAGTGAAACTGAACAATATTACATATGTACAACATAGGGCTATGTGGCTTGCAGACTGGACTGATCTTACAATATTTGGAAAGACATCTAAGTGCGTAGCCTATGTGTTTGCCTGTTACGTAAGAGTCTCCCAGGCTCATTTAAAGTAGCTACATTACTGCACGGATAGAGAGTCAACCTTAAGGGCATAACTGAGTACATTCTTTTAATTCAATATTACTTGTGTATATTAACCCCCTAGAGCAAACTTTCTCAGAAACGAAAAAGTAGATATTGAAGCATCGATTGTAAGGCGATGAACACACTACGATGCCACATATAATCAACTAGACCACTGAATAATTCATGGGGAATATACTTTCTACATACTCTGCTCTTCCAAGTATGATTTGGCTGAACATTTGCAGAATTTGCTTACACCTAAAGAGGAAATACCCATCAAACGGTACATTTTAGAGGGTATTTTTGAACTTTTGCATTTCGGCAAAAATGCTCAATAGTTATGAACTGGCACCCAAAGGATTTGGAATCAGCATAAAAATTGACCAGAAACCGTTGGAAAATATATATGTCAAAATGCAAGGTTGAGCTAGATTTGTATGGAGAGTATACTGGACTATTTAGGATTTTAGGTGTTCGGATATAATTTGTTTTCAATCTCTGACGCACATATATAAGGATTTTAATACTTGCTTCATCATACACACTGAAGAAAACTGAATTAAAAGACAACAGCTCCGTGTTGAGATGCTTTTAACAAATTATGGACCAGCCTTTGACTCCTTTTTAGTGTCTTACTCTTTCATATATATATATATATATATATATATATATATATATATATATATATATATATATATATATATATATATATATATATAGAGAGAGAGAGAGTAAGACATATATATATATATATATATATATATATATATATATATATATATATATATATATATATATATATATTATATATATATATATATATATATATAATATATATATATATATATATATATATATATATATATATATATATATATATATATATATAGATGAAAATAAGAAGCCACCAGACACTCGACATATTAAGAACGATCCATACAAGTTTATTAAAACACGTTAGGAAACGGATCATTAAAATCTTCTATGCAATAAGATAGAAAAACTGGTTAAAAGTTAAAAAGGCAAGTGAGCATACTCAAACATCTACGACATTTCGAAAAGGTAAACTTTTCTTGTTCACGTACAAAAGTAGACTGACACTAAGAAAACATACAAACAGTAAAACCAGGTGGAAAACGGATAAGAATAACTCAAATGTCGTGACTGACTTCTTTTACATTCATGCCCACAGGAGCGAACGTGTTAAGGCGATAAATCCACTTAAGCTCAACTTCTTCCCGAACTCTCTTACTATTGTTAACTAACTTTTCAATACCTATGAGCTCAAAGTTCTTACAAGATTGAAAATGTTTCCCAAGAGGTGTATTGGCTTTACGTATTTCTTGTCTATGCCCCCGATGTCTAATCCTCAGTTCCCCTCCTGTTTCTCCTACATACTGTTTCTTACAATCCAAACAGTTAATAAGATAAACCAGTCCAACTGAATCACAGGTGATATTATGAAATAGCTTAAACTTTTGGCCTCTATATTGACTCTGTACAAAAGCGGTTTCTTTTAAAGCACTACATGTTACACATCGTTTAGAATGAGTCTTGAAACACCCTTTACTCTCCACACTGAAACTCTGTGAAAGCTTGGCCCTAACAAGCAGGGATTTTAAATTAGGAGGCTGTCTGAAAACAACTGCAGGAGGGCGATGAAAGTTGTCGTTAAAGGTTTTAGACATCTGTAAAATTGGGAATGTTTCTTAATAATCTGGGACAAGG